>JADLZL010000397.1:0-600000 GCA_015844335.1 Chrysopogon serrulatus | reverse complement strand
GCTGCATCGCCCCGTCCGTTTGCCCGTGTGATGCTCACGGAGCTTCACCCACGACGGCTCCTCACCACTCGCATCCCTCGCCGAAGGTAGAGCCCATCCCCAGCCCCCATGACCAGCCGTTCGCATGAGGCCTGAGCTCTAGGATTACAGAGTTCAAGCAATCTTATACTGACAGTAGTGCATCAGGACACGCATTTGCTAATATCTGTAGCGGAGAACAGGTAACAGGTCTCGCTTAAATAATGTCATCAGTTTGACATGACATGTGCAACATCTAGATAACCTTTTTGCATGCATTTCACCAAAATATAAACCCACTACTATATTTACATGGAGAGGCCTAGACTTATGAGACCCCTCCATCCGAGCCATACATACAGCTGGATCATGTGGAGTTTGGACCAAAACGAGCTGCTGCGAGACATACACAGCAACAAATATAGATGCTGGGCAGAATCAACACAGAAGAACAAAACGCAATCTTGCTGTCACAGTTTTTTTAATCAAACACACAGGAGACCTGTGTATCATTCGAGGTCGCCTTAGGAACCAACTCAATATATGGCCCCCCTACAAGTCTGCATCAAACAACTTGTGTCAGAACATAGCTTCACTACATTGTTCGTTGACACTAGAATCATTATGACCAATAGCTGTTAGTCAATGTCACCGCTTTATGTTTTCAGAACTTGGAACATGAAAACTTCCAAACAAAGAGGCAACCAACCATGACAAACCCAAGAATTCAACTAAACCAACAAAAATAGGGGGGGGTTGGCGATAGAGAAGGGTGGGTGCAAAGAGACAGAATATGATGAATTGTTCCGGTTACCCGCTGCAAAGTGTGCAATTAATAATGTATCAAATACTATTGCATAACCACTTCTATGAAACTTTCCTGGTGGTAAAAGATCTTGTGCATCAATTAGTGCAAAACACTAACTTCAGTCTAGTAGTATATAGCATTTCAACAGGTGCAGAAATGCAGAGATAGCCATGAATTAGACAAAGAATTTAATGGACACACAAATGAATTGGAACCACATGAGCTGGCAGCTACTAAATATTATCATGCTGCATAAACAATATCATCATGCTGCATAAAAGTCGGTCAAAAACATTTATCTGCCAAATTAGGAAGGGATGTGTTAACTTGGGATTTCTAAATAAAAATGTGCACAAGGAAACAAAGTCAATTAAAAAATCAAAACGAATACCAATAAAGTCATCTAAACCTATACACATTCAAAACATGTGTGCACTACATTTTCTAGTATATAGGCTCATTAAAACAATGAATCAAACTAAATATGTACATGTGAGTAATTGATTGTGCCATAAAACAGACTTGTTCATATTAAGTACTACATGTCATCATGAGCATGCCACACAAAATCATGATGGAAAAAGCATGGAGATTAAATATACTTAGGCAACCCTACCAAACTTGTTTTATCATACAGCCTTCAAACAATAGGATTAATAGGTAGCAAAGGCTACAAGTAACTTCTAAAGATTACAACATGTAACGCTTTGGCCTTATCTACTTACTGCATAGAGGTATGTCGGAACATTTTTCAGTAATTCTCTATCTAGGTTTATTATCATTTCTCAGTGTCCACTCAAATCGTAGCATACTAATGCTCACTAATTCAAGTAACACTTCTTTTGCCAACAACATATTCATTCTTTAGCAGTTAACAACTTAACACATATTAATATAATTCCTATGTCATAATGGGGCATCTTTCTTGATGCATCATAATTCAAAACAAGCCGTACAGCTCTCAAGTTGGCATCAGAATGGTAATCGGCATGCACTAATTCTGCATTATCTCGTGCAACAAAATCCATTAATTCTACATGATTGCAGTAGCTAGTGAGGGCAATTATTTTAGGATCATGATAATTTTTATTGTATGCAATTGGCCATCAGGACTAGCCCAAGCTCATTGAATTTCTCTTTGCATTACCACGCACCAAGAAAATATTATCAGACAACCTACTAATCAGCTAGATCAGCCAAATTCAGTACATAAGGTTAGTGAATCAACTTGAATCGGCCATCAGGACTAGCCCAAGCTCATTGAATTTCTCTTTGCATTACCAAGCACTAAGAAAATATTATCAGACAACCTATTAATCAGCTAGATCAACCAAATTCAGTACATAAGGTTAATGAATTAACCTGCAATGATTAGAGCATGTTTATAAGTCCAACAAGGCAACAAGATTCTAGCTGATACCAAATGCAGCATTTGACATTGCTCATCAGGTCTTATGTCTCATCCAGTTAGCCTATACCTATAGATGGTCAACAAGAAAACACCAAACAACTGGGAACTGTTTCTTTAGAACAGGCCTTGCCAGCTGGACATTAGGTAAAATAGCTAGCAATGGTATTATCACAGATCTAGAAAGAAAACATCCATATTCATATAACTTTTTTTTACTTCTATGACATTTAAAGAATCTAGACAAACTAGAACAAGGAATTCTTATATTATCCAAAAAACTAGAATAAGGAGTGGAAGATTACTTGGCCAATTGGCCATGCAACATTTAAGCGTGTCAGACATCTTCATTTTCTCATATTGCCAAAAATGGAGCATCTTTTTGCAGAACCTCACTCGCAACATTAAAACAATGGTTCCAAGTCACATACCCCCTACTATTGTAAACTGAGAACTGTTTTGAAGAAATAGCCTTGGCAACTGTAGTGTGCAGCCTTACTATTGAGAACAATTAAACCTCTTTGGCACCCAAACAGAAGGAAATATGCAAGCCTTTTCAACTACTAACAAGTTACAAGTATACAGTAACATGTGTCAAAAAGTTTGTGTAAAACATCATAATGTTCATTTCTCTGTACAGAAGTAAACCAAGCATTATGCAAGTTCAGTACATGAAGATATGCGAAAAAGAAATAATATAACAAAAAAAAAAAAGGAGAGGAAGCTACAAAAAATGAAATAATATAACCAAAAAAAAGAGAGGAAGCTAACCGCTCTGCATGGAGTTGGAACTTTTTTGCCAATCTTCCTAGGCATACCAGGAAATGCATTACATGGTGGCAACAACACCCCTATTTTCTGTTACACATTAATCAAGATATAACAAATTCCACTATTAAAGGTGGAGGATTTACCTAGTGCGAACAAATATTTTGGTAAAAAGGTAACTGTTGCTTTGGTTTTCACCAAAATGGCTATGACTTTGCAAAAAGAAATGGAGATGTTGAGGATATGATCTATAAGGTATTGTATTGCACTCCTAAAGGTTTTCATTTTTAATCAAAAATTGATCTTTTACAAACCAAAGAAGGATGTCCCCAAGGCATATCATAAAATTGAGTTTAGACTTAGGATTATTATAAGGGTCAGTATTGAAACCAAAAACTTCTTGAATTCTCATCAGATTGATGATTTTCACTAGATGTCAACATAAAAATGTAAGATAAAAGAGAATACCCGCTTATTGGGAGGTTTTGATGTAACCTCCACATTCTTTTCATTGATCAAGCCATTTGATACTTCTATCTTCTTTTGTAGTATCTGCAATAACAGAAACTTGATATGAACAAAAACTGATGTGAAGCCATGCCACAAATAAAACAATTAAAAAAGGTACAACAGTTACATTGGCTGGAGTCTCATTTTCAGCTACAATAGATTGAAGACCACTCTTGGCTGATTCACATCTTATGCCCTATAAACAAAATGGCAGAGAAGTAACAAAAATTTGCATATACATTAGAGATTATCACAGATAAGCAAACAGCCTTTACTGAAGAAATATTATGGCGTGGTATACTTTCTACCTTTGCCTGAGACTGAGCTATCACAGCCTGTGTCAACTCCACTACTTCACGTTCCAATCTTGCCAATCGTTCTTCAGCACAAATATCCACATCATCCATTTTGTCCGAATGATCAACCAAAAGATTATTCTCATTTTCCACTCTTTAACTTTTCTGGTTGAAGCTTACTGGATGTAAACAGAAATACTGTAGGCATTTCCATGTTGTTAATCCTTGCCTACATTGGTATCAAGGTACATTCATTAGCTTAAAGAGATCGATCATAATATCAAACAAGATTATGGAAGACTAATAGTTTACTATGTGCCTTTCTTACTGTAAATAAATTAATCAAACAAAGCATGTATTAAACTCAATAAATATAATATAATAAACCAATTCTGTATTTAATTATAAGGAGCTAGTGATTTTGTAATTTCATATCCATAGGATACAAATAGTTAATGAGCATATTACATCCTGGCACTGACATGCATATAGTAATCTGATTAATTCAAAACCATTTGGGTCTTGGGACAAAAACAAACATTTCCTGAGAAATCAGTGCTTCAGATTTGAGCTTGCTCATATAAGGATGGTACCTGAATGGTAATTTATACAATAAGAAAACAAATTAGGGACAAACTTCTACGAAACCTAACTATTGCAGCACAAAAGGAAGTAAGTGAACCAAGAAATTTTATATATTTTGGTATGCTGCATGCACACTGCAGCAAGTATGAAATGAAATAGGTAAAAAGGTTCATTTGGACATCAACACTACACAAGGAAACTTTAAGCAGTGATTCCTATCTCAATATATTCTGAAACCATTCTTGTACAAAATATATGTATATATTCATGTCATACAACTGTTATCATGCCACAAGCGAAATTGCACTTTGCGAAGACACCATAGAGCTTGTGAATGACATGCAGGACTAAGTCCCTCCTTCCATTGATATAGCCTAATGTTATTTTGGCGATTTAGGGTTTCACTAATGGTAGTAAGAAGTGCTTTAGGACCAACAGTCAGGACTTTTGACACATCATGCATGTACCCCTGAGACACAATTTTTTTGAGTTTGAGGCATAGTTTTCAAGCATGACACAAATGTAAAGAAACATATACCAGCATACAAAATTGTGACATCATAGCACATGAAAACAGCTGGCATACAAAGATACAATATGGGCAGGATGAAAAATTCTAAGTGTGCTCAAGGAAATTTTGGTATATTTATTGTTTTGTGGAGGTGACAGAGATAATTAGTGCCTTCCAAACAACAAATTTCATTAGTTTATAAATGACTCACGTGCACTATCCTTTTAGTTTCTTTCCCCAATGGGGACTCTGATTCTGTATTCTGGAACGGCAGGCTGAAACTTACACATATTACCTACCACATTTTTATGTAGCAGTAATTTGGCACTAGAGAAACATATGTTGCAGGTCTAATCAATACCTTGAGACTACCTAATCAAGTAAATTTTAGCCATTCCCATACACCAACTGGGATCCGACAAAAGCTTTCACTTTTTTGTAACCAAAATCATTAAACAAAGACCAGAAATCTAGCTTTGCATAACGTAAAATACAGTAAGTTTTAATAATTAATTAACTCAGGAGAAGAAGGTCAAATTCATCATTAAACAAAGACCGAAATCTAGCTTCGCATAACATGAATAAGTTTTAATAATTAATTAATCTATTGAGGATAAGAAGGTCGCATTCACCGATTCCGTGATGACCATGGTGAGCTTCTTCCTCGCCCTCCTGATCTTCTTGTCCAACACCTGGGCGTCGCTGTCTTCAATGCTGAGGAGCACGCTCTCCAGCACCGCCGGTTGGACAAGGATCGTGGCCTCATCAACCAGGTAAGGATACATCTCGCGCATCTCATCCAACGTCTTGGCCTTGGGCTTCAGCGCCTCCTCGCCGGACTGGTGGTCGGCGCTCTTCGCTTGGGCAGCGTCCTTCTTGCTTGCCTGGGCACCGGCGTCCTTCTTGCTTGCCTGGGCGCCGGCGTCCTTCTCTTGGGAAGCCCTTGGGACCTCAGCAACCGGTGGTCTGGGCGGGGCAGCAACCGGTGGTCTGGGCGGGGATCGCGTCCCCAGACGTGCGTGGATAGGAGGTAGAGGCGGCGCTCGTGTTCATCGGCGGGCGGAGCAGTCTTCTTGGCGTCGCGGTCGTAGCGGCGCTTGAAGCTGCGCTGCTTGATGCCGAGCTCGTTAGCTCCAACGCCTTTCCTCTCGAGGCGGCCATCGAGCGCGTCGAAGAGCTCAGACGGCGTCGGCAGGCGGCCGCCGTGTTCGCGGCGGAAAGTGGCGAGGGCCTCCAGGATCCGGATCTCGTCGCCGGGGGCCACTTGCGCTGGAACAGCGCCAAAATCTTCCGCTTGGCCGGCGGCTGCGTGGCATCCGAGGCCTCGGGGTGCGCCGGCCGCGTCTTCCTCTTGTTGCGCTCGGGCAGCGCCGTCGGGCCCGTCGACGCCCGCTTCGCCGCGGACGGCGGCTCTTTGCGTCGAGGCGGCGAGGGCGGCGCCATGATGGGAAAGTGGGGGGAGGAGGGGAGGCGGGAGATGGAAAGTGAGATGCCTGGGCAGCGCGCGAGATCTGATTTTTAGGCGGCAGGAAGGAGGGAGATTGGGAATTTGGGTGGGAAACGAGAGGTCGCCCAAACCGGTCTGGATGGATTAGTCCACCGTGCACCTTCACCAGCCGTCCCGCCGCCCGCAGAGGAGTTAGCATTTCTTAGTTTGATTTTTTTTTCCATTTATTTAAGCATACTTACTTCTTTGGTTCCAAAATAAATGCAATCATGTTTCTCAATAAGTTATGTTTTCCAAATTTGACTAGTTATATTCTACTAAGTATAGTGCCCGTGCTAACGCTACGGCGATACTTAGATATATACAAAAATTCAAATTAAACTTCTGAAAAAGATAATTTAATTGTTTCAGTCGAAAAAAACGTTATCCATACCAATTGCCAATGATATTGTTTCAGGTCAAAAAACATTATCCATGCCAATTGCCAATGATAGCAGTAAAACGACAATATAAAAAAAATGATCTGAGCTGGTTCCCATGATCCAATAATTAATTGATATTGTATAATGCTTGTGCTAAAGCTACAACGACATTCGGTATATACAAATTAAAAAAAAAATATATGTAAACTATAACAACCAAATTAAATTATTCATACCATTATAAAAAACAATTGCTGAAACTTTACCCAGCAAATTTGCTCTTCAGAGAACAAAACTGATCCTTTCTTACTACCGACGGAGATGAGTTCGCAGACTCAATGCTAAGCTCTGGCACTAATATCTTGACATCTTCGACCTTGCTATAGACATCTGATTATAGCACGAAACAACCTCACAAGAATAAGAAACACTCAATTTGAGAAAGCAAATCACTCTCACTACCACAGCCAGGAACATTCCTGTCGGCCAAAAACCGTCAGGGACAGGACAAAAACCGTCAGGAAATATATTCCTGTCGGCCAACCGACAGGAATGCGCCGACAGGAACGTCTCGACAGGAAAGATCACCTTTTCCTGACGTTTGGCCGTCAGGATTCTTTTCCTGACGGCAGCTCCTGACGGCCAACCTGAGGGTAGCCATGGGCTGAAACACTAGCCAATTCCTGACGGTTAACCGTCAGGAAATCAGCTAACAAAGGTTAAAAAAAAATAATATACAGAAGCAGACCACGTCCTTGATTACAAACTCAATTATTTATACATACAGTTCAGATCCATCCATCAAGTTATTGGCATTAGAATGGAAAATTAAACTACACAAAAGTCTGATAACTTCAAATGGATGACACCTCGATATGATTTCTAGTTAACTAGACTAAAGGTTAACTACTGAAGTTGGACTCAACTTGAACTGAAGCAATGCAAACGGATTGAGTTTGCAAGGTGCCCACAGCTATGAATTTTCTGCAATAAAGTTAAATTAAATTTATTAGATGCTTCAACATGTCAAATACATATGTTGGTAATGAATCTGTAAGGTGCCTAGAATATGAGAAGGAAACATTCACTTTGATATTTCTACAATTGCCATGCCACCTATATTAGTTCTGAATTGAAAAAAATTTAAAGGCAAGGCAGAGCATGAATACTACAGTGTAAGAAATTGAATGCATCAGCATGTACCAACACAATGTTGGATAATGTAGACAATTTCAGCCATACAACTTCTCAGATGTGAAGAAATAGAGTACCAACCCAGATTTCTCAAATGTTAGTATTAATATCACAAAAAATTTGATAAGAAATTTGTAATGAGCTTCAGTATTAAATCACCAAGTTTGTGCAGGCTCCTATCTCATAATCTACATATACAGATAACAATGACTGACTGTAGAAAAACTGATGCAGTACTTAATAGTAGAAAAAAAGATGGACAGCTATCAGAAAATTTGTATCTGATAAGAACAAATTGTATAGAAATTTGGTCATAGCACTATAGCAGATAAAATAGTAGTAAATTGGCAATCTGCATCCAACCCTACCTTTTGTATCAGATTATCACCAAGGTTTCCTGGTGACAATACTCCTTTATTCCTTTCACCATACTACTCTGATTCTCTGAACAAGAAAAAAAACTAATGAGCTGGAGCACTGTTATGTTGAGAAGGAATAGAATAAAAAATAATGGACTTGCTCATCAAGGTTAAGTTATATGTAACCTATCAAGCAGCACTGTTTTTTTTTTTTCTCTGAACATTGTGCATTCACATTTTACTCTGAAAATCGAGCAAGATCTCGACCAAGATAAATCCTAATTTCATATGTGATCAACTAGTCTATCCTCTGCACTAATTTATAGTTGCAAGATGAATGATTTTAGAGTGTAATGTTGTGGCAGCTAGCCTCTGCACTAATTTATAGTTCTGCACCTAAAGGAGGAAATAATCTCAGTTCCTTCAAATTATTACCTTGTAGAGATAATTCAGGCAACAGGATCTGAAAATCCTTGCTGCTCATCTTCTCCCAATAAAGTTCTAGCACAAGATTAAGGATGCTCCACTTTGGTCTGCGATCTTAGTCACAAGCCAACACTAGATCCGCTTCTGAAAATCCAAGCTGCTTTGCTCCCAATCACCAGCTAGCACTAGATCAGAGAAGTCAGTGAGGATAAGCTAGCACTAGAACAGAGAAGAAATTTAGATTGAGTTTCTTACACAGTTTTGTGTACAGACACCAAATTTCAGTAAAAGAATTCAGTATATTTAGTTAGTATACTAGACCAAAAGTTCACCAAATTGCATATACTGCATTAGTATCTCCCAATCACTGCCATGGACAAATCGACAAGTTCATACATATATGGTAATTGTATTTTAGTTGTCTGCTACTGCAAAAACACACTAATAAATCAAGCAAGCATCTCCTCCATGGAAAAAATCAATTGCAACTAAATGCAATAACAGAGACATTTTCAATTTCGTTGAAATTGATGTGTATAGAGTTTCAACATGCATATGGCAGTGCTCCAACTATTTAAACAACAAAGTTTGATGCATGTACCAATTCATCCCTAGCAGATCTATGTATTTGAGAAAGAAATGCCTAGCAGATCTGAGAAACAGCAGCAGGGCCTCACCTTCGGATGGGACCATTGGCGTCCTGGACGGAGGAGCTCGACCTGTGTGGACTTGCAGGCGAGACGATGGCTTGGACGGACAAGCTCATCTCCGGAACAGGTTGCAGCACGGTCGTAGGCCTGCACAACTTACCTCTGATGCGGAGAGCGATGGTGAGATGGGACGTACTCAAGCTGTACCGGTGCTGGATCCGGACGGGCCGCGAACCACTACCTCCCCCTCCGCCTGTGCCTCACCTGCTAATGCGTGGCGGCGGCGCCCTCTTGTGTGGATCTGGGCGCCGATTGGTGGAGATGGGGACGGTCGATGGAGCTGCCGCAAGTGGAGGTGCGCCCCTGCGTAGGGCTAGGGTGACGGCGGCGCCGCCGTTGGAGCCCACGGCGTGGATGATGAGGAAGCGAGGGCGGCGGCGTGGATGGGGAGGAGCGCGCTTGTGGCTGCGCGAAGGGGCGGCGGCGCGGATGGGAGAGGAAGCGGAAAGACTAGGGTTAGGACTTCTGTGGATGGGGATATTTGCGTATTGGTGTGGGACCCCCAATTTCGGATTCCTGACGGTAACTCCGTAACCGTAAGGACTAATAAAGGTCTATTCTGTCGGTTTTTACGTACCCGACAGGAACGAATCAAATCCTATCGGCCTTTCGGAAACCTTCAGGAATACTTAGAACCGTCAGGAATTATCCTGAGTCTGGTAGTGTCTTGTACCTGACATGAAATTATCAAATTTCTTGAATAATTGGAACATCCAACTCAAAGTTTAACTGATGGATCAAATTCAATTTCTAATTCATCATCCAGAATTTAAGTATGTTTATCATCATCGAAGAATTTGCATATTTTACACCCATGCAGGCCCTACAGTTGGAGCAGTTCTGTTGCATGTGTCGATGGAAATGAACAGCTTTCATGCAGTATAGCTAAAGATGAATGCTCCTGAAACACTATTGTAGTACTTTTTGGTAGACAACTTACATCCTATTCTTTGGAGCACAGAGAACAGATCACCTGTAGAACATTTTTAGTAAGTCCTGAGTCTTGATTCATGTGATTTCAATGACAAAAAGGAACAGTCACTGAAATCATTATCTAGAAGAACATGCATTCTTTGTCCAGGCCACTCCATAAAACGAAATGGATAATATGATTCCATGAATTAATAACCAAACAGGTTGTGTATAGCTGTACCAAACTACCAACCATCCTGAGTTCAAGGTATATATATAATTTAGAGGATCAGAGGTCACAGTGGATACTTAGGTATGGCATACATAGGAAACCATTGAATCACCAAAATCAACTCATTAATCCGCTGTTCAATAATGAAATATCAACCAATTGACACGTCAATCCTTTTGCTTGAGACTTTACAAATCTTACCGACCAACTGGTGGTCGGGAAGGGAAGGACGGCCGGCCGCAGTCAGCCTGTCACGGAGCAGAGAAGAGTGCTATAGATTGGATTGGCAAGTCTTGTATGTCAGTTAACATCCGGGACTTTCGGATCGACATTGCTCGAGGCAGAGAAGAGAAGGAATCCAAACACGAACTGCAAGGAAAACCAAAATCCCTTTTCCTGCAGCAAGAGAAAAAGAAAAAAAAAAAAAAAGAAGGCCTGATGGGAATGCGTTGCTACCTCAAAGATGAAGGGAAAGGCCGGGGCATACCTAGTGGCTAGTGCCTGCTCTTCACCGGGGGTGCCTATCGAGCCCCGCTGCTGCTCCAAGATATCGTCACGGAGCGCATGCAGCCGTCGTACCCGTGCGAACTCGGCCGTCGTCTCGCGCAACGGCATTGACTGCCCCGTGATGTGCTCCACGTTCACGTACATGAAATTGGCGGCGGTGGTGAGGGAGATCGACACGGATGTTCCACGGCGGCGGCGAGGGCGAGCGGTAGCGGCAAGCGCGAGCGTGAGAGCTATCTCGGGGCGTGGGACTGGCGAGCGAGCAACACCGGGAATCGTGCGCGCGTGACTATCGGGCATGAATAGCGGATGCACGCGGTTGGTTTCGTTTGGCACCGGAGGAGGAGGATGTGTGACACTTTTGATCTAGGCCGTTCGATGTAAATGAGTAAGGAGAGAGAATGTATGAAATTAAATCTGGGCTGTCTATTTTAATTGTGTTGGTTTTCTGGGTACAATTTCGTGGGTTGATGAAGGGGGGACTTCTCAGCGGGGGACTTTTTTATGTGTGGCTGTAGCAAAGAAAACTTAGTGCATTAGTAGGTTGATATAAAAATCACGTAAATATTTGTATCTCTAAATACGTTTATTATAAAAGTACATTTCATGATCTATATATATATATATATATATATATATATATATATATATATATATATATATATATATATATATATATATAGAGAGTATACTCTGTAGCTAGCTACAAAATATCATATTCTGTAGCCAGGTCAGTTTTGACGTGCACCCATCTAGGTCCGCTGCAGACGGACGGAGCGAGCCTGCATGCGTGCATGCACAGCAATTTACTATTGCGTCCAACACGGCCAGGTGCTTTTAATAATTAATACGCGTCCTCTAATGGTTCTGATTAGTCCATGATACACGGTACATGTAAGTGTGCATTCAGTATAGGTTACGAGAATATATGAGCACACGTGTACTGTGAAGTGTGTTACGAGAATACAGTACAATAATTAATTTCGTCAGGCAATTCCAAGTTACTGTAACGAGACTAAATTCCAAGTTACTGTAACGACGAGACTAAATTACCATGGTGTATATAGTTACGAGAATTGAGATGGCCGGAGATATAAAAGTATAGATTATTACTAGAGTACGTATGTATGTACGTAGACTATATGCCTTCAACTAGTTAAGATAATCTATTTTTAAATGATTTACTAGAATATATACGATGCCTCCTTTAACTAGTTACGATAATATTCGCAAAAACAATTAGTTACGATAATCTATTTACTAGATTTGTTAACTGTTTACTAGATTTGAACTTATTTACTAGAATGATTGCCCTTAGTAGTTACGATAATATTCTATTTACTAGATTTTTAAACTTATTTACTAGAATGATTGCCTTTCTACCTGTTGCAGTATGATCCACACGAGAAAACTTTTAAATGGTTTTTACTAAAATATATATGCTTTATCCATGTAGTTACATAATCCATTTACTAGACTTTTGCAAATTATTTACTAGAATTTATGTATTTCTAACTCATAGCTACGATAGTCTATTTACGAGATTTTTCTGAGATCATATACTTTATACAACAAAATCCATCAAAAACCAAGTTGAGGAAGCACAAATTTGTAGTGCATAACACATTAATACATTTGTCCACCCAATCAGTAAGTTTACACACAAACAAAAAGTAACACAGATCATCAACTAAGTTATTTCGAGCAGTGTGTGGCACAGGTTCTGCACAGAGCTCCTTGATCTTGTTAGTGGTTTGTAATGCATTCTGAACAGCAGCTTTGATCAAACCTGAGGTACTTTTCACTGCACTAGTAATGAGAGACAATTAGTATGAACATAACTCATTATTACTGTAGTAACTAGTCACTGTAGTAGGAAATATTTTTGATAAGAATTACCATAATTTACTGTTAAACTATTCTAAGAAACAAATTGCTATAATGATAAATAGTTGCAAACTGAAAGATTTATCAAAAAAATAATGGAAAGGAATCCATGCACTGTGGGTAAATTAGAGATCAATCCAATAGCAAACAATTAATCAATAAAAATAATTAATAGGAATGGTTATAGTAATTTTGTGACTGTGATTTACGAGAAAAAAAATACAGAAATAGTAAAGGACTTGAATCCATAATATTCTGCAACTACGATATGACAAGAAAATAGCATATATTTCAATCAGAATACAAATCCCAAAAGAAAGCTCCAGAGTAAAAATACGACCGGAAGATCGTTGAAGATACAGTGAAAGTTTGTGTGCATTGGGAATAGAAGTTTGGATGGGAGGAAATGTTCAACGACGATGCCATATGTATTGCATCAGAAGCTAACCCGGCCTGCCTCCAAAAGCATCCAATCCAATATGTATCAAATCCTCATCTCGATCAACAGCGACAAAAGAATCTGTACAAAGGACGGGAATACCTCTAGCACACCTGGAACTCGATGAACACGCACGAAGCTTCTACGTCCGCCGGCGTTGTTCACCGTGCGGACTGCGCAGGCACAAGTCGACACAACGGCGCAGCGGCCGGGTCGAGGGTGCTAATGGGAAAGCTGAAATGCCTCACATAGTCGCAGTAGTCCGGATCGATGGCGCGCTTGCCCATCGGTGCAGAACCAGTGGTCCGCACGGCGGCGGCGGCGGCAACGGCAAAAAGCAGTGTGATAGTGAGGATACGTCCGTCCACGATCCAAGCAATCAGTTTTTCTAGGAAGATGGAAATAGGCGTAATTTTTGGATGAATGAATAGACTAGTAGTATTTATTGTCTTCATTACTGGTGCGGTGGGTGAATGGACCGGCCGGCTAGGTGACCTGTGACCGTCGTGCGCTAGGGACCCTCCGGCTAGAGAGTTTTGGCCTGGCTACAGAATACGGTATTCTGTAGCTAGCTATAGAGCAATAGTTTCCTATATATATATATATATATATATATATAATGCTTGTTATACATCATGATTATTAGACCTTTTTGTGTGTGTGTGTATAGTAGTCAAACTTTAAAAAGAATTGACTCCTTGATAAATGAGATGTAAATTTATTTTAGGATGGAGAGAGAGTACATTATATCCATCATTTTTTGAGTTGCAGTATTTTTTCTGACTACGACTTGTTACGATTTCTTTTAAAAGTTTGGTGGTTGAAACAATCTTACATTATAAGACATGTGATGAGAAGGCTTACCTAGTAGTTTTAGTTGGTGTGGTATACGGTTCGTGCGGATCATGATCACCCTAGAATTTTGGAAATGGTATCTTATGTATACTAGAAATGTGTGTGTGTGTGTGTGTGTGTGTGTCTATATATATATATATATATATATATATATATATATATATATATAGTAAACTATCAAGTAAACTTTAGAGCACATTCCTAATTCTTTTAAAAAGATTTACTTATGGAGCATCTCTAAGAGTTTCCTAATTTCAACTTGGCATCTATATAATTTTAACAAAACAAAAAACTAGCCTCCAACAGTTTGGTATCCCATCTTGACAAGCTTGGCATAATCTTCCCTCCGGGTGCACAAGTATACACGCGCGTATAAGGCTTGTCATCGCGATTCCTCCCACCACCGCCACTCTTCCTGCTCGCGTGAAGTCTCGCCTCTTCTTCTCCCGTGCGTGTGAAGGCAAGGCGCGACTCTCCTTCTCTCGCATGAAGGCAGGATACGACTCTCCGAACCAATCCGATAAGTGAACTAGACGCTGCCTTGAGAGGAACACAGCGCTCCCGCTTCCCTCTGTCGCTCCGCTAGGCACTAGCCATGGCAGAAGCCCTCGTGGACCTCTGCTGCCTTCCTGCAGCCTCAGAGCCACCACGGCCGGCTTTGCACTGCGCGCGTCACGGTCGTGGGGCTGCCGGAGGTGGACGCAGACGAGGCCATGAGCATCGACAACCTTGCATCGGTTCTTTGATCTCAACGTCGGCAAGTGGGATGTCTCCTTCTTTTCATATGCCCTACTCTGCCCCGCTTTACCTCAGTCTTCTATCCTATCTTCAATTTGTGCTTTGACTGAGTGTTGTGCGTGCATGTGCTTGTCTTTTGTGTAGCAATTCGACACGCATGGGAGGGTTCTGCAGGGGATTAGCACGCACGGGAGGGTTCGTGCGTGAAAGGAATGATGCGGCGGCTGCGGCTTTGCGTGGGGAGGAAGGCCTTCGCGTGTGAAAGAGAAAGTACCCCAAAAAAGTATTGTGGGCCTTCTTTTTTTCATTTTGCTAAGTCGAAAATAGCAAATTATTAGAGAGGATTTTTTTTTACATGACATATTATTTTGGGAGTTGGCAAAACACAAGATTTGCCAAGTGAAATATAGCAAACTCTTGGAGATGCTCTAACGACCATTAAACTTGAGGTCCTATGCCACTTAGGTATACATACTTTTAAAATCAATAGTTAAATGCATGAACGGTCCTTGAACTTATCAAGTGGTGTCACTTAGATCTATGAACTATGAAAACGCATTTTTAAGTCCTTGAACTTAATTATTAAATCATGCATCGCAGGTCCACACCAGCCACATTTGAATTTCTTGCTGATGTGTCATGGCAACATGACATGTATTTTTGCACTTAGCCCCTCCTCTTCTCTCTTCTTTCATTAATGTGTCCCTCTCATAGCGACCATTCAGAGACAACGGCGGGCACGCCAATGGCCATTTTCTGCCACACAGCCTTGCCGTCCAGGTAGAACTCAAAGTTGATGCAGTCTTTGTCGAGCTTCGACGCGGACGTTATATTGGCATTGGGTTGTGAGGTACGATGCAGTACTCCTCGCTGAAACAGCAGAACGTACGGCCCGACCGAGGACATCTGGGAGCTGGGGTGCGTCATGGCAGAGCTCTACACCGGCACGCTAGCTCTTGTGTTCACGGGGACATGCATGGAGTACCGACGACTGGTATGGTATGATGGAGCTGTCGCTGACCGAGCGTGACCTCGTGAGTTGCTCGCTGGCTCACATTCAGCAGCGGCACGAACAGACACTGAGCGACACTGGACACTTGTTCGTTCGGGTGCCTAGCGTTCGCGGCCACCGGCAGCGGCATGGCCATCATCCTTGGGACGTGCAACAGCGGTCAGAAGAGGTCTGTGCACAAGCCTAGCTCCTGCTGATCCATCAACAGTTCACACTAGTATGAGTAGTAAGTTTATGTGTACACTTTGTATTGATCTAAATAATAAGGTCATAGCAGTAATCTACATAAGCGCTTATTTTTACCTTATTTTTCCGGCCTTTTGCCAAACTGCCCATCTCAATTATTGGAGGATTGCTGTCTCGACAACCACCAATCGAGGGCATTGGGTATAGCTTTTACCATCCACAGTTAAACATATAAGCTAGATGAGCGGAGTATGTAGCTTGGTACATAATACCATCATGTCCTAAATTTTCATTTTAAATTTATTTTGAAGTTCCAGCAACAAGTTATAGTCGTCACTCATCGTTGCATGGTCAATTGATGTTGTATAGATATTGCTTTTGTTGCGTATGAATGGGAGGTGCTCATCAACTGATAGATCCACGTTTGCTTTTGCTCCATTGATACTGTGCGTAGACACAAGCAAACATGCTAAGCAATCAAGAGTGGAACCGTATATATATACATGAGAGCTGACTGGGTCTGGTGCCTGGATGCGGTACGGTATGGCGGCTGCCATTGTGACAGTGCTCGTCATCGTCGTTGCCTTGATGGATGCTCCGTGTACTCAGACTCCGCAACAAGCAAACAGGATCTTGCAGCTCAAACTCCGGCCAAAGAACCTAGCGCATGGTACTTCCTGGCAGTGGCGGAGCCAGAAATTCAAACTTGTGTATTCCTGCAATCCAAAAAAAATTCCAATGTGCAACAGCAACCCAAAAAAATTGCAATGCATAGCAGCAGGTTTCAATTAAAGTCATAAAAAAAATACAATACTAGAATAACACATTGTGTACATCTAAGATAGGCATGAAAGTAGAAAACAACTAATAAGTCACAAAAAGAACTTACAAATACTATAATGTTCCTTTAAATCTACGATCCTTCATAGCTTGGAATCGGTTGATAATGTCTTTGTCTTTAACTTGAAGAAAGAACTCCCGCTCAATAAATGTAACCAAGCAATCATTCAAGTATTGATCTCCAAGTTTGTTTCTCAATTTGTTCTTCACATAATTCATGATAGAAAAGATTCTTTCAACACTTGCAGTGGCTACTGGAAGCACTAGCACCAATTTGAGAAGCTTGTAAACAACTTCATGTCTTTCACACTTGTTTGTTTCAAAAAAGCTTAACAAAAAGCTCTGCAAGACTCTTTATATTTTTGAACCTTTCATCAGCAAGCATATCATTGATGTACAAAGTAATGAAGTGGGTAGATGTCTCAACTCTAACAATGAAAAATCATTGGGATAAAATCCAGCAAGCTTAACCAATTTATCTTTGTCAAAAGCAGCAAATGAATCAATAGGACTGAATGCAGCCATGCAAACAAGCAATTATGTGTTTACCTCAGAAAACCTTTCATTAAGCTCTAGAAGCTGCCTATCAATGATGCTTAAGAACATATCAACATGGTAACGGTGCAAATTCTTGATCTTGACAAAGAACCTCCTATCTCTCCCTATAGGCTTGTAGAATATGTCCATGTCGGGAACTTTGATTTTATTCTTCACACAAAATGACTCCACTTCTTTGAGAAAATCTTCCCACCCATGATCCTGCCGCAATTGATGCAATTGGAGCTTGGTCAAGAAAATGAGTTCTACTGCATTGACAATATCTTGATCCCTCTTCTGCAAGGCATAATTCAAATCTGCTGTGAACCCAAGCACTGTTTGCATCAAGTGTGCCATAAAAACAAACTCACATGATCGAAATATTGTCAACATTGTTTGTGCATGTGCACACTCAACACCTTGAGAGCGATCATCGCCAACCTTTGTGAGGACTTTCCTAATTGAAGGATACAAAGATAAAATGTGCATAACAGTCTTGTAGTGAGATCCCCAACGAGTATCTCCCAGCCTACCTAATCCCAATTCTTGATTCAAACCCTTTCCGGTCTGAATATCATCCAATTCTAGAGCTTCTAGAATTCTTTGTGCTTGTGCTTCTCGGAGCATTGTGCCTTCTTACAGGAATTCCCAATAAGGTTCAACAAAAATCTAACTTGATCAAAGAACCAAATACAATCTGGGTTTTCCTTAGCAACTACCACAAGAGATAACTGAAGTTGATGTGCAAAGCAGTGAACATAATAAGCAGATGGACATTCATCCATAATGAGTTTCTTTAGACCATTAACATGACCCTTCATGTTACTAGCTCCATCATAACCTTGCCCACGTACCATGGACAAGCTCAAATTATGCTCCATCAATAATTTCTCAATTGCAGTTTTAAGTGTCAAGGAAGCAATGTTCTCAACATGAACAATACCTAAAAACCTCTCAACCACCCTTCCCTTTTTGTCAACATACCGCAAACAAAGAGCTAGTTGTTCATTTTGGTACACATCACTAGACTCATCGGCAAGAATTGCAAAATAATTACCACCAAGGTCTTCCATGAGAAGCTTAGTTGTTTCTTTGGCACAACAATTAGCTATTTGTCTTTGTATTTCAGGGGGGTCATCCGACAATTCTTTGGGGCATTCTTCAAAACCACTCTAGCAACCTCTTCAAAGTTTTCAGCTAGCATATTTAACAACTCCTTGAAATTTCCTTTGTTAAGTGAATTTTCATTTTCATCATGTCCACGAGAAGCTAGACCTTGCCGTAGAAGATACTTAGCACATTGAATAGAGTATGACAAACGAGACATATAATCAGCCTTGTCCTTGTCATTTATTGCAGCAAACTTGTCAACAATTTTTCTTTTAGGTGTGATGAAGGAATTATATTTCTCTTGAGCCATATTGTGAAAACTATTTACAGAACCACAATGTTTAGTAATCCTGCTTTTCATATGCCAATTTCTAAAGCCCCCAGTCACAAAAGCATCTCCACCAGAAGTATTAAGTTTATGCTTGAACAAGTAGCAAACAAAGCAGAATGCAATATCTTTTTCCACACTATATTCTAGCCATTTGAATTGATTAAACCAATCAGGCAAGAAGCGACGAGGTTTACCTCCAATGAGCCTTACAGGAAAATCATGATCCCAGGGTTGACATGGACCTAATGCAATGAATGCCCTGATCACAGAATTCCGCACATTCACATTATAGTTTTTGATGGGAATCCTCTTTCCAGGATCATGAGATAGAATGTCAATGTCATAAATAGCTTCATCACTTGATTCATCTTCTGATTCATCACCATCTCTGATAGGAGACCAAGTAGAAGGTTTTGTAAATTCCCCTGATCTATGCTGCTGCTCCTCTCCTACTTCTGTGGCTTTTGTGTTAGGATCATTGCTAGCTATCTCAGGTTCTCTGCTTGCTATCTCAGGGCTGAAAGAAGGAATATTTTCATTATGAACTTGACTCTCATTTGTTTCCAGCAGAATAGATGGAACTGAATTTTTAGGTTGGGCCTCACTCCCTATTACCGATGTTACTGCAACTGGTTTTGGAATTGATGTGGAGGCTAATTCTATTTTTCTTGTCTTTATTGCTCTATCCCATAAACTCTTCAAATCAACTGTTTTCTTCTTCATTATGCAAACTAAAAGTAATTACAGGAAACAGTAAAATCGAATAATGAGGATTGGGGAAAATACAAATGACCAAATCGGCAAATTAATAATGGGGATTGGGGAATGGTGACTGCCTCACCAGTCAATCACCACGCCGCACTGCATCAATGCCCTGCACTTGCCGCTCCACTGCCCAAGTGCCCGTCTGCTTGCCGGCAGCCGCTGAGCCGCGGCGCCCGGTGCCCCGGCCTCTGCTCGCCTGCTCTGCCCTGCGCACTGCCCCCTGCCTGCTACCGCCGTCGGCCCGCCGTTGAGCGCCGTCGTGGCTGCCTCGCCAGATTAGGGATTTGGGGATTTTTTTTTTTTTGGGGGGGACGGAGAAGAGCCGCAGGTCACGACTCACGGCGCCGCGTCGGGGCGTGCTCCCCTCTTTCCTTGTCCGTTCGTGCAAACAGAGGAGGCAGACCAGGGGGGAAAGCATTGGCTATTGGGCTGCCGCCTTGCTGGGCCACTAGGCCGGTTTAAAAGCTGAGAATTGGACGTGGGCTGGCTTTGTGCACGAAAATGGTTACGTAATGGCCAATATACATTATATATTTGAGTATACACGTATATATACTTATGACTGTATAAAAAAAGTTGGGTATTCCTGGGAATACCCAGGAATCACTGTAGCTCCGCCTATGCTTGGTGGTGCTTTTGAGTGTTTTGAAACTCATTCAACGTATGGTCCGGTTTGGCATGGCTCTTAGGGGCTCCTCCTCCTCCTCCCATTCACTGTAGCATCATTGTTTACTACTACAACTAGGACCTGTTTTGCTTCCTGAGACAAACAATGAACTAAAAGAGGAGGAGCCAGTGGAACCACAATTTGTCACTTCACCGGCTCCTTGCTACAGTAGGCTACAATATTGTACACTGGGTGGAGCCGGGAGCTGCAATAAACAGCCCCTATACCTACTTTCACAAACAAGCACAATTGAGTATCCACAAGCAGAAGCTCGCTATATATGTGAAATATATGCAACGTAAATATGCAAGTACACTTCACCATCTCTACTATAAAGGAACAGTTTAAACTATCCTAGGTATACCTAGATATGCGTCCCCTGCTAAGATGTCTCAACCACTATTGCCCATAGAATAAATTGTGCATAGGATTTCAGGATCACTAAAATCTATGTCTCCTAATCCTTCCTCACAAGCTTCAACTCGATCCTATGGCCAACATTGTTTACAACAAAGACTTCAACCCTCCTCCTGCATCTCCAGCTTGGCAGGCATCCGCATGAGCCCACGACCAAGGATTGATCCCCGCGCGTGAAAGATCTAGGCCCTTGTTTGGGTTTTGGTAATTAATGACAACGCTTGTGGACAAACCTTTCGATTGAAGTGTGTGAAGGAAAGTAGGTATAGTCCGCAAGATGAGAAGAGTTTCGACATGGATTTGATTGTTAGCATACTGGAATGCTCAAATCAAATATAGCAAGCAAGTGAAGACCTAAATGAGACTTGGTTGTGATGGACCGTGTGCAATGCGAGGGTGAAGGTCAAGCTAGTGAGCTTGGCACCGAGGGACCGAGGCAGCGGTGAAGGGCAAGCTAGTGGGCTTGGCACCGAAGGACCGAAGCAACAGTGAAGAGCAAGTGAGGCGAAGGTCGATAGACTTGAAGTCTATGTGATGGTTTGGGTGATTCACATCATATATGAAGATCAAGCTTGAGATACATTGATCATATTAAGTGGCTTGGTGAGTATGTCAAAAATGGTTGACCTTGCGTACATCAAACTGGGAGAATTTGGATAAGTGCAAGGCAAAAAGTATGAAACATATGGTGTTTCATTTTACCGGCTATAAGGTGTGTTGAGAAGATTCAAATAGCCAAATTTAGAATAGATAGATGTACTATTAAGAGGGGCAAATGTGCTTTGCACTACAGTTATCTAGTGCCACTTGTGAGCTCTAACGTTTGAGATACGTTTTGGTTGTGAGTGGCAGGAAGGCAAAACCTTTGTGAAAAGTTCAACAAAAGCTAACCGGTGGCGAAAGTTGAAATGATCATCTTGTGTGGAGATCGTGTGTTGGTGTTTGCTTGCTTTGAAAAAGGTTTTTGAGAGCGCTTGGACTAATCTTGAGTTGCTTTGGGGGCACTCCATTTGGCGTGGAGTTGCTATCTAAAGCAAAGAAGAAGTTGCGCTCGGGGAAGAGTTTTCTAGGCATCCGCGGACTGTCCGCCGGTCATCTCCAGGAAACATAATAGATTGGGAACAATCTATTGATAGTTTTTCATGTCAACGGTAGATAGTCCGCTCCTGGCTGTAGACAGTCCAACTTCGCCAATGAGCAGGGCTACTGGACTTGCTGTCCAGAGTCAGTAGAGCAACGGCGGACAATCCAGGGCCCATGTGGTGGACTGTCCATAGTTTATTTGTTTGAACCTAACGGCTAGTTTCTAGTAATCGTGGACTGTCCGCAGGTGTCGCAGAAACACAGTAATGACTAGTTTTAGGCAGCTCCTCTATATGTAGTGGGGTGTCCGGTTGAGAGGGCCTCTCTTTTGGCCATTCTATCAGCATACTCTTTGGGAGAGCACCTTTCTAGCAACTCCTTTCATATCTCTAGCTTGAGGGCAACTTTGGAGAGTGAGTGTGCTCCGCTAGTGTGAATCTTTGCGTGAGAGATTGCTTGTGGCACTAGGTAGTCGTTGTGCAAGTGTGGATTGCTTATTACTCTTAGAGCTTGTTGGTTCCTAGACGGCTTGGTGATTGTGTCTCCGTGAAGCACGCAAGAAGATTGTGCGTTGCTCTGGAGTTGGCTTTGTGAGGGGCTATTGAGCTCATCCTCGCCGGAGGAAGGCAAAGAGCATCTCTAGTAAAATCAAGGCTTGTGTGAGTATCTAGTTGATTTGGCCGGCTCGAAGTTTAGTGCTCACATGGAGCCTACCTAGTGAGGTAGTCCAGAGCTTGAGGGCTCGAAGCTAACAAGAGAAGCGGCAATCCTAGAACTCGCCTCAACATGGACTAAGTGATCGGCAAGTCATCGAACCACGTAAAAACATCACGTGTCATCCTCTACCTTGTGGTTTGTCTTCTCAACACAAGTTAATATTTTGTCTTGTGTTGTTGTGCTTGTGGCTAGTGTTTTTCGCCTTTCTTACTAGTATGTGTAGGAGCTCCTGCGCGCTTGCTCTTGCTCTAGTTCCTAAGATTGATTGATCTTGCATACTAGACTTGTTTAGGAGAGCTTTACCCGCTCAGTACCCTTAGTTGTTGCATGGGGAAATCTTTTGTAAGGGTGCTAGCAAATTTTAGATAAGAGGGGTGTAGTCGAGATTAATTCGTTAGTTCACTTCTGTTTTTAAATTGGCTAGCTTGTGCGATTAATTTTTAGAAACGACTATTCACCCCCTAGTTGGACATCTCGATCCTTTAGCGTGCTACTGGTTGTCTTCTGTTTTCTGAAAAAAAAAACACCATCAGTTCTCATCTCTCTCTGCCTGACGCAGATCTCTACCTCCCATAAAACCTCATCCTCTCTCCTACTGCCATGAGGCGTGGTTCAGCTCGTCCTCGAAGCGAGTGGAATCTAGGGCGCGCAGCAGTGGTGTGGATGAGTAGGAGGAGCAGGGGGATCCCACGGCTAGGGTCCCCTGGATCAGCCGCAGTCTGCCGGCATTTTATTTGGTTGGTTGTTTCGAAAGGTTGAATCTTGTTTACTTCTCCCTGATTCACTCATTATTCTTGAAAGGTTCAATCTTTGTTTGCTCCCCCACAGTTCACTAGATATCCATACTATAGAAACTCTGTTTACTAAAACTTGTCCCGCGTTGCTGTAATAGTTTAGCACATGATCTAGCTAGGCTGGGCAGTACCTGTCAAGAGGATGTTGTGTTCGGTCCGATCTACCGGTTGGTACTCATGTGTTGGTGACCAGCGATTTGTCTAGTTATTTTGATTAATGGGATCACGTGGTTCCCTAAAAAAACCCTGTAGGATATTGGGATATATGCTTTGTCTCCTACCATGGTGGTTGTGATAGCGAGAAAAAAGATTGAGGATCCAAATGTGAAAAATGACAACGGAGTAATTTGATTCAGTGTCAGATGATGCGAAATAGATGAGTAGCGGTTGTGAAAAGGTGGATTGAGATGGTGCGATGGATAACAGTGCAGCAGTGGTGCAGACTTGCAGCGAAGAAGATAAATATTAGCAACTTTTTTTAGTAGATCCAGCTAAAGGTCAATCTCATATGCAGTGGGCATGGTCTTTAGTCAATGGTGCCTACCTTAGGGACAACATTGCTCGTATACATTCAGATCTCCTTAACCTTTATAGAATAGTTTTTTTTTTCGAGACCCAGTTACAGACACAGCTACAGACACGTGCATATGCACGAGATTGGATAGTAGCATTCATTACTTAGGTTGGGCAGTTGCATTCATTACTGTAATCAGCTAATTTTGAGGTTCAGAAAACATGGAGCTCCTAGCGACGTTGTTTAGAAATTTTGGAAGAACATGCTTACAGTTTGCTAATGCTTTTAATTAACATAACGTTTTGTGGACATCAGCTACAGCAACAATCAATTATGTTGTTCCTCTTGCTTCCTTGCTTCAATTATGTTGTTATTTGCGCATGGTTTGTGTCTGATCTAATTTGTTGTCGTTAGTAGAGGAAAAGCTCTCTGATATCCATCAGACGATATATGATGCCATTTCTAGGAAAACAAACCCCATCCATATTCATGATATGTTGACCTGCACCCAATGTCAACGCTACAATCCTAGCCCATCATGCAACCATCCCACATCACACAGTTCCCACAAATTATAGCATATACTTGACCATGATTACCATCAAACTACGTCCTGCCCATTTAATTTCTGGAGCAAATCAATGCAAGGTCCACCTTAACCTTGAAGATTGCTTACAGGCTGCTGCAGTAATTAGATAAACACTATTATAATAACATAACATTAAGCTGCAAGCAGAAACACCAAAAGCACTCGCCAAGCAGAAACACCAAAAGCGCTCCCTGCCACCAGGCAACTGTTTTTCCATGTCAACAGCTTACAGCAACTTCCTGTACCTTAGCGACAACGTTTCCCAGCCCCATCACTCCAGCCTCCTGCGCATCCCCCATAACTCCAGCCTCCTGCGCATCCCCCATAACTCCAGCCTGCGCACCCTGTAATTCCCGCAACAGGTACACAGTTTTGAATTACATATATAAAAAAAGTCGGCATGGCTTCTTTATGTGTTTCTCTAGAAAAAGAAAACATCTCGATTCCTACTAGGTTGCATTGACACAGTGGTCAGCAAAGTTCACTCAAAGTTAATAACAACTGCCGCTGAGTTCATCCTAAAACAAGCAATCCAATGGCATGTGATGTAATGCCAGAGAGTATTTGCTAATAAAATTCAAAGAGTGAAAATGCACTATGGCTTCCTAAACTTTTCCCATATTCTCAAATGGGTCAATAACTCTCAAAGTGATTTAGGTCCTTCAATTTTTCAAGTGGCTCATTCAAAGTGGGAACTTAGGTACATGACTGGAGCTAGAGTGAACTTAGAATTTAACTACTTGAAAAGTTGAATGAACCTAGATGAGCATATGTGAAAAGTTGAAGGAGTCACCGTGCATTTGAATTAAAATTCAAATATTACTATGATGGCTATACAAGAATATGCAAAACAAACATAGTTCGGTTTTCATGGGAAGTACTTCAGTGTACATATAATACACAGAATGATGATCCAATAATATTAAGAAACAGTTTTTGTTTTGTTTCATAAAAAAACACTTCAATACTAAGTCATATAGCTCGCGAATTTATATCAAATAATTAACATTCATTGTCAAGAATATTAGTATAGTTGGTTAATATTAAAAGCAAACTATTAGACAGGGTCCCAACCACCTAATTCTGTATCTTAACATACTCTCCTATACTCTTGCTCTAACCCTCCATTGTTGATCAGCCTAGAAACCCTTGCTGTTCTAATGGACAGAGTTGTCCCAACAGGGAAAATGAAATAAGAAAATGATTCAAATATAGTTTTTTTTTTCCTAGAGCAAAGGAGTGTACTACCCCAGGTGCAATTATTTAATGGTTTTCCCTTTTATCAATTGATTTTATTTTTATTTTTGGCCACTGCACAGGTTCTGGCCCATGTTTAAATTAGAGAAAAAAAGAAAACAGTGAGGCAAAAGGAAAAAAGAGAAATGAAAAATAGATAAGAAAAAGAAATTATCCAAGAACACCAATGGTTAAAAGGAAAACTTTCCAAAATGAAAGCAAAATACATTCGGGTGATAATGGCCTCTGGCAAGGATATCCAAGAACTATCATACATACAACACTGGTTTACCCTCATGGCAGTAAAATGAGGAATGAGACATCAAAAAAGCACAAGTAGAAATGACAACAGAATTGTTAAAGCAAGTTCCTGTACTGATTTCCTTCTCGGGTAGCCATGTCTGCCACTAAAGCTCTAATACAGATTGAATTGCATACATATGGAATAAATAAAACACATCTCAACAGTTTTAATTTCAATATAGATCGTGAGTTTAACTATCTAGAGTTGCACATACATCTGCGATCTTGAGAAGAACTAAGTAATACATCTATAAAGTTCCAAGTTCTTTCCTATTGGAGTACTTAAGCAAACAACTGTTCCCTCCATCCTGAAATATAAGGTTTCAAATCATTCAAAAATTGCCCCAAATTACAAGGGATTCTAGTGAATTTAAGAAGATCACCATAGGCGGTTGACATAAGGAAACTGCCTGTGAAAATGGTGTCAATTTTCACAGGCGGTTTTCTTACGCAACCGCCTGTGGAAATGTACATTAGCACTGGCGGTTCCTTAAGTGAACCGCCAGTGTAAATGACGCCAGTGCTAGCCCTTTTCCACAGGCAGCTCTAAAGCTTGGGCCTGCTTGTCGATTTTCAGTGGCGTCTCTCAGCTGAAACCGCCTGTAAAAAAAGTTCACACCGTCGGCACAAATGCTTTATGTACTAGTGTCGAAAGCAGCCAGCAGCTTTGTCTGATTTAGTGATTACCCACAACCAAAAGTTATGCTGGGGCTGCTAGGCGATGTAAACAGGCAAGCAACCCTTCAGAATTGAAGTTATGTCTTGACGATGTTAGCTAGACGAGAGGTTCTGAATTTGTTTCCTGAAAGCTATTTCTGTAATGTCCAAGATCAATTTTCTGCTATGTTTGAATATATACTTATGTCTGATTCTTGGTTTTGACTGTTGAGTGGCAGAATATTCTTTGATCTAGCAATCATTTTAAGTTCTGAAAAATACTGATTACCTTTGTGTTAGCAACCAGTTTACAAAATTAAAGGAATAAGAAACTGTATTCTATTACCTAGATGGTCTTACTTTGGTGATGTTACTTTGCCATGAAGCACTAATATGTGGCTGGATGCTACAATCAGTTAGAGTTTGGCAAGTTACTGATTCTATTACCTAGATGGTCTTACTCACTTGATTCTAGTGTTATGCTCCTTAGTGTAGATTTATTAGTCGGGTTTATTTTGTTGTTTCAGAATAAGAAGGGATTATTGGAGCAAAGTAATGTATGTCATTTTCTGACTTGTCAACCGAGTGTCTACTTGAACTTCCAAAAATAGGCAACTTGAAATTGACTGTCATTGCTTCTTAGATCATTCTAGTACAACTTATATAGCAGCAAACATGTTTATTTGCTTCTGTAGTGAGATGCTTCAATGATGAAGGACACATTTTGGTGTTTTCTTCTTTAAATATTGTTTCATCATATGTTTTTCATTATATTTTGTGACAGCTCGGAGCAAACATGGACTATGTCTTTCACTTGCAAGGGGACACTGGGGGGACAAGAATTTGCTCAATATACAATAGACAGGGATGAGCTCATGTTTGGTAACTTAATAACGATGAAATCAAATTTGGGGTATGGTGCCAGGGACTACTTGTACTATAAGAGGAGATGTGGTAATGCTGTAGCAACCCTAAACGAGATCGAATATGATGTCGATGCAAATGCAATGTTATCAAGTAATGCAGAGGAGAGGGAGGTCAGATTAGTA
Source organism: Chrysopogon serrulatus (assembly GCA_015844335.1). Taxonomy (NCBI): domain Eukaryota; kingdom Viridiplantae; phylum Streptophyta; class Magnoliopsida; order Poales; family Poaceae; genus Chrysopogon; species Chrysopogon serrulatus. The sequence continues at coordinate 572,161 of JADLZL010000397.1, read as the reverse complement.
TTGTCAAGGGATCAAATAACAGATCGAAATGTGGACATAACACCCATTAAATTGCCAAGGACGACATCAATTAGTGAAGATTCCATAGATGAGTCAATTGATGATTACAAAGTGTGGCTTAAGAATATGCAGAAAAAGGGCCAATGCATGGGTAAGTTATGTTGCCATTCTATTCTAAATATATTTCAATGGCAACATCACTAATATCAGCATTTTTTCGCAGATTTTAAAGATATAAAGAGGGGGGACACAATCGAGACTTACAAAGAATGGTTAAGGGTGCAAGGACAACTTGATGATATCAGTAATATAACACCCGTTCCCAAAATGTCAACCAAATTATTATTAGTCCTTCACAAACTTTATAGCTTACACATGTGACCTGTTGTCTGCAGCTGCATATGAAAGCCCAAGGAATCAGATAGATTTACTAAATTCAAGTGAAGATAGCAATCCATCACCACCTCTGAACCTACCATCTCATGCTCGGCATGAGAAAACATGGGGAAATAGTAAGTAATGCTTATTGTCATTTTATTTTGAGGTTCAGTTTAGTTTTCCTATGCAAATGATTTTGAATAATCTCTTGCATTGTATATTGTTTTGATGGATAAGACTCCCAAAAGAGGAAGGCACGAGGTACCTTGAAAGGATTGGCAGCCAGCCACAAGAGATCCAAGCAAGGCAGTGAGAAGCTCAAAGTCGAATTTTCTAGGCTTGGAGGAGCTGGATCTGAGAAGACACGGACATTTATTGATGAAATAGCAGTGTTTACAAGGAGAAGAGCACCACTCATTGGAGTGAAAACATGGAGAGATGTCCACAAAGATGTAAAAAACTCAATAGTATTACTATAATGGTAAGCTTCATATCTGTTTTTGGTCACATTCACATTTTGTTACCAAATTATTTAACAACTGGCCTAGTATTTATGTTTTATTTTGAACAGCAAAAGTGGGATATTGAGAACAATGAGGAAAACAAGAAAAAGATACGGACTATCGCTAATGAGCGTTATAAAGGATGGCGAGCAACATTTAGTGCTACTTACAGGGCGTACAACACCTATGACGAGAGAATGAGACACAAGCTAGAAGATTTGGACATTGTTGAATGGCACTATCTGGTGTTGTATTTTGCTACTGAAGAATTTCAGGTTTAATGACATTTATTTTTATCTTCCCAACTGCACTTGCTAAAATAAAGGCTATGCTTGTAGCAGTGCACTATTTTTTAAAAAATCACCTCCTCATGCAGAGTATTAGCATCAAGAATTCTCATAATCGCCAGAATCGAAAAATTAACCATGTGACGGGATCAAAGTCTTTTTCTCAGTTAAGCTATGAGCAGGTAATAACTTCATAAGCACATGTGCACCTTCCTTACATGATGAGCTATCCCTATTAATTTCTTGCATTCTTGCCACATTAGAGGGACCCAGTAACTGGTGATGAGCCAAATGATTTGGAGCTTTTTTTGTTGACACACAGTAAGAATGGGCGATGGACAAGCCAAGAATGTAGGCATGTCTATGTGAGTATATAACAGTTTGTAAACCTTATTAAGTGATGCAAAGTGAAGGCTGACAATTATATTTTCAATTAACTACTTTTATTGTTCTCTCTTTGCATGTTAGGATAATGCAAGCAATAAAATTTCAGAGAGAGAAACAAATGGAGATGCAAACATCGTCTCAGACGTGAAGCAAAACCATATATTCCAGTCAACCTACAAGGAAACAACAAACTGCAAATCAACCAAGATCCACGCTAATGGATACATGGCAAAGTACCCAACTAGAAGGAAGCTACTATCTGAGGACTACCACTACCAAGTCCGTCAGGACGCGGCGCTCATGGACGCGTTTTCAAAGCTACAAGAACGAATGGAAACTCAAGAGATTGAAAGAGAAGCTGAAAGAGAAGAACATAGGCGTCAGATGGAAGAAATGAGGAAGGCAAGGGAGGCTGATAGAGAAGCATATAGGCAAGAGTTTATGTCAATGATGCAAGCAGCACGAGGACAGACATCATTACAACAGGTAATAGTAGTGTAAAATCATAATTTGCCCAAAAGATTCATGCATTTATCTGTCTCTAGGTTCTATACTACCATCTGGTTTAATCTTTGAAAAAAGTATGTTACATAGAATTGAGTAGTAGAGAACATCATATTTGACCAAAAGAGCTGCTAAGTTTCTATCATTTTTTTCATGAAAAGAACAACTATAAAACAGACCTGCTAAGTTGAACACAGAACTGAGCAGTCACCAATTCAATGGCTTGCCAGCACCTTGGAGTCTTTCATAATCTCTTGTCCTAGCAGGATATACATTCTTTTGCTTAACAGGAGTGGTCATCAGGGTTCTTTTTGGGAAAGAACAGTACCAACAACACCATGAGTCCTGCTCTAGTAACGCACACCCACAGCATCGTTTCCAATTATTTATCTTCTTTTATGGTCTTAAGTCCTTGAGAACCTCCAAGTTCTAGTAGGGAGCACAAGAACAATTTTTTTTCAGTTTACAACCTGCAAGTTCTAGTAGGGAACACAAGATATTTTTCAGTTTACAACATAAGCAATGGTTCAGTTCATACCAGCTCGATAGTATATTGGTACTTGGGGCTTTGCCTTTTGGATTTATTCTAACCACATGTTTCTGACCAAACTTTAAATGCAGGCTAACAATGATGGGGGACAAATTGCAGAGGTTGCTGCTGCAACAAACATGGTTGAAAGAAATGTAACAACAGTAGAAAGTCAACAGGTAGTTTGAGAATTAAAGAGTGATTGATGTTGTCATGTGATTGTCCGTATTATGGGGCCTAATTTTGCCTCTATTGAGTTGCAGGATAACCCAGGTACCAACCTGTTGGAAACACAACTCGCAGCTACAGCACCTGCAGCTATCAGTAATTCTCGCATAACTAGAAGTAGTGCTGCGAATAAGTCACAAACAAGCCAAGACAAAGGAGGGAATACGGCAGTTAGTTTTATTACTACAAAGGCACTACAGGATAATGCGACTAACAAATGATTAGCAGCCAAAAAGAATAAAAAAGGTGGTAATGCACAGGTGATATTTTTTGGTAACTCTAGTACCTGTGAATATTTCTGAATGAGATTTGTGTCACTGAGATTGGCTTGCAAGGCTTGATCATATAGCCTTTACTTGGGGAATTTTACTTATTTGGAAACCTCCTAGTTTTTAGTTTAATATTCCAAATTGACTATTTTGTCGACTCCATGCTGCTGTTGCCAAAATAATTAGAATTTTCATTGCAAGACCTCGAAATGAAGTGCTATCATGAGCTGCATTTTAAACATGCAGCTGCCTGTGACAACTTTCTGATGCAGGCTTCAAAAACCTAGAACAACTGAATATGAGATACTTCACAGATTCAGACATGAAAATGTTGTCAGGCAGCTGACTATTGTCAAACAGATATGAAAATGTTGTTATCTGTCTAAATGAATATTTATTTGTTTAATATTTTAGCAGCTATGTTCCTCCATAAGCACAATGTCAGAAAATTATTTGGATTCTGAATTCATCTAACTTTCCCAAAATATAGTTTTGCATATAGTTAATACCACTTATGTTCAGTTAAATGTTGTTTCTACCAAAATTCACCATTTCTCTTGTATCTTTATTTTTGCTCATTGAATTAAACCATTTTTATATTCAATAGGATATAGAGCAGCCAACTAATAGGAGGATCTGATTGAGTTACTACATGAATGTAGGTCCTTGAGAAGATGTGAACACTGGAGAACAACCTTCTACTGAATGAAAAAAGTAGGTCTGTAAATGACTTCAATTCTTATGTTATCTGTGTGATTGCAAGGATATGCCTAGCCCCTAACATTTTACATGTTGCACCATGCCTATATCACTTCAGGAGATAGCTGATTCTATTATCCTGTGCATTAGTATTTCTGCTAACTGCTATCATTCTAGCATACAACATAGGAGCCTTGAGTAATAGCAATAAATTAGCTATTGGTAGCAAACCTTTACTTGGGGAATTTTTACTTTTCAATAATTTTGCAAATTTATTTGGAAACCTGTTGGTCATTAGATTAATATTCCAAATTGCTTACTTGGTTGGCTATACTTCTGTTGCCAAAATAATACAATTTCTATTTACTTGATGCATATACTAATTGTTAATGACTCTTTTTAGGGGCAAATGGAGTTTGACTAGAGTGCATGATTGATGGGATGATCAACATAATGGCAACCTTTGCTGCACATTGCTACAAAGCTCATTACATTTTCATGTGTTCAAACTAGCTAGTGATATGTGTTGGATACCTTATTGTGTTTATTGTTAGTGATATGTGTTGGATACCTTATTGTGTTTCAATTGTGCGTGTGTTATCAACTGTGGATGTTTCATTAATGATTTGTATGAACAAAGCATATTTTGGTTTAATAGATATCTACATCCTTCATTGATCCATCGTATATATATTGTTTAGCGTGCAATTATTGTTGGATGCTACCAACCCAAGTGACGCAATATGGACTATTGGCATAATCATTTGGCGTTGCAATATATGATATAACAACAAACAATTGGTGTGGCAAAAACCTTGGCGTGGCAATAGAGGGTCAAAATATAGCAACCATGCGTTGGTCATGGCAATAGAGACTTCAACTTATGGCAACTAAATATTTGTCATGGCAATAGAGAGTTCCACCTAATGCAACCACAACATTTAGCGTGGCAATAGAGAGGCCACATCTAGCAACCAAATATTTGTCGTAGCAAAAGAGGATTAAACCTATAGCAACCACATTGGCAACCGTGGTAATAGGGAGGTCACCTGTAGCAACCAATTTTTTTTGGTGGCAATATAGGGTTGCACCTATAGCAACCAAAGATATAGTGTGGTAATAGAGGGCCCTTCTATTGCAATGCTATTGATGTGTGGCAATAAACTTAATTGCAACATCCATTGTCGTTGCCAGTGTATCTATTACCACTCTTTGGGTATGTGGCAACAAGTATCTCTAGCAACGCCAGGTGTGTTGGAATAGCTACTATTGCAACACCCGTGGTGGTTGCTTGTACTATGGCTTGCAACACTTCTTTGTGTTGCAACAACACTAAGTTGTGTTGCAATAAGGGAAAACATATTGCAACACCAAAAAAAATAGTTGCGCAAAGCTATTGCTACGGCATCAGTGGCAACACCTCGCAACCATTTTTTTGTGTTGTAATTTTGTCTATTGCAACCATTTTTGGCATATTGCAACACTTTTAGGCCGTTGCATCAGGGGTAAAACCTTGTAGTGGTTCAAGATCAAACTAGACACCATGTCTAATTTAATTCAAGAAAACGGTTTAAACTAAGCACCATGCCTAATTTAAAAGGTGTGTGAGAATACTTCAAACCTTACGCATACTATAGTAAACATAGGTAGCATGAAAGCATTGTAGAGATTCATTATTCAAGTAGAGATGAAAGAGCATGATTATTATATGGCAAGTTGAGCATGGCTTAAAGGTAGAGACAACCAAGAATAGCAACATGGCATAAGATTTTTCAAAGAAGCATGTCCCCCACACTTGAGTTCTTGCAAGACAAGATCAAGTTTGGATATGATATTGCTAGATAATTGGTTGGACATACCTTTCACCATCATCCTTCATTCTTCTTGCTTCAGACCTGTAAAGGTTAGTGACAAGAATACCCGAAGGAATATTTTTACAATTATATCTCTGTGCTCAATTCATAAGGGCAGTTCAGCAAAAGGTGGATGTTCATCTTGTCTATCGAAAGCGCTAGTTCTTGGTCAAAAGCTCATTGTTGGGAAACCTCAGAATCGTGCTTCAAGATGGTGAAGTGGTTTCCCTCCAACACCAATCTTTATCTACCTACCTCAAGATCCATACATCGAGATCTGCAATATTTATGATAAACATATGCATCTACAACCTCCCTTTTAAAGTTTTTATGGACATGATGTATGAGGGGATTGAAGATCTCGAGTGTGGTCATGGTAGAGAGACCAAGAGATTCAGAAGATGTGTCATATGAGCATGGTTTTGATGAGGTCTTTATGAAGTAGCTTCCATGCTCATTGATGTCATCTTCCTTACCAATCTCTAAGGGTGATTCTACATGAATGTCTATAGGCAAAAACATTGTCTCCTTTATTTCATGCCTATGGCTTTCATCAATCATATTATTGTCCAAGATTTCCTTAGGAGTGGTGGCTATCAAGCTGGTCTCATTAATGGCCTCCTCCAAACTTAGATGAGTCCTAAGTTTATCATTTGGATCTAGGCCTAGGCTGGATTCTATTAAGGCTTCTTTATGGTCCATCCATTCAATGCATTCCAGCCATTGTTGTAGCACTTCTTGGTCATCCTCAAGTCTATCATGATTCCTATACTCTAAGGGTCTTAGTGGATCTCTAGGGTCATCATGAGACTCAGGAGAACAAGTGTCAAGGGATTCTTCGGAATCAAGGATGGGTTTAAAGATGGGTTGAGATGAGACATCTAAGGTAGGCATAGAAGGAGAGAAGATAGGATTAGAATCAAGTTGACTTGGCTCTCCTTCTATGGCATCATTAGACATGCCATCCTTGAGTTCTTCCCAATAAGGACACTTTCTAAGAGATTCCTTCATGAGGGGTTTTGAGTTATATTCACTCGAAGGTCTCTTGTAAGACTGGAAGTTTAGGCTCTTCCCAACATCAACATCAAGAGAGTTTTCCAAGGGTTGAATCTCTTCTTCCCTTAGTGGATCTTGGGGCATGGATGGTTCAGGACTAATAGCTAAATGTTGGGATTGGAATAAGTGTGATTTAGCTATCAAAACTTCCTCTTGTCGTCTAGGAAATAATTCCTTCTCTTTCTCAGGGGGTTCATATTGAATGCTAGGGCAGGGAGTCCTTCCACAAAGTTTATCAAGCAAAGACCTTGCCTCACTAGCAGACAAATGAAGAAAAGATCCTCTGGAAGTTATATCAAGGAACTGCTTAGAATCCTTACTAAGGCCTAAGTAAAAGTGTTGAAACAACACTGAGTCTGGAATAGAAAGGTCTGGGCCTATAGTAAGGAGATCATTAATGTGATCCCATGATGTTTCTAGAGATTCCTTCTCTAGCTGTTTAAAGCTTAGAACCTCTTCCCGAAGATCAATCACCTTAGAGATGGGAAAGAATTTGGTTTGAAATTCAGAACATAGCAATTTCCAATCTCCTTGCATACTTCCCATAGTTTTGTTGTACCAATATTTAGCTTTTCCAATCAAAGAGAATGGAAAAAGTTTCCATTGTAGAGTCTTATCAGACATGCCAGCAATGCGAAAACATGCACATCTTAGTAAGAACTCCCGTAGGTGAGAGTATGGGTTTTCATCATCTTCTCCCGAGAAGGATTGTTTTGGATAAAATCTACCCAACACGGGCGCATCTCATAACCAGAGGCCAAGATAGGCTCTAAAGATTTTAGTGGCCTAAAGCTTGCACTCATGGGTTTAGCATATTGATTGATAGGAGTGTGATTCATGCTAAACCAAAAGTTGAAAAAAAGAAAAGAATGAAAGAAAGAAGAAAGGAGTAAAGGATAAAAGAAAAAGAAGGATAAAAAGTAAAAGAAAAAGTTAAGCTAGGTTTGTAGTCAACTCAGCAAACCGTTTCGCCGGCAACGGCGCCAAAAAGCTTGTTGATATCTGTTAACGCCCACTGAATTATCCACAAGCGCACGGATACCGTTGTAGCTTTATCCCAGAAGTATTCCAAGGTTTTGTTCCACTGAGAAACGTGTGAGATCAACTACGGGCTAACTTAACTAGGGGTAGCAATAAGGTGAAGGAATAGACTAGACTAAGATAGAACTAAAGTATAACTAGGGCGACAATTAATGGGGTTGAGCGTAGCAATCAAGGTTGATGATAATAGGTGAATAGAGAGGATAACTATGGTTTTCTCCTTCTAACTTGGGCAAGTCTATGTCTTATATTGCTAACTGGGGACATTACATAAGGAGAGACACCGACATAGGATGTTGATCTCCTTAGCAACCGCGTCCTACTTGGCCTACAAACGGGATAGTGGGATACATAGGATTCAACATAGCTATAAAGTCACCTCCGCGAGCTACCACCAAATCCAGAATGTAGGGTGCATCCACGATTATCCTAAGCCTAAGCACCATGCTTACACCTATGATAATACTCTACTCCCTCTAGAATAGAAATAAAGCACTCAAAGAGAGTCGTGATCCAGATAAACAATAAAGGCATAGAACTTACACGCATTAGAAGTTGATCACCAGAGACATCCTAGGAGCAAGCTCAAGTAGAGCTTGATCCCGCCAAGGTACAAGCCATAGAGAGGGCACCGACAAGCTGGCACCTCCTCCTATCTCTTCCCTCACTCTCCATCTCACTATTATCTAAAGACTAGATCCTAGAGAGGACTAATCTTCTCTTGATGGCTGGCCCTCCCCAAGAGGTTATCCATTCAAGGGACACCTCCCGGTTAGGGTTTGAGAGAATTGCAAATGAATGTGTGTTGCCCTGGGGGGTCCTGCCCTCCTTTTATAGCCCGGTGGGATGAACGTGAGCCCTTGGATCAAACCGACTTTGGCGGACGGCTAAGATTGAAACCCTAAGGCGGTGGAGCACGTGGGCCGAAGCTGGGCCTGATTGGCCACTGCAGCAGACCAGCCGGTCTAGGGCCAGACCGGCCGGTCTGGCTCCGGGGCCGTTCGCGGTCCGCTTCGGCGTGATGTCTTCTCGCGCCTTCGAGTCTTCTAGTGCAGCCCCTGCTGTGGAATTGATATCTTTTCATCCGAAACTCCAAAAAAGGCAGATGATATAACTGTTTCGATCGTCTCGACGAGCTCTTTGCAATGGTGCATTCCAATTCCTCATTTGAGGTGCTTGTAATCTGTCATATTGATCCTTTTTGATAGCTTTTCTGATGTGTACCTGTAGAAACAAGGATTCACCAAAACTCGTGGAATTCCGTTAGTGTAAACCCTAAGTCTATGTTGGTGATCACCAATCTGCCTCTTTCAGGAGTTAGTTGACGGGTAAATTTGGTCATTAACAGCCGTCAACAAAAAGTCTTTCCATAAATAGAAAAATCATCCATAAAAACTTCTATGATTTCTTCAATCATATCAGAAAAAATATAGACATCATGCATCTTTGGAAAGAAGCAGGCGCATTGGACAGCCCAAAAGACATTCTACGATAAGCATAAGTTCCATAGAGACATGTAAAAGTGGTTTTGCTGTGATCATCAGGGTGGATAGGAATTTGGTGATATACAGAGTAACCATCTAGGAAGCAAAAGAAAGAGTGATTTGCCAATCGCTCTAACATCTCATCAATGAAAGGTAATAGAAAGTGATCTTTCCTTGTTGCTTTATTAAGTTTTATATAATCTATGCACATACACCATCTAGTAACAGTTCTCTAGGGGATTAGTTCATTCTTATTATTTCTAACAATGGTCATACCACCCTTTTTAGGTACGACTTGAACAGGACTTACCCACTCACTATGTGGCATAAGATATATAATCCCAGCATGTAATAGTTTCAAAACTTCCTTCTTTACCACCTCTCTCATTGCATTATTAAGTCTACATTGCGGTTCTCTAGTAGGTGTAACTTCAGGATCAGTTGGTATGTGATGGGTGCAAAGAACAGGACTGATTCCCTTAAGATCTTAGAGTAAGTATCCAAAAGCAGCACAATGTTTCTCTAAAATAGTTATTAGACGCAAGGATTCTTCTTGAGAGAGTTTATCACTTATAATCATAGGAGATTCCTGATCATTATTCAGAAAAATATATTTTAAACCAGAAGATAAGGGTTTAAGTTCAATAAGGGGTTTAGGTGGCTCTAGTAATTCATCGAGAGGTTTAGGATTAGATGGTTCCTCTTCCTCTTCTTCAATGAAGAACTGGGCATCATTATCTATAAATGGTTCTATTAATTCTTCAATAAAAATAGCATTAACCTCCTCTATTGGGTCCGGCTTAGGAAGCAGCTCTACCTTGGTTTTCAAAGAATGGGTTATAGGCATAAAGAGCTTAAAGCCTATCCTGAGACTAATATTTAATTTCTCTTTTTAACCTTCTCTAATGAGCTTTCCTATTGGTAAACCTATCAACACATCAAACTCTCAAACATCAAAGATAAGGAAATTTAATGGAACTTGAACTCCATAAACCAAAATAGAAAGAGAACACAATACTCCTAAACTTGAAATAATGTGGCCTGAAAAGACATTTCAAAGTTTTAATAGTTGGAATTAATGGAATATCTTCTAAAAATCTTTTTTGCAAATGAAAGAGACATGATATTAACACCCACAATTGGATTGTAATGAGTAGTAAAAGGATGTTTATCAATCGACACTCAAAAGTAACAGAAGAAGAATTCAAACAAATAACATCTTTTGAAAGTTCTGATTCTTCTAACCATTCTTCACTTGAAATAAAGATGAATTCTTTTGTAAACTTTTTAAAGAACTTTACCTCAAAAGGATGAATAAGATCAATATTTTTAAATTCTCTAGATTCTTGAGGTTTCATAATTACTTGGTAATTAGAGGTGTTTCCATAATCATCAAAAAGATCATCTTCTAAATCAAGCATAAAATCAAGAAATGGAATTTTCTCTTCTTCATTCAAAAGTTTAGGTTTCAAAATAGCTAAAGGTTGAGATTCAAGCAATAATTCAGATTCAGCTATTGATTCTTCTTTCTCTTTAGGAAGATCATTCAAAATATTCATAAGAATAGCTTTTGCATGCGTAGCAGTGGTATACACGAACGCTCCTCCCGCGGCCAAATTAAGATATTCCTTAGTTTTTTCATTGAGGCCCAAAAAGAAGTGTTGTAAGAGCATAGGTTATGGCAAAGCAAAACTAGGACCTGAATTTACAAAACTATCAAAATGTTCCCAAGCCTTACCTAGTGATTCGTTATCTAGTTGTTTAAAACCTATGATTTCAAAATAAAGTTTAGCGACTTTCTCGATAGGAAAAAAATTTAAGACAAAAGCTAGAACATAATGCTTTCCAATCTCCCCCGACTACTCCCAACATAACGCTTATACCAGTGTTTAGCTCGCCCCATTAATGAAAATAGAAAAGGCTTCCACCTTAATGTCTCATCTACCATGCCTTTAATGTGTAGGCATGCACAAGTTTCTTCAAAATCATTCAAATGAGAATAGGGGTTTTCGCTAGAACTGCTAGAAAAAACATTTTTTTGAACTAAATGAATTAACCTCGGGCGTAGCTCATAGCCAGATGATGTAATGGGCTTAGATGATTCTACCGGCTGTAAATGTGAACCCGATGGTGCTCCGTATTGATATAAAAGTTTCACAAGGATGAAAGAAAATTTTGGGTGAGACAAACGGAGATATGCACTTCACCTCCTCGAACAAGTTATAGTTGGAATCATATTCCGCCATCTAGATTTCTAGGCAAGGGATAGGAGTGGCGGTAGTAATTTATCCCAACTTTTCATTAAGGCTTCCCTAGGATTTTTTTTAAAGAAGTGTTTCCAAAGGGCAGCCAATGAGAAGTTCAAATTCAAGGATGGCATAGATGTAGAAATCCAAGTGGACTTCGGTTTTGTCTATCATGATGGGCATAGTTAAGATTTTTGTGCCCAAAAAACATCGAGGTACTGCCATTATCCTCGAATTGGATGGGGAACTCCAAAGGATGAACTACTCTTTCCTTCGGTGCTCCTGGTTCGGGTGAGGGCCCTAGGGATGTAGAGGGTTTGGCTAATGAGGGCTCCTCAAAGCTTGACATGCCACTTCTCTAGAGGGATTTAGGTTCTACGATGGAAAAAGAGTGCTAATCAAGGAATTTCTTTTGTTCCATCGTAGACATCTGTGTAAATAACCCTCCGATGGTCACGTCAAGGTATAGGACAGCTTCTATGTCAAGACCCAAATAGAATAGTTGCAAACAACACAACGTCGGGTAAAGAAGAGACTGGGCTAGCATGGATTAATGTTAAAAACCTAGCCTAGACTGCACCTATGGATTCCTTCTCATGCTGCTCGAAGTCGAGGATTGCCCTTTGGTAGAGTGACGATACGACACATAGAGAAGAATGCAAGACAAAATTTATCTTTAAGTTTCTCCCAATCTCCATTCGTACATCCTACGGCACGAGTGGACCATTGCTTCGTCTCCCCCAAAAGAGAGAAGGGAAACAATTTCCACTTTAGAGTTTCTTGTGTCATGCCTAAGACGGTCAGGCACGAACACATTTCCTTGAAATCTTGCAGGTGATTGCATGGGTTTTCATTTTTACGCCTTGAGAAGGGTTGTGCCCAAACCATAGCTATCAAGTGAGGGTGGAGTTCATAGCTAGATGAGAGTTTTGGTTTGGAGGAAAATGGTGGCTCAAAGAACTTCCCCTCTATAGCAGGATGTTTTTGAATTGAAGTGGAATTCATGGTAATTGGGATGTGGGTGGAAATTCTTTTTTTGATAAAGAAAAAAATAAAAGATACAGATACGAGGACGAACTAGGTTCGAAGGAAATATAGCAACCTTTCCCCAGCAACGGCACCAGAAATGCTTGTTGGTATTTCTTAACGCATTGCGAAAGAATCCGCAAGCGCACGGAATTACCGTCGTAGCATTTCACCCGAAAGTATTTAGGGTATTGTATTTCCACAGGGAATGGAGGTATTTCTTCTAACTAGCTCGTCCAAGGACCACACAAGGGTAGAGTTGGAAAGGGGTAGTGAGGTTCTTCTACGATTTAGGTTTTTCTACACGAAGATAATCTTGCTTACTACACTCTTGCTTCAGGCACCGGATCGCACCTAGTCTGCTAGGTGATGCCGGCCTATAACTCTACGCCACACCCGAACGTGGGGAATACAAAGGATGCTAGGGCTGTCACCACCTAACACCTACCCCTCACCCTGTGGAGTGTGAGGCAAATGAGGGTAGCCTCTAGCCTAGACACCACATCTACGCTATCGACTACTACTCTAGCGTTGATCAGGGCTATCCGTCTTTATCAGGGATCCTCTACTAGAGCATCCGCTACTAAGTCAAGTAACGGACAACGAACCCGCAAGAATGTAATGCACAAGATAACACGAATAGAGACTCACCACCGTAGTCGAACACGGACCTTATACTCCAAGTAGTACATGGCCGTAGAGGTACACGTTGAGAGGGAGCCGACACGTCCGGCACTCCGTCTCCTCAACCTGGAGACACCGAATCTAAGATGAGAGATGGCAAACACGCCCGAACCTCCTCTCTACTTTTCCTCACTCACTCCCTATACTGCAACTAGCTAGGCTAGCTAGGGCCTAGGCCTAGGGCCTAGGCCCCTATGAAGTGAAGCTCTTGTGTGTGCTCTTGCACCTTGGTAGTTGTCTTGTTGGTTGATGTAGAATGAGGAGGTGAAGGCCTCCTTTTATAAGTGGAGTGGAGGGACCTCTATGTAAAACTGCACCCAAACCGACTGTCCAGGTACATTGAACCAGAATCCCGCATGCTACCGCCTTTGGAACATCGGTGGGAGGAAACCGACCAAAGTTTGGGCCATTTGGGCTCTGTGGCGGTCTTGGGCGCACCACGATCTTGGCCGTACCCCTAGCGAGCCCAATCAGGCCCAATTTTGGTCGGTGGGCTCCTTTGGTGTTGTAGACTTGGCCCATGATAGGGATTTCTGAAGTTGACGCCATTTGAATTGGGTTTGGACTTGTTTTCCTTCTATTCTAGACTTGGATTTGTAGGGTAACTGGGCCTTCTCCACTTGGGCTCATTTTAGGTAGTGTTTTCATGTGTATCATGCATGCTTTTGAGCCCTTTTATAGTAGTCTTCATCATTGGCCTCCTGCAAAAGATGAATCACCAAAGCTTTGTGGAATTTGTTAGTTATAAGTCCTATTTCTAAGTTCGGTGTTCATATCCCTTGATTTTATGCTAGTGTTGGTGGTTATGTTTATGAGTTAAGGACTACCAACAGATACCTCAGATTAAAAACCACATATATACTAGATAGAAGATCCTAGTAGCATTGTTCATCTAGACGGAAGTCTAGCATCTAAACAATGTCACGGATGCTAATCAAGACACTGAAGTATAGCATCCAGACGATTTCAAAGTCTTATTAGATCGTTTAGATGATGATTAGTCTGGACTAGATGATGATTAGTCTAATTAGATCGTTTAGATGTGTAATTTTTAGCTAACTAATTTAACTAGTAAAGACAACTACTACCTCCGTTTTTTAATATATGACATTTAGGACAAGAAACTTAGTTCAAAATGAACTAAATTTTTTGTCCTAAACATCATATATTTAAAAAGGAGGGAGTATTAATTTGAATGATAATTTCTATACAATACATAGTACTAAGTATGATAAATACTTGCACAAAGCATGGGGGGCCATGGCCCCTGCCAGCCACTAGTACACAAATGCTTTGTACAGGTGGTTCTAGAGGCCTTGCCACTGGCGTTTTGGCCCGCCGCCTGTGCAAGAGGCCGATGAAAATGTTGCATTTTCACCGGCGGTTGCTTGAAAACCGCCTGTGGAAATCTTTTTTTCACAGGCGGTTCCTTATGTGAACCTCCAGTGAAAATGCCGTTTTTTCACTAGCGCTTCACATAAGGAACCGCCAGTGGAAATGGATTTCCACTGGCGGTTTTATTAGGTGAACCGCCAGTGGTAACGTTTTCCCGCCAAAATTCATTTGAATTTTCATTTTTTGAATTGGTGCCCTCTCTGTCCTCCTCCCTCCCTCATCTCTGTCCCTCTGTCCCTCCTCTTCCCCCCCTCCCTCCCTCCTCTCTCCCCCCTCATCTTCCTCCCTTCTCCCCTCCTCATCTTTCTCTCTTACTATGATCAATACAAAGGCTATTTAATTATGACAAATACATCAAGAAAAAAAGTAATTATACCATACAATACTTATATACATATATACATTATTAACAATTTAATTACATCATACATTGTTTACATCAAAATTGTTTTGTGGCCACCATGTGATAATAAAATTTACATTGGAGAGTAATCTAATAATCATTTCGACTTAATTTCAGGCGCTAATATCCCTTAGCGCTCTAAACTCTGGCCTCGCTAAGGGGCTTTCCGGTGGTGATATTTTCCCTCCTGTAGGAATAATTTCTCTCATAATAATGAGCGAGATCCTCAATTATTCCGTCTGAGAGTTAGGTCGTCGAAGGTTTTGGACTCCGCTTCTTGATACGCTGAAAAAAGAAGTTTGTAAGCATTATATATATATTTCCATGTGTCTAAGTAAATTTGCATCGTTAACGATATAAATACAAACCTTACTATTAGTGGTACCTTATTAGGGTTCCTGATGTACCGTCTGGCCGTTCTCATGAACTCGCACGTGTAGAATCCACGGTGCAAATAACCCATTGGTTGCTTGTGGCACTACATAAATTGCATAGAGTTATTTACTTGTAATAACATCTTATATATGTAACATGCATGATATTGATTCATAACTCTACGTCACCGCCACTTGTGAAAAAATCTTATTTCCTGCCCCGCCATGGACTCGTCAAACACTCCACCTCTTAGTTTATAGAATCTCCAACATCTATGATCTCAAAAAGAATCGCTTAGCGAAGAATCTTAAACTCTCATCGATTAAAAGATGCATGCTACATTTTGTCGACTTACCGTTCTATGATGCTTTGGAATTTTGCATATCTGTCGGTGGGTAGTCGGCGGAGTCAAAGACCAGCACCCTTTTCGTCCCTAGGATAAATGAAGAAGCATATCCAAAGGTCGCCGCGCACGATCGAAACCGAGTTGTTATGCATTTATATAAACCGATACTTAACCTCGATGTATGTATATGAACCCATACTTACCTAAAGTTATAAGGGGCAACTACGCATTCCCTATGTTTGTACTGGAGCAATGCATTGCCTATGTAGGTGGCGTATCTAGTCTCATGATCCTTCTCCGGATCTTTGATTCTCCTTTCTTTGTCTTTCTTTGATAACCCCTTCAATTTTTCGTTGTCGCCACCAATTCAAAGGTGTGCTCATTCTCGCATATTTTTTTTGGGCTTAGGTACCCAGTCCGTTTGAATTCATTCTTGTTTGGTCCGGGACCATACACGAACTGATCTTGATCATATTGCATTCTGCAAGGCACAAGATAAAAGTCAATAATAATAAACGAAAGTTCATGTTAGTACGAGAGGTACACTTACAATGCAAATAGCGTGACGAGCTGAACGTCCGAGCCGCTTAAGGTTCACCATCAACCGGATGTCCTCAAAAGTAACGAAAAGCCGTGTCTCGTTCACTTATGAAAGCAAAACGGTGGTATGTTTACTTGGATTGCGTCGATCCCGACTCGAGCCGCTCGCATGTACTAGTCATGAAGTCTTTTTATACCAAAGGGGAGCTTTTGGAGTCGTTCCCAACTCGGTAGAGGCCCTGTCGGGTACATATTTATCGAGGACATTTTGATAGTCATCCCATGTTGGCCTCACTATCTTTAGTGCTCGGATCTTTGCTTCTTCTATTGCCTTCTCTTGCTCGGCTAAGTCCACGGTACTTGACTTGCGAGAAAGCGCAATCCCTTCCAAAAATTTGGCGGTGCAGTTGTTTTCTTCTTCGGCTCGAATGGGGAAACCAATTTGGGAACGTAAAATTTCCTCTTCTTGGTGGGTTTTTCTTGGGTCTTCTTTGGTGACGGTGGTGGTGTCCAAGGCGATGCTTCCATGTCTTGAGGTGGTGGGGACGAAGCGTGCTCACGGACTGGTGTACTTGTTTGTGGCGGAGACCCCGCTGGTTTCGATGTTGACGGTGGGGTTCTTGAAGGATCGGCAGCAGGGGGTGATGGTGGGTTTGGATCCTGTTGACGGTCGAGATCAGTTGCTGACTCCTGAGTTTCTAGCAGGGCTTCTATGGAAGGTGGTGGCTGGGTCAACTGGACGTCTCTTCGAGGCCGCAGGATAAAATTATTAATGGCCTGTCCGAGTGTCTCAATACCCTCGGGACCAGAAATTTCTAGCATGTCATCCTCATAGCCCTGGGGGCGACCATCGGCACTTCTACCCCTCAAAGGTACTCTTCTGGTATAGGATCACCGTGGTAGTCACGTCCGGGGATCGCAAAGCCTGTGGCTACCTCCCTTGTACGTTGATGCTTCATACCATATCGTATGAGCATTTTGCAAGGTGTCGGCCCATTGATGTCATCCACAGGATAGCGGTGTGTGTTTTTCGTAGACCCCACACTACTTGGAAAGGGAGCAGATTGAGTGGGCATGCCATGAATCATCTCCTGAGGTCTAGGCAAGGGTTGTCCTGGAACGAGCTACATCTGTGGGCCTTGTGTGCTCATCTGCTGAACAGACACTGCACTAGCTAACTTCTGCACCAGCTGTGGATCAAGATTTGTTAGAAAGTCTGACATCATGTTTCTGAATTGTTCCTTAGCCTTTTTCTCAAAAAAATGCTGCATGTCTTCCTTATATTGATCTCGTTTCTTATACATGCCCACCCACTCCTCACCAAATCCTTCTTTCCATCCCATCTTCGAGGAGATGCCTCGTACACGGCCAGGATGCTTAGGGTTGCCCAGTCCAATACTCAGCATGTCTCTCTCCCTTTGTGGCTTGAGTTTCCCTTGTTTGACCTCCACTGCTAGCTCCAACATCTTATCAGCTGGGGCTGTGATGTCTAAGGGACAGTTCACACCGGTAGCCGGTTTGTTTTGTTCCTCGACCTCTGAGCCAATTTGCCGTTCTCTCGTCAACTTCCTCGATAGCACAGGAACCCCTTGTTTCTTTAGCTCCTCCTCCTCTGCTCGCCATTTCAGAATTTGCTTCTTGTAACCACCAGTGCCAAGGTGATGGTGGTATTTGTTCTTCCTTGCTAGTGCTGAAGCAGCTTCACTCTTGGCTTTCGCAGCTGGGTCGTTCTTCTCCGCCTTGAATATCTTCCACCACTTATTTCTTTGTGATCTTATACTTGCTCGTTGGGTCATACCCATGCTTCAGAAACTTGATATTCATCTCAGACCTATAGTTACGGAATGATGTTGCAATCTGTTTGTAAAAATACTGCTTAGCCAGTTTCTCCGTCCCCGTAGGGTACACAAACCTTTCTATAAACTTGTTCCATAGCTCTTTCCTTTTATCTTCACCAACATCCTTCCACCTAGTGATTGTGATGTCCAATTTATCCCTGACCAGCCAACCAATTGCATTCCTTATCTTGGCTGCCACCTCATCAGACACTAGAGGCTCTCCTTTTGGGCCGATGCTAGGAACTATAAATGTCTTCTCTGGCCACTTATTTGTTCCTCGGTCGCCACGTTTCCTGTCCACTGTTTCCTTTTTTTCTTGATTTGGAGGTGGTTGTCTCAGTCGTTTCTGGTGCTTCGTCTTGAGGCACATCTTCTTCTTCCGCAAGAAGTTCCCGCATTTGAGACAAAACCTCCTGGCCGAAGGAATTCAAGAGTGTAAGGATCATTATGAGTATAATACTATGAAGGAAAGTATTGGTTTTCATGTACTAAGTATACCTCATCATACGGATCATAATCTGGGTCAACACTTTTATCGCGTTGTCTATCTATGCTAGGGCATGGATCACTTCGGTTGCCGTCATCTTCCTCGTCTTCCAACATGTCACCATGGAAATCTTCTTCTTGTCCTTCTTCCGCTTGGGGCTTGGGGTGACTCTGCACGCTGCTCTTCTTCTTCCAAAGGATTTACAGTTCTATGCATAGCAATAACTATGTTTGTTACTTTGATAGGGTTCGACGTTTAAAAAAGGCAAGGCTTCTTAATGCCGTGGGACTCACCGTGCCTCCGGGGGTGTGTGAGTCTTAGTGGGTGACTCTGCACGCTGCTCTTCTGTCTGATGGTCTTTAGATTTTGGAGACGTCATCTTCTCGATAACTTCAAATATAACAAGTCATTAG
The DNA here is from genome assembly GCA_015844335.1 of Chrysopogon serrulatus. Classification (NCBI taxonomy): domain Eukaryota; kingdom Viridiplantae; phylum Streptophyta; class Magnoliopsida; order Poales; family Poaceae; genus Chrysopogon; species Chrysopogon serrulatus. The sequence goes on along the minus strand of JADLZL010000397.1, from coordinate 553,190 downwards.
GAAATAACACTTAGTCAATAACACTAAGTCATTAAGTCACTAACACTAAGTCATTAGGAATTAACACTGAGGAAATACCACAAAGTCATTAAGTAAATACCACTAAGTCATTGAGTCATTACCAATAAGTCATTAACACTGGGTCATTAACATGCTAACTCATTAACACCAAGTCATTAGCATTAACTCATTAACACTATAACACTAAGTTATTAACACTATAACATTAATCTTTGCTATAACACTAAGTCATTAACACTATAACACTAAGTCACTAACACTAAGTCACTAACACTAGTCATTAGAAAATAACACTTAGGAAAAACACTAAGTCATAAACACTATAACACTAAGTCATTAACACTAAGTCACTAACACTAAGTCACTAACACTAGTCATTAGAAAATAACACTTAGGAAAAAAACACTAAGTCATAAACACTATAACACTAAGTCACTAACACTAAGTCACTAACACTAAGTCATTCGAAATTACACTAAGTCAATAACACTAGGCCATTAACATGCTTCTCACGAAGTCATTAGCAATAAGTCATTAACACTAGGACATTAAATTAGCAATAAGTCATAAGCACTAGGCCATTAACATGCTTCTCACTAGGTCATTAAATAACACTAAGTCACTAAGTCAATAACACTAAGTGTTTAAGTCACTAACAACAAGTCACGAACACTAAGTCTTTAGGAGATATGTACCGTGATAAAGCGTGGAGGAGTCACTGAGTCTAGGGCGGCGGGGAACGATGAGAAGACGGTGGCACGATGATTCGCTGGGGGTATCGTGATGGTGACTGTCAATTAATAGAACATAAGAGTGAGGATATTAGGGTTCAAGCAATCATGAGCGAGGATATAATCACAACAAATATTTACACATGTCATTAATACAATTATAAATTGAAACAATTAATAATTGATACAATTAATATTTAGTATTTATACAAAGTGCAAATTACATTGCAAATTACACATGTCATTAATACAAAGTACTTGACACATACATTGCAATTACTAATTAATACAAATAATATTTACTAATTTTACTAATTAATATAATTAATATTTACTAGTTTTACTTAATAGTATTACTTAATACAATTAATGCAATTACTATTTACTAATTTTACTAATTTTTACAATTGTTAACAATTTTTACTAATTAATACAAACACTAATTACTAATTTTACTTAATGGTAATACTTAATACGCTTAATACAAACACTAATGGTAATACTTAATACAGGTAATACAAACACTAATACAGTTAAAAATAAAAAAAAAAAAGCCCTTTGTTGGGCCTTGGCCCAACTAGCGTGACGGTGTGGGGCGCTTGGGGCACCACGCCTCGCCCTAGGCGAGGCGGGCGCGCCGCCCGCCGCCACACACCGCTCTGGCTGGCCGCCGCCCACCCGCCCGCGCCAACGCGCCGCGTGACGGAGCAGCGCCGAGGAAGTCGTCCTCACCGCCTGGAAGCTGCAGCACACGGAGCACCACACGGGAAGGGAAGGGCGGGCGCGGCCGGCGGCGGTTCCGCTCCGGCCGGCGGGCGGCGGTCCTCCGGCGGCCCGGGAAGCTGCGGGTCGTGCTCGGGCAGACGGGAAGGGGCGCGGTGGTCCTCCGGCCGGCGTGGAGGAGAGCGGCGGTGCTCCGGGCGGACGTCGTTAGGCGGCCTTGCGGCGCTCCGGCAAATAAAATCGGCAGCTGACGGCGCGTCGGTTTCAAAAAAGCTTCGCCCACCCGGACTTGTGAAAATTTCAAATCTGGTGGGCGATATTTATAGGGGGGAAGAGCATTTATACAGGCGGTTGTCCTAGACAACCGCCAAGAGAAAACATTTCCACTGGGCGGTTACCTAAGCCCACCGCCTGTATTAAATCATTTGCACAGCAAACCGCCAAAGTGGAAGACAACCACCTGTGGAAATGTTTTTTTTGTTTTCCCTTAATCAATTTCTTTTGTGTATGGCATTACACTGAGCTTATTTTTTTATGTTAATTAATTCTTGTAGGTTATTTGTTTTATGCTTATTTCTTGTAGTTATTTGTTCTACTCATTCTTGTAGGTCATTTTTGGTAGCTTATTTACTGTAGGTTAGTCTTTTATGTTATTTGTAGGTAATTTCTTTTAGGTTATTTCTTGTAGCTTTTTTCTTTTTAGGTTATTTCTTGTTTTAGAACTTAAATAATTATAAAATAAATATTAAAAAGTAGAAAGAAAAGGACTTAAATAATTAGAAAATGAATACCAAGAAGAGCAATTTCTTTTTAGGTTATTCTTGTAGGTTATTTCTTGTAGCTTTTTTCTTTTAGGTTATTTCTTGTTTTAGAACTAAAATAAGTGTAAAATAAATATTAAGAAGTAGAAAGAAAAGGACTTAAATAATTAGAAAATGAATACCAAGAAGAGCAATTTCTTTTAGGTTATTCTTGTAGGTTATTTCTTGTAGCTTTTTTTAGGTTATTTCTTGTTTTAGAACTTAAATAAGTGTAAAATAAATATTAAGAAGTAGAAAGAAAAGGACTTAAATAATTAGAAAATGAATACCAAGAAGGGCAATTTCTTTTAGGTTATTCTTGTAGGTTATTTCTTGTAGCTTTTTTCTTTTAGGTTATTTCTTGTTTTAGAACTTAAATAAGTGTAAAATAAATATTAAGAAGTAGAAAGAAAAGGACTTAAATAATTAGAAAATGAATACCAAGAAGAGCAATTTCTTTTTAGGTTATTCTTGTAGGTTATTTCTTGTAGCTTTTTTTTTAGGTTATTTTTTGTTTTAGAACTTAAATAAGTGTAAAATAAATATTAAGAAGTAGAAAGAAAAGGACTTAAATAATTAGAAAATGAATACCAAGAAGAGCAATTTCTTTTAGGTTATTCTTGTAGGTTATTTCTTGTAGCTTTTTTTTAGGTTATTTTTTGTTTTAGAACTTAAATAAGTGTAAAATAAATATTAAGAAGTAGAAAGAAAAGGACTTAAATAATTAGAAAATGAATACCAAGAAGAGCAATTTCTTTTAGGTTATTCTTGTAGGTTATTTCTTGTGTCTTCAAAAACAAAAAGATTTCTATAGTCTGCGCAAGGACAATATATGTGCTTCGTCTGTGTTCTCAAAGCATGATTTTTAGCTGCATCGATAAACCTACGGACCTCAAGTACATAGGATGGATCTACTCTGTCTAAGTTATACATCCAGAATGCTCTGTCCATTGTTACCTGTTATAGAGTTTAATAGATTTAAATAATGTAATCACTAAAAAGAAGACATTAATGTTCTGTGATAATTACTAACAAACCTTAAGATGATCAAAGAAACTCCTTCAATGGATTATAGATGAAAAGAACTCCTCGCTTGTATATTTCTCAAATAACACACGTCTGGGCTAAATCACATATAGTTAAAACAACTAGTTAAAAAAAAAAATTCACCTCTCAAAAATATATAAAAGCAATAGTAAATAATTTAACAAGACAAAACTTAATAATTAAAGAGAAAATAATTTTTAATCATCAATATGGCAAATAAACTAGTAATTAAATAAGACTAAACACAACTAAATGAACTAAACATAGTAAATTAAAGCATCATTTTATTATATGAAATCCTAAAAAATAAGGAGGACTACTTAATGAAACCCAAAATAAAGCCTAACCACCGCTTAATTTAACAAAACAAAACTTAACAATTAAAGAGAAACTAATTTTCAAACATCAATATGGCAAATAAACTAGTAATTAAATAAGACTAAACACAACTAAATGAACTAAACATAGTAAATTAAAGCATCATTTTATTATGTGAAATCCTAAAAAATTAAGGAGGACTACTTAATGAAACCTAAATTAAAGCCTAACCACTGCTTAACTTAACAAAACATAACTAAATAATTAAACAAACACTTATTTCAAGTATCAATATAACACATAAACTAATAATTAAATAAGAGTAAACATAACTAAATGAACTAAACATAATAATTCAAAGAATCAATTTATTAGATGGAACCATACAAACTAAAGGAAGACTACATAATGAAACCCTAATCAAAGCCTCACCACTACTAGATTTAAAAAACAAAACTAAAAATTATATTAAACATAATATAACTACATAATTAAACAAACACTAATTTCAAGCATCAATATAACACATTAACTAATAATTAAATAAGAAACTAAAATTTAATGAAACCATAATTAAAGAATCACCACTAAAAATATCACTAATAGCTAATTAAACTACACATAACTAATTATTAAAATAAAGAAAACCCTAGAAAAATAGTGACTAGAATTATTGAGAAAAAAAAAAAACTAGCTACTCTTCTCTCTCTCACATGAGGTGAAACCCTAGATCTTAAAAAGTGGGTGGGATTGAGCAAGAATGGGGAAATGAGGCAAGAAACACATAAACTAACCTTTTTTAGTCACCTCCTCCGAAGAAATCAAGAGCAAAACCTCCCCCTTTGTATTTAGTGAAATCTGGACCTCCAAAGCTTCTCCATGGAAGAACTGTTCGAGCTACAGTTCTGTTGGACTGTGGTGGGGAGGAAGAAGGGGGTATATATAGGAGAAGATCACCACAGGCGGTTGACTTAAGGAAACCGCCTTTGAAAATGGTGCTCATTTTCACTGGCGGTTGACATAAGAAAACCGCCAGTGAAAATGTTCATTATCACTGGCGGTTCTGTAAATGGCGCCATTTATACTTGGCGGTTGACTTAAGGAACCGCCAGTGCTAGCCCTTTTCCACTGGCGGTTCTAAAGCTGGGGCCCGCTTGTCGATTTCCAGTGGCGTCTCTAAGCTAAAACCGCCAGTGAAAATAAATCCCTACCGTCAAGACAAATCCTTTGTGTACTAGTGAGCCCTCCTTGGCTCGCCCACTGTCCGAGAGTGTAGAATCACTACGGTTGATTCTACACTCACAGTTGCCTAAGAAATATACTAAAGAGTACTGAAACTGTCGGCCACTTAAAAAAAAAAACTGTCTGGAGAGATGTAATGTCTTGTAATGTATGGTAGTGATCGCGATCCTCAACTGCCATGCGCCTCCGTGGTCTGGGAACGGTTGGACACCATTGTGAACGGGCCGTAGCAGCAGCCTCGACGCCCATGCCGATGTACATGGCTCGCCCTCAGTAGCTCCGCATTTAACAAATTTTTTTTGGATAGGCTAGATGACCAGCAAATCGAAACTCAGTTAAGATTGAATTACAGTCATAGCAATTTTCATATTGAGCTTTTCATATGTAAATAGGAGTGTAGTACTCCATTTTTTTTGTTTCCTTCAATACAATAGATGGCCGATGTGGGTAACAGGGGTATTTTGGGGCATTATTTGTATAATGGCAGTAGTGGATAATTATTCTCTTTTCTATAATTAATGTAACTTTTAACCCCCCGTATTTAAATATATGACACTTTGACCAAAATTTCGTCCAACTTTTGACCGTTAATAGTTTCAAAAATATTTAGTTTGAAAATATAAAAAACATATAGATAGATCTATCTTTATATTGTTAGACATTATGACTATATTCTAATAAAAAATAGTAAGTCAAAGTTAAACATCAAAGACCGAAAAAGTCAACAGTGTCATATATTTTAATGCAGGGTGAATAATTTCTTGGCCTTGAGAGCGTATGTGAGGGTTTCTTATGTTGATCAATTATTGAAATAATAGATAGCCTCTCGAAAATCACAAAAGTCAATGCAAAGTAGCCCCAATCGAGAAGCTTAGAAATATACTATTTGGACTGCTATATATATGTAGACAGATCCTTGCGGCGGATCAGGTTGGAGACTTTTGTTTTAGCACCTAGAAGCATGATTCAAATGCTGTGGATCCTCCTTGCTCCCGCCATAGTAATTTCACAACTAGTAGAGCTGTCGCCCGCGGCTGCAGCTGCCGTCTCCGGGATCGCGCCGTATCCAGTGCCAGCTCCAAAGCCAGGCTGCCCTTGCATGTGTGAGGTAGTACACATCCCCTACCCATTCGGCATCGGCGATGACTGCTCCTGGAAGCCCGAGTTCATCATACGTTGTAATGGTAGCAAACCATACCATGGCAACATCAAGGTCACCAGCATCTCGTTGAAGGCCCGGGAGATGCCACTACGCCAGAAAAGCTTATCAGTGACACCTAACTCAGTGACACAGAAGGAAAACGCGTCACTGATGCAAGATTCGAGACGCGCACAGTCACAACGCGTCACTCATACGTTTCTCGGAGGCAAAAAAACAGGTGTGTGAGTGACGTGTTACATGAAAACGCGTCACTTTATTGTGGCGTATTTGAACCAATGACGCGGGTAGGCGAGACGCGTCACATGAGCAGGTGCCCGGGCCCGAAATTTTTATGAAATCGAGTTGGTAGATTGGCTTGTGTTCGCGCCCGTCCACCAGACCCCCGAAGGCTTGCGGGCTCCCGGCTCCCATCTCTCTGTCTCTCTGGGTTCCTCCTCTCCCGACTCCATTGCCCACCGCTGCCACCACGTCTCCCCCTGCCCCAACCAAGACGACACGGAGGCAGCCGCCGGAGATGCAGGCACTTGGTGAGGCGACGTCCTCTCTCGCAGCTTCTCCCTTTCCTTCCCATTCAGGGCCATGGCGGCGCGTGAGGCCAGTCGGCGTGCTCTTTGCGAAGGACGGCCCAACGCCGGCAAGGTCGCCACCGCCGTCGCGTCATCCCCTGGATCCAATAGGTGCGCCCCTTCTCCTCTCTCCATAGGTCCATGCCGTGGTGGTCTAGTGCTGCACGAGTCCCTCCCTGTCCAGATCCATGGCGTGGTGGGACCCGCCCTAGCCCCTCCTCCTCATCCCCACTCAGATCCATGGCATGGAGGCACTGCACGAGATACCCAGCCATGGATGGAAAAGCATGGCGGATCCATGCCAACTAGGCACCACGGGCCAACAAGATCTGGTTTCAGCACTTAATTTGGAACACTCATTTTTTTTAAAAAATTTTAGGTATTTTATTTACTCTTCCACGGAGTACAAAATGCTTTAGATTGTTTTGTGCAATTTATTTACCTATCTATAGAGGTGCTAGAACGCTGAATTTGGACAATGGACACTGAATTTTTATTGAACAAACATTTATTTAGTCTATTTGTGCTCACTGAGCCGTGCCTTATTACATACATATATATGTTAATAAGTTGTGTTAACATTTGGATGCACTTTTGTCAATTTACATTCGACAAATACTCACATAGAAAGCTGAGCATTACTGTTGGCCTGAACAAGAGTTTCCTTTTTTGTTGCACACCAGCCTTTTTTTTTTGTTGCTGCTAGCCTGCTATCTTTGATGCTATATTTGCTCTTACGTAGTTATGCATTTTGAGAACTTAGTTTTGATCATTGTTAATGATATGGTCCTATAAGCTCCCATGTATTCTATAAGCTTCCTTTGCTTTTAGCATATAAAGTTTTTCTTTCATCATTTAAATTTGCTGATTCTACATGTTTCGTCCTTCCAAGAGGTCCTACAGCTACAAGTTACTACCTACAGCTACAAGAGGTCCTTCCAAAATTGTTGGAGCTATACGTGCTCCCTTCTTTTTTTCCCCTTGCCTTGAAGTACAATCAGATCTTTTGCACTGAGCATCCTATAGTACCATGTCTTCACCTATTTCTTGTTCTGTTACACAGGGCTGTGTGTATAAGAATAATGCAATGGAAAATGCTCGCAAAAGGAGCTGGAGAGGGAATTCCACTGACCTGGTCGAGTGATAAATCCTGTGTCCAACCGAAGGAATGGGAGATGCCCTTTGACACCTTTGGAGGTCATAACATTTGTTCTTTGCAGTCTTGCCTTTTCTGAATTGGTTCATCGTTGTTAGAGTCCTTGCCATGTTTCTGAGCCTCTGAGGTGCTGCTATCTACTAATGGACAGTTACATTGGCAATACTTAACTGCCAGCCTAGTGAAATCCTGTGCCACCATGGTGAATGACCTGCAGATAGAGTATACTTGACTTAGCTAAATACTAACTATGTTCCTTGACATGTAGGCTAAATTAGTTTAGATAATAAAGCAACTTGCATGTTTAGTCTTCTTTGACATGACAATTTTTGCATGTCCAGAAAGATAAATATTGTTTTCCTATTTTTGGTTCAGATTTATAAGCAATGTGTTCAGGTAAAGGAATGAACAATTGAACTGGGACATGTTTTCCTATTTTCCTTAGCAGTTGTGACTGAATCTGAATTGGGGTTTCTATTACAGTACCACTTTGATAATGTTGTACCTGTTTCAGTAATTCGCTTGATATCAGGAAATTGCGTGTGAATCTCATGTAAAAATATATGCTGTTGCAGGTTACCCACCAACACTGTACCTTGTAGGGACCATCCTGTTTGTGCATCAGCAAAATTGAAGGGATTATCCAAGAGTACCAATGGTGCGTATGTTTGCAATGGATAGCAGTATATAGTCTTTCTAGCTTTGGAAATTTTCCATTCATACATTAATGGGTAAAATATTTTTCAAGGTAGTATTAGATTTTGTGCTGGAAGATATGGAGCAGATTTTTACATGGTAGCATTAGTCAAATTTGCATCTCAAATATTCTGAGAACAATGCCAATGTAGATTACAAAAAAAAGATATCAGCTTAGCAATTGTCCCTGGATCCTATGTGTTACTGACTTTACTGTACTTCATTACCCTTGTTGCCTCTGAAATTAAACTGATGAGAATTGAGCCAAGCTATTTTGTCCCCTGGAAAAAAAGCTTTTTTAGAAAGCTATTTTTTAGAAAGCAATTTTTTCCTGGGTGTTGATTGGTTAAGACTTAGGAGTGATGCGGTACAACTTAACTGGTAGAAATATCATTCCAATCTTGTTTAGAAAGCCAAGCTATTTTTTCCCGTGGAAGAGGACCTACATGATGCCACCTCTCTAATACAAATGTCCAGTCCAAATCACGAGTCATTGTAACATCAAAGGAAAAATTATATATCGATTTGAACATTGGAGACTGATTGCCTTGGACCTTAAGCATGTTATCCCTTTTTGAAGTTTACTATGCTTCTCTTCATATTTTTCCTACTGTCTGGCCATCATCTGTTGCTGTCCATGTATCATGATGTGCTGCTGCTTGGATAACCAAAGGTGATTTTTCGTGTTGCTCTATCAGCCAGGGCAACAGCAGAAGCGCATGATTTTTTTTTTCCATTTCAGTGTGTCAGCAGCTAGCAAGTACAAAGCTTAAACGTGATATTCTATTTGCTTTTGCAATTGATTTGAGAGGCAGTGTCTAGTTCTTGCCAGCAGTAGCCGTGCGTGCACTTCTGTGATTTTCTGGATGTTTTACTTATAAGTAGGAATCATTCTGCTGCACCCCTGGTATCTAATTTTCTTGTTGTGCTGCAACTTGTTGTGCCTGCAGCAGCTTCTCATGGATTCCATGCCACTGGTGTGAAGAGCATGGGAGGACATATGGCCATGATGTGTGTGCACATGAAGCATCAAGGGTTGAAGGCGACTATTTTCCCAAGTAGAAGGATGTTGTGTGATGTAATGTGTTAAATGAATCAACTGAGATATTTGTATGTGAATCAGTGATGACTTATATATATAAATTATCTTATGTGAATCTGTATGTGTACATATATATATCTGGGGATTAGTATGTGTGGATCTGATGATTTGTATTGTATGTGTGACAATTATAAGCTACTATTCGTGACATGTGTGATACACCTTATCAGTGACGTGTATTAACTAAGCATGTCACTCGTATAACCACTATTGGTGACGCGTATTAACCAAGCGCGTCACTCATATCACTGTTATTGGTGACATGTCTCAATCCAACGCATCACTAATAGGTTTTTATTGGTGACGCGTTTTCTGGGCAAGCGTCACCAATGTTTTCTTATTGGTGACGCGTGTTCGTGTTATCCGTGACGCGTGTTGTTAAACACGCGCCACCAATAGACCCTTATTGGTGATGCGAGAAGGGTGACGCATAAAAACGCGTCACCAATAGCCCTAAAAACGCGTCACGAATAGGCTTTTCTGGCATAGTGTGCGCGTCCTTGGACCCGTGTCGTACGTCTGCTACAACTCATCCAGCACAACCGACTCCAGCGGAAAGGTTTCGACTAAACTGGACTTGATCTCGCCATTCCTGATCTCGCCGACGCGCAACGAGTTCACAGCCATCGGGTGCAACACACTGGCACGCACTCCTGGAGGGCAGGGAGGATTGGAGCTACTACACTGGCTGCATCACGTCCTCTGTGAGCAGGGATCAGGCAGCTCACGACGGCGACAAGTGCACGGGGCTCGGCTGCTGCCAGACTTCCATCTCCGGCAACCTTACCTTGATACAAGTCCGCTGGAACAACGGCAAACCCAGCAATCCTGCGTGGGAATACAGCCCCTGCAGCTACGCCTTCGTGGCCGAGAAAGGCTGGTATGTAACTCAACCATCCATTGTGCGGTGTGGAATCTGTAGCATCTAAAACCCATGGATCACTTTATCTGTGCTATTATTTCCTACATCCAAAACGTCATTTTAGAATCCTTATTGATAGTATTTTAAACTTGATAATCAATATATTGATATCTATATATAGCTTGACAACATAAGATGATTTTAGCCAAAAGTATAACACCCACCCTTTGGTACTACTGCGGTAGTCTAATATTATTATATGAGTTACGCGTTGTTCTAAATTACTTGCATTTTGGAGCGAGGGGGAATACGTGTTCATTAATTGAGATTTTTCTCAAAGGATTTAGACCCCTAGTTCGCTGGTTGGTGAGCATTAAAAATCCTAGGATTTGTTCCGTGGAACCCACAGAAAGATTTAAAAAACAGATGGCTCTTTTCCTGATGCTGCTTCTTAATTCCTCTCTTTTATCTCTCGCTCTCTCTCTCCTGAGCAAAAGATCCAGCGCCACCATGCCTAGCCACCGGGTCCAGTAGCTTCGCTCACTGCTGACCACCAAAATGAGCTCCTCTCTCATGGCCCTCTACAGGTATGATGCATCCCCAATCGTTCTTCCTGTCAGCTTCCGCCCAAATCCGTGCCACCATGCAAATCCTCAAATACTACAGAAACGATTTTCAGCCATAGAGGCACATTTTTAGAGACGGCTGGCATTTTCAGCCGCCTCTGTAGTGCCCCTGTGAGCCAGCCGCCTCTGTAAATCCAGTTACAGAAGCGGCTGTAAATAGAGGTCATTTTTAGAGGCGGCTGGCTCTGCCGCAGCCTCTGTAAATCTGTTTACAGAGGCGGCTGAAGAGCCAACCGCCTCTGAAAACAGCCCAGATATTTATAACAGCCCCCCTTCTTCCTCCTCGGGTCATTTTTCCCAACCCGAGGAGGAAGGGGGGCCTTCGGCTACCTTCCAAAAATTGCAAATTTGAGTGGGGAAGGTTTTGATTTTCATTTCTTTAGAGTAGGAGGTAGATCCAGTAAGAGCATGTCACTCCTCTCATTTTTTACATGTTTTAGTGAGGGATTAGTGTTGTATTAAGCTTTTTGGGTTTCTATCTCCTCTATGGCATTTGAGGTGAAATTGGATCATTTTGTGTTGAATGTTGCTCAAATTTAGTTGGAGAACATGATTGCATGCTTGTTTAGCACCCATGCGTTCAATTTTTTGTGGTAGTTTAGTTAATTTAGCTATAGTTTAGTTAGTTCTAGATCTTGATCTAGATATAGTAATTTTGTGAATTTTTTCTTAAAATTTGAATAGCACATGATGATAATTTTTTGGATTAATTATTACATAGTAACTCATAGTGCAATGTCATTATTATTTGAATTAATTAAAAATTAAATTCTCCATTGCACATGTTATTTATTAATTGACTCAATTATTAAATCATTAAATCGTTACTCCATATTGCACTTAACTACATATAGCTATTAGAAATAATTGTTATAGTTGAATTTAATAGTTAATTCTCAAAATGACATACCAAATAATTGTTATAGTTGAATTTAGTAGTGAATTTTTCATAAAATTTTAACGGCACGTGATGATATTTATTTAGATTAATTATTACATATTCACTCATAGTACAATGTTATTATTATTTGTACTAATAAAAAATTAAATTGTACATAGCACTGTTGTATATACATTGTATAAATCCAAATGTAACTCCATTTTGTCAGATGCAACACTATTTACAGATTGGTTGGACAGAGAAAACATTTCTAGAGGTGGCTAGATTATTTGTATATACATTGTATATATCTAAATGTAAATTTCTGAATTATTTGTATTTTCCCTGGTATTTTTCTAAATTGAAAAACTATTTCCAGAGGCAGCTGGAACACTAGCCGCCTCTGAAAATGATTTACACCAGCCCCCTCTGAAAACCCATTTCTAGAGGTGGCTGGTGAACTAGCTGCCTCTAAACACCAGCCATCTCTGAAAATCCATTTCTAGAGGCGGCTGGCCAGCCGCATCTAGAAATGGCTATTTCTAGCCACCTTTAGCTAGAGGCGGCCGGCCTAGCTGTCTCTGAAAATGCGTTTTGACCGCCTCTATAGAGCCTGGCCGTAGTAGTAGTGCCTGTCTGTTCTTTCTGAATCTCCAAAATCTGATGCCGCTGCCTGAGCTCCTTCAACCGCCATCTACACTCGTGCCACTGGCGCCCACAAGCTCTTGTCCCGGTTGCGACTGCTCGATAGCTTGGGCTCCTGTAGTTGTCCCATTCTTCCCTTGATTATATTATTTTCAGAGTTAAGACCTAAAACCCGGTTCGACTCAAGGAGTATTTTCCCTCTATTTGATACCCATTGTGTAGTGGATAAGTGACAGTTTCTGACCTATGATAGTCCTATCCTCCAATTTGTTGGGTTGAAGTGACATTTTGCCCTAAAAATATTTTTGCCTTTCATGTTTGCTCTGTCGAAGAAATATTTCTATATGCATGTTGCCTTGGACCTAATATAGTTTTCATATATGTTATCTTGGACCTAATATAGTTTTCATATACCTTTTATCCATATTTGTGCCTTTCATGTTTACGCAAAGTTGTGGCTCTAAACGAATATGTATCTGGGAGCAAGAATATGTCTTATCTGGCTTGATGGTCATATGTGTCTATGTGTATAAGCTGGTATTTGATAGATTTTAGCAAGAAGATAACAACTAGATCAATGTAATACATTGTTAGCTATCGTTGATTGAACATGCGCTCTAACATGTGCTCTGTGAAGTCCTTGAAATTGTTGGATTTCATTGAATCTTGAGTTTGGTTATTTAACTCCTGTAAATAGGTATTCTTGGATGCTAGTATATAATACTGGTTGATTATGTTAGCATCTAGTAGTGTTTTGTGAAATGCATTTCATATGAAGGGTGTTTATGTAGAATGCCTTGAAACAGTGTAAATACATTTCTGAAATTGCCTTCTGAAAGATTGCAAGGTGTCCAGAAGACATCTGTTATGTTTTGGAGGCGATCTTAAAGCGCCTCCATGCATAGCTTTGGAGGCGTTTCATTTAAACACCACAGCATACTTTTCCCTTCTATGATATTCTTAGCACTTTGAAAATCGCCTCCAAAACTTTCTTTAGGCCTTTTTAGAGTCATTGTAGGTGTGCCATATGTGTTATAACGAAGTTCACAATAGGAAGACTTGCCAACGCAAGCTGAAGAAACTAGCACAAGCATCTTATCAGTGACGTGATGGACGAATGCTCTATCAATTGATGTTAATCAAGATGACCATGTGTAAAGAATCGGGATACAGAGAGGGGAACCAGCACTTAGTGATTTCACTAGTACAGGATCGATTTGTACTCCCGGTTGGGAAACCCCTTTAGTCCTGGTTTCCCAACCGGGAGCACCAATCCGAGACTAAAGGTGCCCTCCTTTAGTCTCGGGTTGGCGTCCAGGACTAAATGCTGCCAACTGGGACTAAAAGCTCTCCATGATAGGCCACGGGGTGCCACGGGGAAGGCCTTTTAGTCCCGGTTGGTGTTACCAACCGGGACTAAATGTCCCTCTTTTTTTTTCTAATTTCTATTTTGGTTTCTTTTTTCAATTAATGATTAGTTTTGATATTAAAATACATTTTTGAATACGCTGCTAATAGTAATATGTATGTACTTCACACGCGTAAGTTTTCATTAGAACTTTGTACGTAAATAACAAACGAATATACACATACATGCATATATACACACGTTATCTTATGTACATATATAACATATATATATATATATATATATATATATATATATATATATATATATATATATTACAAAGGTTTGATATATAAATTGATCATGTCCTTAACAATTCACTCCTCCGGATATGGCTTCCACGTTTCGTTCGGGTCATTGAAGAACTCGCCGTTGGGGTTGATGACCTGGTCATTTAGAAATCTTGCTATAGTCTCTCGAATTGCTTTAAGTTGGTCAAGTCGTATGACTCTTTGCCTCAACCATTTAGTCTTCAATAAAAGTTAAAGGAAAAAGTATTAATAAAAGTATTATATATATGTATGTGTGTTGCTCATATAATTACTTATTATACAAATGAGAGCAATTAATAATAAAGAAATTGTGAATATATGATTGAAATAATATAAAGGAAAAAGTCTTTATATATGTACTTTGAGATACTCTTTAGGAGTTCTATTTGAGTATGCCATGATGAACTCGCAAACATAGTATCCGCAGTAGTTGTTCCCCTGCTCCTGCCTTAGAACCCACTTTTACGACAAAAAAATCAATTAGGTGAATTGAAATCATCATATGGTTTTAATTGAATATAAATGTAGTTATGGTACTTACTTTGTGTGCAAATACACCCAGTGGCGATTTGCAATGTTTTATTTTTTTGTTTCTCAATGAACCTTTTCTAAACCCTGCGCCCAATAAAATAAAAAATAAAAATTTAACCTTTACTAATATTGTTGAGAGATCGACGGCATTATATATATAGATCAGTTGTTATAGAGAAACTAAATTAATTACCCTTAGATAATATCTATCATGTCTTGATACTCTGTTTGCGGTTTTCTCAACGAGTCTAATATTTTCAATTTACTATTGGCCATATCGATGACCATCAATATCCAGTGAACATATATATATGTATGAGAGAGGTAACTAGCTAGTAAGGAAATATTGATGTCCCATATGATCGACATTAATTACTTATAATAACACTCACTTGAAGTTGTAGGGGAAGAGTATCTCCTTCTTGTCGCGTTGGTTCACTAAGAATTTCATGAGATTTCTCTCAGGTTCAGGCTTATAATCCCTTGGGGGTTAGGGTGTTTGTATACGACATACGGATCAACGAAACCAACATCATTATCCTTTCTCTTTCTAAGTTCTGTCATCTCATATCTGCATACACGAAAATTGTGAATATATATTGTGAATATATAATAAAGAAATTGTGAATATAGTAGAAATCAGACTCACAGACAATAGCAGCTAATGAGACTTTTGTCGAGAGAGTCCAGGTGGCATAGTTGGTGTAATTCTAGAAACTAGACATAGATAATGTCATTGCCACGGAAGTAGTGGTGGTGTCTAATTCTGACAGAAAGATGGATTTCTCCCTCATTAGATGCCGACATGTACCACCCGTTTAGCAGGTACATTTGCATACCCAGTTCACCTGATTTCTCTGGGTTGTATAGACTCTGGCCTGGTACAAATTTCTTGTAAGGATGCATTTCTGGAGCAGATGGTCCTCTAGAGAGCACTTCAGCAAGGTTCAAATTTGTGTCCTCATAAAATCGAAGAAACGAGTCATAGCCGCCTACCTCCTCCACTATGTTTAAGTTTGAACCATATTCGTTAGGAACGACAAGGGGGGAATTGATTGTTCCGATTGTTGTTCATGCACACCTTTCTCTACTCTCTTCTTTTTTTGTGCCGCCTCATATGACTTGGTGAGAGAGCGGTCATAGTCTGATATCGGTTGTTTCCCGGCGCTCTTAAGAGAATCCTTTTTTTGTTCTAACTTCTTTCTTAGCTGATCTAGAGGTAGGAAGAAGTATGATGGCTCTGGGTTCTCCCTCGCTCGTCGTGCCTATTTTGCACCTTCAAAGAAATCATTCACTTCTTTCTGTACTGCATCCTTTAATTCCTGTTCACTTTTCTCATAAGATAGTTTTTTGGGAATAACTGGATGGGTGTTTGCTTTCTGCTTCTTTGCCGGCGGGCAAGTCAACGGCTTTGCTTATGGGGCGGACCTCTTAGGAGCTGGCCTTCTCGTAGGTGGGGGAGGCGGGGGAGACTTCCTTGGAGGCGGCGGAGGAGTTGGAGACTTCCTTGGAGGCGGCGAAGGAGTTGGAGACTTCCTTGGAGGCGACGGAGGAGTTGTAGACTTCCTTGGAGGCGGCGGAGGAGTTGGAGATGGTGGGGATGCAGCAGTTCCTTCAAAGACGTCTGTCGATGAAATATCGGCGGCAGTCTACCACGGGTATACCGACGGTAGTGATTTATGGTGGAGGCATACTATTAGACTACAAGCGAGATGGAACAGGAAGAACAGTACACACGGTTTACCTAGGTTCGGGCCGCTTGATGCGTAATACCCTACGTCCTGCTCTTCTGTCATTGATGAGAAGGATTTAGATATGTGCCCAGATCCTGATGATCCGAGCTGTGTCTAGATGAGTTGTCCTCTAGGGGACCCCTGCCCCTCCTTATATACTCTGAAGGGACATGTTTACAAGTAAAATAGCCTATTTGGTACTATTACAATGTTTATGTGCTGCACATCCTGTGCCGCACGTCTTTATCTTGTGGGCTGGGCCATCTTGATGGTACGGCCCATGTATAGCCGTGAGGGTATATGGGGGTCATATCCCCACAGCTAGTCCCCGAGCACCATACATCTTGAGGAAAACGCCGTCTTGACGCTTGTTGACCAATGAGGCTTGAAGTCTTGCCTAGTTGATCCAGTCACTCAAGCAGCTAGAGCTTGTGGTTGGTCTACCGACTAGTTAGAAAGAGCACCACGGGAGCATACTGGTTCGCCGTTCAGTTCGATGAAGAGCCGACCACTGTATCTGTCAAGTACAGGTTTTGTTGAAAGATGCATGTTGCTCTAGAAAAAAGAAAAAAGTAGCCTATGTCTAGAGACGTGGGCCCACGATAGCTTATGATATCAGATATCATTGGTGTTATAGAAATTTGGCTTTTCAAAAAACCAGAACTAAATGGTAGGGGTCAGACCCGCTTTAGAGAATGAATAGGCCCAGTTACTGCTGGGTGACATGGGCCCACATAGTCCTCAAGGTTGGTAGAAGATGAGCATCATGTTGTGGCAAGCTTTTAAGAATAAACTTGACTTTTGTTGAGCTGGTCGATCAGTCGGAAGCTATACCGACCAGTATATAACCATGGTAAGCAACCAGTCTCCAGAAAGACTGGTCGACCAAGCATGTGACTCACGGCCTGGTCGTGGGCCCAATCCCCAGACTGACTAGTCGACCGGGTCAACCAACTGGTCGGTGATGAAGTCTTGGATGATGAACCCCTCAACTGGTTCAGTCCCCGAGCGTAAAAGATGAGCTCGACAACTGAACCGTACACCTGAAAATAAACATGAAGAGCGGTAGTACATGATGTACAAATAATTGATCTCTAGAGAGAAAATCAGCAGGCTCATGTATTATACTTAGTATAATTGTTAGGCGAAAAGATGGTAAAAAACTTTGTTTTTTAGCCAGTAAGCCATTTTTAATTAGCGCGAGTAGTGTAGTTCATCCTAGAGACACATCAGCTCATTAGGTGACTAGGTGACCTCTGTGGAATAGCACGGTGCCGGAACGCTTAGGACCCTAGTACTGTTACAGAGCGACTGCTAGTATCTCCTATGTTCTGTAGCTCAGAGCCGTAACACGTGGTCGGAGGAACTAGAGACAGTGCCTTTTCTGATAGAGTCAGATAGGAGGACATAACTATTCGGCTTATGAGGAAAACATGCAGACATGTTGAAAAAGTTTTGAGCGCACTCGGTAGTGGTCAGTAAAAGTCATGAAGACGCAGGTATGGCGAAGATATATGTAGAAGGAATGACATAATATTAATTAAAATATAAATACTTAGCTTGTTCGATTCCGTAGTTGAGACAATGATGACAAGGCTGTGCGGTGTGTGGCACCAAGCCGAGGCGACGCGAGGCTGTGTAGTGCAAAACACCGTGCTAAGGCGATGATGACGAGTACCTGATGAAAGCCCTAGTTGGTTTTGGCTAATTGATGAAACCTAGGACTAACCCTATTGCTAAGTGTGTAGCATTAGAGAAAGGGAAGGTCCAAGCCAAGTGGTGGAGTGGTGATCAAGATGATGGAGGTGACCACAAATGATCAAGTACCACACTTGGTGATGAAGGAAGATGAGGAGCAAGATGGAATGCTAGAGGCAAAGGTATATGCTAGGGCATTTCCATTTTGCCGGCCATAGGTTAGTAGAGAAGTTGATGGCCGAGTTTAGGATTGATAACCGTACTATTAAGAGGGGCGATGTCGCGAAATATCGGTTATCTAAGTGCCACTAGGTGAGCAATGACTTTGCATATGCATTAGGGATCTAGTGTGCTAACTAACTCCTGCAAAATCTATTTAAAAATGCTAACACACGTGCACAAGTGGAGAGACACTTTGGTGTTGGCACATGAGGGCAAAAGGTGATGGTGTTTGGGTATGGAACCCTCCCGCCGAGCTCGCGAGGCGGGACTTAGACGATTTCGGGAAGTATATGGTCACTCAGAGGTGACCGGACGCTGTCTCGGTAGGGACCGGACGCGTCCGGTCAAGCTGTGGAGTCCGGTTTTTTTCAGGGGTCACCGGACGCCGCGCGACCGGACGCTCCGGTGCCGCGCCCGGTCGACCTACTGAAGCAAGGGTTTGCTAGACCGGACTCGGGGCGCGTCCGATCAGGGTGCAACGGACGCGTCCGATCAAGTTTTTCACGTTTTGGAGCTCTCTGGGTAGCGACCGGACTCTACTGTGCTGGCATTCAGTGATATCACAGGACGCGTCCGGTCATGGCTGACTGCGCGCGAGCAGGTTCTGGTCGTTGGGCGCGAAGAGTGGATTTCAAACGACCAGTACACGTGGCCCTTAATGTTGGACCGGACGCTGGACCGGACGCGTCCGGTCATGGCGTTTCGGGCGTCCGGTCAGTGCGCAGAAACTGTGTTTTGAGGGTAACGGCTAGGTGCTTTGGTGGGCGTCTATATAAGTGATTTGGCCGGCTCTAGGGAGTCACTCTTGGCATTTTGACACACTTGACATCCTCTAGAGCTAAGCAAACCTCCTCCCACATTTTGCATTCATCTTGATTGATCTAGAGAGTGATTGGGAGAGCTTCTAGTGCATTTACCTTGTGATTGAGCAACTAGTGGCACTAGTGAGCGTTCTTGCTGCGGATTGAGCTTATTACTCTTGGTGATTGCCGTCACCTAGACGGTTGGAGCAGCGAGCCGGAGTTGAGCAAGGTTGAAGATTGTTCTTGGCCACTCCGGAGGTGATTGTGAGGGAGTGTTGATCCCACCCCGCGGGAGATCAAGAAAGGAATCCTTAGTGGAATCTCGTGTCATTGAGTTACCCTCACTTTGTGTGAGTTCTTGTGGCGCCCGGTGAGGGATTGGCTTGTGATGCCAATTAGCCACCGAACTACCAAGTGTGTGGTCGACACAACGGGGAGTAGCGTGCCGGCAAGCACGTGAACCTCGGGATAAAAAGCTTGAGTCCCTCGGTGTTCTTGTGTGGTTTGATCCTTCGAGATCAACTTGGATTTCTATATTGGATCATCACTTTGGGTTTCATTGTATTGACAAGACGGTGATTGGTCATCATCCCGAAGGCACGGTTTGCACACTCAATTTCCTTCCTAGCGATTACTCTTATGCAAAATAGTGTATTAGGTTGTGTAGCATAGTTGAATTGCTAAGGACCCTATTCTTAGTGTGCCTAGTTCATAGGTTTCCTAGAATTGATTAGGTTGGCTTGCAACCCCCACTAGGCTAGCGCAACACTTGCATTCGCCATTTGCTATACTAACCGGTTTGTTTAGTGCTTTGTAGAAATTTTAATTAGGCTATTCACCCCCCTCTAGCCATTTAGGACCTTTCAAGTGGTATCAGAGCCGAGGTCACCGTTGTTTAAGGCTTAACATCCTTTGGTGTTAAAATGGCTCAAGTCAACCATATCAACCATGTGGGGAAGTCACCGCACTTCGATGGTACCGGTTATGATCATTGGAAGAGAAAGATGTGTGCATACTTGAAATCACTCAATCGGAAAGTTTGGGAGGTTGTGGACAAGGATTTTGCCGTGATTGATCCAACCGATCCAACTCCAAGAGAAGAAGAGAAGCTCCAATTCAATGATATTGCAATCAACATATTCTATGAAGCATTGGAGTCAAAGGTGTTTGAGCAAATTAAGGATTTGGAGAGAGCTCATGATGTGTGGACTAGGTTGGAGGAGACATATGAGGGCATACAAGCCGTGAAGAGTGCCAAGCTATACATCCTCTAGGACAAGCTTTCAAGTTTCAAGATGGATGATGATGAGAGTGTGCCGGAGATGTTCCATCGCCTTCAAGTGATTGTCAATGACTTGAAGAACTTGGGTGAGAAGGTGGACAATGCGGATTTCTCTCACAAGTTCCTTAGAAGCCTACCATCAAGATTTGAGTTCTTGGTCACAATATTGGTGAGAGAAGGATTGGATACAAAGACCCCTAACCAAGTACTAGGTGAGGTGATCACTCATGACACCTACCGTATGGAACGGAAAGGGGGATCTCACAAGGATGAGAAGAAGGACAAAGAGAAGAAGGAAGACAAGGAAGTGGTTGCATTCAAGGCTACTTCATCAAGAGGCAAGAAGAAGCAAGGATCAAGTGATGAAGCTAGCACAAGCTCAAGTGAGGTGGATGATGAAGCAATGGCTCTTCTTGTGCGTAAATTTAGCAAGTTCATGAAGAAGAAGGGCTATGGTGCAAGGAAGAGAAGAGATACAATCAAGACCAAGAGATGTTTTCGGTGCAAGAGCAAAGATCACTTCATTGCTGATTGTCCTCTCAAGTGATGATAATAGTGATGAGGATGACAAGAAGAAGAAGAAAAACAAGAAAGAGAGGAAGGACAAGAAGGAAAAGAAGGAGAAGAAGCTTGAGTACAAGAAGAAGAAGAAGGGGCAATCATATTGTATCACATGGGATAGTGATGCCTCAAGTGATAGTGATGATGAGAGCGAAGATGACAAGAAATCAAAGAAGAAGTTGCTTGCTAGTCTTGCCATCTCCAACAAGCCTTCACTCTTTGATGCTCCATCGACATGCTTAATGGCTAAGACATCGAATGTACAATCCGATGATGAGAGCGATAGTGAGAGTGATGATGATGAGGAGTACTCAAAGGAGGACCTCATTAGCATGCTACGAGATGCTCACTCTTATATTGAGGAAAAGAGGAAGGAGTGCAAAGAGTTGCGCGAGAGCAAGAAAGCTCTTGAGCAAGCCTTTGATGAGCTCAATGCTACTCATGAGAGGCTAATGGAAGCCCATGAGAAGCTTGAAAAAGCTCACACCAAACTTGAGAAGGCTCACTCCTCCCTTCTTGATCAAGCTAAGATTGAGGATGTCGTAGACACATGCAACGTAGGAGTTACTTGTGATATTCTTGATGAAGCATTCTATACTCCTATTGTTGTTGGTCCCACTAACCCCTCTTGTAGCTCAAGCAATGCAACATCTACTATTAGTGATGGTTTCACTTGTGATGCCTCACTCTTGGTGGAGAATGAGACCCTCAAGAGAGAGGTGAATGAGCTCACTCATGCCCTAGGCAAGGCCTATGGTGGAGATGCCCGCTTGCTAAAGTGCTTGGGTAGCCAAAGGTTCTCCCTAAACAAAGAGGGATTGGGCTATACCCCCAAGAATGGCAAGGTGGCCTTTGTCACTCACAAGACTAGTTTTGTGAAGGGCAATGGACGTTTTTGCTCTAGTTGCAAGCAAGTGGGGCATATAGAGCAATATTGCAAGAACAAGAAGAATGCTAACATATCCTCTATTCGTTTTGATTCTTGTTATTTTCTTACCAAGGGTACTAATGGTGTGAAGGCTAAGTTCATTAGTGCTCCCATTGTTGGCCCAAAGAAGAAGGCAATTTAGGTGCCCAAAAGCTTAGTGACTAACCTTGGAGGACCCAAGCAAGTTTGGGTACCTAAGAAGAATTGATTTGCTTTTGTAGGTTAATTACAAAGCCGGAGGAAGACATTGGGTGCTTGATAGTGGGTGCACTCAACATATGACCGGAGATTCTAGAATGTTCTAATCAATCTCATCAAGTGGCAATGGTGTTGATAGTATCACTTTTGGTGACAATAGAAAAGGCAAAGTGAAAGGCTTGGGAAAGATTGCAATTACAAATAATATGTCCATCTCCAATATGTTGTTAGTGCAATCTCTCAACTTCAATCTCTTGTCCGTGGCTCAATTGTGTGATCTTGGATTCAAATGCATATTTGGTGTTGATGGTGTTGAGATAGTGAGTGTTGATGGAAGCAACTTGATATTCAAAGGCTTTAGATATGAGAATCTATATCTTGTGGACTTCAATGATAGTAAAGCTCAATTGACAATATGTTTATTCTCTAAATCAAGCATGGGTTGGCTATGGCATAGAAGGCTAGGACATGTTGGCATGAAGCAACTCAACCGGCTAATCAAGCATGATCTAGTTAGAGGGTTGAAGGATGTGGTGTTTGAGAAAGACAAGCTATGTAGTTTATGTCAAATGGGCAAACAAGTTGGCAACACTCATCCCAACAAGAGCATGATGAGCACAAGCAAAGCATTTGAGTTGTTGCATATGGATCTATTTGGCCCAACCAAGTATGAGAGCATTGGTGGAAACAAATATAGATTTGTGATAGTGGATGACTACACAAGATATACTTGGGTGTTCCTCCTTGTTGACAAAAGTAAAGTATTTGACACATTCAAGACATTTGTCAAGAGAAGCCAAAATGAGTTTGAAACTTCAATCAAGAAAGTGAGAAGTGACAATGGTAGTGAGTTCAAGAATACAAGAATTGAAGAACTTTGTGATGACTTTGGCATCAAATATCAATTCTCGGCCAAGTACACTCCTCAATCCAATGGGCTAGTTGAAAGAAAGAATAGAACCTTGATTGACATGGCAAGATCAATGTTAAGTGAATACAATGTGAATCATTCATTTTGGGCCGAAGCAATCAATACCGCCAACTATTGCTCAAATAGGCTCTATTGTCATAGGCTATTGGAGAAGACACCATATGAGTTGTTGAATGGTAGAAAGCCCAACATTGCTTATTTTAGAGTATTTGGATGCAAATGCTACATTCTCAAGAAGGGCACTCGATTGAGCAAGTTTGAGAAGAAATGTGATGAAGGATTCCTACTTGGTTACTCCACTACAAGCAAAGCATATAGAGTTTAGAATCTCACTCATGGCATCGTTGAAGAAGTACATGATGTTGAATTTGATGAAACCAAAGGCTCTCAAGATGAGGAAGAAAATCTAGATGATGTGAGAGGAATTCAATTGATACAAGCCATGAAGGAAATGGATGTTGGTGACATTAGGCCAACACAAGTGGTAGATGTTGAAGATGACAAAGATCAAGTGGTTACATCTCCAAATGTGTAAGTTAGTGGCTCTTAAGTTCAAACTCAAGCTAGTGACTCTCAAGTGCAAGATCAAGTGGCTAGTACATCATCTCAACCAAGTGATCAACCAAGTTCAAGTGCTCAACCTCATGTTCTCCAACCAACCCATATTGCAAGGGATCATCCTCTAGATCAAGTGGTTGGTGATATTAGAAGTGGTGTGCAAACAAGATCAAGATTGGCATCATTTTGTGAACATTACTCTTTTGTCTCATTCATAGAGCCAAAGAAGATAGAAGAAGTTTTGATGGATTGTAATTGGGTCAATGCCATGCATAAAGAGCTCAACAACTTTGAAAGAAATCAAGTTTGGGAACTAGTTGAGCGTCCGAAGAACTACAATGTCATTGGCACCAAATGGGTATTCCGAAATAAGCAAGATCAAGATGGCATAGTTGTGAGAAACAAAGCAAGATTGGTAGCACAAAGATACTTGAAGGTCTTGATTTTGGAGAAACCTATGCACCGGTTACAAGATTGGAGGCAATTAGAATCTTATTAGCCTATGCTTATGCCCACAACATCAAGCTATATCAAATGGATGTGAAAAGTGCTTTCTTGAATGGATTCATCAATGAGCTAGTGTATGTTGAGCAACCCCCAGGATTTGAAGATATCAAGAAGCCCAACCATGTCTATAAGTTGAAGAAGGCTCTCTATGGTTTGAAGCAAGCTCCAAGGGCATGGTATGAGAGATTGAGAGATTTCTTACTCTCTAAAGGGTTCAAGATGGGGAAGGTTGATAACACTCTCTTCACCAAAAAGATTAGAAATGACTTGTTTGTGTTGCAAATCTATGTGGATGATATTATCTTTAGATCAACCAACCAAGACTTTTGTGAAGAGTTTGGAGAAATGATGGCAAAAGAATTTGAGATGTCTATGATTGGAGAGCTTAGTTACTTCCTTGGTCTACAAATTAAGCAATTGAAGAAAGACACATTTGTGAGTCAAAACAAGTATATCAAAGACATGTTGAAGAAGTTTGGAATGGAAGAAGCTAAGTCAATTGGAACACCAATGGGAACAAATGGTCATCTTGACTTAGATACAAGTGGCAACATGGTAGATCAAAAGTTGTATCGGTCCATGATTGGAAGCTTACTCTATGTGACCGCTTCTAGGCCGGATGTCATGTTTAGTATATGCATGTGTGCAAGGTTTCAAGCTTCACCAAGAGAAAGTCATTTGAAGGCAACCAAGAGGATATTGAGATATCTTAAGCACACACCTAATGTTGGATTGTGGTATCCCAAGGGGTCAAAGTTTGAGTTGATTGGATATTCGGACTCCGACTATGCGGGATGCAAGGTGGATAGAAAAAGCACTAGTGGAATATGCCAATTGCTAGGAAGGTCACTTGTCTCATGGTCATCCAAGAAACAAAATAGTGTTGCACTCTCTACCGCCGAAGCCGAATACATTAGTGCGGGGAGTTGTTGTGCTCAATTACTATGGATGAAGGCCACGTTGAAGGATTTTGGAATCATATTTGGACAAGTGCCATTGCTATGTGACAATGAAAGTGCCGTGAAGATCACCACCAATCCGGTTCAACATTCAAGGACAAAGCACATTGACATAAGGCATCACTTCATTAGAGATCACCAGGCAAAGAGAGATATTTCTACTGAGAGTGTTGGCACCGATGATCAACTTACCGATATCTTTACGAAGCCACTTGATGAGAAAAGATTTTGCATATTAAGAAATGAATTGAACATTCTAGACTTCTCCAACATGAGATGAATGCACCCCCAACTATATGACATGCCTCTCCTTTGACTAAAGCAAAGGTGAAATTGTTTGGCATGATGCATTCATACTTAATAAAGAATTGCTTAGAGCATATAGACATATTCTAGTGGTATCTCTTATTCAATTAGACTCATTCATGAAAATAAAGTGACTTTAAGTACATATTATGCCACTATTGCTTCTATAACTTGTATGATCTAGTGGCTAAATATGACTTGTTCATGAGAATATGAACCTAGTGTTTAATCTAGTTAAATGAGCAAGAAAGGATTTAGTTCAACATTGACAAGATAACCATTGAAAGATGTGTGAAGAACCTTGTCATTGGTTCAAACCGAACTAGATTACTTATGCAAGTTTACTAGTTTGAACCACAAGAGAAGAAAGTTTATGTAAACAAATGATCCTTAACTTTAAGTGATCATCTCTCTATTCCAAGCTCCCTCCATGATTTCAAGTCTACACCGAGCATGATCATATACCTGTGTTGGTCATTGATGACAAAGGGGGAGAGAATACAAAGATAGCATGCATCAGGGGGAAGAGTAGATAAAGATTGAAGAATGGAAAGGGATCAAAATTTTAAAGCACACAAATAGGGGGAGCAAGCTCATGAACACAATTAATTGCACTTGAATGTGCATATCCATATGATTGCTTGCATTGCACTTAGGAGTATTCATTTCATAAGTAATTTCATAAGTGGTATCTCTCTTGCTTATGTGGTACTTGCTAGTATAGATTTTGATTGATGAATTGATTACTAGCATGTATAGGTTCTAGCTAGAAGTAGCATTTTTCTTGGTGATTTCCAAGTGGTATCTAGAAACCGTGCTTCTAATGTTGATCTCACGGGGTTTCTAGCTATTTGTTGTTTCTAGCTAGAGTTGGTGCTAAGGATGGTTTATGATGTGCACTCCGATGGTATCACGCTTCAAAGGTCCATTCTATACACCTTAGCATCAATTTGGTAGAAGTGACTCTCCCAAAACTGATTTATCCATCATGTGTGTAAAGTTTCTAATCCAAACTCTTAGCACACATGTAGGGGGAGTCATAGTTAAATTGCTAAGGACCCTATTCTTAGTGTGCCTAGTGTATAGGTTTGCTAGAATTGATTAGGTTGGCCTGCAACCCCCACTAGGCTAGCGCAACACTTGCATTCGCCATTTGTTATACTAACCGGTTTGTTTAGTGCTTTGTAGAAATTTTAATTAGGCTATTCACCCCCCTCTAGCCATTTAGGACCTTTCAGCGGGCCTCCACCCCTGCGGGCCGCCTTTCGCGCGTGGGCCGAGCCCGAGCTGGGCCGAGCCGGGCCAGTTTGGCCTTTTCTCTTTCAGATTAAGTAGAAATGGCTTTATCTTTTAATTCCTAAGCTGATCTTTGATGATTGATATAAAATCGTGTAGGTGTCCAAAAATAGTGAAACTAATTTTGTTAAATTCCTAAAATTGTGATCTATATGTTGGTATACTTTGTTCATATGTTTCTTTGCTGCACCTAGGGTGATTAAATTGTTCTATAATACTTAAATGCTAATCGAAATAAATAGTTAGTGAATTGTTGTCGCTCTTTGGGGATAGCTATGGTCATGAAATTGATGCAATAGGTTCATTGTATTATTATGTGCTCTCTGCAATTTTCGTGGCTCTAGAATAGCTAGTCTAAGGTGGTGACTAGATACTCTAGTTAGAAGATACATTAAATTGGCTGGGAAATAATTAGGAAATCATGGCTTGTCATGAACGGTGTTTTATGAGTTCGATACGTAGCTTATGATGTTAGCCATTAGAGCTAGCTGTTAGTATAATTTATACGTGTTGTATTTTAAGAGTTATTGTTGCCTTTGTATTGATTGCATCAATTCCGCATCGCATCGTTGCATATCATAATAGGAACGACGATGGATCGATGCAACCGAAGGACTTGATGTTACAAGAAGATGGTGTCATGATGGACGTATCACGAGGATGAAATACTAACTTTGGTTAACTTTTACCCAGGCAAGCCCCGGTTCATAACCCCTATTATTTTGCACTTATAATATATATATGTGTTGCATTAAGTTTTGAGGAGTTGGATGAAACCCACCTGCATAAATACCCTCATCCTATGAGTCTTACTAGAATGATAGGATCGTGTAGATTTGCTATGCTACAGGTTACCGGTAGAAGTCGAGTGATTTTCTGTCACTCGCGAGAGATAGAATTATTATTATTACTATCATGTTACTATCATATGGATTATATATGGATAATAAATGGAGACCGGGCGGGACGGCATTATGGACCGTGGATGGGCGTTGGGTTTGTTGGGCAACAGAGCGAGGCTCTGGTTGCGTTTTGTCCCGCCTGGGTCGGTTAAGGACCGATCGTTGCTAAGGGTTGAAGGTCAAGTCACAGATCTCCTTATCCCGAATACATACTTGTTTATGGGAGCTCGGAAGGTTTGCTCTCTCTTTTCTTGGGTTCCGGCTTCATCCGGACCGACTGTATAGGGTGGTGTATACGTGTGTTTTCTTTTTGGGTTGGAGGACCTTGCACCGCATTACGGCCGGGCCGAGAATGTCGGGGCTTGGAATCCCAGTTAGGACGGGGACCTGGAGCCCCGGGCAGGGGAAAGCAAGCTATTCTTGTCTGTGTCTAGGATGCAGATAAGGAGTGTGTCTCGGGATACCCAGCTGGACACATTGATTCGCGAATCGCCGTTCTTTAACGGTAACGACGAGGGCTTTATTCTGGCATCGTAGTAAGAAATGGAAGATGAAAGATGGATAAAAATAGATTCTGATTGCTTACCACTTGTTTGAAAGTAGTTCAGGTGCTTACCTAGAATGGTTAGCTAATAAATTAATCATGACTGCTAAAATTTGAATATAAGGATGTACTATTAGTAATGCTTCCTTACAATTATAAACCCACAAGCCAAATAGCCTTATATATCCTTGGAGTCATTTTATTTTCTCCTGTCGGGTAAGTCTTGCTAAGTACAATTGAGTACTCAGGATTTTATTCCCCCTTGTTGCAGGTAACAGGTGGATGCTAGCTGCTAACTTTTGTGTGTGGATTCCTCCTGGTGGGCTCAGCGAGGAAATTCCAATTACGCTGCGATAGTAGTTTTATTGTTAACTTCACCAAAGGATTTTACAAAGAAAAGTTCTATAATTTTATCATCATGTTAAAGGGTTAGTCATGAATTGAATAAATGTTTATTTCCACTGCAATAATGATCAAGTGTACAAGATACATCAGTTAAGTTTAGAATGAATCAACTTTCATTTTGCTTCACTGTATTTATCCTTTCCGCTGTTATATAATACTCTGATCAAATGTAAATTTGTGTTATAAGAAATGTAAGATTGTTGTAAGCTTTATTCTCTTATTTGTGATCCTGATGAAAACTGTGGATTTTCGAGTTCTCACGTTGGGTGTGCTCGACGGAATCGACTAAATTAGTGTGCTCCCTTGAATACTTAACGTCTAATGGGAGACAAGTACTCTTGTGAGTGTATTAATTTAGGTGGTTCTACCACAAAAGGATCAGGCTTACTATACTTGCTAACTTTGGAGCAACAGTACCTTTCCAACTCTCAAATAAGACTAGGAAGAAGGTAGTTGGGGAAGGTTGCCAAAAGCTCTACAAAACACCAACTCCGACGTGGTGGAATACGAAGGCCAAAAGAGCTATCACCTCTAGAGGCTACCACAACCAACCGTAAGAATTGGGCACAAACTCAGGTAAACACTAGTCTAGACACCACGTCTATACTAACGATTACTACTCTAGTCACGTACGTTAACTAGAGCACTCAATACGAGCGGAGATCCCATAAGCAAAGTAAAGTAAGAACTGAACTTAATTAAATAGAAGACTTAGAATTACCGATAGAAGAACCTGAAAATGAATCGATGAAGAATCGTCTCCGTAGAGGTACAAAGTTGAGAGGATCCGACAGGCCGGCTCCACCTTCTACTCTCTCCTCTCCTCTCTCCCTATTTTCTAATGACTCCTGAGAGGTTGATCCATTCAAGAGACCCCTCTCAGATGAGTCTCCCTCAGAGAATATAAATTAGGGTTTCATGGGGAGTCCCTCCCCCCTGGGGTCTGGGGCTGCTTTTATAGAGCCGAGCGATTAACGTGAGCCCTCGGATCAAACCGACTTTGGCGGACGGCTGAGATTGAAACCCTAAGGCGGTGGAGCACGTGGGCCGAAGCTGGGCCCGTTTGGCCACTGTAGCAGACCGGCCGGTCCAAGGCTAGACCGGCCGGTCTGGCTCCGGGGCCCCTCGCGGTCTGCTTCGGCGTGGTGTCCTCTCGCGCCTTCTGGAGTCTTCTAGTGCAGCCCTCGCTGTGGAATTAATATGCTTTCATCCAAAACTCCAAAAAAGGTAAATGATATGTCCGTTTAGATCGTTTCGACGAGCCCGTTGCAATGGTGCATTCTAATCCATTATTTGAGATACCTTTATACTGTCATATTGGCTCACTTTGATAACTTTTCCGGTATGTACCTGTAGAAACAATGATTCACCAAAACTCGTGGAACTTGTTAGAATCAAACCCTACAACTATGGTTTGTGATTCATTTCATGTTATTATATGCAATAGTTGATGGTTTATGATTGACATTAAGGACCGTCAACAAGGTGCCCACAAAAGCGCACATGGAAACAATAGTGGCACTACCATAGGACACACCAAGAAGGATAACGGACCTAGTGACCGGGGCATCAGATCCCTGTTGGGTAATCACCAAATCTAGTGTGGAGGAGTGCAAATCTAGTGCCCCATCGACCCACATCGACGCATGGTCTCCATGGGAGCCCTAGATAGGAAGCTTGGGTAAGGGCTAAGAAATTGGGGAGGATAAGTCACAATACTCTTCTAGATCAAGCTTCGCCCCCCCACTCATGCCAGCTCGATGCCGATGCCAACCTTGGCATCCTGTATCTAGATCAAGCAGTGCAGACGCAGATGGCCATTGTGTATGGGAGAGGTGGCACTATAATGATATGTTTTTGTGATGCATACAGACATGATTTTAGTTAAAATCAAGCATAAACCCTGTGTGACTCTTTGGTGACATATGGATAGTAGTTTGGATTGGGAAACCAAAATGACTTGGTTTATGCTGAGGCAGGATAGGGTTTGGGTTACGCTCTGGGTTATGAGGCATTTATCTCTATCCCATATTTGGCTTTATTTTGGTTTAGGTTTGAATTTGGGTTTTATGTGACCCACATGGTTATAGAAAAATGTTGCCTTATCTTATTGTTGGTTCTTCTTCTATGCTCATCTAGAGCCGCAACTAGGCACACAGGTTGTAGTGAGAAGAATGTGGAGACTTCGGGCATGCAACCCGGCTGCCAAGTGAGGTGCGAGCCTATGATTGTGGCCATCTTCCCATACTGATGCCTGACTGCTTATTACCGCTCATAAACCCACCCCTGTGTTGGGTTTGAAACGGTGGGAAAAGGCCCTTTTATTTGAGACTTGCACCTGTGTGCCATTATAAGAATTGGTAATTATTCACAAGTTATTAAAAAAAGTTGAATTCTCAGAGGAGCCACTATTCTGAACTCTTTTGTCCTCCATGCCACTTACGTTAGATTTGACCCTAACGGTGTTAAACTATAGGTGTAAAAAGTCAAAAATATCATCAGAGTGAATATACTATTTATTTTTTGAGCATCTTACAATTCTCTAGTAAGGGTTTTTCATTTAAGGGGTGTTTGGATGCAGTGACAAAAGTTTTGTCTGTGTCACATCGAGAATGTTTAGCGGGATGTCAGAAGGGATTTTCGAACACTAATAAAAAACTAAAATACAGAACTCGTCAGGAAACCATGAGACAAATTTTTATACTAATTAATCCATCACTAGCACATGTTTACTATAACACCATATTATCAAATCATGGATTAATTAGGCTTAAAAAATTCATCTAGTAAAATAGTCACAATCTATATAATTATTTATTTATTAGTCTATATTCAATACTCCATGCATATATTCAAAGATTCCATAGGACATGGCAAAACTTTTGTCCTGACCATCAAACACACTCTAAAGTCATTAAGCAACTAAAAATATTAATAGCATAATCACATCTAAAGGTATTTTTGATTTTTTTTATGGAGCCAAACTGGATGGAAATGACGTTGAGAGCAAAAGATTTAGAGCCAGAATACTGATGAGAACTCAACTTTTTTAATGAATTGTAGATAATTATTAAATTTTATAATTTATAATGCCGATTAATCAACATTCCAATATATCTATATTGTGGAAAACAGTGTAGAAAAATTTTATTTTCATGAAATTTTCTCTACTCCTATAAATCTTTCTCTACTTTCTTTATTAACACAGTGTCATGTGTATGAAATTTTATGAAAGCCATTGAGATTATTGAGACTGGTGTAACGACACAAGGGTAAAAGCCTCCCCTCATTTCCGTATCCATGTCCGTCCTCTCTTTTGATGGAGGGCGCCCAGATTTGAGAAAAAGGCTGATGTTCCATCTAACGGCGCCGGCTGCCCCACCCGCGAGCTTCTCTTTGCCCCCACACCAAAACCCTCCGCTAATCCGCCGCGTCGGCCCCCAGCCGGCGGCAGCATCTCCAAATCCGTCGTCGCCGCCCTCGCCGGCGGCAGCATCTCCAAACCCGTCGTCGCCGGTCTCGCTCTCGTCTGCCTCCACTTTGTAGGCTGTGCGGTGCATACCGCTTACATCTCCCACGCTTCCTCCGCGCCACCTCGATCTGTGCGGCGGCAAACCCAGAGATCATTGCCCCGCCCGCCGGCGAAAGGCGCCGCCCCTCTTCGCTGCCTGCGATGCAGAGAATACTGTAAGCGAGCTATCCAAGGAATGAATGATTCGGGCGGGTCGCGTGGTGTTCTAACAGTTTCGTTTCCGTGTCATTTAGATCGAGGGCTGCTCGCCGGTGCACGAACTCCTCGGCGGCGTTCAAATCCCCTCACGTAATATGCAGGATTTCTCCCTGTACGCTCCATGTTGTTTCGTTTATTTGCGTGTGGGTTCGATGCTAATAATACTTATTTCTTGCAGGCGCAGGCCAATGCAGCAAGTGTTCACTCTGAAGACGCCCCAACTTGTTCAAACAGTAAGTGTACTTCCATTTATTTTGTTTTTGTTTTTGGTCTGTTTGAATGTTGTAGTTGGTTTCATGTTTGGATATGCTTGTATGATTATTAATCTGGAAGTGATAGGGACAATTCAGATGAACATCGCCAGTGTATGGAAAAATGGTTTAATTTGTTCATATGCCTATATGTTTGATGCCTTGTCTTTGCCTGCGTAGCATATGGGTTTTTGTTAATCAAGGCTTGGCTCACTGCAAGTTTCACTTTGATATACCATGCTTGTTGAATCTTATTATCATCTTACCACGGTCTCCGAGCTGACTAGTACCCTCAGTTAGCAGAATTACTGTACATGAACTTTGTGCATATCAGTATGTAAACAATGTTACGGTGATTGCAGAGTATGATGATTTTACATGGAAGACTAGTTTTGTTAGACCCATACAATCAGAAGTTGTCAATGCTCTCCGTAGAGGTGACCGGCAGCGAGCATCATTGATTCTTTCGAACTTTCATCACACCAAGGAAGCACTGACCAAGGAGGATTTTTCTTATATATTGGAGTATTGTGCAGATGCACCTGATCCTTTGGTAAATCTACTGTTAAATGCATGTTTTTTTTAACCAAAGCATGACTTTGATACAATCATTTTGATTAGAACTCCATTTGGTGCTTTTCCAATATTTCTAGTTTGTTATGAAAACTTTGGAACTCATGGAGGAAAAGGCCATTGCCATGAGTAAAGGTATATACAGATATGTCATTAGAGCTCTGAGCAGAGGGGGATATTCAGAGGAGGTACGTAGTACTTCTCTTTTCTCAAGCTAATAGCATTATTGGTGAAGGGCGGCCCTGGTGCAAGCGGTAGTGTCTTACCGCCTGTAACCGGTTGGTCCAGGGTTCGAGCCCCAGCCACCGCACTTTGTGCGGGAATAGGCCTGGCTGCTTATATCCCTTCCCCAGACCCCGCACAGTACGGGAGCCTACGGCACTGGGTACGCCCTTTTAATAGCATTATTGGTAGCACTTCATATTCTATTGTTAAAGATAGACCGCAAGATTGCTGCACATCTTCCATTTCCTTTTGATACTAGCCTGGATGTTTGGTCCAAATTCTATATATGGTGCACCATAGATAACAAGACCCATGTTCGGGGTACCAGTTGAGTGACTCCATTATATTCATGACTTGTCCTTGGTAGCCCAGCTTGGGGCTGAAAGGCTTTATTGTTTTGTTTCTGCTTCTGTTGTCATGCTGCCCTTTTGTGCAAGGGTATGGCTACAAATATTTGCCTGCGCACTGATGTTTGCAGGGAACTTCTCTGTGTATGTTTAAATTTTCATTTGTAAGAGGTGAATTTGAATGTTAGTTGTAAATTCTGCTGCGCAAGTGTCTCGTAAACTTATTAAACAAACATAATGCTGGTTTATGGAAAAAAAAGTAATACTGCACACTGTATTACCATTTGAAATACAAGATATACAGGCTTAATCGTTTTCGAGAAAAAAATATACAGGCTTAATCACATGCTTGTCTGCACATTTAAACGTTTTTGATCCTTTTTAATGTGTTACTTTGATGAGTTGATGGATATTGGGGTAAGTTTATTACTGAGTTTTCTTCTTTGACACAAATTATTTGTGATCCAGTGGAATTTAATTTCTTTATGTCTGCTGTATGTTTGACAGCTTAATGAATAGTTTAGCTCCATGCAGTCTGCAAGTTCAGAATCTTCTTTTCTCCTATATAGGCACTTCACTGGCTGGCTCTTCTAGGGGAGAAAGAAAGCACTCATGCCACTATACCTATTTTTAATATCTTTCTAAATGCCTGTGGAAGTAGAGCAAATCTGAAGGTTGCTGAATGCTGTCTAGAGATACTGGAAAATCTTTTTCTTGGGAAGTCTGAAATAACATACTGTGAGCTATTGAAGGTTTGTACGAGGAAATGTTCTTTCTTACATGCCCATTTAGTATCAATTCACCTGAGTTTTCTCTTGTGTTCGCAAAGCCTACTTTCATGCCAAATCGTTCATCATATTGCTTCCTCCTTGGTCCATTTTTTTTAAATATTAACATGTTGCTGCGTAAGTAGTTCCCTTTTCACATATTGTTTTATCTGTGTGGCTTTCACCTCGTTCTGATAAATCAGTATAAAATGATTGTAAATCCATAATATTTCCTTAATCATTTTTTTTCGTATTGTTGCTGATCCAATTTTAATTTGCTCACATAAAAATTCTCATGCCCTTTTATATTTGTGTTTCTTACTTTCTTTCATGAAATA
Source organism: Chrysopogon serrulatus (assembly GCA_015844335.1). Lineage (NCBI taxonomy): Eukaryota > Viridiplantae > Streptophyta > Magnoliopsida > Poales > Poaceae > Chrysopogon > Chrysopogon serrulatus. Next base: position 518,338 of record JADLZL010000397.1, on the reverse strand, counting down.
CTAAATTTCATATATGCATTAGTCATCACTATATATTTATGTACCATGTCCGTTGGAAGACATACTAGCCCTTACATGCTAATAGAACTAAAGTTGTGACAGCTTGCTTGTTTGATTTTTTTCAGCCTGAATGTTCATTCTAGCATAATGAATTCATTTTTATATAATATTGTGGCAATTTCTCTTATTAGTTTCTTTTGTGCTTTTTAGCTTGCAGCATTACAGGGAAATTTGCCTGCAGCTTATGGTATCTGGAAGGACTGCTCTAAGTATTATAGCCCAAGCATTATCACACAAAGGAGATTTATAAGGGCTTTAACTGGGCTAGGTGACCTTCAATCTGCTTATCACATCTTGCAGCATATGGTAGCCCTTGCTGCACGAAGCTTTGACTATCTGAGGGTGTCTTCTAAAAGAAGATACCAATCATCGAGACTAGACATTCCTGTACCTGCTTTGAATGAATTTGAAGATGTCAACCTGCCATTATGTCATGGGAAGCTGGCTACTGGCGAACAATTGGTTGATGCTCAGCCTGAGCTATTTGAGGAGAAAACTCGGTCAGGTCTGCATTCCATTTCATACACTATCCACTATATTAGTGTAATCATAATCCCAATGAGATATATAAAACTTATTTTGTTTCAGCTTTGTTCAGGCAACAATCTTTCTTATAAGGTTGGAGTAGATGGGAGTGTTGCAAATACATTGAAGTTTGCACCAAGAGCAGTAAAACAAATTTTGAGATGGGCGTTCAATGATATTTTGTGTGCATGTGTACAGTTTAACAACTATCAGTTAGCTGAGCATTTATTTACAGAGGTAACAAATATATACACCTATATTGCAGTTTATATAATGGCCATACTATTTCGTCAATGGAGGATCTCAACCTTGCTTACTGGACATTTATTTTTTCTAATTTGTGTTTGATTTGTGCACATGTATTTTCCTCTTTGTATAAGGATCTTTATGCATTCTTGCCTATGTAGTATGTACATATTTTGGCTTTACCCCTTCTCAATACAAGCACAGTTCCAAATATGGTGTAGAGCTAGCTTCTAGGGTCCACCTGCTAGCCGCCGCACGGCTAGTGTGGTTCCTCCAGCCTGCCACCACCCTGCTGCTTCTGCTGTTCTGGCTGATGCAGGAAGGGAGCGACACATCCGTCTCATTGCGGCGCTGCCCATCTGTGCTTATGTGTGTGTGTGTGTGTGGGGGGGGGGGTGTGATGTGTATGATGATGACACAGCCTCCTAGGTCTTAGTTTGCAGCATACTGGACTTGGTTAGATGAGGATGCCTGTGCAGGTGCTGTTCTTACTGCTAGCATGGAGGAGTGTTTAGCTGCAGATATTATTCAGTTTGACCATGCATCTCAGATGTGGACATTTCTTCGTTAGCTTTACGAGCCTTCTGGTCACTCCACCTACATTGCGGCTTTATGGCAGGGGCAGTTGCTGCAGCAGGGTGATGCCCTGTTCAGGAGTTCTTTAACTAGCTATCTGCAATGTGGTGTAAGCTTGACACTCTTGGTCCTCAGTTGCCCCTTGCCACTTGTAAATTTCATCCTGTTCGTTCAACCTGCTTGTTTGTCTTGGCTGTTTGTTCTACACCTTTTGGCTTTTCTACCAGTCTACCCACAGTGCCCTCTTCAGTGGCATCCTCTCGGAGGAGTGGTGCTACTGGTGGACTTCACTGTGGAAAGAAGGCTCACTCTTGCCAAGGTGGTTGTTCCTCATACAGTACTGTCAGTGATGCTACTAGTAGCTTGGCTGCTTCTTTCCACATGACTCCTGATTGTACAAGTCTTTCTTCTATTTATACTTCTATTCCTATTAGTGTTCAGACCACTGACGTCTCCTCTTTCTGTCGCTGGACACGAGACTCTGTTGTCCTCCTCTTTTCATGTTCCTAGTGTCCCTTATGTTCCCAATCTGTTCATGCATCTAACACTCGATGTATCCTTGGACCAGTGCCAGGGCTGTAAGCTAGGCAAACAGAGCTTCCATATCATTCTAGTGGGTTAGTGTTGAAGTGTCCCTTTGATCTTATTCCTTCTGTGTGGGGTTTTTACTCTGTGTGGGGTTCAGCACCCTTCGTTTTGAATGGGGGCCATCATTACTATATCATATTTGTAGATGATTTCTCTTGATTTACCTGGGTTTTACTTCATGAAACATTGTAGTGAGACTTTATCCATCTATAATACTCTCGCCAAGATGATCCATACTCAGTTTGGCACTTATATTTGTGCTTTTCGTGTTGACTCTGTTGGGGATTATATTTCGGGCGCTTTACTCTGCTCCTATCTGAGCAGGGCACTCTTCCTCAGTTCTCTTCCTTGGTGCTCACTCTCAGAATGGTGTGCTGAGTGCAGGCATAGTCGTATTCTTAGGACTATTCATGCTCCTATTACTGCTTCTTCTGTTCCACCTCACTTTTGGGCTGCTACTGTGTCTACTGCCACTTATTTGATTAACATTCAGCCCTTCATGGTGGAATCCCATATGAGCACCTCTGGGCAAGACACCTGACTACTTAAGTCTTCAACTTTTTGGTTGTTTGTACTATGTTTGTGCACCCTGTGAGCGCACTATATTGAGTGTTTTCATGGGCTATAGTGCTGAGCAGAAGGGGTATCGTTGTTGGGATCCTGTTGCTTGCTGCTTGCAGATTTCTCGAAATGTTAGTTTTGATGAGTCTCTCCCTTTCTACCCTCGTTCCTCTGATGTTTCAGCAACCGCTGTTCTGTTAAGCCCTTTTCTTTCTTGACTTCCCCACTGTATTTCTTCCTACTACCACCTCCTTCCCTCACTATCCCTTGCGCCTTCTCCCAAGCCATCTTTACTGGCTCCTCTTGGGACCATTTGTGGTCCCGAACCGCCCGTGATCCACACCTACAGCCATCTCCAACCTGTTGGGAATCCTTTGCCTCTTGTTACACCATTTTGGACGTGACTTCTGCTGCGGGATCGTGCATCACTCAAGCCTGCAGACCGTTATGATTACCTTGATGCCATTTGTCATCCAGAATTACAACATGTGATGGCCAAGGAGATCACTGCTCTTGAGAGCATGGGCACATGGGATCTCGTTCCTCTTTCTTCTCATGTTCGTCCCATCACATGTGAGTTTATAAGATTAAGACTTGCTCTGGAGCACAAGTGTGACTATGATGAGACTTTTGCCCCTATGGCTCGCATGACCACTGTTCGAAGTCTTCTTGCTGTGGCCTCTATTTGTGCATGGTCTATCTCTCAACTTGATGTGAAGATTGCCTTCCTTAATGGTGAATTGCATGAGGTGTATATGAAGCCACCTCCTAGGTACTCTGTTCCTGAGGGCATGGTTTATTGTCTTTGCCATTCTCTTTATGTCCTAAGCAAGCTCCTCATGCTTGGTTTCAGCGCTTTGCCTTTGTTCTCACTGTTACTGGTTTCTCTCCAAGCACTCATGATCCTTCTTTATCCATACTTCATCTCGTGGCTAGATCCTTCTCGTCCTATATGTTCACGATGTGAACTTTGTGAAGGCGCCCCTCAATCAGCACTTTCTCAGTTCTCATGTATGATTTGGGTCCTCTTCAATACTTTCTTTGGATTGAGGTCTTTTCCTGCTTTTATCTGCATCAAGAAAAGTACATTCATGATATTCTGATCGTTCTTCTCTCACTGATAAGCACATTGTAGAATGCCCATCTTCGCCCCATTGACGGTGAGCATTTTGCTGATCCCACCTGTTACTGCCACATTGTTGGGGGTCCTGCCTATTTCAGTCAGTTTGTTTCCGCTCCCACTCAGCTCCAATATAGTCATCTCCTTCCTTTCTTGCATTCTTTGTGGAACCATTTCTCGTCGTATGTTCTTTCTGTGCTCTAGCTCTCCAGCTCCAAGCATACTCTGATGCTACTTGGGCCAGCGACTCCTCCAATCGTCGTTCTCTTTCTGTGTACTGTGTTTTTCTTGGTGTCTCTCTCATTGCTTGGAAGACTGAGAATCAAACAACTGTTTCTCATTCTAGTGCTGTAGTGCAGAGGCTGAGTTGCAAGCTATGGCTCTTGTTACTGCAGAGTTTACTTGGCTATGATGGTTACTTGAGGATTTTGGTTTCTATTTCTGTGCCAGCACCTCTTCTGTCTGACTGGTGCTCTCAGCATTGCTAGCGATCTGGTGAAGCATGGGCTCACTAAGCATATTGTCTTGACGCTTCTTGCACTCAGGCACATGTACAAGATGGTGTTGTTGCACTAACCTTTTCCTTTAGAGTTCGACTTCTTCACGAAGGCCCAGACAAAAGCCCAACACACTTTCTATTTATCCAAGAGGGAGGGAGGGAGATCATGAAACCTATTTGAACCATTACTCTTCAAACAATTTTAGTCCTTCAGAGAATTTTGATTGTGAATTTTGATGAATTCTTCGTAATTTTTTTAAGTTTAATTAGTGTAAAAGGTAATGGAAAGGGGAATATTTGCAAAAATTCTCATATGTTTACAAACTGTATTGGTAACTTGATTTTTCTTTGCAGATGCAAAAGATTGGATTGCAACCGTCAAATTTTACATATGACGGTTTTGTTAGGACTATGATAGCTGGGAAAGGAATTGCATATGCCAACAAAGTGGTATGCTATCCTGTAGCCTGAAAGGGCATCTCACTAAGTTGATGATGGCATACACCATTTTTTAATGTTTAATTAAACCAATTTGTTGTATTGCTCTGATTTCCATTATGCCATGTTTGGTTGGAGGGGATTGAATCCCCAAGTGGAACCAATCCAGAGAGGGATTGATTGAATCCCTCCCTTGTCACTCAAAGCCTTTGAGGGTTAAATCCCTTCTTTCCCATTCTCACTGTCCATCCAAATGGTGTTCGGTTAATCCCTCTCTTCTTTCCCTGTTCAGTTGTATTAGGTCATCAAGCACTATTAGCTTTTAGATGTACATACATCTTACTGTTAATACATTCATGAAAAATGTATGAATAAAACATTAGATGATGAGAATATGGACCTAGCTAGACAATGGAGTGAACATGACGAGAACATGGATCTAGACAATGAGCTCATAAATAAAATATTACAAAGCATCAAAAGACTAGTATGTCTCAAAAGAACTGGACATGATGAGAGACATGGATCCTCGTCATGGATCTAGAGAATGCTGCATTTCACTCTTTGGCAGAACAGCAGTGTACAGAACAACACCTTTCACCTTGTCAACCTCCCCCCACAACTACTAGTCCACTACATGCCTACCAGCAAAAAGAATTATTAGTTTCTGATGCAAATTATCACATATGGGGATGAAAGAAAATGCAATAATATAATATAGCAATTAAATAGTATGAAATTGAAGTATGAGACATGTTGCCTCAATGCGCTATATAATTGCATGCACCATTCTTGGCACTATATAGAGACATGTTACCTTAACATCTGGAATAGGCTGGGGCAGAATCCTTGGATTGGCTAACTGAACACCATTTCCATGGTGGCCGGGCTTGAATCCGCTCTGGAATCATCCCCGTGGATCGGGCCACGATCTGCGCAGGGAATGGCCTAACTGAACAAGGCCTTGAAGTAGAATTTAGATTCTGTCCTATTATTTTTAAGAATACTACAGTATTAAGAATATTTTCACTTACTACTCAAAAACCGCTATGCAAAATTGAACTATACGTGTAATACTACAGTATTAAGTATATTTTCACCTACTACTCTGTCCTATAATGTAATAGCACTTTCATAGACACAAAACTATAATGTAGCAGCACTTTGGACAAAAAAAAGAAGAAAAACCTGCTGAATATCACATTTTACATGACAAATTTAAGTAGTTCTATATATATTGAAAATTTAAAAGGTTTGACTTCAGTCCACATATCCAGACAATATAAATTTTATTTAGAGGTAGCATTATTTTCTCACGTATATCTTATATTCATATGTTTTCCAGATTAAAGCCATGGAGATAATGGGCATTGAACATTACAGTGATACACTTGCTGCTCTCTCAGTGGGTCATAGCAATAGTTTGCAGTTGGATTTGGCTGAGGAACTTTTGGAAAGAATTACAGAGATAAAACCAAAGCATATACATGCCTTTAATGCTTTGCTTTCTGGTTGTGCGATTACGGTAATGCATTGAATCTGGAAATAGATTTTATGATATTGGTTTTCTGTCCCTTCCGCTGAATCTTCAAATGCTTGATGCTCTACATAATGTTCTCCACATTCACTGAAAGTAGTTTTCTATAGCTGTCACTGCACCAGCCTATCAAATTAAACTTTCTGTTCCATTACATCTCCCCCTCCCCCTTTTTTTGGCAGAATGAACCAGAAAGAGCTGTGCACATACTAGCTAAAATGAAACATGTGAACATGAAGCCAACTCTCAGGACTTATGAACTTTTGTTTTCTCTGTTTGGAAGTGTAAATGCTCCTTATGAACAAGGAAATGTGCTCTCTCATGTTGATGTTTCCAAAAGGATAAGTATCATTGAGATGGACATGTTTAACAATGGAATCCAACACAGCTTTGTGTCTATGAAGAACTTGGTAAGCCTTCTTTCCATGTACTGTAGAGATCTAAGATATTTGGCAATAATATGTGTCAGTTAGAAACAAATTCTATTTGTTGGCCTTTTCACATTGTCCACATCATGCTTTAACTTGTCAGAATAGGAAAATAGCTGATTTATACTTGGCTTAATCTTCTCTGTTTTCTATGTAAAATATCCTGTGAACTTTGACAGATTTATTACTTAAAGGTAATAAGTCCACTACTATTTCCAGTGATCAATTTAGTATATTTTTATGGTAATTGGAAGCACCATCTGGACAGGACATATCATTGTTGTTTTGTCACAAGTCTGAATATATTCTCGCCAGCTAGTTCTCACTGGATGTGATAATCGAATATCTTGCCAGTTAGTTCTCACAGACAGTTTACTGATTGAATTATCATCATGGCATCTGTAAAAGTTTCTGGTATTGGTTGTGTTTTAACTTGCTAGTCACATCCCTCAGTGCTTCTTATGCTGAAAAATCCTTTGAATGTTCTATTTAAGTATTTATTCTGTTTCAGATACGAGCTTTTGCATCTGAGGGGATGGTAGAGGAAATGCTGAGGTACCTGAATATAGCAGAAAATGTTTTGTGGAACATAAATCCTTATCAGAAGAGTGATCTCTACAGCATTGCGTTGCCTGCTCTGAGAGATGCAAAGGAAGTACGTATCAACAACCTATTAAGTTTGTTCCAATGTGACAAAATGAAGATTATTTTATCTCTTTTCTTTGTAAAGCATGCAAATCTAGTTGTAACAGCTATTTTGGCTCATTTATTCTCGCCGAATTTGATGGGAGATCCCAAGTGCAGTCACCATTTATGTTGTAGTCAGTGTTATGCAACCAGCAAAGTTTTAGTTACAGTGTTAAGCAATCATTGTTAAATTAGACATGAAATTAATAGTAAAAAATTTCTAAATAGTTCAGAATTCATTCACTTTACTTGCTTATTTGCAAAATTCAGGTTCAAATTAATTCTGTGTTACGGATTATATAGCATGCAGTTCTTTTCTTTTGTTGTATCTAAAGCTATAGTACATTTGGAGTTTTTAGTTGAAATTTTAAAGTACTCCCTCCGTTCCAAATTGTAAGTCTTTTTTTCCTAATTTAAACTTTTCTAGCTTTGACGAAGTTTATAGAAAAATGCATAAACATCTACAACATCAAACTAAATTCATTGGATTCACCATGGTATATAGTTTCATAGTGTATTTGTTGATGCATGTAATCTCCTTCTGTTTCATCTCATTTCCATAGACCAGCTAGTGGTCAGCTGTAGGAGTATGGCAATAGGCCAAAGTCCAGTACAGTAGTTGGTAATTGCATCATCACTAGTTGGTTGTAGGGGCTGTACTCAGCCATACCAGGCTGTACTCAGCCATACCCTTATGTACTGTGTAGTTGGTAGCTAGTACTTATACACTTGCAATACAATGAGAAAAGGCAGTTCCTTTGCGACAACTCATTCAGAGTTTCAGGTTTCAGCCACTGCTGAAACCGTGGACTCTGTGTGTGTGTGTGTGTGTGTGTGTGCAGTGAGCTCAAGGCTCATCTCCTACCTTGATTCAGGGTGAGTGAGGGAAGGTGAGCAGGTTTGCTCACCTTGGGGATCAGTTGTAAGCCAACATTTGTTTGATATCGTAGATATTAGTGTACTTTTCTATGTACTTGCTCAAAGTTAGACAAGTTTGACTTTGGACAAAGCTGAAACAGCTTACAAATTTGCAGTGGAGGGAGTATGCTACAACACTCCATATACTGTATATTGTAAAAGTTTTCGTATGGAAACTGCTATATGTTGGTGTGTTACTTTGATGCCAAACTGAAATTTCATTGCATGACTGCATTTTGCAGATATTGAACTTGTTATGTTACAAATCTTGATTCATGTTTTTTTTCCTGGTTTGCAGACTCACAGAGCAGTAATGATCTTCAAAATCATGAGATCATGCAGCCTTCCAACTAATATTTCAATTTATAATACCATGATACAGTGCTGCAAATGGCTGCCATGTTTCAAATCAGCTAGTGCTTTCCTATCTTTGATGATCCAAGATGGCTTCAATCCTACGGTTGTGACTTTTACATCACTCATGAAGGTAAGTCTGGCTAAGAATAGTACATGTCTTTTAGATCTATCATACTAGGAGGACTCCCCGCGCGTTGCCGCGGGCATGAAGAATTAATATAAATAGGTTAGAATGTTAATCACTAAGAATCAGTAGCACATTGTCGTGGAAATTATTGATGAATTGGAATAAAATTAATTATACAATACCTGGCGCGTTGCTGCAAAAATTTATAAAATGATTTCAGGAAGAAATGAAATATTTAGTAAACAAATTCGAATACACACCATCTATGGTCTCATCAGATAGAAATTAACTCTTGTAGTTGTATTGTTCAGAAACTAAATAAAGAAAAGATATGAATAGAAATACAGACGATGTTGATATTTGTAAATGAACACACACACGTACCTTATGGCTTCTCTGAATGCGAAGTGATGATGGCGGCTAATTCATGTTTAGCATATCGGTTCTTGCTGTAAAAGACATGCATTAAGAATAACTAACTAAAAAAACCACACACTAATCTGGAGTGTATTCTAGATGACGTCGTAGTATGCATCAAATGAAATTTGAATAATTAATAATCTATCACAACCAAACAGAAAATCCAACTCAATCATGATTAACAAAAATCAAATAGCCAACATCGCATGCGATATCATCGACTGACCTTATTGACTTAAAAGAGAGAAGTAGAAAAGTTCTCATGTGTAGTGGCAGCTGCAGATGGTTTATGCATAAAAAAAATCAGCAATATAGAATCGTTCATGAAGATTGTCTGGAGGCTTTGCCATAGGTTAGCTGGCTTGTGCAATCGATTTGTCATTGAAGATCGATCACCAAGCTGAGAGGGAATTGAAGACGATCCTTGGCTCTCCTTGCTGCTGTTGTGCTGCATAAATAACAGGTTGCATAAATGACCGGGAGAGGCGAAAGGTCATGGCTGTTGGTGCTTCAGATGATTCATTTAGGATGCATAGTGGAATTAAATATGATTGTTCGTTCATATTCTAGAAATGGCCAGCATGCAGACAACTTCAGTACGGCAAGTGGCTGAGTGGGAGAACATCGGTGGAGATTAGTAGTGGCGATGAATGAATGAGGCTTAGTGGGGGAGATTGCAGTTTACGTGCTGCTGTGGGCTTGTGGGGCATGATGATGATGTGGCGCAAGGAAGTGCAAGATAATTAACTTAGTGGGGGTTTCGTTTATAGGAGATATAGATTACCGATTACATATTAGTTGGGTTTGACTTTGAGTGGTCTGATTGATCTCATGTCTTTTTCATGATGTAATAGGTTGTATTAGCAAATGATGATTTTGAAGGGGCTCTGGATCTGCTTGATACATGCAAGATTGAAGGACTTCAGCCTGACATACAGATTTTCAACACAGTTCTCTTACATGCATATACTAGAGTATGTTTATTTATGATAGAAATCATACATTTTCTTTCCCTGCAAAAATGATGCTGAAGTTAAACTCATTTTGGACATTATTCACAGGGTCAAATTCATGTCCTTGAATATATAGTGGAGTGTATACATCGAGCAAAAATCCAACCTGACCCATCGACACTTTGGTGCACATTTTGTGCCTACGAGGAGCATGAACTGTTCAATACTGCAATTGAGGCATTGCTGGTCCTCAGCATGAGAATGATATCTGAGGATGTCAGCATTCTTGGTGAGAAAAGAATAGTTTTTGAAGATCTAATCCTCAGTGAAGAGCCTGATACTGAATTGAGGATCATAAGGGCATTCCAAGCAGGCGAAGAATTTCTTGCGACGGCTTTACTGAACCTAAGGTGGTGTGCCACAATGGGTGCCACCATATCTTGGTCACCAGAGGAGAGTCTTTGGGCAAGGAGGCTGGCATCCTCGTATGATGCTAACAAGAGACCACAAATAAACCCCTCGGATATCCCCAAACCTTGGTGAAGGGATCCACTTAACCACCCGTTTTGGGAAGCTAACTGAGGCAAAGCAGTCATTGGTCTCTGTCTAGCGGTTCACAGAATGAAGGCTAATCTCTCTGTATGTTGTCCTCTTTTGCTGGAAGCCAGTCGATGGGGTTCCTTTTACCTAACTAACATGATTGCAGTACGATCGGGCCTCCTACCTATCGTGAAGCTTGGTCATGAAACATGCAGCAGTTTATCATTTCCTTTCCATCAGGCTGACCTATTGGCCTTGTTGTACCATCTTCAGGCTTCTAGGCCAACAGCTCTGTGATCCGATTCTTCACATTACTTGATGGGTTGCTCACTTGTTTACCCAGTTCTAACTTCTGATTGTACTGGCTGTCGGGAGCATTAGCTTTGCAAAATTTGTAGGAACATATATGATGGTGACGAAGATCGAGTCACATGGCAGTGACAGAAGAATAAGAGGTACAAGTTACAATAGCTGGAACCATAACTTGTTCTGGTTATTTTGAAAGTGTTTGGATTATGCCATTATGGAACGCTGATGTTCTAGTTGCAATTTATTCTTACAAAGGTAGATTGTAGAAGGATGGTGATGCAATCTGGTATCACTGGTTGACCTATCACCACATAGTGCTGGGTTGGTCTTTGTTGTATTGTACATCAGTTGTTTTCTGGCAGGTCGTTTTGTTGACTTTGTAGCTGCTAGAATAACAGACCAACATGACATTATTCCATCCATCGTCAGCCATAGATCGTTTGTCTATGGTAATTGACAGCCCCTTGGTTTTCCTCTCCTTTGCGTCTGGTTTTGCACTTCTTTTTTTAAATTATATACGGTTGTTACCATGTAACTTTTCTGGGTGCTTTTAGTGCAATCTTGTGCTCCGGTTGTGGTGTACTAGGCCCTAGAAGATGATCTCACCTTTTTTTCGGACGGTGAACGGCGGTCGTTTCCGCGAGCGGTCTCAGCGAGATGCCGGGCGTCCGACCATCCGCGCTGGACGCGAACCCGGTCTCAGCTCTTTCGTCTCGTCACGGCTCGCAAGTCGCAGGCGACACGGGCGTGTCTAGCTAGGTCTGGTGCAGGTCCAGGTGGTCGTGTCGCCGCCTCCGCTCCCGCCCTTCGCCGCTCCGCGTGTCAGTCGCCGCTTCTCTTCCATTCCACATTTCCAATTCCACCCTTCTCCCACCCTCCTCGCGCGTCGCGATGAAATAGGCGCTGGCTCGAGCGAGAGGACCGCGCCGGACACCACCGCATGCTAGAGAGCGGCGACGGGATCGAAGCAGGGAGGAGAAGAGAGGGGAGCCGAGGACGATGACGCTGGGCGTGGTGTTCCACGGCGCGCAGCTGGCGCTGGATCTGGCGGTGGCCGCGATGTCGCTGGCGGTGGCGCTCGGCTTCTTCGCCCTCGTCACCACCGTGCTCTGCTCCGCGGCGTTCCTCCACCACTCCAAGCCCGCCGCGGCGTCATAGCCGCCGCCGCCACCGCCACCGCCGCGCCGCAACCTCTGGGTACATTCCTGATCGTACGCGCGTGTTTCTGGATTTGACCGGGTTCATTTCGTGGCCACTCGGCTGGGTTTCGGAACAAATTCGCCTGCGCTGTCTATGGCTTATTCTGTGTGGAACTGAACAATGGCGCTCGGTGCTATGTTTCTGAACTGTAGATGGGAACGTGAGATCATTCTGGAATGTTAACCGCTATCTCCCTAGCATTCGGGTGTGTATTGTGCTGCTTTGCCTTAGAATCTCCACCCTCTGTTTTGGAAGGCAAAAAAATGACGTACTAACTACTAACCGGGATATTGAAACAATCTCATCTGTGGCCCCGAAATTTAAATTTAGGCTCTAGCAGTTGCCAGATGTGTACATATGTTTGCAGAACAATTTCACAAACTAAGCTAGTACTCCCTCCTTTCTAAATTATAAGTAGCTTTGACTTTTTTGGTGCATCCATTTTGCTGTATATCTAGATATAATAATGTGTCTAGATACATAGTAAAATGGATGAACCAAAAATATCAAATCGACTTATAATTTAGAACGGAGGGAGTAGGTAGTCCTCCATGTTGCCTTTGGTTGTCTTTTTTTACTCTTTCTTGTGACTAGTTCCCCAGTAGATAATTCAGAGCGGAAAGCTCCTTCCATTTGTGCCTATGATGCTTCACAGGCCCTGTCCACATGTTGAGGACAGTAGTATCTCTATATTCCAGTTTGGGCCATTCATATACTACTCAAGATGATCCTGTCTGTTTGAATCTTTGATGTATGAAGATTCCTTTTCAGTTGAATTGTGTATGTTCAAGGTTTCCATGGAAAGCTTCATACTGCTATAGGCACACATTATCAGCAGAGGGATATGAACTAGCATCTACCATGGCAGTATGGCACTTTACTCAGGAGTACTGCATTGCATTAAGGAGAGAATCTGAAACTAAAAAAAAAAAAAACTAAACTGGAACAACTATCTACCATGACACTCAGATGAGGTAGATCTGTTGTATCCATAAGATTGCCACAACGGCAGTGTTTGCCAATGCTGAAAGAAGGGAGAGAGTGTTGAAGCATCAAATCATCCCATTGTGCTCACCGATGCTTAATCATAAAAAGCATGAGTCGAGTAATCTTCTTGCTTTGATACATGATGCTGAGATTTAGGCTCCTGTGATGCTGAAATTTAGGCTCTAGAAGTTGCGAAATGTGCTCTATGGCTGCAATTCCTAACCATTTCACAAACTAACCTAACTAGGTTGGGAATTTGTACCCCCCATGTTGCATGGTCGTCTTTCTTGTGATTAGTCCCCTAGTAGATAATTTAGGATGAAAGATCCTGATTGACAGTCACAGAAGATTGTGCCTATGGAGCTTCACAGGTCCTGCGTCTGCCTACCTGTCAAGGACTGTGATATCTCTATGTGCAGTTTTGGCCATTCAGATACTATTCAGACAATACTTTCTGGGTAACTTTGCTGTATGAAGATTCCTTGTTTCTTGAATTGTGTATGTAATATGTTTGAGGTTTTCGTAGAAAGGTGCATATTATGAGGCACACATTAAGCGCAGCGATAATGAACTAGCATTTATCATGACAGTTGACATTGTAGATTTGTTGTATGCCCATAAAGTGTTTATAATTGTCTTTCATCTTTCATCCTGGACATACTGTTTGGTTTACCTTGTATCTACTATTTCTAGTTCAATCAAAGTGCGCTTTAACTCTTTACCATTCCCTTTAATAGGTCTTTCTTGCTCTATTTCAGGGATGGTATTCTGTTGCTGGTCTAATTTCTCCACATCAATTGCAGAGAAGGTGCTTTAATCGACTGCTTTAGATTGCACACATCAGGTGATAGCTATAGGCTGTTGTACCACGTGTTGTAAACTAGATGTTTGTACTTTGTACTGTAGTTTTTGTAATCAGTCTCTTTCCAGATTTACATGTCATATAAATAGTATGTGCATTGTTTAGTTCGCATGTTTAACAGCCAAGCATGAAACCCTTGTGTCAATTGATTTACTGTGGATGCTTTATCGGCAAAATAAATATGGCTCTCTTTCATAGAGTTTATTAGCTCTTTCTTGGTAAAATTGCAACTTCGCAGCCATATAAAGACATTTCAAACTCTACACATACTGGAATAACAGTAAAAGCAATTAAATAGAGAACAGCCTTTGAAATATATCTGGAGAGAGTGCTCTCTGTTAATATCTATATAAATACATGCATTTTTATCTGATGCTATGAGGATGGCTAATAAGAGTATTTATGGGGTACATGTTTGCCCTAGGTTCCCAAAAGCTTTGCATTCCCCATGCTACTACAAAGATTTAGCTAGATTGTAAATGGTTGAGAGACATCCTACAAGGATGTTATAACAGTTACCTAAAGTAGCTTGTTCGTGAAGAACAAGAACTACGTCTCTTGTTGTGGCCCCTTCTAGTGGTCTTCTCTTCTTTTTTCATCTTGCCTGCCTTTTTGTCAGAGCTGTTAGGGAGCTTGGTACGTATCTCATCTTGCTCATCGCTATTGTGTTCATGTATGGAATTGTCTCTTTTCTCATGAATTTTCTTTTCTTTGCCATTAAGCACCTTCACTTGAGCTGGTCCTGTGGAAGCATCGGAAGCTAATGAATCATAATCTCCATCATCATAATCCATGTCGTCGTTTTTGCTTCTACCATTGCTACAGCCACTGCCAACATTACTCCCTTTACTGCCGTTGGCTTTGAGATCATCACTATTCACTGGGGAGCCCAGGTACATCGTCCACCCAGATTCGTTACTGTTGCACTCTTCAGCATTGTCCCAAGTAAGCTGGGAGGACTCCATAACAGGAGAGTGCTGGGACATAGAAAGAGAGGCCAAAGACTCACAAGGAAAGGAAGACGAAATTATGAGAGAACTGAAGGAACAGACACCGACACACGCTAATACTTCTTCAGAACACCTCAACAACCCAACTTCGAAGAAGGCACTCTTATTTTCACTCCTTGATTTGCAGCCTGAGAAGAGCACTGAAGCCCTCTCATCTCCCTCCCTTTCCTCCTTCCCTCCCTCCCTCTCTCTCTTCACAGGGCAGACAATGCAGGGCAAGGGCTGAATTCCATGAGGCTAAGAACTATGCAAGGTGATTGCTTGTGACTCTGGAAGCTTGTCATGGGGCTGAAGAAAGGATGGCAGTGCCTTTAAATTGGAAAGGCAGCCTATCCTTCCAACTGTTCCTCATAACTTTCTCAACTATCTCTGTACCTTCTGTTGCTACCAAAGCCAGGGGGAAAACATTTGCTTGCAATGCAGTGTTCCAGGTATTTCCATCTGTAGTCCATGTGGCCTTGGCCTCTCACCTCATGGTGGGGGCCTGTCAGAGGTATACGTGCATGGGTTAGGCTATGATTTGGTTGGATTGGAAGGTTAGAATGAGGCTGGCATAGCTCAAAAGGTTTCTTGTCGCTGCTGTGTTTGCCTGTCATGCAAATGCGTAACTTGTTTATGACACATCCCTTGCATTACAGGACCAGGAGAACATGTCTTTTGTTTGCTTTAGCATCTGCGTGGCTCAGCCATTAGATTCCTGTGCCGTATTTTTTTTTTCCAGTTTTAGCGTAACAATCAGTGGTTGCATTCTGTTGTGAACTTGAGACTGCAGTTCAATCGTTACTGACATCCCAGAGATGCTGAAAGTTTGCTGTTTCACATAGATAGCAGGAGTATTCTGGAATCTGAGAGGCTAAATGCACTGGTATATTTTATTCCGCTGACCTGGTTGTTTTTCTGTGTGGATCAGCAGATGCCAAACTTGAGTATGTGGCATCCTTTCCTCCAAGTTCGAGGAAAGAACAAGGCTGCGACTGCCTCTGCCTGCCTGAATTGATCCTGAAGCTTTCATGAAGTCAGAGGCTGTCAGGGCCTCAGGGGCCAGTGCTTGCGGTACTGGTAAGAAAAATGCTGTGCCCAAGTCAGGTTGATGCATTTTTTTGATGGTCATACTGATAGAGTACTGAACCCCTGAACCTGCTCACGTGCGTCTTTTTCCTCCTGCCATTCATTTTCTTTTTGGACGAGTGGCACAAGTCACTGCCAATTGATTAAATAGTCTAGTCCAATTTGAATTATGTTCGTAGTGGCCCATGTGTTTATTGATATAATATTTTTAGATTCAAACCTATTTATACCATATGAGATGTTAGCTTCAAACCCATTTACACGAAGCGGAAATAAAACCAACAGTGGGTTTGTGGGACTACATAGCTCTCTAAATGTAAAATATGGTTTTTTTTTTTTTTTCATGAATCTTTTCACAGAAGGGAATTTATGATTAGCTATTAGATTACAGAGGACAAAACTTGAAGAGTCTGAATAGCTCTTTATCACAAAATTTAGAAAGCAAAGACTTTTTAAATCACTCCATCTTTTCTTGCTTTTAAAAATCAAACCACCTTGTTTTCCATTTCCAGAGAGGCTATGTGGCTCTCTAAATGTAATATATGGTAGTTTTTTCATGAACCACAACCCCGCCACTTCCCCCCCCCCCCCCAAGTTATGATTAGCTATTAGAATGTAGAAAATAAAAAATGGAGAGTCTGTTGGGACATGAGTGATATACAAATAGAATATTCGTTGAATGACTTTTCGAGTAGAGATTTAGAGAGTGAAATTTGTAGTCTGTGCGTGAACGTGGTCGGCACGACCTGGGAAAATTGGGTCCTGCAATTATAACATTATAACAATACTGTAAACTACCGCGGATATAGGTGGAAAAAGACAGCAAGACCAAGGTCCAACACGATCCACATCCGCGATGCGATCGACGACGGCCTTGCCAATCATATAATCGGCCCTGCGCCATTGCCTGTCGAGCTGCTAGAGGCCAGGCGGCCACGACTACGACACCGTTGATGAAGTCCTCCTCCAATATGCTTCCCAAAATCATGACGGCAAAAGGACAGCCCCATCATCAGCCACCTCTAGAACTCAGGTAGCCACTATAATAATTACTCCCTCCGTCCCAAAATAGATGACGTTCTCGCTTTCCGAGAAACGAATGCCGGTAATTTTTATAAATAATAAATATCATTGATTAGTATTATAATTAGTATTATCGGAAAGATCTTTAGATCTAGTTTTTTAACAAATTTATTTAGAGATATAAATATTATACGTATTTTTTGTAAATTGAGTCAAACTTGTAGCACGAACACCCAAAACGTCATCTATTTTGGGACGGAGGGGGTAATATAGGAGCAGCCATCGCAAGCACGTCGGTGTGATGGAGGTTGTATTGGAGTGCAAGGAAGATCCTCGAACCTGACGATGGCGGCCTGAGCCCGCCCCCCACCCCGTGCCTCGCCGCGGATTAGGAGTGGCCTGATACTTTTCTTTCTTTTTTCTCCCTCCTCTCCATTTTGTTCTTAATTTTTCACCTATGCATAGAAATTGTTGGGAGTTCTCCTTTTTTTCGAGCGGGGTAGGGGCTAATGTATTCACCAGACAAACTTAAACAAAGTGCTATCTTGAATGCATATATTTTTCTTGTAACTGCGCTTATTAAGGTAAAGTTAGGGCAGTGCGCTAGTGAGCAAATTTTGTAGTAGAATAAGATTGTCAAATTTCATGTTCGACCATCACTGCTTTTTACGACATTAAACGGAGTTTAACTACTAGTCTTTTGCGCTTGGTCAAATACATATCCAACAAATTTGAAACCCATCACCACCTCTACTTTTCCTTTCTGGACTCTACTTAGAGCCTTATTTTACGAGCTAGGACTAGTTATTAGCTGGGCTAAAAATTAGCTTAAAATTAATAAAGTTGGTTAGCTAGTTGGCTAACAGCTAGTTTGGATGTACTAAAGCTACTTTTTAGCTAGCTAGAAATTATTTTTTTGTACTCAAACAATTCAGCATCTCCAAGAGTCTTTTTCTCTCTCTCTAAATCATTAAAGCTAGTTGGCTAGTACTAAAGCTACTTTTTAGCTAGCTATTTTTTTTTGTACTCAAACAATTCAGCATCTCCAAGAGTCTTTTAAAATCTCTCTCTCTAAATCATCATTTAGTGACCCATTTTCATAAAAATTGCTTTCTATATCTTTTCACCATTCAACAGTTTTTAATATCTCGTGCACACTCTATAGAGCTATTTTGGTCTTTTATTTTTTGCTAGCGAAAAATCTAGAATAGAATATGGCTATATTTGGACAACAATCTAGAGAAGCTGTTGGAGCTAGTTTTTTACTGAAATCTCTATTTCCAACATTTAGAAAGGATAGAGATTTTTGTTAAGAATATCCTTTAACAATCTGTTCAACTGGATATATAAATGTAGACATCTTTTATTCTGAATTCTTTTACAGTCTGTTGGAGTAATCTTATTTTTTTTTAATCAAATCTAATTTAGAGAGTAGCTAAATCAGTAAATTTAACTAGTATTTTTGGCTAATTCCTTGGAGATGCCCATGTTCATATTCCTGCATCATAAAAAAATGCAAACAGTCCACTCGTGAGTTATCTAGCTGACATGGATCCAGCCAACGTTTGTCATATACTCGTGGGTTCTTCTCAAGAGAGGATGGAGAGTATGTAATAATATAAACATTACGCTGGAACTCCCTCCGACCTAAATAATACACATATTGCTTTTCATTTAAGAAATCAAACCATTTAAGCGTAATATAAAATATGTAAAAATTACTAATATCTATAATATGTCATTATATTATTAATGGAATATAATTTTATAGTGAACATATTTAGATATGTAAACATTGATACTATTTTAATAGATCTAATCAAACTTAAAACTTTAATTTTGGAAGAGAGGAAGTACTAAGCAATGATTTAAAAGTTTGACTTCTCTCAAAAAGCAAGATCTGCATCTGCCTTTATTATTTTAAAAAAAGATCTGCCTTTTATTTTCAGAGGGAGTACACTTATTCGCTTAACAATTTTCTTCAGAGCCGTTGGCCATGCCAGATTGGGTAAAAAAAAAAAAAAAGGCTGGCCATGCCATGCCCCGTAGTCCCCCATTGTTCCGCCGTGCGATGTTCCATGTTCCTCTGTTCTCTGCTGATTGACTGATTGAGGCTACCTGTCGACCTCTTGGCTCTTCGGGAGAGATGCCGGTGGTCGTACTCGTACGTGGTGGTCATGGCTGCCGGCTGCCCGTACGTTTGCCCCTTATTTTCCTCAGGTGTTGATCGAGTCCTCCGTCTCAGTCTGCATTGTCGGTTGTCATCTCGTGTTGGGGAGAAAAATCGGTCGCTTGCGTCTGCGTGCTCCGCGATGAGTGTTGTCGGCGTCGGGTTCTCGTGGA
This sequence comes from Chrysopogon serrulatus, assembly GCA_015844335.1. Taxonomy (NCBI): domain Eukaryota; kingdom Viridiplantae; phylum Streptophyta; class Magnoliopsida; order Poales; family Poaceae; genus Chrysopogon; species Chrysopogon serrulatus. The sequence continues at coordinate 498,956 of JADLZL010000397.1, read as the reverse complement.
ATCGATCTCGGCTGGTGGTCTTGCATTGGGCGCTTGGCAGATAGCGTTGCGTGAGCGTGACTCCCCAAGTCCGTCGTTTTGTTCGGGGTAGATGCTCAAAGCTCAACTCTCTCCGTTTTGCGGCATTTTCCCATGTGCCGTTTCTACTTTGTTTCTAGGCAAAATAGAAGAAGCACAGTGCATTGTCAGGATGTCTAAGAAGAGAAGACGGTCTCAGAAGACTGTTCACCATCCGGTAATGCAAGACGGGCGTGACTTTCGGGGTGTTAGGCTGGTCACATAAGCTGAATAATTTGGTGTGAGAGAAAAATATTGTTCGAATATAATGGCTGATCTGATGTCTGATGTATGAGGCTCTGTTGGGTCCAGCTGTCAGGGGATTAGCGTATAGCTGTGAGCGGTGTGTGGTCCGGGCAGATGTATATAAGCCCGTGTATAAGCCGCTGAGGCAGTTATGCATTTTTGAACTGAACCATTCCCTGAATCCCCAAACTCTGTCTTCCTGAATCCATCTCTGCTGTATCCCAGTCTATGAACTCTGTTCTTCTATCTCTTAAACTTAATTCTCTGAAATCATAAACTGATCTATCAAGGATCGTTACATGCATGTGCCCTCTCCGAGGAAGTGGTGAAAGCACCATCGATCATTGTCTGTCAGCTGAAATGCTTGATCGAGTACTGTACGTTTCATGGGAAAGATAGGTACCACTATGTACTATACTAGTTTGATTCTTCTTTGTACTAGTAGTATGTATACGTAGCATACTACTCAATTCCGGACTTCTAACCTTCTCGCTTATGACTTCATCTCTGGGATCTAACATGATAATAAGAGAGTTTTCAAGCCACTCTCGGTCTTGATTTTTTTTTTTTTGGCAAGATTGAAAAAAATAAAAAAATAAAAATCTGCTCTCCAACAACTTAACTCTTAATCTTTTCGCACTTGGTAAAGTTAATCCAATCACGAGAAAATGTATCCACGCCAAGTAATATAGGTCAGTCTAGAGGTGAAAGGACTCAAAGAGACAAAAAAAAAAAGAGGTAAGAACAGGATTCCCAATACAAGTTAAGAGAAAAAGAAAGTGTAAAATTAGTTAAAGTGATATAGAAATAGTCCAAAATTCCTGATTCAAAATTTTATCTTTTAAAAGCGAGATTTTGAAAACAATTGAAAAATCAATAAATATGCTGCCAACTTTTTATAGTCACTTAAAAACTCATTGATTTTATTTATCAAATTTTTTTAAAAATTATTGGAGATTCTCTAGCAACCAAACAATAGCACGACGCCTAAAAACTCGTGCGTAATGGAACTGAGAACTGACGGGCGGCTGTTCCTGGATCTGCGCTCTCACGATGTCGCCAAAGATTACTGTTTGCGGCTCGCGGCCCTGCCCTGCAACATTGCGAACCAGATCTATCAGATCAATCCAATCATCAGGTGGTAATTGAACTTTTGCTATATATATTTGTCGCCGTGGGATGCGTGCCACAATTTTGACTTTTTTAGAAAATACGAACTATTTATATCTCCAAATTTTTGTTAAAAAACTTCCAAAGATCTTTCCGAATAAAATTGGAGAGAGTCTTCATTTAAAAAATAATTTCTTCAAAATTATCATAACCGACCTTAGCTCAGTTGGTAGAGCGGAGGACTGTAGTGGTTGCAGATTAAATCCTTAGGTCGCTGGTTCGAATCCGGCAGGTCGGATATTTTTTGTTATTTTCCTTTTTTTTTTTTGTTATTTTGCCTATAATCCTTAGCACGTGCTATTATATTTCTTTTGCTATTTTAAAACTTTCATTTCAAATACACCGGGATGTTTTAACTGTTTTTTTTTTATTTTCCTTTTTTTTTGTTATTTTGCCTATAATCCTTAGCACGTGCTATTTTATTTCTTTTGCTATTTTAAAACTTTCATTTCAAATACACCAGGATGTTTTAACTGCTTAACAGTGCTCGAGTGAGTAGAAAGCCTCTTCAGCCACCTTTCTAACTTTGTTGATTAGTTAAGAAAAACTTTCAAATCAAATACATGAGGCGGTTTTAACTGCTTAACAACTAGGTGAATATCCTCGCGTTGCGTTCGCAGAAAAATTGCTAGTAATTTAGAATAAAATTACTTATAAAGGGCTAAACAATTATATTTAATGCTAGTGCATGACATAGCATGCTGATGTGGACAACTAAATGCATGTGATAATGTGTTGATCATAATTATAAATACTAGTTGGCCATAAATACATCTGATAATTGACTGGTGGGGTGGATAGTTTGCATATTGAGAGAAATAGCTAGTAGGGTTTAGTACAAAGCCTTCTTCAGAAACTGTTTTAAGAGCCTGCTTGGTTCGAATCCGGCAAGTCGGATATTTTTTATTATTTTCCTTTTTGTTTTTTTGTTATTTTGCCTATAATCCTTAGCACGTGCTATTATATTTCTTTTGCTATTTTAAAACTTTCATTTCAAATACACCGGGATGTTTTAACTGTTTTTTTTTGTTATTTTCCTTTTTTTTGTTATTTTGCCTATAATCCTTAGCACGTGCTATTTTATTTCTTTTGCTATTTTAAAACTTTCATTTCAAATACACCAGGATGTTTTAACTGCTTAACAGTGCTCGAGTGAGTAGAAAGCCTCTTCAGCCACCTTTCTAACTTTGTTGATTAGTTAAGAAAAACTTTCAAATCAAATACATGAGGCGGTTTTAACTGCTTAACAACTAGGTGAATATCCTGCGCGTTGCCGCAGAAATTGCTAGTAATTTAGAATAAAATTACTTATAAAGGGCTAAACAATTATATTTAATGCTAGTGCATGACATAGCATGCTGATGTGGACAACTAAATGCATATGATAATGTGTTGATCATAATTATAAATACTAGTTGGCGATAAATACATCTGATAATTGACTGGTGGGGTGGATAGTTTGCATATTAAGGGAAATAGCTAGTAGGGTTTAGTACAAAGCCTTCTTCAGAAACTGTTTTAAGAGCCTGCTTGGTTGACTTTCAATTTTTGCCATGCCAAAGATTTGGCAAGCCAAAAGTTAGGCAAAAAACTTGCCATAGATTTGACAAATCAAATGTGAGGATTGGCAATTTTTGATAGCCAACTAAATACTAGCTAAAATTATGGTTTGCTAAATCTTTGGCATGGCAAATTTTGGAAGTCAACCAATCAAGCTCTAACTTTCTTGATTAGTTAAAGAAAAGTAAACTTTCTTGATTGAATTGGTACCGACACTCCATGTGCCCTCAAGCAAACCCTGTGGTCGATTGATACACTCCGGAAGCTGGACACCGATGAAAATTAAATCGAGTAACAAAGGAAAAACCAGGCAAACATCTCACATAAACCACGGGACCGAACAAATTGAATTTGGGCACTGAAAATGATACGGTCAATTGTTTGTGGTTAATGTAAGTTTTTTATAGGACATCCTTTAATAATGATTCCATCGAGTACATTCATAAAGGCTTTGCATCCTCTAAAACTTATTTAAATCTATAGATCTGGTGTGGCATGGCTCCTCGCCTCCTCCAGCAACTTCAAGAGTTTTTTTTTTTTTCTAAATGTGGTTTTTTTTTTTCAAACAAACCACGGTGAAGTCGCTAGATTGGAGGGAGTCGAATGGAGTTTGAAAATAGTTGCTTCTGATAGCTAACACTCACCATGTTGGACCCCAGTACTAAGCCGGTGGATGCGGTCGCTGAAGATTGGGGGTGCAAAGTTGAGCGGATAATAAAGCAAAAAAAGAAAAAGAAAAAAAAAAAAAAGATAAGAGTGTTATGGTCATTTTATTTTTTTCTACCACGAGAAACTGTTTTACCAAACGATTTACCAAAATAGTTTCAACTCCGTCTAGCAGAGCTACTCGTGGAGTTAAAGAAAAAAATGATCCATCAGTGAAACAAAGCTCTCTCTATTAAAGTGTCTGTGTCCATAGTTTTTACTTTCCACAATGCTTCTGTGTCGTTTCGTATATTATCTGGCACCACATTCACGACATGTACTCATATGAGTTTACACATTTGTGTGTCGAATAGCTCATATGAGTTACAACTGTTCACATTTGTGCGTCCAACGATGGTACGGATTCCGATTATAGAATATTAACATAAATCTCCGAGCTATAAATCATTCAGTTACTTTGTAATAAGGTGTATGTTCCATTAAAAGTTGAAACAGGGCACATTTGCTAGTTTTTCCTTAAAATTCTAGGGAATCCATCCTTGTCCATTGCTTTGCCTTGTGAAAAGAACTAGCATTCACAAAGCTCAGGAAAAAATAAGACGTACACATATTTGCATTCAAATTTTGTTATCTTTAACTGACCATTAGTCTAATCATATGAAAAAACACACACATATTTCGATAATTTTGTCACCTTTAGGTAACAATCTGTCAAATCATATAAAAAGATTATACAACATAAACACTTACAAGGTACTTATATTTAGAAGTACTTTATAATGATTGTACTTTTTTTTTTTTTTTTTGCTGTAACTTACATGTTATGAGAAATTATCAGCTTGTGACCTTGAAGATCGCACCAAGCAAAATCGAGTCTTATATCTTGGTATCGAGAAGTATGATAAACAGGTTCTTCTCAAAACATCACCCAACTCCACATAACACAAAATAGACGCATCGTCACACAACAGACAGGGAATGAGTGAAAGTACTCCACGAAGCTAAGCGCCTTAATTTACCAGGCGTTCATTCAGAAGATCTGGTTACCCGGCACCAAGTACCTGTCGTCCATGAGATCAGCTCCGGCCTGGCCTGTGTGCCCTCCAGATGCTTAACGGGACAGAGGATCCCTTAGTCTCCGAATGTGGCGGCAATGGATTGTCACAGATGCTGCAACCAAGCCAGGTTCCATTCTGAACACATAAGGTGGTTTCCTAGTTTCCACAGGAATCACAGAGCCGCTAAAGCAATCATGTCGTCCACCGCATGTTTTCCCCCAACCACAAAGCCACTATTTAACTTGCGATTCAAATCTAAAACAACCAGTACAGCAGTAATTTCAGCAAGATATCACCACATCTGCCTAGCAACTACATGCAATGCTTTCAGGTTTAGTGCACAACAGACAACTCCAACCCTCCAGGCTCTCTGAGATGTATTCTTGCCTGGGCAATGGTGCTAACTGCAGGTGGTAATCTTCAGAGGTTCAAGGGTCCATGTCGTCAGTAGTAGGAACAATTCCCATGGAGACATCTGCAAAAAAATCAACGTCTGAGCATTTCACATTGATAATAATGGGCATAATGAGGTCAGAATGGTTTACACTTTGAAGCGTGAGATAATTACAGTTGTATGTTATCTCTTGTCTAGAGGCATGTTTAGAACATAGGAATTTCACAGAAATCAGTTCAGTTTTGCAAAACAGGTATGTGTACAGCAACCCGCAATATGTGGATTGCCTTCTTTAGAGAGAAAAAGAGTCTGATTAAAGAGATGACTTGGACACTTGGTTTGCTTTTCACTTTTTTAGCAGACCAAATTTTCAGAATGAGAATAGCTAATAACCAAAACTAGAGAGCACGTCTAATACAAGCAAGATGCTGAAAGATATGACAAATTGATAATCTGTCATCGGCTAATGGGCCGAGGCCCAACAGCCGACCCACCAAGGCCATTGTACTGTACCACGATTCCACGAATGGTGCCCACCGGTACCATAGCACAGCTGTCGAGAAACTTCACCCAAAACCCCAATTCCTACACCTCACCCAATTCCACTCGAATTAAGGGAATATTTGCTTCTGCTCCTGGCTGCTGCAGTTCTGGCTAGAGACCGTGCGTTTACAAGCCGCAGCCACAGCTGCTGCAAACAGTGCCTGGAGGTGCTCTGTGTCCCCAGCAGCAACGCTGGTGCTTAGCCTCCATGGCAGTGATGCATAGTTGGACAGAGGCATTGATAATCTCAAACAACATATATCCAAATATTTCTCAAAAGCCCTGTCAATGCTTTAGCTTTACCATTAAGAGGAAATTATAACTGAACTTGAGAAGCATTGTAATCACCACTATACCGTAGCTTTTCTCATCTCATGGTGAATAGACAATTTAAGGAATGAAATATCTCTAGAATATTTTTCTGAGCCTGTTCAGTAGTGGTGGAGGAACATTTGAGTAATTCAGACCATAGATGCAATATTACTTTATGCATTGCATCTGATGTGGTCAGAACCAAAAGTGTAGCACTTGTTAGTGAACAGAAGGAGATATTTCGTAGTTAACTGCAGACAAAGTCTCCTTTAAATAGCATGTATCATGACTATTTCAAATTCAATGCCTTAAACAGAATATTCTTCTTCACATGTGCTCTATTGGAAATAAGATAATTTTGGATAAGATGATTCCTACCTGTCCTTAAGAGCTTGATCTCACTTCATGATCCAACCTTTATTCACGCTGGCAGTCTTATCAATCTTGATGTTGCAGTGCAGAAAGCCATTGCACAAATCTAATTCAATCAGAAAAAGGAGAACAGAAAAAAGATACCATGAGCTCTAAAAATTTCCAGGTAACTCGATTATGTCATATATTATCTCACAATGAACAAAACCTGTAATTTCATCAGCCTTATGCTCCCTCCATTTCAGATACACTTTGTTTTTTCTATATACATTGCTTTTACTATGAATCTAGAAAAACCAAAACATTTTATAATTTGAAACGGAGGGAGTAATAGAGAAGTCATGTCTCCTCAGATTGAATTATAAGAAGAAAGAAGTAATCAGATTGAATTATAAGAAGAAAGAAGTAAGGGGTAAAACCCTATAAAGCTCTCTATATCACTCACGAGCAAGCTGCCATCCCTCCTCGCTCCTCTTCCTCCCTCCTGAACCTCCTTCTCTCTTCGATTCTCACAATCTGCTTCCAATTCCATAATTCTCCTCAAAATCCTCTCCAATGGATCAGGGACATGACATGATAAAATGCGGTGGAGTTTGGGTAAAGATGCATATAGTTAGACCACTCCTTGCAAAAGCAATGTTTTATCAAGAAAAAAAAAGTTACAAGTGTCCTAAGGGGTGCATTCTCAAATGTGAGAAAGCATTCGTCAGGTAAACTGATACAGACAGTGCAAAATTAAAATTCTCCAACGCAATTACAAATGGCACTGAAGAGAAATGTAATTTAATAGGGAACTGTATATACCTGAATGCAGTTAAGCACATTTGAATTGTGGCGGCAGAATAGGAGATGCAGAAGATAAGCCAGCAAACTAAAAGCTTGGCTTTATTCAGTCAAATCTGCAGCATCGTTCACGGTCTCTGTGGAATCCATCTTGCTCATACACGCATATCGCTGCAGCTTCTCATTGAACAGCACGAGGGGATCCTTCTCCTTGAGCACGCCATTTTCGTCATACGCGGCCCTGAGGAATATGGCCCAGTTCATCTCTGTGCCGGCGAGGTAGAAAGCGCGGTTCTGCTTCTGCAGCGACTCGTACATGTGCCGCGTGAGCCCGAACTCCTCCTTGAACTCGACGATGTGGTGGATCATCGCGCGCTTCTCCAGCGTCAGGCTCAGGAACTCGTGCACCACCCCGACGCGGTACTTTTCCGCCTCGGGCGTCCATGGTTTGAGCAGCGCGCCGTTGCTGTACGGCGAGACCAATGGGAACGTGGTCGCCGTGTCGAGGCGGTCGGCGTCCTCGGCGTCAAGCGGCATCAACCTGCGGTGTGGGACGGAGAAGCGGAACGTGCGCCGGACGCGGCGCTCGTCCACGACAAAGTCGCGCTCCAGCGCACTGACGGCGAGCGCAGGGTCCCAGCGCGCGAGCTCGAGGAAGTGGCGGCCGTCCCTTGGGTCGACTACGACGCGGAAGTCGTCGGGGAAGTCGTGGACGCGGTCGCGGAAGTCGTCGGGGAGGCCGAGCACAGCGCGGCAGTGGTGGAGCTTCGCGAGCGGCACGCGGCGGTGGGCCGTGAGCATGAGGAGCTTCCGGACTGCGCGCACCCGCGACGGGAGGAGGTCGTCGTGGATGCGGCGCTCTTCCTCGAGGAGCGAGCACATGAACGGTGTGAGCGCGAGGTGCGGGACGGAGTCCACGACGGGGAGGTGGAACAGCAGCGGGTGGCGCGTAGCGGAGCGCGACACTTTGCGGCCGCGGGGGAAGCCGAGCTCGTGGTACAGCTTGCCGGCCTCCGAAAGGGGGATCCGGTGGGGAGGCGGGAGGGAAGCCAGGAACGAGCGCGCCCGGTGGAGGAAGCGGAAGGCCCTATCGCGGTCGAGAATGACGTCGAGGGCCGGAACGCGACGCGCGGCCTCCGGCTCGATGGGCGCGACCCGTGGGCTGTTGAGCTTCCTCAGGAGCTTCTTTCGCCGCTTGCAGGGGAGCAGTGGCAGGAGCGAGGCCGCCGCTTCCGCGGCCGCTGCAGAAGATGCGGAGGCGGGCGCCGGTGCGGGAGCTGGGGCGGGAAGGAGGAGCGCTCTCGTGGAGCAGAAGAGGCGGCGCGCCATCGCTGGCGGGCGGCGGCGGCGGCGGCAGCGGCGGGGGCGGCGCGGCAAGAGCGGGGTTTTGATCAAATCCGCACGTAAATTAAAGGCACCGTAACCGTTCGATTACGGGCCCCCCACTCCACATCTCTCAGCCCACACTGGCCCACTCTCCGTCCCTGAACCTGAACTTCTCCCGTCCCCATCGTCCTCGTCGCATCCCGCACTGCTGCGTTTTCCTCCCTCTGAGCCAAACCCCAAATCCTCCGCCCGCCCAGCCGCCGCCGGTGACGGCGCTGCTGCTGGGCAATGGGGACTGAGGTAGCAGCCGTAGTGGACCTCCGGGCGCTGACACAGTCGGATCTCGTGGCCCTAGCTGCCGCGTCACCCTACGCCGTCGACCCCCGCCGGGGCCGCCGCCGCGATGGCGAGTTCCTCCCGCCCCCGAAGATCGACCGCGCCGTTTTCAACGAGAGCGCAGGTTCCCGCAAGCAGACCTTCTCCCGCCGCGGCGTCGCCACCAACATATCCCACAACCTGATGCCCACCACCACCGGGGCCTCCTCCTCGTCTACGCCAGCTGCCCCCACCGAGGAGGACCCCGAGAACCGCCTCATCGTGTTCCACCTCCAACGCCTCCTCGCGCTTGACGACCCCTCGTACCCTGCTCCGCCTCCGATTCCACCCCGACCACAAACCCTAGCCGCGCCCGCGATAACAGCACCTGCTCCCCTCACGCCGTCTCTGCCGGCGGCGGCGGTGGCGGCTACTGCGCCGTCAGACCCCGACAGGGTAGTGCTGAATCCAAAGGGTGTGGCGGTTGATCTGGTGAGGCTCGCCGAGCTTGTGGATCCCTATGGGGAGGAGCTACGGCAGCGTACGGCAGGATTGGCGTCAGAGTCCGAGCTGCTGGGATTCATGAATGCGCTGGAAGGGCAATGGGGAAGCCGGAGGCGTCGGAGGAAGTTTGTGGATGCTGGCATGTTCGCTGATCACCTGCCCTGTGGGTGGAAGCTGCTGCTTGGGCTCAAGCGAAAGGAGCGCGTTGCATGGATTAATTGCCGGCGTTATGTGAGGTCTGTTCCTGTACCCAGGCATTCTTGTTTATTTTAGTACGGGCTTCAGTTGATAGGGTTTCGGAGTATGTATAATGATTCAGATTCTGTTTCAAACTGTTGCAAAGTGATCGTATGCAATAGTTTTTCACAAGGTCCATGGTAGCCTCGCAGTGCTTCTGTCGTAGAAAGATTGGCTACTTACTCTTTAGCACTGAGTTGCCTTTCGCTGGTCAGTAACCTAACTGAGATCTTTCAAAAAAAGTAACCTAACTGAAACATGAAATTGATATTAGGACTTAGGAGGATAGGACTTCTGTGTGGAATGTTCTGCTCAGATCTGTGCCCTCACTCAAGCGCTTGAACATATATTCAATAGGCTTACAGCTGCGCTCTGCCGCTCTGCATATTTCTTCATTTACATTTGAGAAAATTAGGCTTACCCAAATAAGCGAAAATATTGAATTACCATCCCATGACAAGCGCAAGCAATTACCAAAAAAAAAAAAAACATAGCTTTTCTGTTAACGATATGGATCATGTAATTTTGTGGCTGTTTAATGAAAAGCATAGCTGTGACAAATCTTTGCTAGCAGACTCAAACAGTAGGCCACTGTAGCATCTGCCTTTACAGTGCTTAATATCCAACACTTGGGCATATGCACTTTTTGATTGATTTCCCATCTCATTATTAGCCTATTGTGTTTGTCACAATATTTTTCTACAACTGTTGTTACCTGTGCTGATTGCTTATATCATACTTTCAGTCCCAAAGGTCATCAGTTTGCTACTTGCAAAGAAGTGTCTTCCTATCTCATGTCCCTTCTTGGATATCAGGAGGCAAAGACAACTGCCTCTCAGATTAACAGTGCAGGAGTGCATGGCCTAGATGTTAATGTAAGTTTTATTGTGCAGTTTATTTGTGTGCTTGGGTTTTCATAGTTTAATTTAAAAGTACTTTTGTTTAGTCTGTAGGTCTTCACCAGAAAACCATCTCAATCGAGGAAAAGCAAATTGCAGTGCCAGTTAATTCAGCTACATTATTTAATCCATCTGGTGATTCTCATCAACCAAAACTTCAGAAGAATGAAGCTCCAATAGAAGTGAATGCAAAGGAGTGCCAGAAATGCAATTTGACGTTTCATGACCAGAGCGCCTATATGCAACATCAGTTGTCCTTTCACCAAAGGAAAGCTAAAAGGCGCAGGGTTAGTAAATCTGGAGAATTGGATACCAGCATAGATGGAAAGTACGAGAAAACTCATCAGAAGACCTCTGGAGAGGTATCTGGCAATTTTGGTCACAATGTTGCAGATGTAAGGTATCAAGGTCCGAGTCCAGCAGAACTATTGGATGGTCAACCATCCTTGGTGGCAGTGCCATGTGGATCTCAGGAGATGGCTGTGTTTCCTCAACAGGGAAAAGAACCTTCTGTGTTGCCTCAACAGGGAAAAGAACCTTCTGTGTTGCCTCAACAGGGAAAAGAACCTTCTGCGTTGACTCAACAGGGAAAAGAATCTTCTGAGTTGCCTCAGCAGGGAAAAGAATCTTCAGGAGATATCTCTGTGAGTCAGAAGGACACTCTTAAGGCGATGAATGGCTTTCCTGAACAGGAAAACGGACTAGATGCTGGAGAACTCATCTCTGTGCATCATAAGGACACTCTTAAGGATATTACAGATGCAGCTGAAATGATAAAAGAACATCCAGCCAGAGAGCCTTCCTCTGGGCATCATCTGGATACTGCTGACAATTCTGATGACCATAAAACCCATGATGAAGCATGTGACAATGCTGTTGCTTGTCTTTCTGTTGACGCTGAAAGAAAATTGAGTATTTGCAACTCCATGAATGTTCATGAGAATGTCAGGTCAAAAGATTCAGAACTTTCCAATGCAGACTATTCCCAAAAGTTCAATAGATCTGATGAAACTTGTGATGTACATAACGAGGTTTCTTCAACCGTAAATGATCCTGATGAAAGAAAATGCACAGATGATCCAGTGAGGTGTACTAATATGACACAATCCATACAAGTTTCTGAGCCCTGTGATCTACTGCATGGCAAATTTGTCAGTTCTGAAGATGATGATGTTAATAACCAGCTGAAAAATAACCCACTTTCAGCATCTAGGGATGAGCCTGATCTTAATTCGGTTGGTATGGAAGTGGATGGTAGCAATATGACTTGCAATGTGGAAAACCCCAGAAGCTTCAAAAGTGACAAATCTGCTGAGGACAAGATTATGGATTGTGAAATGACTTCTTTGAAAGACAGTGAAATAAAAAATGGTGTCAGAGTAAGGGATGTAAATCTCAATTCATGTTTGGATTCAATGTCTTCTCCTATTTCTGGTGGAAACTATGAAACATCTGATACTCCTGATGATGCTATTCGATCATCCATCATTGCCCAATGCTTCGGTACTATCTCTAATGATGACACTTCTTGTAAGGATGGAAATTTTGGCAACCAGAACAACACCTGTAAGGGTGAAAATTTTGTCAACCAGAAAAATGACATGATGTATCAATCTAATTTGACCATGGACTCTATACCTCGAGCTCAAATAAATGTGGATTGTTTCACTTCTTCCTGTTCAATGACTCCTGAAATCAAGGACTATGGGAACAGAGGTGAAGATAGTGCCAAAGAAGCATTGGTGAACTCACAAAACATGACAAATAATGAAACTGGTTTTGATGCTGAAGCTTATAACAGTGATATCTTCAATGGTACTATCACAGAAAGTAGTCTTGCCCAGCTGAATAATGTCATTAATATGAAAAATGATTTTTCAAACTGTTACTCATTATCTGACCTAAACACACTTACTGGTGGTACTGCAACTGATGATATTGATATCCACAATATGAGGAGTTCTTTTGTCAGCTCCACCAGTCGCACTGGACCAAATGAGCACTGCACTTTGGATTTTGATATCAAGGGTTCCATGCTTGAAGCATTGGAAAAATCTGACAGTGAGTTGGATAATCAATACAATGATGCGGGTCCTTCTTGTGATTCACTACCTGCTACTGGGACAAGTGGGACTATTGATGATTTTATGTCCATGCAAACCAATTTTGGTAGCTTTACTTCTTTGGTTCGTGCTGTTGAAGATGTTCCATTGAGCAGGATTATTCAAGATCAGGTGAACAACTATTTAATTTATTTTAGTATATCATCTAATAGGAATAGCCTGCATAGGTTTGAAGGGGTTGTTATGCCATTGTTTTCCACACCAGTGATAGGTCTGTAGTCAACTTGCTTTAAATTAGTATATTCACTATTATTCCTGTAGGTCCATACTCTCTATATGCATGGAGGAAAAATATGCTCATCTACTTGATAACTGAAACATATATGATATTGGATTATAAGATACTCTTTTGCTTGATAACCGAAATATATGAGTTGCATGATATATTGTGTTTGTGTAGCTTTCTCTGTTTCAAAGGTGTTGCCTACTAGTTATGCCTTGTTGCCGACTCCTGCTTACCCCTTGGGTTGCCTCAAGCTTTGCTGTAGTTGAACTGTAACTACCTTCTATATCTAAGGCTTATCTTTGTACCATAGGTGTACAGTTTATGCACTATTTATTGTGGCATATCTCTCACATGTTAATCAAGTTTGTTTATGCCATTCTGTTTTCTAATAGCAAGCTTGATTGTTCTTGTAGCAGTGTGATTTGCAACTTGGATTTGGTGGCCCCAAGCAGCAGATGTATCCAAGCTTTGAGCAACAGCTAAGGATGGCCTCAGCTGGAGCTCCGCCTTATGGGGGCATGGGCAGGCATGACTCTATACCTGTACCAGAGCCAACATTGATGCTAGGTTATGCACCACAGCTAGGTAACTGCCCCCCGCCATTCCAGTTGGGCTGGGGTCCATCCTATTCGAAGATGGTTGGCATGCTCCAATCTGTGTGCGTGTGGTGCAATAGCCCATTCCAGCATTTCGGTTCCGTCGCTGAGCAGCAGGCAGATTCTCTTGGTTACATTTGCCCGTCGTGCAAGGGCAAGTTTTCTGGTCATCTTGGCATCAACGGGCCATCCATTTGAGATCAGTTTCTTGTAACCTGAACTGGTGCTGGTCCACCATCAGTTTCTAGTCTAGTTATATGAGTCAATTTGCACTTGTTGTAGTATGTACCCCTTTAACTTGTGGCCTTGTGCTAAGGAAGTAATGCCCTCGAAATCCTAAGAAATTGGTAACTTGAAACAATTGCAGGCTGTTTTCATGCTAGAATCCTTGCCGCGTTAGGTATTTGTGTGAAGTTTTTGGTGGCTAAGCCGCTGGATGGCAGTTCTTGATGTATCTTTCAGAATCCACGAGCAGAATACAGTTTATTAGGTGGGTCTGTAGGTGTTTTATCAAGCTGACTAGGGTGAAATTGAAGGAATGCGGAGTTGTTAGCAAAGCTTATGAATAGAAACGTCGTCTCCCCCCTGTACACCCCTGTAGCAGTGGGCATATGAAGCGCATCTTTTTAGATGGAGATGTCGAGAAGGGTATAAACAATAAAGTGAAAATTTTCCAAACGTACGCCATTTGTTGTGGTCGTTGGCATGATACTTCTGAATTTAATTCTACCAACCACAAGAAAACCCTAATATACTACTCTTCCTAGGCTAGGTGAGCGTTTTCATCCTAGGTTGGCAAGCAATAATTTAATTCTATTTTCCTTCAAAAAGTGAAAGAAAATCAGATTATTTTAAAAAGGTCAAGCTCTGTGAGGTATGTCCTATGACCCGCACCCATTTACTCCCTCCATATTAAAAATAGAAGTTGTTTAGGACAACGACACGATTACCAAAGTATAACTTTGATTTTATATTTTTATAAAAATACTCATCATAAAATAATATATTTATACTTTTATGAAAGTATTTTTAAGACAAATCTATTCATATAGTTTTCACATTTCCAAACTTAACAAGTTAAAAATTATTCATAATTTATGTTCCTAATGTTTGACCAAAATCTTGTCCAAAATGACTTCTTTTTACTATATGGAGGGAGTATGCTCATTTTGTCGACAAGGAGGGCTATAATAGGATTAGTGGATTTAGGGAACAAGAACCCTGTCAAAAAAAAAAAGAAGGTTGCTATGGTGTACCAAGACGAATAATGTGGTCCATCACTATCATAGTATTTTAGTACTTGGTACATGTAATAGAATGAGTTGATATATTATTCCTCACAAACTAATAATTAGTATAGGACGAGGAATAAGGTTATTCTACCAAATTCGAGAAATGGCCTCACGGTATCACTCCATATAGAACAAGTTAATTTCTCAAACTAAACACACCCTTATGGATGTATTGATCTCAACAACACAAGAGACTCGTTTCTGATTTATTAAATATAAAGAATAAATTAATCAATTTCATGACAACTTCCCACTTCATTTCTCCTCAATGCAAACTAGAGGCACTGCTGGGGAACTCCAAGAGAGCAGTTCTTGCACAACAGATGTCTTGCTGCGCTTGTTTGTACTTGTGTTCTCAATATGACCGACTTAACACTCAGCGGTTGAATATGACAGCGTGTACCACTAAAACCCTGTTGAACAAAGCTGCAGGGAGATGAGAGGATGAGAAGTCTATCCAAAGCCAACCAATCGAGTGTTCGATCGAAATCATGAGCTGCACACAGGACAATAATAACATGATGAATTGGTGATGGCATAGTAAGGCATAAGGCGGCCGAAAATGGAGGGAAATTAAAATTATGCGCAACAATTCAAACTTATTAGTGTTGGGAATTGGGAGTTGATCAGGCAAGGCAACATAGCCTTAAACCAGTAGTGAGCAGTATAGTACCTTGATGGGGATCATTTCATCGGCACCGCGAAGCAGGGACGGATCCAGCACCGGGGCGGGTGGGGCTCTAGTCCCCCCCTATGGCCGTTGGATCCATGGAGCCCCTCCTAAGCCTCTGCTAGAAATTTTGTCTATGAATGCACTTAAGGGAAAGCTGATGTTGTCACGTGGGTGCCCTTCATATAGACAGAAGGGCTCGATGCGCGCGTGCACCGGCGACGACTGCAAGCCTCATCATGCTTCTCTGCTGCGGTTGAGGAGAGGAGGCCAGGTGGGCACGCTTGGTTTCCTTCCATGTGCTTCGGTTTTTTTTTTTTTTTTTTTGTTTTGAAAAAATGTGCTTCGTTATTAAGAGCAGTTGTCTGCTGCTGGGTTAATTGGTTATGGTGTTACGGTCCCAAGCGGGCCATCTAGCTGCTGGGCTTACCTGTTCGACCGGTAAGCCCAATTCAGCCTGCAGCAGGGGCCACTAGGGATATATTTTTTTTTAAAAAAAAACTAGGGATCATTTGGTTTCACACAAGTGACTGGCAATTTTTATAACTCAATAAATTTTATAATTTTGATCGACTTTGATTTGATGGATCTACGGTAATGCGGTGTCAGCTAATTTATATTGCAGATGATATAATATGGCTTGGTTTCCATGTGCTTCGTTATTAAGACGCAAACCAAAACAGGCGCAGCAGCGCTGTTTTCTTATTTCATTTCATCATCAGTTTGCCCAAACAAGTACAATATGCAGCTACTACTGATCACTGATCAGTAGCTGGGTAGCACACACACACACACACACACACACATTCGCTTCATTCAAGCTCTTGTGATCTTCACAAGGCGCAGTCGATTCAATTTATTCTTTGACGACTGACTACTCCCCCCCTTCCTGCTTCAAGTAGTTGTCGTCTCGTCGATCGCCTTTGCGAAATTTCAGATCCTAGACGAATGATCGCATGCATACATACACGTTAGTAATCGCGTCAACCACACATCATATTAGCCATGCATGTATATATGTCAACTAGCCGCTAGATGCAACGTACGTACCGGCGATAATCGATCTGGATCTTGCCGGCGTCCGGGTTGGCGATGATGGCGAAGGCCTCCTGCGAGAGGTCGATGGTGCCCTGGCATGCCGGGGAGGGGCAGAGGTCGACGATCTGGACGGTGACGCTCCGGCCGGTGCAGGGGTGCGGCACGCCGTCGTTGGTGGCGCCCGTGCACGTGACCACGTACCGGTCGCCGCAGGCCGCGCCGCCGTTCCAGAACACCTCGCTCGCCGCCGCGATCATCGTGCCCATGTCCTGGAACCCGAAGCAAGCCGACGCTGCACGCACGCACGCAAGCAAGCGATCGATGAGTATGTTAATTACGACATCATTACAAGATTATATACGTATTAACTGATGACTAATGATTGATAGATGATCGATGAAACAGCTTCTAACTAGTTTTTTCATAATTGTAATTGGGACGACAACAACGTACGTGTGTAGCTTGGGGTGTAGTAAGTCGCGAATCCATTAGACCCAGCGACCAGGGACACCGTCGCAATTACTAGCACCATAGCCAGAACAATGGAGGTTGCATTTGCCTTCGCCATTTCCATCTACACGATCGATCGAGCTAGCTAGGTCGCGTATATATGCTCTCGCTAAGCTCGCCTAGCTAGCTACGATCTCACTCGGGAGAGGTGTGTGCGACGAAGCTAACTGGGATCCACGGCACTTTTTATAGGCAAGCTGCGGGGTCTCAACAAGAATATACTAGTAGTTCATCATATGTAAAAGAGGCAAGTCATGTCCAAAGTAACGACGCATCCGATCCACATCGTCGCACTAAGCTTGCAACACATGCATCTCGTTCGTTACTTTCGGAGAGTAAGTGAGTAGTAAAATACTGCATCACGATTCACGAGGCATCCTCTAGTGGGCATTCCACTAAAACTAAGGCTCTGAGAGTGAGTGAGGTCTCTGTTACGGTCCAACCCTCGGGAGATACGGCCCGTTATCTCCCAAGCAAGGACGTTCGTTCTTCTCGGGCATGGCGCGCGGTGCGTTCTGGCTATAGCCGATGGCGTCGTCCTGCAGGGATGTGCCCGGCCCCTGCGGGCCCTCGCATCGCTCGCCGGTTTGGCGTCTCTCCGGCGTCTGGGAGTTCATGCCGATTCCGGCCGGGACTGCGGACAAATTAAAGTGGCCGCCAGCCGTCCCGTTTATGTGATTGTTGCCTGATGGCTGGACGAAAGTGAGCGCCAGCTGGTTAATTACATGGTTCAGATCGAGCAGCTTAATTGATCGCGTGAAGAGACCACACTGTTGTTTTCTATTTCCAAGGTCCAGACACGATCGGTAACAATGATGCACAAATACTGTCTTGACCTTACAAATACTCACTCTATCTCTCTATCTTACGATGGCGCATCTTCTTTTCTTTTCCGAACTATATACCTTACGAGCATTTCCGAGAGTTTTAAATATAAGTACTAGAGATTCAATTAAAGTATGGATAAAATAGTTGCAACAACTAATAGGATCAAAACTTGTAAGGGCAACCATCACTGATTTTAATTCTATAAAATACTTATGCCATAACATGAGCTGAATTAGCGTAATCTATGAGCTCACAATAACATTTGTTGAAGACACAAATGTGTGACACAAGCGAGGATATACAAATGTGTGACATAATACTGTCAATTGATCGTGAAAAGACCACTGTTGTTTTCTATTTCCAAAGTCCAGACACGATCGATAACAATGATGCACAAATACTGTCTCGACCGTACAAATTAATGCACAACTCATCTATCTCTATCTTACCATGGAGCATTTCCGAGGCATTAAGTCAATATCATAGGTGCCTCTCTCGTTATCAATGGTTATATATATACACATTGCGCCCACTATAGAAAAATATACGCATCTATCCGAGTCAAAGATTCCATCGTCACAGTGAACATAACTACATAACTAAGCTACACTCAGTTTACAACATATATAACCCTTTGATTAACATCTTACTATACTAATAGAGGGGTTCCTTCAAAAAAACTATACTAATAGAGGGTCCCCTAAATTTACTTTAAATTACCCATCTATATACGTTATTAGAGCATCTTCAACAGTTCTCCATCTTAGGTTGCCATTCTTATTCTTTTGGCAAAAACACAAAAAACCTTCTCCAACAGTTCTCCATCTTAGGTTGCCATTTATCCCAAGTTGCGCATCCGACCATATTAGAAGAGGTGGAAGGGTGTAAAAATAATTTTATTTTTGTTTCAGGGTTCCTGATGTAAGTTTTTAAAAGGTGGAAGGATATAAACATAATTTTGTTTCTGTCTCAGGGTTCCTGATGTAAGTTTGATCTGTATTTGGCAAGTGAATTATGTCAAACTATTAGAGAGAGACTCTTTTTTCACTTGCCATATATTTTAGAGAGTTGCCAAATCACAAGATTTGCCAAGTAAATTTTGATAAACTCTTGGAGATGCTCTTATATATGAGAGATAATCTAAATTATCCCCTAAATTTATATCTAGATTACCCACTACTTTCATACTGTTTATACAACTATAACAAGCTAGGCTGCAGGGACCTAGAATCCATTCTTCTCATATAAGACAAAAGAATAGTCCTGAATATACGTACTGCAGATTCAATTAAAGTATGGATAAATAAAATAGTTGCAACAACTAATAGGATCATATTTTAATTCTAAACTACATAGGCCGTAACATGAGCCAATTTAACGTAATCTATGAGCTCACCATAACACTTATTGAAGAGACACAAATGTGTGACACAAGAGAGGATATATACATTTTGTAATTGGTAAATCTATCACAACCTGCAGATATGTATATGTACATCCTTATCGCGTAAAGGATTGGCGGCCTCCTGTCCACCCGCGACACTGTACACACCTTCCCTCCCCTAGCCCTCTCTCTCTCCCCTATCCCTCGACCCCGACGCCACCTTTAGCGACGCCGGCAGCTGCCTCCACCTCGCCCGCCGCCTCCCGTCCCTCCCTAGCATCCCTTCCTCCCAGCCCTGTCTCGCCCTGGCTGCTTGTGGGCGCGGGTGTGCCGCCGCCGCCGCGCCGCCTCCGGCCGCCTCCACAACCGCATCTTCTCCCTCTCCTACTTCCTTCCTCCGCAGATCCGCTCCTTCCCGGCCTTCCGAGGCCTAGGTGGAAGAGGTGGCGGTGTCACCGGCCAAGCCTAACTCGCCGTCGTCTTCCAGTACCTCAATGTCGTGCTGACATCAAGGTTCGTGCCCCCTTCTTCTCCGTCTCCATCTGGCGACTGGGGTCTCATGGGTGTTGTTGCATCCTCCTCAATCTGATTTGACTAGATTTAGTTAAAATTTTCGCCGGCATCTCAGTTCTCTATCTGGTTTGGTACCCGCCTGCCGCCACTTCTTCGCCCAAGCCCTATCGGCGGTACTGACCCGTCGCTTCCACAACTGCAGGACCTCGACGACATGAAGCGCCTGCTCGGGGAGATGGAGGAGCCCGCCGTGCTCAGCGACATGCAGGAGAAGGTTGCCAAGAAGATGCAAGCTTCGGAATGCTCCCTCCCCCATGTGCGCAGCTTTCCCGTGTTAGTGATTATTAAAGATCTGTGTCTCAAGTAGGGTCGCGTTGTGCAAAATGTTTGCATTGGCTTACAACTAGCTGTGTATTTTTTATTGTCAATATGCTAAAATATTTTAGCTAAAAGTAAGATTGTTGTGCTCGAGTATTCATGGTTGCAAAATGTATCGGGGTTCTCTATTTTGAACTGATGATTTGTTCCCTTTGCTTTCCTCAAGGTAGCCAAGTAGCCAACCTAGAAATCAGAGTCCATTCATTGATTCGGCTAATCCAGTCATGTCACTAGTGAGTCATTGTACATTATATCTGAATTTGCATACCAAAATGTCTAAAAGCATTTACAGCTGTAATTATCTTCACTATTATTTTATATGTGGCCATTAGTGATATACGTTTACCGTGCCTAAAATGATTTTTAGTCGAAGCCATTACTATGTCAAACAAAATTTATTTGTGAATTATTTACCATTTACATGTTGCAAACCATGACGCCGGGGCTGCTCATCTGTTTCCGATGCTATATGACTAGAAATTAACTCAGTTTGGGACTACACAGCCTGTTGCAGTTCTTTTAATTTATCAAAGACTGTTAAAATATAATTCTTGGTGGAAGGCTGAATACCTATACCGCTTTTACCTATTAATTGGCTGTCCGAACTTACAAATATCTGGCTACGGCACCGATAGTATAATCATACGAGTTATTCTGGTAATAAATGCAAATCCATGTGTGTACACTTATGTAGTGCATAGCCGTATTTCTGTGTTAAGATGCTAATTCTGAAACAGGAGCCATTGGGTCGGACTTGGAAGGATTATATTAAGGTGGACAGAAGGAACAAATAGGTTCACAATTTCTATTAGTAAACCCTTGCAAGCTGTGGTTGCAGTTGCATACCATGCAGTTTTCTGTGCCATTTCAAATATATTTGCCAATGATCAATGTGCACAAAGATCTATTTATATCTCTGAACTTGCTATTCTTGTAGGTTGCATTTTGCGCTGCTAAAGTAGGGCGAATAGCTGCAGCATCCCGTACAAGTGCAACATTATCGGTTTTCGCAAGGGATGATTGCAGGTGAGCCAGCTGTGCAATAAGGGATGCCCAGTGACTAATTAATGAACATTTGCTGATTCTGATATACCATGCTAGTTTTAGAACTGGAAAATTTTTTTATTTTGAGAATAGAACTGGAATGCAGTACCTCTTTTTTATTTAATGATACCTGATTTGTTTTGTTTCTTTGGGGTCTGACTCACATTCCTAGACCTATTTGTTAACATGGTATTTTCAATTCTGTTAAGGATGCATGCAGAATGCATACATGCTATGGGTCATCCTACACATCTGAACTATGGTTCCTGCTTTCAGCCTGCTCAGCTGTGCTTGTGGCAGCAACCACACCTGTGGTACTGTTCATGTGATGAATAAAAACAGCAGTTACAGCCGCAGTGGGCCCTTTTGTTTCCCCTCCCTTTGTTTCAATCATATTGTGCAATAGGTTACCGTAAAATACAATCGATCTTCTTGAACCAGGGCTCTCATCAGCCATTTCTTATGGAACTGTGAAAAATGTTGCAATCGCTTAGACCACGAGGACTGAAATTCAGAGATTACTTTCCACCATCATAGATCGCCTGTTGTAATAAAAAAAAGTTTGTGCATTCTGCAATTTATTTATTTTGGTGTCTGACCATCTTATTTTAGTGGTATAGTTTGGAACTGACTCATGTTGGGTTGACTCTACTAGATGTCACATGGGTTTCCAGTTTTTCAAGTGAAACCACTAGAGACTCATGTTGTTCATATACTGCTATCATGCCATGTTTAAAATACTAAGCTGCTGAAGTACTTGGTCATGGCCATTTTCTGATTTCCAATATTGCATTTACATTGGCTTAACTATATAATTATTAGTTAAGTTACCTCTTTAAACAACTGCAAGTTTATCCATCTGCAAACTTTACCTTTCAGTTTGTTCTTCTATGCAACATATTTTCCTACCTACTTTTTAGTATTTATTGGTTACATATTAGAATGAAGTTTTCAATGTTTTTGGTTATATTGGATTAAAATGTTGCATTATGAGGCTTGGAACTAAATAAGTTGTATTGCCTTTTGTTCATTGTTCAGGTTAACTTCAAATGGCAATGCTCTTATTCTTCTTTATCTAATCTATATTGGAGAGAGGTTCATGTTCTAAGTTCCATCTGGTACTTATTGCAGAACAAAAAATGGTTCCATTCTGGATAGATAATTGGAATCCAGTTGACACATTGATCGCTTCGGTTATAAGAGTGTGTGGTTTTTTGCCTTCAGAGATAAACAAGGCTATACAACACGCAATCTAAGCCACACCTCACTGGTTCTCTTGAAGCACTCCAAAAGATTGAGTCTTATCTTTTTAGGTTGGTCAGTGTTTTATTCGGGTTCTTAATTCTTTGTGTGTACGGTTGCATCTTCTATACTTAAGTATGTTCACAAACAGATCTTTGGCATTCAGCCTTCAGCTGATCCACAGGTCCATGGTGAAGGTTCCTCTAGGGCGCAACCTACCAATAATACCAAAGAGGTCAGTATCTCTGCTCACTAACTAGGCCTCTACATCTAAAAAATTGATATAGTTTTTCCATAGGTTTAAATCCAAAGAACATATGTGATACTGCAGTTATCAAGTCCACCAAGATTATGTGTCTTATTTCTATGAAAGAATTCTTCTACTATTGATCAATAATCATATGGAATCAAGGGTTAAGGGTACATTGTCCAAAGGCCATTCTTCACTAAGACTCTGGATGGACCCATTAAATGAATTTACCTCTAAGAAATTTTTAGTATGATTTAGTCCTTTCCTTTGGGGGATGCCCAATAAAAGACGCTAAAATAGAAAGACTATTTCACGCCTCATTCTATGCAAAGAGATCATACTAAAATAGTGATTCCCATACTTAAAAGGGAGACAATAGACCAACCAGCATAGAATGGTAGTTATGACCCTGCTCACTGGTCTCTTTTACATATATCTTTATGCTCCAGCCAACAAACTGCACATCACATATGCTGATCGTAGATGAAGTTGTAGTTTTGCTTATGATCATGACAAAGGCTTTTGTGTTGTCAAAGCTACACGTCATCTGTAAACTTTGACCTTGGTATTGCAGGATGGAGCCACGCAGCTTGGTTGTACTTGCATCCATTGCATGGATGAATCTTACCTGACGTGCCCTCTCATTGTACCAAGAGCAATCGACCGTATATTCTTAAATTGTGTATTATCACGTTGAGGACATTCATGTAAACAACGGTTATGAGGTCAAAATAGAAGTTCAACTGCTGCTAATTGTTTACTTCTTCATTTATATGGTCAGTTCCTGCTAATTGTTGCGTTCGGCATTTGTATCTGTTTATTGTTACAACTTTGATGGTGCTATTTGTTCTTCTCGCAATATAATCTCCTAGCGTCTGCTCAAAATTATGTCTAAAGTGAGACCCTCCCTGTTGATCAAAGCAACCAGAATTGCTCTTATATTGCTCCTTTTGTAATTTATTTTAGCATTACATCATGCTCTTTCTTATATAACCTTACCAGGCTTGATAGTTTTGGCCATGATGCTACAGCCAAATATTTACTATGAATTTAGTTTTGGTTGTTGTAGTTGACTACATTAGAAATGGTAAATGATCTCCCTTGCTTGGGCTTGCAGTCTTTGTAAGAAGTACCAAATGGTTTCCTTATACTTTACTGTTCTTTTTAATTTTATTTTGGTGTTAATTCTTATGTCTTTGTTTTATGCTTCTCTTTTATACGAAAGTATGGGAGCACCATCTGATAGTAAGTCTGTGCGCTAAAATTAATGGTCTGACATAGTTACAATGGGCGCATGTAGTATGTGCGCACGCGTAGTAAGTCTGTGCGATAAAATTAATGGTCTGACACATCCTAGTAGATATCATCAGTAGAGATCATGAGTAAATGGATTGAGAGACAGGGGCAGGCTGAGGGAAGAGCTCAGTCAGAGATGAAGAAGATAGTAAGCTGGAGGCACATGGTTTTAGTGCTAGGATGTGGTGGACAGTACTGGATCCAGCGATGAGGGAGCCGCTGGAGCCCAACAGGGAGGCGGGGGCAAGTGGAGCGTCAGAGTCGGGGCCAGGCTAGTGCAGGCAGAGGACAAGACGATAGAGGGATATTTGATCTGGGTCCTCTGTTTCAAATCTAAGGGCCAAAAAACGAGGGACAATTGCCATTAAAACACGCAATTGTTTCCTAGACAAACTCAAAATAATTTGGTTAATTTAAATCCAACATATAGTACTCTGTTTGAAGTATCATTTTTTCTTGGTCGGTCTCTAGGTTTAATGTTGCATACGATGCCAATTGAAATAAGTAACATGCGTAACCACAATCATAAATTAAAACACCATGAGATGCATTTTAGTTTCAGAAAGAAGTACTACTTCCATATTTTTTCTAAATTAAAATGAATTTGTTATGATTTTTAAGTGTACAAAAACAAGTTTTTATTACTTTTAGAAAATACAAAATTAAAGAGAATGCCAATTTGTATATACTAGTCCATCAAGGCCAAAGTTTTGAGAGATATACCATTTAATATATCTAACAAGAAATAATTTTTATAGTAAATTATATATTTTATTTATATTTATTTTCTACAAAATAGACATAATAGATACTTCATAGTTTATACCAATTATCACAAACTTATTAATTATCTTTTTTTTTTTTTAAAAGGCATTGATTTATATGTTTTTCATCCATTTGTATTTTTACTTTCTATTAGATTGAAACCCCTGTAATTAACTATAATGATCCTTGCCCTATTACATATCTTATGAAGTCTTGAATCTAAATTATGATTTTCTAAAATTTTGTCTTATTAATTGTTATATTTTTTACCATCAAGTTAAAACTCTTGCCCTTAATACATATTTTATTAACTCTCATGTTTGCAAATTTTAAAAGGTTATAGAAACATAAATACCCAGCAGTGGTATCTCTCATACTTCCAAGTTGATTGAATTTTCTTGTCAAAAACTTATATGTGCAGTTTGGTTATACTATAAATATAAAAAGGTGTCAAATATTTAGTTAAAATATATCAATATATCTAAAGAAGCAACCTAAATAAATTATATTTCATAATTACTAATATGATTTTAAATAATTTGTTAGTATCGTTAGTGTATATATGAGTTTTTAAGGAAATATTTTTTTGCTAAAACATAACACATATATTTATCCCTGATGCATGCCGACACAACATATATGCTTACTTCAACCAAATATTAATATTAATAACACATACATGCTCTATGATTATTTATAAAATTTAAATATAAGTTGTTGATAATTTTTAGATGTAGATTTGCAAGGATATTTAACTTTTAAATAATAAGATACAAATTAGGTTACATAGATTATCAATCATAATAAGAGTATATTAGTAATTAAATATAAAATTTTACCTTATCTTATTTTATTACACAATAGCGAAGTTAGATAATTATTTAGGAATTAGAATAGATCCAATAGCTATTGTTATTAAAGGTGGTCTTGAAGGAAATTATTAATGGCAATTAGGTTAAACGGAATTGATGATTAAATGTTTTGAATTTTTGTGAGAACTTTTAGGTTCTATATTTTGTTTTCTTATCATATCTCGCGAGGACTAATATGGAGGCTCCATTTGGGACATCTAATTAGACTTTCTAGTATTTTTTAATGTGATATATTTTAGATAAAAATCTAATATTAACATATATAAACCCTAGTTGCATCCCATTATGTGACTTCATTAATTATAATTAGTTTTTGAGTTTTAATCGACTTAAATAGAAACTCTATTATTTTTTTATATTTTATTCAATATTCATTTTTTTAACTAAAATGAGTTTAGGTCTTAGTAGTATTGATTCGATATCATTTAAGTTGAAGCTCAGATTGTAGTCCGGCATTACACTTGTTAAATTTATTATAGCAATTATATTATCAATAGTGAAATGATATAATATTTCACTTAAAATATATAAAATTATTTAAAATAATAAACTATAAAATTAATTATCATGTAGCATTATCACAATTTGAAGTGAATTGTCAATGTCATATTTTTACTATGTAGTTTGTGAATTAAACATTTTTGTTTTTCATAAGAAATTAAAAATGTTTATCCTATTGGATATATATATATATATATATATATATATATATATATATATATATATATACATATATACGGTATACATGTTAAACATGGCATATAGTCATTTTATAATCATAGAACTTTAAGATTTATAAATTAATAAATATATATGCCTATAGATATAGATTTATTTTTTAATAGAATATATTAGTGTTTACCTGTCAATTCGATTTTATAATGACCTATAGATATAAATGTAAAGAGAATACTTTATACTCTCTTTCATAATAACATGTATAGATAGGTTGGATATAAATTTAGGACGCTATTTTGCATTAACTTTCATAATTATAAAGGTGGGTAATATATAAAATTAATATTATGTATTTAAAATTATCTTTCATAATGATAGATTAGAAATTTAAATACAAAGTTAGAGGTTATTTTAAATTATTATTTGTAATAGAAAAGGTGAGTAATTTAGATACAATGCGAGGGGTTTATTTTGATATATTTATCATAATAGTAAAATAGTGATTTAGATATAAATTTAGGAGTTATTTTGATTTACTTTTCATAATAATAGATGTACGTGGGAAATTTGTATATAAATTTAGGGGGTTATCTTGAATTATTCTTTATAATAGCAGTGGTGGGTAATTTAAATATAAAATTAGGGGGTTACTTTATGTATTTTTTATAATGGCAGGTGGGTAATTTATTGTATAAATTGCAACAGATCTGATGGCTGTTATCAATTATGATGATTAGTGTTTACCAAATTAAAGGCCAGATGTTTCTGATTATTGTGAGAATTTCTAGGATTTATCTTTTTTTTTAGTACGTCTGGTGAAAATCAACGTGGTGCCTCCGTTGGAGCCTCTAATTAGTAATAGCAAGATAGTATTGACATTTCAGTGGTTAAAGGTTCTGCTTTTTTAGTTGGGTTGCCAAAAACAAATTACTCATGTCCGATTATGGATTTTATCCTGTATGTAAAATGGCATGTGTATGTAGTCGGCCATGGAAAATTGGAATGAAATAGAGAGGCATATAGAACAAACAAATATAATACTAAAGCAAGCATATATGCACTACATACTTCAAGCTTCTATAAAACGGGGAATAACCGAATAACATCTCATAAACCCATTCCTAAACTAGTACTGTTACGCAAGCTTGCAATATGCCCTCGTTGTCAACGAGAAGGTGACAAGATTGCACGTACTTGGCTTGCATATCCATTTCAGTACTAGCTCTTCACTAGCTATACATATCACCGCACACATCTACAGTAGATTGGTACCGTATCGCGTTGCGTCTTCATGGACTTGTCGTACGTCGTCGATCGGCCTTGCATTGGTGGCGTGGATTCATGGACTGGCGGAGCCAGCTACGACGTGCACGGACGGCCCGGTGTTCCTGAACCTGAATCCCTTGATCATGGGCTTCACCTTCTCAGTGAGCTTCACTATAACCAAGAAGAGCACCCTGTAGAGCACGACCATCCCGCCCAGGATGGCGAGGTCGACCCACTTGCTGTACCCCATCTCCACCTGCCAGAAGTCCGTCAGGATCTGCCGGCCGGAGATGGTGGCGGCACCGCCGGCCTGGTTGCTGGGGAAGATGAGGCCCAGGAACTCGTTCTTGTACATGCCCTGGTTGGCGTACTTGTGGAACGCGACGTAGTACATGGGGTAGCGCCAGACGGGCTTGGGCAGGTCGTCGGGGAGGCGGAAGAAGCCGCCGTTGAGCATCATGACGCCCTGGATGCCGGCGCCGGTGATGATGCCCATGAGGAAGTCCGGCACCGCGCTGGCCACGATCATCATGAGCCCCTCCACCACCATCATGGTGGTGAAGAGCACCAGGACGAAGTAGCCGAAGTGGCCGAAGCTGCTCTGGAGGCCCACCAGGTAGTAGGCGATGGCACCCGGCACCACGGAGATGAGCGCCAGGTACGGCGCCGCCGACACCGTGTTGGCGATCGTGAACGCCGCCGCGCCGTAGTGCCCGTTCAGCCTCTCCCGCCCGAAGATCTTCATGTCCTCCACGAAAGACGGAAAGCCGCCGATGGCCATGAAGGTCAGGAAAGCGGCCACGAAATTGAGCAACGAGCCACGAGCCTGCAGACAAGCCATATATGCATGCAGAATTATAGATACTGAATCGGATGCATAGTGATGAGCATTCATTAGTTTAATTAATTACTCTACTCACCAGGATGGATCCATAGTTGTGGCCGATGTCGTAGAAAATGGTGCCGACGCAGAGGCACAGCATGATGTAAATGGCGAAGCGCAGCCAGTAGTAACCGAGGTCCCTGTACATGTTGACGAAGGACCTCTTGGTGAGCACCAAGGATTGCGTCAGGAAACTCGTCTGCCATTCCTTCTTCACTACTGCCCCTCCCTGCAAAAACGAAATAAACTTGTCAATTGAGCAAATGTGCAACATGCAGGGGCCTGGGAATGTAAACTCCTGCCTTCATGCAAAATGTCTTCAGTTCGTTTGTGTAATGCAGAATGTGATATATTATGACTTACAGTTTCACGTATGTCAGCTATCTGCCTCGTCACTTTTTCCATGTAGGCTGAGGCTTTGTACGTGTTCACCAGCGTGTCAATTGCTTCAGCAGTGGTCATTTTGGTCTCACCGTTCAGGCCTTCCTCGATATCCTGATGAGCACAACGCGTACATGCGTGGGCAAGCAAGTGAGTATGCAAAGAGAAGCTTTCAGATACTAATCTCTTGAAGTCGTGTGATGTGCTCACCTTGTCAAAGTCCTTGTTGATGGTCCTCAAGAAGTGGTCAGAAGGGTTCATCAGTGATGGACAGGGGAATCCACTCAGAGCAAAGAACTGCAAAAAATTAAATGCAAGCTGAGTAATTTGTAATCTGAAATTGGTATGTCTTAAAATAATTTGGAATCTGAAAGTGGGACACATATGTCTTAAGGACTACTACTATTCCACCAGTACAAGTAGATACTCCTATAGTACTGAAAATCAACTGTGATTTCAGATGTATGGCTTAATAATATGTTGGTGCACACAAAACAATAAATGAGCCACGCGCTATAATCATCTGAAGTTATTTAATTTGAACAAGTATCTTTCAATCATTGACTACTAGCAGTTCATCTCAATTTCCTTGGTCCTTAGTTCACAACTGCCATGCTAGCTAAGCTAGCGAAGACGCGAGTTTTCTTACTACTAATGTCTTCGCCCTCCCTACTCGAAACCGACTGGTGACTCGATCGTCAATTTTACAACTTCCCTTGAATTTTTTTTTTTTCAACGAGAAGGCTATTATTCAAACAAGGAGGTGACCTAATTAATTCCTCCTGGTCCAGACACGCCGAAGCTTTGTTGTATGCGGACTTCTATTGCACAGTTGTTTACCTAACACATATAGTGCTAAGTTTTATACTAGACCATTTGTAATCACTATATCTATATATGAAGAGCTGTCTGCAGTATGATGTTGCCACCGGGGCAGCAGAGCTTAAACAGGGAGGAACCTCAAGTCAAACGAAATTTTTTTTTTGACAAGGAACGAAATTATTTAGTGGTGCAGCAAACGCACTGAAACTTACTACTACAGTAGTAGGTGATCAATTTGGATATGTTCTGCAACTGTGTCCTTTCTGTTGGCGTTAATTAACGTAGGAGCATTATTATTTCTTCATAAACAGACACAAGCTGACTGATTGGGAATGCAACAACAAGCAGTTCACACGCCTAACCAGTTGAGTCACTGTCTGGGCACAATATATAATAAATTTGATGCGTGTTTGTGTTGACGAATGCAGAGCTAGCCATAAATTTGTTCCTACCAAATCGAATGTTGCCGTGATTAAATACACACTGATATTTCTACACGCTTTCCTGCATGTCAATCACCTCAAAACGGACAGGATTTGGCATTGCTGAATGGGCAGGATTTTTTTTGGTTTTTTTTTTTTTTCGAAAACTGGTGGCAGGAATATGCCAGGCAAAATATGTTGATAGTGGATAGAAAAAAAAAAAGTACAGAAAATACAAAATAAATACCCAAATGAGGAATTTAGGTGGTCAAGGCAAAAGAGGCAAACGGCCTAAGCCAAAGGCAAAATTTCTCTTAGTCCTTTGGCACTGGTCCATCCAGCTTCCAGCTAGCTGGTCGCGTCGCGCCGCCGAGGCAGAGAAGATTGTTCGTGTGGTCGGCAATCGATCGATGGCATAGGCTGATGAACTGAGAAGCCGTCTGTTTTCTCCGTGTCGACTGGGCTATAGCAATGGCTGTTTTTCAACGGCCGTATAGGGTCGTATTTTTCTATAGCGCGGTCTCCTTCCAACTGGACGCGTGAATGCCTACCAAGTTCAACAGACAGTTGAAGCTTTGCAAGTTGCAGGTGCGAAAACCGCCGACCAGGCTACGAGACTCTACGATGCGTCCAAATCCAAACACGTACGATCGTCTGTCGGCTAGCCAGGCAAGCAGCCAATAGACATACGTACTCCATAACTACTCCATCACGAGGAAATCTTTTTAATTTTTCTAAACAACTCACGCAATCAGCCGCCGTTTCCTTTTTATATTTTATATATACAGATATATATATTTGCAATTCACACTGGAACCAGCCAAGTCAACAACCATTGATCGATACGTTGTTCTAACATATACTAAATATATACAATATGCTTACAAAAGTAACAAGTGTAGTAATAACTTAGAACAACGTACCTGGTTGGTCTCGGCGGCGGGTCCGAAGAAGACGGTCCTGCCGTAGGCGAGGAGGCATAGTCCGTGGAAGAGTCCGTACACCTCGGTGCTGGGCTGGTGCACGGCGGCGACGACGGTCATCCCTTCCCGGCGGGCGAGGCGCGCGATGCGGCTGACGACGTGGAACGACGCGGCGCTGTCGAGGCCGCTGGTGGGCTCGTCCAGGAACAGCAGCGCCGGGCGCGTCAGGATCTCCATGCAGATGCTCACGCGGCGGCGCTGCCCGCCGCTGATGCCCTTGTGCATCCACCCGCCGATGCGCGTGTCCGCCGCCGCCTCCAGCCCCATCTCCCGCAGCGTCTCCTCCGCGCGCTCCCGCTTCGCCGACGCCGGCATCGCGCTGGGGAGCTGCAGCTGCGCCGAGTAGTGCACCGCCTCCCGCACCGTCAGCGTCGTCATCAGCACGTCGTCCTGCGTGACGTACGCCTGCAGCACGTGCATGCGCGCGTATATATCCGTGATCAGTAGATGCATTATAGCATGTGTCCGGCAGAACTTATAATCTGACTGATAAGCTGAAATCGCTGGTTTTTTTTAGAGAACTGTTGAAATATCTGATAAATTGGCTAATAAGCTGAATGAAGTGTATATATATATTCGTGCACATGCACGTACATACGTACGCCGCATGGTGAGCTCCGTGATGATCAGAATATGTACTTACAGATGTCCCGTAGGCTAGCTTCTGCCTGCGGCCGTTGATCAGAATGTCTCCCTTCTGGCTCACGTTAGAACCCAGCCTTCCTGTAATAATCCACAAAAGAAATGATAGCTGAGACCCGGCCAAAAATATCAGATTAACGTTGCTAAAATATACTGATAAAACTGATATATCGAGATATGATTCACGTGGGTGTCTATGATGATCTCCACGTTCGTGCATACGTACCTGCCAAAGCATCTAGAAGGGTGGACTTGCCGCAGCCGGACGGGCCCATGATGGCGAGCACCTCGCCGGGGCGCGCGTACCCGCTGAGGCCGCAGAGGATGGGCACGCGGCCGCCCTTGCCGCCGGCCGCCGACACCCACAGGTCCTCCCAGGATATCACCACGCCTTCGTCGGTCCGGCGCAGCGACTTCTCGCGGACCACGGGGCCATCGACGCCGACGCCGCTACCGGCTGTTGTCCCGTTCGCCGCCGCTGCCAGCACGCTGATCTCAAGCGACGGCTGGCGGGGCAGCGAGAAAGGGAACGGGAACGACCGGCCGCTGCCGAAGGGGAACGACGACCCGTCGGTGCTGCGCATGGACGACCCTCCGAACGCCGACTCCGCGTCGTCCTCATCGTGCGCCGCCTGGCGCCGCGGCGGGCTCGGCGTCCATCTCGGCACAGTAGGGACGTGCTGCTGCTGACCGGACGCCATGTCCAAATGCTTGGCCGGCGCGTGGGGGATGATGCCTCAGCTCAGCAGGTGAGCGAGAGCTAGCGAAGCCTGTTTGGAGAATCTGAAAACAGTTGGCGCCCTCGTCCTCGTGCGAGTGCGATGAAGGGTGGTGGCGAGCTGTGGGCTGGGGCTGGGGCTGCTTAATAAATAGGCGAGCAGGGGAGCGTCCAGGCGCCGGTAAATCAGGCCGGGCACCGAGGAAAATCTATCGGATGGATGATCTCGGAAAAATGGGGAGCCGGTCAAACCGAACTAATTAGCGACCTTCCTGGTATGGACGTATGGAGTGCTGTGTTGTACAGTACCACCTGTCTTTGTCGAGCACAAATTTAAGCGATGGAAATACTACTATTCAAGGTGAAAAGTCAATGCGTTAGCCATTTTTGTCAGCATGTGTCATGTTATTTTCAAATTTCAACGATATTTGCAATGCAAATGTCACTACCCAAATACGCATAGCAATACACCATCCGTGTATATTCTACAGTAGATCGAGTTTCAACTTCCGTTGGTAGCCGGCGGCGGCAAGGGCAATGCAAGGACGCTGTATTATTATTACCCGTTCGTCCTAGAATATTAGAACAGTAGGTATCCTGCTAATTGTAGAACATATTTTTGTCGTAAAATAAATGACTCATGTAACTTTCTATGATTGCAATATTTTGATTGGTGATAGACATTCATAATAAATGTGCATATGAATATTGTCTTTTGAGTAAATTTCACTGGCGGTCCACGAACTTGTCCCGAGCTCTCATCTAGGTCCCGGTACTTTCAAATTACACATTTAGGTCTCTAAACTTGTTCTAAATTCTCATCTAGGTCCCAGTACTTCTAAATTACACATTTAGCTCCCTAAACTTGTCTTAACTTCTCATCTAAATCCTAAATTACGCATTTAGCACCCTAAACTTGTTCCAAGTTCTCATCTTAGTCCTAGTACTTTAAAAATGTATGCCCAACTCTCAAAAATTGAGTATGTACAATCCCAGTCTATGTTGCTTGTGCTGACCTAGCTTCCTAGAACCCGCTTCGCCACCCTTGCCATGCTTTCCCTACCACATGTCCAAGCCGATCCTTCGCCGCTATGTCCCTCCTTGATTCCTGTCATGGTGGGGTGCATGTACAACAAATGCCGTCGGGCTCTTGACGTGCACCGCGACGCGGCACGCGCAGAACGCAACAGCAGAGGGGGCGCGCGGGGACGACACGCTGGGCGCGATCACCGCGAACGGCTAAGATGGAAAGCCAGCTAGAGTTTCTGTTTTTAGTTCCTTAATTTTAGGAGCTTGTGCTCCGTTCGTTGGGCCTTTGGCCATATAATTGTGTAATCAGGAACAATCAAGGATTAAGAAAGATATTACCATCTAATCTATCATTTCTCTCTCTAAACAACCAAGCCTACGGCGGAGGGGAAAACCTTGCCGGAGACGACAGACCACGGCTACGAGCTATGTAGCCGAGGCCTCGCTACCCAGGGGTTTGATGCCCTTGACAATTCCACTTGACTTGCTCCTGCTCCGCCTCATCCGTGGTGCTAGCCTATGCCTCGCGGCAATCACATTCAACAACACCACCGCCACCACCACACTCCTTCCGCTTCATTGTCGAGCAGGAGCTCATGCTCATTCTCACCATATCTTAGCACTTTGTTCCTCACCCCTAGCCTTTGTCACCTCCCTCAACAATGATAGGGCCGTCGTTGTAGTGCAGTAGGGTGAGTGGAGCACGCGGCATAGCGGCACAGCGGGCATGACATGGCCTAGCATGGTAACATGGGTGTGACACGGCACCGACGATACAACATAGGCAGGCGCGGGGTATGTAGGAGGTCGATCATGGTGTAGCGCTGCATGGCTACGTGGTAAGGCGGGCATGTGCAGTTTAGCGAAGGTGAGGACAATGGGGCGAGGGTGAATGAGCTATAATGGTACAACAATACAACTTTAGGGACTTAAGCGTGCAATTTAAAAGTATCAGGACTTGTATGAGAACCTGGGACAAGTTTCGGGAGTTAAATGCGTAATTTAAAAGTACCGGGACCTCGATGAGAACTTAGGACAAGTTTAGGGAGCTGAGTGTGCAATTTTAAACTACCGGGACCTAGATAAGAACTCGGGACACCGCCAGTGAAATTTACTCTTGTCTTTTTAACCTGAATTAAAAAGGTTAGTTCACCTAGAATCCCTTACGATTTACTAATTTGGAACAAATTTTGAATATGTCGATGCCTTATATTTAGGATAGATGAAGTATTATTATCTCTTTTATTTTTTTATAGTTTTGCATGTTTTGTCGATGGTTTTAAAAAATTCTTAAAACATTATCTAGATCTGTTTCAAAAAAATGCTTTTACAAAATTTTACTTGTTCCCTGAGTTTTCTATATTCTTTTCAGTAAAAAAATCTAAAACTTTTCATGGTTTCATTGCTGGAATAAATATTTTGTATACTTCCATTTTGAAAAAAAAAAATTATTTTAATTTTTTGGATTATTTTAAGAATTTTCTGGTTAAATGAATTCTTTTTCATAATGCGGTCAACAAATTCATTTTGTGAAATGATTACAATGACGATATGTCTGAGTCTGACAGTGGCTCGAAGCAAGTGCGTGTGCAATTGTCAAGTTCTTGTTAAAGAAAAAAGTTCTTGTTCAGGGTCCTAATTATCAATGTTACTGTAGATACGTATATAGAAATAAAAATAAAGAAAGGGTGTAATCGTCGGATGTGAACAGATGTGACCCGTACTCTACTGACCATCGGTCTGACCGCCTAAAAATGCTTATAACACAAAAAGAAAGACCACCTAAAATTGCATCTAGAAGCTGTTTTAAATACTACTCCCTCCATTCATTTATCGAAGTCATCTTACGATTATGCCGCACAGTGACCAAGAAGGGGTGGCTCATGCAGACAATTGAATTAATTCTACCAGTGAGAGGAGCCATATGCAGATGACTGTATTAATTAGGCGAGTGAGAGGAGCTGCATGCGTCTGGGACGACGTGGAAACTGTGGTCCCTGACTTAGACGACTCCGACTCTTGGAGAATTTTTTTTGGTAAGATGACTCCAATAAATAAAGGGAGGGAGTATATAATTGATTTTTTTATATAATTAAAACATATATATGTTGATATGTGGTTTTATTGTCTGATATATATTAGTCATTGAGAACACTAAAGTATAATACAGAACACTAAAAAATAAATAACAAAATTTAAAAGTGATCCTAGATACATTCCAAAACTCATTTTGTTTCCTTTACTCCAAAAAAAATAAATAACAAAATTAAAAAGGAGGATGATCCTAGACTACCTCATTCCACAAACAAACAAGAAAAAAAAGAAATTTAGGGACTAAAACGAACTAAACTTTAGTCACTAAAGTTTAGTCCTAGTGAAACAAACAGGCCCGAAGAAATGGGCTAATGAATTCAGCCACGATGTCCCGAAATTAAACAAACACGCTATTCGTGCGCATGCAAATTACTAAGCCACAGAATGCAAACACATGCGCAGGAAACTCAAGCAGCTTTTGCGCGGGTCTTCCGGTCTTCACAAGACGAGAAAGCTAGGAAAGTCGCGAGGAGAGAAGAGGAAAGCAAGGCCAAAATCCAGCGTGGCTCTGCTTCTCTGCTCTTTCGTGTGTTGCTCTCTGCTCGCCTAGGAGCTAGCTAGCTAGCGATCAGAGCAAGAGAGAGCGCCATCATCATGGCATCCAGACCACCATCCATGGACATGCATGATAGACCGTGTGAGAGCGGTTGACCGGTCACATTCCAACATGGCGAGCCGCCACGTGCGCAGAATGTTGTAACAGCAACTGCTAGCTTGTCGCGGCCCACAATGGAAAATAGTATTTCTTCTCGATCGCATTCCTTTTTGTCCGTTAGTAACCTTAATATTTAGGATGTATACTCCACAGCTGGATGCCATCCTGTGCCCACCATATATGCATTATTGAATTAATCCAAGAAAAAGGACCGAGTGATTGAGTGGAAAATACTATAAGACGAGAGATTATAGTAAATGAACAGGGGGAATACAATGCTATACGTACGTACGTACGTACATGCATGCATGTGCGTCGATCTCCGATTTATCAGAGGCCGGCCGGCCGGCTGCGTGCGGTGCCTGGCCTGCTGCGCCGCCCAACTTGCCTATTGTCTACTTAGCGGTTAATCATGACCGTCATTGTTAACGACGATGATGGTGATAACCTAACTGGCATAATCATATTAGTCGACCGGTTTCATTAATTTCATGCGTGCCGTGTAGTAGGTTCTATTGACTTAGCTTGTTTTTGGCATGCAGGCATATCCATTGAATGGAATTTTGTAAGCCAATATAATGGAGTCAGTGCCGGAGTAGTAATGATGAAGTTAATACGGTGGGATCGATTTGGTGGACTCGTTCGATCGTGCTCCGGCCAGCAGTCTCTGGCCGGTTTGTCTGGATCGAGGTGGACGTCGGCGGATGGAAGATATATAGTACACATCAGAGCATCCATGGTCGCCCTGTGTGGTGGACGAATGAAAGGAGGAAGCTAGAGACACCACCGACGATGACGCCTGCTCCGATCCTAATTCTGTGATCACGAGCCTAAGACGATATGTATCGACCACATGCTCCTTAATATGAGTAATGCAACTCCTTCGGGTCTTAGAGAGATTGTAAACTGTTGCCGGGCAGCGGTGTTTAGCGCCTTCTCGGGGCTTAGGACAACTATCTAGTCGCAAAATTAGTTGCCTTGTAATCACATCGTTAATTTGTGAACTAGCCTAGCAGCCTCGCTGCGTCGTGCAGTTGCGGCCACGCCCTTGCGTGAACGTATTTGTGCTCACGGTGCAGAATGTAGCTTTTAAACTTTCTTCTTAATGAAATACGTGTCAACAACGGACACGATCTCCGTAAAAAAAAAAACGCACGAACGATGGCACGACGCAAGGATCCAAGCGCTCATGTGTCGCCGTATCATGCATGTCCACACGTTATTATTGAGACCTCGTCAAAATTGCTGGCTAGCTGTTGAAGCTAGCTAGCTCTAGCTGCAGATAGACCGACCGGATCGAGAAAGAAACAAATATCCACTTGAACGGACTCAATGCTAGCTGCAACGCAAATGGAATCGATCGATCGATTAACCTCCACAACACCACGCAAGAAGAATATTGCAAATTCTATGTACTATTACTGGGTAGCTAGCTAGCTGCTGCACACAGAGTATCGTCTGCAGTAGACGATGCACAAGCGTCACAGGCTTCGCTAATGATCATATCATGGCTGCAGCTAGCTATTTATCAAATACGTACAGATAGACAAAGAGTCTCTTTGTTGTTGCCGTATTCCTTACCAAAAATACGTACAGATAGACAAAGGTTTTAATCAATTAAAATACGTTCAGGATAGACAACAGTTTTTATCAAAAAAAGTATGTGCTGCTGGAGTTTAAAGTTTGGTGGACGGATTAGGACGACAAGAACCAAATCACTCTAGCACGTGAGGATTTAACCAGGTCCGGACACTTTCTTAAGGTAAAACAAAAAAGAGCCCCAGTATTCTTCTTCTTCGTTAGGAAACGGTCACCATGGGGTCCAAGGGGAAACCCTTTGAAGGCATGAGGGTTAACCTTTTATATCCAAGGTTGGGCCTACACTTTTTTTTTTGTAAAAAAGGAAGTTTTTATTAGGGTTAAGTCCACTTTAGGACCTCCTCCAACTATCGTACAAGTCTAGATTTCAACCTTGAACTTCAAAACCGGATGACATTGGCCCTCTAACTCTTTAAAAAGTCACTTTTCAACCTTGGGCGGTATTGGTTTTGGTGTGTGAACAGTAACTTTTTGGTATTTTTCATAGTACTGATATTTGTTTATTTCATAACTAATTATTGGTATATGCTAAATTCATGAAATTTTTGTGTAGCCTCTTCATGATGTACCCTACCTAGGAAAAATATGAAACCTAGAAAATGAATAGTTTTGCATGTTTTAAAATTACCTATTTTAATTAATAAGTGCAATAAGAATTTATTTAAATATTTCAAATTCATCCCAAACTTTTTGTACAGGTTGATATCATCATAAAGCAGCTACAAATTAATTTTCATAATTTTTGGATATTTATTTTGACCTACAAAAATCATAGAATTTACACTTATTAATTAAAATAGGTAATTTTAAAACATGCAAAAACTATTCATTTTATAGGTTTCATATTTTTTTCTAGGTAGAGTACATCATGAAGAGGCTACACAAAAAATTTCATGAATTTAGCATGTACCAATAATTAGTTATAAAATAAACAAATATCAGTACTATAGAAAAAATACCAAAAGTTACTGTTCATGCACCAAAACCGCCTGCAATACCGTCCAAGGTTGAAAAGTGAACTTTTTCAAGAGTTGGAGGGCCAATGTCATCTGATTTTAAAGTTAAAGGTTAAAATCTAGACTTGTGCGATAGTTAGAGGTTTTAAAGTGGACTTAACCCTTTTTATTAAACCAAAGAGCAGCATAGAGTTGATACATAGACTTTGCAACACTTCATACCTATGCCTGCCTAAGAGGCACACAACATAAAGGGAAACAAAAAGACAAATCTAATAACAAACAATCCGTAGACTGGACCTCCAATCAAACAACTAAGAAAAAACAAGACCCTCGCTGCCTCCAACTGCTGCGAGACAACTACTGTTATACATGCATATCCAACCACTGCAGAATATCACACAAGAATAGAGCTAATGGGTAGCTGCATAACTAACATTCAAAGGAGAATATTTTTTCTTTTTAAAAATAATGTCATTTTTGTGCAACCATATAGACCAGGCAATCACTCCTGCTCCCAAAAGAACTAAAGATCTCAACTCTTTCTTGACACCATACAACCAACTACCAAACATATGCATTACACTTTGGGGTTTTGGCTAAATACAACGCTATTGAGAAACACTTCAGACCGATCCAGTAAAACGACAATAAATAAACAAATGTTGAATTGTATCATCCTCGTGACAAAAGCAACAAGTTTTGTTCCCTTGCCATTTGTGCTTAACTAAATTATCTTTAGTTAACACAACACCTGTCCTGAGATATATACCATAAGAAAATTTTTAACTTAAGGGGAGCTTCTCTCTTGTTAGTATTTGGTATTGTAGTTTGTATCATAGCTCTATAAAATGTTTTTACCACAATTTTTAAGTGATCTAATTCACTACCTTCTTAGGAGTCTGATCCTTACACTTTTGTCTCCATAAAATTTATTGGAGCTGGAGTCAAAAATATTTTATTCCAACCACACTGCACCCTTTAATTATATCAATGAACAGACACTGAAACGTATCGTATCAAGAGGCCATAAATGAACATGGCAAAACATAGCGAATTAGAGGGAATGTGTGAACCTTGGATATATCTTCGAAATACAGGCCTAGGAGCCTAAATGCAAAATTTATTTGAAAATTTTCTAGATTTGACTATTAAAAAAACTAGAAGCCTAGCTAAATAATGCTTTACACATGTTTCATTCTTCAGCTCTCTTTGGAACATGGAATTTTTCCTGTTCCCATTTCCTACTTTTTCTTTCTATATGAAAAATAAACTCATTCCTGTAAAATTCCTATAAATTTTCTGCATTTCAATGGGGCTTCAGTTTTTTTCAGATTCTTGAACGAGTTTACAAGCCAATCTAAATGAAAAAAAATAGTAGGAGTATTATTCTGTTTACGCGCACGATGAGAACGAATTTCGTTAGGGAACAGCTGGCTCCACAGTTTGACTAATAAATGCCTTCATTGTATCACACAGGTGCACATGGGGATGACTTAATTTATAGAGCACGATATTCTTCTTCATACAAGTTAGGACTAAAAATCCACGTGCAAATCAAGATTGTTGTGCCTCTTCTGTGTATTCGTCCTCTCTTCCTTGTTATATTTAAAATCTTGCGTTTCCTATACACGAGTATACATAAGACTTATTGATGCACATGATGTTGCACCGGCCAGGAATACAAAAACGAGTCTTATTCTTTTTTCTTCTTCTTCTTCTTGTTTTTTTTTTTTGGGGAACAGAAAACGATCGAGAGTCAGTGGCGAGACGTGTGACGTGTCTGGATATGTGACGTGGAAGAGCTTGATTATTATAGTTAGTTGAGTAGTATAAATGGAGCCAAACGTAAGACCGACTTCTTAGCTTAACGGTCTAGTCTAGCATGCATGTACATCACGCTGGTAGAAATGTGCAGCGAGCAGCCAACGGAAGAGACGCGCCTATCTTGAATGGACTCGACTGAACTTGGAAGCATTCGGAAGAATTCTCTTGGAAGCATTCGGAAGAATTATCTCTTGAATTACTTGAAAATTTCTCGCGTGTTACAGAGGGCCTGCAAGCAACTTATCCATTCACTCTTCTCAGTTGTCACCCTTTTTTGTTCCGCAGCGTGACATACCAACTTCCTAATCCGTTAGAAGAACATGGCAAAATCGGTTATGCTACGTACAGTCTATTTATGTCCTATTTTTATGTACTATTTATGTCTTTTAAATGGGCGTGTATGTGTGTATAAATCCCTCCGGAAAAAAAAATATATACATGTATGATCGACTAATTTTAACTTTAAGTTGTTGCAACTTGGATAGTCCAACCCTGTAGAGCCAGCCAGCCAGGAGCTCCGCCCCCACAGTAGTGCTGCTCCTCAATTAACTAGTTATTATATCGATTAGTTTTTTATTGTTTTTTTTCATGATAATTTTTAATGACATCTATGTAAACTAGATTTATTTTGTTTCTTACTGTTGTGCATTTTATTATTGTGTATCGAATGTTTTCATTGGTCTCTACAGCAAGCCTTAATTAGCTAGTTCATAAATATAACTAGTCTTTTGTTTATTCTCTCCCTGTGCTTTGATCTCTAATGTAAGACATCTATATTATTTAGGATTAGTCTTGTTATCTTTTCTATCTCATTTGTTCTAGTTAATTACGTGAATTTTTTCTAGTCTAAGAATTAGATAATTGATGGAGGTTATTACATATACAATAATTTTGTTTGCTTTATTTGAGTTGTTAAATAAAATGTTTATTTGGTTGTTATTTATGATATATCTATATTATTTCATCATATATGATTGTCCTTCTACGTACAAATCAAATCTTGTCTCTGCCCCTGTGTAGAGATGATATGTGACTTTATTTAATTATTAGTCTTTCTGTAAATATTGTACTGTGATTTCTGTAAAATTTCCTTCTCTGTCCAATCTCTAGGCCTTGTTCGTTTCTACACCAAACTAAAGAGATTAGAGAGGATTGAGAGAAAATTCGATCGATTTGTGGAGGATTAAATCCCTCTTACGCCCCTCCAACTCTATTGATTTGGGGAGAAAACGAAGAAGGTCTAAGGCGGGGTAGCTGTGACGTGGTGCGTTTACGTGGTGCGTTTACAGCAAAAGGTCAGCAATTATAATCCGGCCGCGCCGGGTACCTCCTTTGTTTTCTACAGCAAAAGGTCAGCACTGTGCGTGTGCGTTTGGTTAGTCCGGCCGGGACGCCAAA
Organism: Chrysopogon serrulatus; assembly: GCA_015844335.1. Lineage (NCBI taxonomy): Eukaryota > Viridiplantae > Streptophyta > Magnoliopsida > Poales > Poaceae > Chrysopogon > Chrysopogon serrulatus. The sequence continues at coordinate 457,134 of JADLZL010000397.1, read as the reverse complement.
CTTCTCTCCGGCGTTGGCGTACCTACTTCACTGGCTGGCCCAAAGAATTGAACCAGTGGTATGCTTTAATTAATATATTTTTAATGAAAAAAGTTTATTTAATTAACCAAAATAAAAAGATATATACAATGATCTCAACAAGCTGCTGTGTACTTTGTAAGAAAGAATTTTAAACGTATTTGCGTCCCCAACACTTTACTGATGATTCCTAAGCTGCCGGATCAATGCACTGTACTGGTACTAACTAAGCTGCCGTGCATGTGAAATCATCGATCAATGCTGCAGTAGTCCTTCCATCTCAAATTATAAGATATTAGAGAGTTAATTTTTTAAATTTTAATTAAAATTATAGAACAAACCATAAAGATTTATAACATCAAATAGATATACGATGAAAATATAACTAATAAAGAATATAATGATATTTAGTCGTATTGTTTTATTACATAAACTTGGTTAAACTTTAAGTAAAATTGATTTTCCAAAACTTTTTTAAAATGACTTATGATTTGGGATGGAGAGAGTGCGCCAGTACTACGATACTACACTTTACTGATGATTATGACTGAACTTAATTATTGTGTTCATCCAGGACCAGGATGATGGAAGAAACGACGACCAGCTGGGCTCTGTGCGCTCACGTAGATCACATCGCGGCATCTACAAACCTAATCCGCTTTCATACACGGACTCTCAGTTACGCTCATTAACTAGTTTTGCGACCTCAGCATCATGCACTACAATGAATTGATAGAGAAACTAGTTTGGACCTAACTTCGTTTGAATATACTAGGATTTTGAATTGAATACACTGGACTAGTCCTTGACATTTTCAGACTGACGGGACAACAGACGCACGTCCTGCAGGTTCATAAATCGTCATCATGAACTACTAATAATCCTAGAACATCATCTACATGGTGGACGATGTAATCAATTGGTACTCCCTCCGTGTATAGAATTAGGTGAACCTAATGATTAGGCCATATATATTTTTAAAAACAAAGGGGTAGTATTTATAAGAGGAAAAACTTATACATATTTCCTCCGTCATGTAAGTGAAACTAAAATTTGACTAACTTGAATAAAAAAGTAACAACATTTCTGATATAAAGTGAGCATCTTATAAAAATATATTCTATAACGATACTAATTTAATGTCATAAATCTTGATATTTATTTTTCCTTTTTACGATAAGGAAACACAAAAGTTTAAAAAAATTATTTAAAACAACTCTAAGAATCTATTTATTCAGAAATCGATGCTATATATACTAAAGGACTCAATGTAGACTTACGTTTTTTTCACTCATTGAGGGGTTTGGTCGATGCTAGTAGTAATCTTTAGTTTGTGACATTTAATGCTACAAGCAATCTTTGTCATTGAATAGGGCGGTAAACGTGTGATTTCTTGATGACTTCAAATTCTTTTACTGTTCATAGCGTGTATGCATGGTTAACCAAACCATAGCGATGGGTGTATATCTGTATCAACAATTAATAAAGTAGCGGATCTAAGTTCGATTCTCTGCATCTAACATTAGCACGTGATAGGGATGAACTCGGTTTGAAACAATCGGAACACGTCCAAGTATTTAATTGTTCTTTCCTGAAAAACAAAATCAAATATGGCATCAAAATTGCCAAGAACTAATTAACAAGGCATCAATGGAAAGCAAAACCATATGTCCAATAAAAAACACCTCCACATATATCGGTTGGTAACTGACATTTCTTAGCCGAGAGGCACCAACACGTTAGTATAACCCGGTACATAAAAATGACATATCAGTTTTTCGCAGGTACTTCTAAATTATAAAATATTTTAACTTTTTTAGATACTTTATTTTTTAATATGTATCTAGATATATAATATATGTCTAAGTACATACATAATAAAAGTGTATCTAGAAAAACTAAAACGTCTAGAATGGATAGAGTACTTATTTGCTATTTTTATCGATGTAAAAGGCATATTTGAGGAGGAGAAAGTCTTCAAATATATATTTTTCATCATTGATTCTTCGCTATACCATCAACTACTACAAATCAACATCATCTTTGGTGTAATTCAAACAAAAATCAATTGATTCAACTTTTATACTTGGCATGCATATAACTTGACTATTATTTGTCAAAATGTGTAAAATCTGACCTTTCACAACAAAATAAACTTTACATTGATGGTACTCCCTCCATTCCAAATTGTAGGTCATTGAGCTTTTTATATAGATAAATATTATGTCCAAATACATAGTAAAAAGTATGCATGCATAAAAGGAAGAATGACTATGATTTGGAACAAATATAGAACATTATCATAAGAAAAATCTTACTATTACTAATTAGAGGCCCCAACGGAGGCTCCACGTTAATTTTACTAGATGCGCTAAGAAAAGATAAATGCTATAAATTCTCACGTTAATCAGAAACATCTGGCCGTCAAGTCACAAATCTACAACCACTCATAACCATTGGATCTATTTTGTTATCAAAGAAATTACCCACCTTTGCCATTATACATTTTTTAAAAGACAAATATCTCTTTTTATGAGAAAAAAACGTTCCGAGAAAATCTATCCACCTGAGTAAAAGTGCCGACATCGTCATATTAAAATATATCCAAGGTATACGGTTGTATTACGTCCATGGTCATTAATTGTTAATGTATTATTATAACAAAAAATCTAGATAAAAGATCTATGTTTTGCAACAAATTCATCCAACCGAGTACTGTTATATCCGTGCAGTTATTATATTGTGGCAAATATTTGTGGACAAATGATATTGGATCAATCTTTGGCAAGACATCGTTCGGTGGCTCGACTTGCACACGAGAATTTGGCGAATTCATTAGTCCTCCTGCCGGAGTTTGAGGATCGAAGTTCAGCGATGCCTGCGGCCGGCATGGTCTATCATCCGAGGATGACGCTGGACAAGCTCATGGAGTACTTCGGCCGCGTGCTGGTGGAGGAGCAGGAGAACGTCAAGCGCGTGCAGCTGCCCGACATGTATGTACCTCAGAGAGGCCACTCTCGCCGACGCCAACGATGCCGCCGTCGCCAAGAGAGACTTCTACGGCAAGGCGGCGCAGCAGGTCCGCGTGCCCGTGCCGGAGGGGTGCACTGACGACCCTAAGGCCGCAACTTCGACCCCTGCCGCCAGGAGCGATGACGGCAGCTGCATGCGTCTACAACTGATGGCGGATAAGATCGCTGATGACTCCATCTTCGACCATCGATATATAACACCAGCTAGCCAACACTTTACTTGCAAGTTTCCAACAAGAGTGTCAACCTGTCAGACGAAATCTCCTAGGTGGTGGCAAAGTGCAAAGGTCTTGAACTAGAAGGTGCACGAGATATCTCTGAATGGATGCATGGTGCCATGCATTGCTTGATCTGAAGATTGCATCGTCGTCCCTGCCTATGTATCGACTTTGACGACCTCTAATATTGGCATGATGCGCCATCAAGGTACATAATGGATCCACGCATCTCTATATAAACAACGTAAGTATTCAATTTCCTCCTTATATTTACATTTTGGAAAAAAAAAAGACAGGTTCCTATGAGTTAGGGCCTTTTTAGATCACAATTGAATTACTATAACCTGAACTACGCATAGAGATATGATAATTAGGATTATGGATTAAAATAATTAGTGTTATGTTGATTGATCATAGTTGGTTAATGTGAGAAATTTGTATCTTATCTTTTATAGTTTGACAAGTTAGACAACATAAGTTGGGGCCCAAAGTTGGAGAGCCAGTCTAGGGATAAGTTAGACTTTGAACACCTATATAACCAGTCTGATCTAAATTATATATGCAATTATTATAATAGAGTTTTGATTATAATAGGTTCCCATTTTCGCAAGACTCCCCTTAATTAGTGAAGTCATTTTTTCCCTTGATTTTAGCTCCACAAATAACTCCACCGGTGAACCTAAAGCCGTTTTGTAAATCATTTAGTAAAACAGCTTCACATATAGAACTCATTAAAACATGCTCCAACAAACCCGTCCATCAGAGCAAGGTGAAGCCGAGTGAATTTAGCCACTATTTTCAGCACCATCCTCTCCAAATATCCTCCGTGAGAGCATAATTTAAGGGGCTTCTCAGATGAAGACATTTGGTTTTATACTGTTTGATACAAAATGGCTTCAAACTATCAGGTTGATCATAGTTAGATTATTATAAGTTTGTAGGAACAAAAGGCTCTTGAATATAAGAAGATCTAAGGCCGAGCTAATCATAGTTGGATTATTATAATCTAGATTATGCATAAGGTTATATCTGAACACATATTATCAATTAGAAATTTAATCAGAGAGTTTGGGTCCCTAAATTATTGTGTTGATTATGTTGGTTAAAGTGAGAGATATATATAACCTCTCATAGGTTATAGGATTATTGTAATAATATGGTGTTTTCATTATAATAATCCATCTATAATATACTTATATCTTCTAAATTCTAGCCCGTGCTAGAGCACGGGTTGATGGACTAGTGGCCCTAATTAATTTAGCGCTGGTGTACATTTCTATGTGTTGGCGCGTGCAATGCGACTCTGGGTTGATTACACATTATTTAGTGCTAGTAGCTAGATCGTCATCCATATTTCAAAATAGGAAAAATGACTATGATTTAGAACAAATATAGAACATTATATCATAAGAAAATGGCCCTAATTAATTTAGCACTGGTGTATATTTCTATGTGTTGGCGCGTGCATGACGACTCTGGACTGATTACATATTATTTAGTGCTAGCAGCTAGATCGTCATCCATATTTCAAAATAGGAAGAATGACTATGATTTAGAACAAATATAGGACATTATATCATAAGAAAAATGGCCCTAATTAATTTAGCACTGGTGTACATTTCTATATATTGGCGCATGTAGTGCGACTTCAGATTGATTACACATTATTTAGTTCTAGTAGTTAGAACGCCATCCATATTTAAAAATGTCGAGTAGATTTCTTTCTCTAAAGAAAGGATGCTGAGTATCTAGCATTCTCATCTCTTGGATGTAGGCTAGTAGGAATAGAACTGACGAATTCATGTTTGAAAACTGTTGCTGCACATGCTCAAATACTCCTTCATTGACAATATAGGATATTTTTCTTCAAGACTTCATAGGAGTGTTTCGAGCGTATGCGGCAATAGTTTTTAAATACGAGTTCGTCAGTCCTACTACTACTAGTCTACACCCAAGAGATGAGAATGCTACATACTCTGCATCCTTTTTTACAGAAACAAATCTACTCAACTTTTTGAAATATGAACGACGATCTATAGCTACTAGCACTAAATAATGTGTAATCAACCTAGAGTCGGACCGCACGCGCTACACATACAATTTTTTCGCATGCTGGTCGCGTCCGACCGACGACTTGGTTCGACGTTTTTCCCCGAAAATATACACCAGTGCTAAATTAATTAGGTTGCCACAATGTACGGACACCATATTACGTGAACAATTTGGTTAAACAAACTCTGCCTACGTAGAGTGTTATGTTCGCATTCACTAGCTCCATGTTGGTGATATAGAAATCTACGTTTCCACAGAAAACCAGTGCTAACACATTCGTTCGACGGCTTGTTGAACCATTGTTGTTAGCTTGTTGCTGCCGATCACAAAAGTGAGGTGAGTACGTAGTACAGGACTGTACAAGCCAACAAGCGTATTGAGCCGGTCCTCTGTTGACTGTTGGACCTTGGACCGGGCGGCAGGATGACGATTTTTTTTTTTTTTTTTTTTCGCAGCGCAGACAGTCCAGCACTCCTGCCGACCAACGTTGTAACCTGCAATATCAACGGCAAAAGGTACTGGGGCCTAACTCTGCATGACCTACAGTCATCTCGCGAATTTCCTCGAAGTGTGCAGGTCGAGCTCACAGCTCAGGCTCCCATGATTCGCCGGCCGGTCCCATGTTAAACCACTACTGCTAGGTGCTTTGTGTGAATGGCCGATGGATAGCAGCCTTCTTTCTAGGAATTTTTCCCATTACCCAACGGTTATTAGTCTAGTTGAGAGGTTCTTAGGAATTATTCAATTTACCAAGTAATCGGCGAGGGCATCTTTTTAGAGTAATCAGCGAAGAGTTTTCTTGGAAAATGATCGTTGAAGATTCTTCATCGTTTGTTTGTTTTCCCTCCAGAATTGTCTAATTTAGACTACAGAATTCATTGCCATTTGAGAAAATATTGCGAAGATAAACAACGACCCTTGGTCATATAGAAAAGCATTAAAATGTTGAAAACTCCCCAGAGTCTGAATGTAGGCATGGTCTCCGGCATGAACTTTGACCTGCAGTATTTTTAGCCTTGTGCAGTGTTATGTGAACTGGTGGAACCTATCTTTTGTTATGGGCACTGGACCATCTATGTGGTGTGCTGGAATTAATGTTTGTGCAATATGGCCGTTGAATCCCTTTCTGAATGAATGGTGTACGTGCTGTAATGGAACATTTAATTTGGTGAAATAGCACTTTTTTTAATCATATATATTGCTCAAACATGTTAAAATATACGGTTCAGGGAGGGGTATTTTTGTCTTAATTGACATCGTCAACGTGAAAAGGTAACAGAGTGCTAGAATTGGTTTGTTGTTGAAACTTTCAGCGGTATTTTATATATGTTGGCTGGAACTTTAGATGGTGTTTTACGCTTTTGGTGATCTTTTAGTGCTACGGAACCAATTTTCCTATCTAGTAATAACATCTAATATATTAATCACATCTAAATGTGACAAGGTCCACCAGGCATGCATGTGAAATGTGAGTGATAACATGTTTAGCCGGGCTAAAGTCGTACTTCGTTCCTCCATTACAAAATATATATCAATTTAACTTGAATCATGTTTTTTTTAAAGGTATTAACATCTACCAGTTTCAAAACACACCAAGACACAATAAATTTAGAACTGTTTTAATGTTATATAGATTTTAGTGCATTTTTTCATAAAGTTTGTTATGATTAGAGAAATTTGACTTAATACGGAACTAAATGGCCTGTAATAACATAATTCTATCTTAATATTTCCCTGTTCTCGAACGTTACATGCAAGTTAAACGGTCAATATAGTGATTGTTTTTTTTCACGATCAGGTCTTTAACCTGTTTTTCATTAAAAGAAAAGGTCAAAAGAAAGACCAAAACACGCACAGAAACAAATGACTCGCAGGTAATTCTAGAATTACTGGTAGAATCTCAAAGACACAAACAAAGAATACACGGTGGAGGGGGTGTTGACACCAACCGACTGTGCCTAGAAAGAAAATTATGTCCCCGCAATGGTCGCCAACAGAGGGTGAGTCAAGCCGTGGTGGCAAAGCATCCACCGGTAGATACACAAGCGACCAGGTAGTTACTGTGAAGAAGAAGACGACGGAAACCACCAACGCCCAAGTAGCCGCTGCGAAGTACAACGCCAGCGACCAGGTAGCCTCTGCGAAGTAGAGCGCCATCGACCAGGTAGCCGTTGCACATGAGAGAAAAAGTATCTGCTAGCGACTAGAAAGCCGCTACGAAGTAAAAACGACCATATCCACCAGCGACCAGGTAGCCGCAGCGAAGAAGAACGATGGCGGCGACACTAAGTTGCAAAGACAACATGAGGCGCACACAGGTCAGTCGTCAGCGAAGGACCTCTTCCAGTCTGGTCTGGTCTGGTCTGCGTCGCGTGCTCCTTGCCGTCAATTTCTTCGATGCTCCCTTCAACCAGCCAGGACTTGAACGTATGGGCGATGGTTACTTGCGTTACAGGGAGGGGAAAACGAGATGGTTTGCCTTACTCCGTCACTGTCAACCTATCACTAAGCTGTGGACCTGTGCTGCGGACCTGTGGTCAGACTTTAAGAGCCGTCTTGGTTCTGGAGTTCACTTGGTCCCTCGCCGTACATGGATCGTTGGTCTACCATTTCAACAATTCGACCGAAAATTCCAGTTTGCCAATTTGAGTCTGTCATGCAAGAGATTTCTAAGCACGTGTTGCATTGACAAGGGAGATAATGGACACTCACCTTGTTTAGCCTCGGAAAAATTCAGATCTCAGCATTCAGAGTGAACCTACACACACGTCTGAAAAAATATATATATATTCTAGTCTCAAAACTTTACTAGATTCTGCGTCCGGTAAACATTTTAAATTGATGTGATACATCGTCTCGAAGAAGAAAACCAACATGTTATAAGTTTGCAGTTGCAGGGAAGCAATTATCACGATGTGGTGTCACCATGCACGATTACCAGCTGTTTTGAGTTTAATCATGTGCTGCCATTTCCATGTGGGCGATTCTCTCCTTTAGCAACTAAAGTGACTGAAAAATAATAGCCAACTCAGAGGATACAGCTACCTCCTGTGTAATATACGTAGTAAGTGGCATAAAACAAAAGCTACTCAGCATCCTTAGCATCTGAAATTTCGATGTCAGATGCTTTGCTCTCAGGAAAACAATCTTGATCGTCTGCCTCTGCGGTACAATCAACCAGCTCATCTGATCCAGCAATCTCCTGGCTGGGTTTCTCTTTATCGCCTTTGGGAATTTTGAGCCCAAAACGCAATGAAATCCTCTCAAGCAGTTCTTTCCCATCTAGTGGAGAAACCATGACACACAAATTGGTTTTTCCTTTCCAGCAAACAATGGCAATGGCTGAGGGATCTGTAGCTATGGATCCTATATCCTGATGGCCTGAAATTTTAAGAAAGATGTTCAGTCATCATCAGATGTTTTAGTTTTCACTAGTTTTGAGTTCTCTTTTAAGCTACAAAGAATAGTTGCTAGTTGCTCTTACCTTCACGTAATACTACCACACAGCAACCTGGAAGCAAAGCTGAAGCTTCCTCACCAAATTTTGCATCCACAAAATCAGGAAACTTAATAGTCCTGTACTGTAAAAGATGCTGGAAGTCAATTGCAGATGCATATAGAATCTGTTTTGTGATGTATGGAAGCAGGAGCGGCAATCCTTCTGATGACAATCTAAATGTGCATGGAGAGCCTTCCTTTGAGGACTGTCTTTCCTGAAAGAGTGCAAAGGTAGAAGAGAATCACCATGTTAAATAAAAAATGTCAGCTTCTGATAATAGTTTATAGGTTGATAAAGAACAGAGATTAATTGGACACCTACAAATATCTTTAGGCCTAGTGAGGTGATCTTAAGCCGCCCGCCAACTTTTATGTTGAGCTCCAAAGCATCTTGAACAGATTTTGACACATAGTATATTCTCTTAACATGACTAACATCAGGATTTCTAGTCACGAGATGACCTTCAAGTGGAAATGAATCTGTGATACCATAGAAAGATACAATACTTTTGACTGTCGCTTCATCTTTAAAAAATATCACAGGGTCAACCCCTCTCCACCTGCCTTGGTTCTGCTGCCTCCTCCTATCTCTTGTTCCTACTTGACCATTTTCTGCCTCATTGACATTCACCTTAGAATCATCTGAGCTCTTATCTTTTGAACTTTTGTTATCCCCGTCTCCATTTTGTTCTCCATCCAGAACATTTGTATTATCAGTCACTTGCTGATGCACTACATCAGATGATGCCTTATCTGATCCTAAATCTTTCTCAAGTTTCTCAGTCTTGTCTTTTGAGATACTCTGCTCACTTTTTACCCCATCTACCACCTGGTTCTCTGAAAAGATGCAATATGTACCATATTTCAGCACTAGCAAGCAGAAACTGTAACTGTAATGCATGTGAGATTGATGTAGTAAACAACAAAATATGCAGGATAAATGAATGTAGAAGAATATTACCATTCAATGGGGAGAGTTTATGAAGGACTGCAATGAAAAATGCCCCACTGTTCTGGTCATGAGGAACAATTCTCATACAGCGATCCAGTGGGTAATCTGAATGTTCCGTGCGGATGGGAGTAGAATTTAACTTTTTATAACTACTAGTTGTAACTTCACCCAACTTGCAATCAACTTTGGCTCCCTCTTCGGTTTTCAGATTGTCACCATTATTGCTGTCATCAATTGTTATATTTGTTTCTTGTTCTCCCTCTCCCGTGTCTGTTGAATCCTTCATGTCTGCATCAGCTACATCTGTGTTGACCTCAACGCTGCTGCTCACCATAAGACTATCTTTGCTGCCTTTCCCAGAGGGAAACATACTTGGTGATATCACTTGCTTCCTGTAGCGAGGTACATCTTCATGAACACCAAACCAAGACCCTCTATCCCGTACCTGCAATACTTGAACTACTGAGGGGAGAGCAGAATAAAATTTACTACCTTGAATTATAAAATTTTATGGAGATCCCAGAAGATAGAATTGCCTCAATTGTGGATACCAAAGTGTGCAATGCAAAAAATATTATAGACAGAAAAAACTGTAAACAAGTTGAAACACATGTTGATACCCACAGATTATTCTTGAGAAAGTGTCACAATAAAAAGATTTATTTTTCAGCTAAAAACATTTATCACACTTGTCTCCTCTTTTACTTATTTCAGGTGCAAAAACCTATTGAGAATAACAAAAGCAAATAAATAAAAAAAACACAGTTAAGCAGAAAGTGTACAAAATGAAAATGGAACTTCACATGTACCAGCAGATGCACTGTACACTGCTGAATGAATAAAGAGGTTCTGTGTCACGTGCAAAAGTTTCCTGAATGCATTTACTTCCAGAAAGGATACCAAATGCTAGGTACACAGGAAACCACATTTAATCAAGAAAGACATAATATATATTTAATATGAATGGTTTTCGAAACATGTATACTAACCTTCCAGGTGTTAAGTCCAGGACGACGGGCTAATTCAGGTAGCTCATTAGATACATCAACAAGTTCAACAGAGTCCCCACATCTCCGCAAAATCTGTGGAGTTATGCAGAAAATGTTGATGTTTATCGAAATGTACAAGATTGGGAAACTATAAATGAGTAAACTACATAAACAACAACATGTGAATATAATAATAAAAGAAAAGAGAATGTCGTGTTAGCCAAGCATTTCTTGGATATTGGACTTAATATACCCTGAGCACTATTTTTCAAGGAAAAATCAAAACATGAAAGTACAAAAAAAAAGAGAAGAATATTTGACCAAACCAAACATTTATACAGTGAATGTTAAGAGTTCAAATCAACAATAAAAAAATACCTCAGCAACAACAGCTTCATTTTCAACAGGGTTCATTGAACATGTTGAATAAACCATCCTCCCACCCACTTTGAGCAAACCCATACCTGAACAAGCAACAAATAATCAAATATGCAAGCCTAATAACAAATCCCTAATAGCAGAAATAGTGTAGTATTTACTCATCATAACTGGAGAAACATATATACTTATATAATATATTCATGTCAGTTTCCACAATACATGATTGATTATGGAACAAACCAAATTACATGCTTATGTATTGTTATCCTATATATCTGAAATAAATATAAGTTCTGATGGAGTAAGCTATCAAATTGGCAATGCAATCAAATTCATGAAATATTTAATCGAGAGCCACAACTACAGGGTCCTAATTCATAATAAAAAAAATGATGAGAACAGTTCACTTGTACAAGAAGATCAACAGACTCAACACTGCAAAGGTAAATGTCAAAGTATTTCAAAAAAAAATAATTCTAACATAATGGACCAACTGAAGATTTATGAATCAGGTAATGCTCCAAGCATGTTTTAATCCTTACCACGCATAGCAATTTCCACTTGCAGGCGATGAAGTCCGTTCCCCATACCAGCATTCCTGAATAGTCAATCCAATCGATAAGAATCTATAAGTGAAAACAGTAGCAAAATGAACAAATGAATCAGTGTGTACCACTTCCTCCACATATCAGGAGCCTTACGGACAGTGCCATCACCACTACAAGGCACATCACAAAGAACACGGTCAAACTCCAACCTCTGCAGCTTTGCCTCATCCATACACATTTCTGAACAGAACTTTGCAAGATTACAACCAGGAAAGTTTTGTGCTTCATGATTTGTCACAATCAGGTTAGCAGTACACATTCTCTTGGTCTGGTGAATAAGAAGATTGCATCTTTGCACATCAACATCATTAGCTACCACCTGATTACAGGAGAAGCATCAGGTAAGATAACTAATGACACAATCAAAAAAAACATGTAAGTACATCAGTTACATGTGATATATATTGAAACACACCAGGGCATTTGGAAGCAGTCCAGGCTTCGTTGACTGGTGAATCATCTCAAGTAACTGAAAAGTTTTAGATCCTGGAGCGGCACACACTGCATAAATTCATGAGACCATGATTAGAGAAGTCACCAGTCTTGAGATAAAAGCTGGATAGTATGACCAAGTGGAAACTGTTTGCCCTTCATTAACTTCTAGATGAAGGCTAAGGTCAAGCACAGAAACTCAGCTTCAATGAGATATCCAGCTAGTCTATGGGCAGTCAGACACAAGGTGTGACTAGAATGCTAATCATTTTTCTTTTTCTATTTTTTTAACCTGTTTACTATGTGTAGAAAAAATATAAGTAATTTTAAACATGTACATAAGTTGCAGACTTGTTAGCTGAATAGCTGAAAACCTCACAAACTGGAAAAGGAAGCCATTAGACAAACAGACAACACAGGAGTCACATACTGTTACTTAAACTATATGTAAATATCGTGAACAAGGTTGATAGATAACATACTGTCAAGAATATGGTGATCAGGTTGCACATTCAAAAACAGTGGTGGGACCTGCAACAATACGCACCATTGAAACAAGATTGACCCAAGATATGTATAATACATGAATAGTATAGCACATCCCTGGCAAAAGATCAGGTACCCACCATACTAACAGCCTCTTGCCTAGTTATGTTGCCAACTTCGTTCTCTCGCTTCAAGAATTCATGAAAACTGAGTGATAAAAAATTCAATTAACAATTATCTCACTAGAATATTAAAACGACCAACGTGCTTCAATATTGCAAATTTGCAATAACAGAAAACTGTTACGTACAACAATAGTTTTCAACAAAATTATTTTTCAAGAATAAAGAAAAGGAGAACCCTGTCTTCACATAACAATTCACAATATAGCATTAGTTATTTACTTATTTGCATGTGAATACACAGGCAATGCATCTGCAACTCTAAGGCACCACAAAAAAGTCTATGTACTTATTTTTAAGTTGACACCTCAAAAACTCTTACAAGGACCTTCAACATGAAAATAATGTTCAAAGCAATTTTTGCGTACTACTATTTGACAAGATTCTCTCAAAAATATACCATATACTACTACATACAGCTACGTGAAAAGATTATCTCAAATAAACATCACACAGCATCTGTTATTGTGTTTACCTCTCAAGTGCCTGGTTTCTCCTCAGCTGCATTCGAGAAAAGTTCAAATGCCATGCAAGATTACCCGGGTACCAAGGCAAAGGCCGAATAGCATCTTCTTCATGCTCATCGGTCACCTGTCCATGACAAAAATAGAAAATGTCAAAAGCACTAACTCCCCCTTTAGACTTATGCATGGGTTTTTGAAGCAACCTCAGTCTCTAATGATTTCCTGAAGTCGTTTTCCAATTGCGAGCAGATATCTTGAAAAAACTGGCAGCTGGAAAAGAAAAATTTAGCTTGCTAAAATAGAGTAGTTAAACACCTAAATAGACAAAGTAATTAATGTCAAATGTTGCAAAGCATAAAAGAATGGGGTATCCTGGTAAAACTACCAGAGTATTTCGTACAAGTACAATTACTCTGTTCAACTCCTTGGATGACTGTTTAGGTTCTTGCAAGATGAGCATGTTACAAGGTGAACAATATTTTTAAAAAAAAAAAAAAACTGATGAACCATAGTCCATATTCCATAGCATGTAAACAGCAAACCAACAAGAATAGAGATAGCATATAATCCTTTATAAAAGTAAGAGGAAAAGGGTCCAAGGCAACGTGGGGACCAAGTCCAAAGTGCATTAAACAAAGTGACTTTATCTATATGATTGAATCAGATCAACAGTGGAACAATATTCTTGTGAACATGTACAACATCAAAATCGATTTTATAATGAAACAAGATCAGATGAATTTGGTTCAACTTTCAAGAGTAAGGAAACTTTAATCAATAAATAATTCTGCAATTTAACAGGGCCGCTTTGTACCGTTACATCTCAGGACTGAGGATAAGGTGGTATGTATAGTTCACACAGCATATAGATGATCTTACAACCTGAACATGCAATTGAATACACAAGAATCACTAGGAATTTTTCAGATTATTGATTTAAAGCAGAAGTGTGAGTTATTGCTAATTATAGTCACGGAAAAGTACCATACCCAAATCGAGTGTGGTATCTAATATTGGTTCATAAGCAACGCGCTTTCTTATTCAGCTTAGTCAAAATAACCTAGCAAGCGATCAAGCAAAACTCATGTATCCACCTTCATACTTGAGAGAGAAGAATTACCTCGCATTAATCCTAAAAGTGGCAGGTAATGGCTTCCGAAGCATACTCATGAAGCTATCCCACTCATCCTCAGGAATAATTTGCTGCTCCTGCAAGACAAATGCATGTGCCAAATTGAACATGATTAGCAAAAAAAAAAGAAAATCCCAATCCGAAGTGTCCGAAATTATACTCCAACTGAAAGGCTAAAATCCTACAAGAAATCTACAACAAGCTAAGGAACCTCACTGTGAGCATACGGTAATAGAAGAGCTTAAAAATACTACAAACTGCAGTACACTCCTATATCCGCGACTATAACAAACATATATAGCTTAAATGAACATATCAGCCCCTGCCACATCAACAAATCGTCATAGTTACAGCCAAAATGAAGAGCAACCCCGAGGTATCCCACCACCATCTGACTAGCATCAAAAGCTAGCAACGCACCAACTGACAGCTTGGGACAATAGATCGCAACAGGAAGCAGCAGCGCGTGATCTGAAGCGGCAATACCTTGTAGTACTCCTCAAAGGCCGGGTTCTCGGTGGCGAAGGGCTGCCACGAGGGATTGCCCTCCCGCCCCTCGCCTCCTTCGCCAGCGGGGGGACGCTGAGGGTTGTGCTTCCAGACGTTCTCGCGGCCCTGCTTGAAGTGGCGGCGCTGCGTGCGCCCGCGCTTCCGCCCGCCTCCCATCTTACCCCTCCGTCGCACGCGAGCGCGCTCCTTCGTCCCCTTGGTGGCAGCGTGCGAAAAGTCACCGTTGGCGCGAGAGGGACGGCAGACGAGGGGTTTGCGTCTGACGGTCTGAGCCTCTGAGGTTTAGGAGCGGCGGCGCGGCGAGGAATGCGGATGCGGGTTGGGTGTGCGCTGTGAGAGAGGAAAGCTGGGAGGGATCTGGATTTGGGCCTCGGAGAACCGGCGAGTGGAGCTAGTTGGGCTCTGAGTGGGCTGGATGGGAAGCGCGTCAAGTCCGTCGCTACTGGGCTCGAATGTAAGGTCCTGATTGAAACTATTCTAAACTTCATCATAGAACGGCTTTATAAAAAAAAAAAAAAAAACTGCAGTCTCTAAAACACTTTTTAAATGTTCTCTTAGGCCCTGTTTGGATCCATGAACTAATAACTACTCCCTCCGTCCTAGCACATAAGGCGTGCATGTACTTCAAAATTTAAACTTTGTTATCTTTGACCCAATAATTAGTGTAATAATATAAATTTTTATAGTACAATAGTAATATCATTAGATTCGTCTTCAAAAATACTTTCTAATGATACTTTTATTATTGTCATAAATTATATATAATAATATAAATTAACGGTCAAAGTATGATTTTAAAGACCGCACCGAGTCAAAAAGCGCCTTATATCTTAGGACGGAGGGAGTAATTGACTAACAATTAATCCACAAGTGAACTAGTAGGTGAACTAGTGGGTGAACTAATGACTAATCCAAGGCTCAACTAGTACTAGTTCACTAGTCCATAAAATTCAACTAATTGAACTAGTTGTTAGTTCATTGGATCTAAACAGGCCTTTAAGTTCACATTTTTTTAGCAGAAGATATAGAGAAAAACTGAAAACGTGGAGCCGAACAATCATAAACAGCTTTAAGTGTTTGTTCTATTCTATGAAGGAACCTCTAACATCAACTTTTGTTAGCTAAACTTCACGTCTATTAGAATTAGAATACAGTCATCCATTTCTAGTGAAAACGTCCAAAGTCACTGTCTCGGAGTCTCCGACATAATACATGCCCATTTCACAGTTGGTGTATCTCTATCTTTTTTAATGATGATCCAGAAATGCACGTGCCCTGAAAATAATCAACAAATAAGGATGTAATCTTTAAAAAGATCCCATTTCTACACAACCTAGTGTTGGGATAAAAGAGCAAAAATAATGCACAATTAATCCTTCATCTTGGAATGAATCATTTTTTTAAGATGTCTTGCGATGAATCATGAGGACCAGCAATAGAAAGTAACAATTACATGCACAATAGATAGAACGATTTACGTAGAAAACCTCCTTAAGCTGAGGAGTAAAAACCAAGGAACCAACCGGTCCACTCCAAGTTTCCACTATAATCAACAATGGCTACAAGGAATCATCTCTAGAGCATCTAGACGATTACACCCGCAACAACACATTCATCAAGTTACAAACTTAGCATCAACTGCAATTACAACCTTCTAAAGAGAAATAACAGCAGCCAACAGAGAAGTCACATGCGCTCTCTCAGTAATCGATTCATATCCCACAAACTACGGCTTTATTCAATTTCAGCTCAATTAGACACCTGCGTATTGTCGTACTTTAAAAAGAAAAGTTTAGATACAAAATTTAAAGGTTACAATGCTAAAAAAAATAGACGTTTGGACATAAATTGCTCGAGCAATTGCACTTGTGCCATGGCCGAAGTATGAATCTCTTCCTTAGTCTTTACGAGAAGCGAAGGAACTCGGCTTACAATCCTGCTCTGAAATCGTCTGTGTAGGCACACTAGCTCGTCCAATCCTGCTCCAATCCATCTTGGACATAATTTCAGCTGATTTTTATCTTGATTTTTCATATTCATACAATTATCTATATGGCTAGAGCTAAGCCATGGCTATAGGGGCAAGGAAATGGGAACGTGAGCAACTGAGCAAGCAGAGGTGCGAGGGAGAGTCTTTCCTTTGAGTTTTCAGTGCTGATGTCTTTATTTTCTGTGTTGTGCACATCAGTAGCTTCCTTTCCTCTGAGACGGAACTCGGCTTATCCCTTTTTTCCTCCTTGATGGACGTGATTCTTTGGTCCGGAATGCGGTGCCTGAAATTTCTTCCGTTCCTTTCGAGTCTCGACGCCATTTTCCAGTCCTAGCCCCCACCTCATGTCCACCTTCTCGCTGTCCAGGTGAGGTGAGGCCCATACCAAGCCCAGCCGACGCTCCCGCGCCTCATCCTTGGATCCGTGACAGCACTGCCCAGGTAACCCAGTACCCAGGCAGCTTTTCCCCGCCGCCGTCGCTGACTCGCTGCCCAGAACTCGCCCAACGAATTCGTCAAGCGGTCGCGGTCACGACTCGCTTTTGCTGCTGTCCCTTCCAGGGGCACGGCTCCGGGCGCCGGCCCCGCGCACGCCGATCCACCCACGCACCGCTCGAAAGTTGTCCGCCGCGGCACGGCCTGTCGCTGCGCTGGGTGTCAACCGGTCACGGCTCACCCCGGACGCAGTCAGCCAGTCACGGTCACGCGGGCCTGCTACGCCTCTGCACTGCATGCGTCGCGTCGAACTGCCGTGATGCCGCCGCCGGGGTAGCTCCGCCTCCGCTCTGTCGTGCTCGTGCACCCCCGGAAGGGACCGGTGCGCGGGTGTCGTTGGGTCCTGCAGTTTGGACTCCGCCTCTCTCGTTTCCTCTGAACAAAGCAGTGGATGATGCTTGGTTTTGGCGTAACTTTGACGCCATACCATTTCAGCGGCAGTGTGAGCTGGCGTTTCCACTCGGGAGAAGAAGATGCGGCCAAGAACTGATTGAAAACGGAACCAGAGTTTTTCTTTTAGGGAACATGGTAAGCTGCATGGGCCACACAATCTCGCATGTTTTGCAAGCGGTATATGATATTATTCCATATTATGAGGAATCACATTGACTATATGATGTACCGTGTACTAGTGAACTTTCCAGACCGGGACGATAAGATAAAGAATGAAAGCGATCACGTACACTAAATTCTCTCAACGCACTAGTGCGGATGGAATATATGCTACTGGAAACCTGCACGGCTGCACCTGCATAGTTCCATTGTAATGTATTGTACCCGGTCATGGGCCGGAAAGTTTGGGACTCCCCAAGAAGGATGACGCAAAGACAAAGACACTCAAAGACACTGAGTCAGCTTGTCAAAAAAAAAAAAAAAAAAAAAAAAAAAAAAAAAAAAAAAAAAAAAAAAAAAAGACACTGAGTCAGTGCCGGCCGATTAGCATGGCAAATTAATTTATATACTCTATATAAACTGCTTTTGAACATATAATAGGCAACCACCTTGACTTTCATAGTGCCTGCAACAACAGCTGGTATAGTTGCAGCTCTATATCGCTACAAGGTAGCGGACTAAGAAGAAATAGTATGTTCGAACTTAACGGCCGCTCTACTATTACAGGTCATTAACTCATTATTGCTATTGTTAGCGGTGGCGGATGCAGGGCTGATCTCTTCTTCTTCCTAATTTCTCCATTTTTCTTCCTCTATTTCTCCATTTTTCTTATTTTTTTCACCTCTTCTCCTCCCTCATTTCCATTGTTGTACCAGCTGTAGGGGGGGCTGGAGGCCCCCCTGTAGATCTGCCACTGATTGTTAGTCCGTTATTGCTATTGTCAGTCTACTATTTATTATGAGAATGAGAATGAGAATGATTCAGGTAACAATGTGGATGGTTCTGATAGCAATAATAATATAATGTTGAGAATGGTGATTATGTGATGATAAAGAATGATAAGATGATAAATGTATTCTTCTCAATTTGTTACGAGAACTTATATTCATGTTAACTTATCTTCTTTGTATCTTAATTATTTATGTTTAGTCATGGTTTTTGTACAGTAAATTGTAACAAATTATTATATATTTTCTTGTTCAGCATAGGGTGTATAGTTATATCACCAAACAGCACAAAGTTTCAATGAGAACTAAGATTGAAAGAAAACACGATGGATATAACCTAATTCAAAATCATTTTTCATATCTATCTATCTGTCATTTCTGTATTTTTTTTTTTTTGCAACAAATAAGGTTTCATGTTTGCTCTAGAGGTCTAAAATTTACTATGCACCGTTGCCATTCAATAAAATTAGTCCTAAATACATGTATTCCTATTTATAAGTTACCCACAATTACCATAATGAAAAGATTAAACCAAAATACACATCTAAGTATTTATGAATTACATAATGCTGACATTATGATTAGTGCAAAATACACAGTTACCTATTCATAAATTACCAACCATCGACATTGAAAAAATAACTAGAAGTGCCCCCATATATTCCTCTATCAAGAAAAGAAGGCAAGCACATTCTTTTTGAAAATCAGTAACTATGCCTAATATGTGTATATATATATGAGCTTGGTTTGCATGTTATTTTATTACATCGGATCTGGTAAAAATCAGTAACGTTATAGAAACAAGCTAATAGAATATTAGATCACATTTTAGAAGGACAGAATGATGATATGTAGATGTGACATATGTTGAGTGATTAAAATATTAAAAGATCGCACATAATAAAATGGCATGGACAATTTTTGTAATTAATAAGGGGTGATATGGATAGCTCGTATGAAAGAACTGTGTGTTAATGGAGTACTCAGTGAGGAACGATATGGATACCTTGCATGAAGAAATAGAACATCTAGTCAGGTTTAGCTTTATTAGAACATATAGAGATGTGAACACCTTGCAAGAAGAGATAAAATATCTAGTGGGTTTAGCTTTATTAGAGTATATATGTATGATGTCACTACTACATAAATAAAGTTATTTAGCTGAAATAGTAAAAAAAAATATAAGAATAGATGTAAGTCAAGTATAATCTATGATATAGATCAAAGTGGAGATATATTTCCCAAGCAATTGGAAATGTCATCATGTTATAATTGTGATAAAGAGGAGACTGACTATTACAAACTTTTGACAAGATCAGGATGATACATGATAAGATCAAGATTATTGACAAGTAAGGACCATACGTAGTGTGATTGGCAACGACGCCACATGCGTGTCCATGCCTATTTGCGTTTGAGTCTCGACTAGCGTAGATGCCCACCAGGACTGTGCTTCCATTTCAGATGCCTGGATAAAGTCACAATAGTTAGGGTGATGTGCTCGTCACGCATAAAGTCTTGTTCAGACTTTGTGTACCTTTGAGCCACGAGTTGTTAGCTATAGAGTTGTAGTTCTAGCTTATACACTAGCGTTGCATGCAGTGTATGCTATGTATTGGTGTGTAAGTTTAGATGTTGCGGCTTATATACGAAGTTTGGAGGCTAAAAAAAGATTACTGGCAAGCTATCTCGTCTTCTCCCCACGACATCAAATATTTCAATTAATTTTAGCAAGTATAAGCCCTCCTTTATGAAAAAATCCAGATAAATGCAGAATCTCATGCGCATTTTTTTGCACCACATATCATTCTCCACCATTCACTCCTTTGACCGGAATAAGTAACCCCTGTTCCTTCCGCATTTCCAAAGTGACAGCAGACAACCGTCCACACACACACAGCCGCGCACAGAAAAGTCCGGGGCCCCTCCCTCCCCTGCCTGCCAATAATCGGCCGCGACAGCATCTTCTTCCACCGCGACACGGAGCATGATCGGAGCGCGGATATTTTTGACGCGCGCACGCGCACCAACGAGAAAGAAAGAACACCGTGGGTGACCGAAGCCGTCGCGTGCCGGTGGTGTACAGTGCGCTGGTTGGTCTTGGTGGTGTAGCAACGAACGGCGCCGGCCGCGCGCTGGAGGCTGGCGCCTGGCGCCCGTGCTCCCACCACTGGCTACAGCCTACACAGCCTACAGGCCCATAGCTCCCCGTGTGGCGCACGGCCCCCGCTGCCTCCTCTCCCAACCGGCCAACCCCGTGCTGACCAGCCAGCGGCCAGCAGCCGAGCCCCCCTTTTTATCAGCACAACAACTACCCGCCGTGGCCTGGCCCGGCCTCGCGATTTGGACGCTACTAGTAGTACGGTGCCAAACAGCCGAGCAGAGCAGAGCAGAGCAGAGGGCGAAGTGCAGCGCGCGCGACGCAGCGTGACCCGTCTCGGAACAGCCGCGGACCACCACCGGAGCGTGGCGTCGTCCAGCGTCGTCCTTGCCTGCCCCACCGCTCCCTCTCTCCATCCATGGCGGTCCCCCGCGCGTGCCTCCTCCCCCTGGTGGCCGTGCTCCTCGCGTTCCTCCACGGCGGCGAGGCGGCGGTGAGGGAGCTCAAGGTCGGGTACTACGCGGAGACGTGCCCGGAGGCCGAGGGCGTCGTCCGCGAGACCATGGAGCGCGCGCGCGCGCGAGAGGCCCGCAGCGTCGCCTCCGTCATGCGCCTCCAGTTCCACGACTGCTTCGTCAACGTGAGTGAGCCCGCCCACCCCACGCATCTGATCTCGCTCCCGTTGCACTACGTGGCTTCCTTCCTTTCCTTCCTCCGCTGTTCCGCGGTCGACCGATCTGACGCGATGATGGATTTTCTCTGTTTCCCTTCCCTCCCGGTGGGTGCTGTGCTGCAGGGGTGCGACGGCTCCGTGCTGATGGACCCCACGCCGACCATGTCCGGCGAGAAGGACGCGCTGTCCAACATCGACTCCCTGCGCTCGTTCGAGGTCGTCGACGAGATCAAGGAGGCGCTGGAGGAGCGCTGCCCCGGCGTCGTCTCCTGCGCCGACATCGTCATCATGGCCGCCCGCGATGCCGTCGTCCTGGTACGCGCCTCCCCCCCACCCCTCGCATCCCATTCACTTCGCCGGATATATGCGATGCCGATGCGAGTGCCGTTTCTCTAATCTCTTTCTGCGGCCGGGCCTGCCGTTTTGCCGTGCTAAACCCAGCGTTTTCACTTCCTCTTTGTCTGCCGTTTCCGGTCCAAATTCAAATCCGCGTTCCCTTTGTCTGCCGTTTGCACTCCAGAATCCATCCAGCGTTTCGCTGCCTGGCGTTCCCAGTGCAGGATCGTGCTCCCCGCGGCATTCAGTTTCAGGATCCACCATGAAATGAGTGAATGATTAGTAAAAGACACGGGTAGGAAGAGAGCCTTTTCACGATTTGGTTTTGCCACCACGGCAGCGCTGTACGCACGGGTGCTTCGTGCTGCTCGACATCCAAGGCGCGGCGTGTGCCGCACAAGGCCTTTGCGACACTAGCCTACGTTCGGCTTTCCTTGTCCTGGGTATAACGTTCACGTACAAATGGCCATTCGAGGATTGTCCGCAAGTATGGTTGGTGGGTGCCACCCCATCTCTTTGCGTGTGGGCACCACGAGTCCACGACAAAGCATGCGATGCGTTCCTTTTTTTTACAGTGCAATGTCAAAGTTTATCTGCTTGGTGCGCAAATGCTTCGTTAGTTTTAATCTACAGTATACTCGTACAGATTTTTTATAGGAAAAAAACAATTGATGCTTAACATTTGATGTGCAAATTGGAAGACTCGTTCATAATCATTTTCCTAGCAGTAGCACTGACCATGCCTTGCCATTGACTACATGGCGATGCATTAACGGTGCACATCCCAGCTAGGTGCTCCCTGTGGGCATGAGGCGCACATGCAGGACTGGCAGTGGCATCACGCGCCTACCCGGCATGGCAACGCTCGCGTCGCGTGCAGTGCACCTCACACCACACCTCCCGCCCTCATGGCCATAGGCAGACGACTGCAGACAGGGAGAGAGGGCCAGACCAGAGACCCAGACGGCTAGACGAAACCAGGTGCACGGCCGCATCGATGGCACCAAACCAGCCGGGAAAGAAAGGCCAGGCCCGACCCGCACCCGCCGCGCGCACGAAAGGCGAGAGCGAGCGGACCCCGTCTCCGTGTCGCCGCGAGAGGCGAGAGTGGTGCTAGGCTTCGGCGTTTAGCGCGGACAGCCAGCCCTTACCGGGCCCCGCGGGTGCTGCCACCGGCGCCGGGAATGGCAAAGCTGCCGGCCCCTCCGTCGCCGAGGCGGGATTCTGTTTCTCCCAGATTGGGCGATGATGGGGACGAGATTTCCCGTGGAACAGACTACTTTTTGCGTGCTTTCCCTTGGTCCTCACGAAGGTTCGGATCGCGGCGTGGAAACAAGCGACGATGCCCATGCCGCCATGCCTCTCATGGGTCATGGCTGATGCCTGGGTGTGGGACGACGCTGGGTGTGCAGTACTAGGACTGCCAACTTGCCAAGGATACGGTTTGCTCTTCTTGTTCCCTTGGCGAGTTGACAGTCGACAGGTGGTTCAACGGGATTGATCATTGATTGGTGCATGAGATATCATAGTACGAGTACTACTACGTAACATATACCTACTACTACAACAAGTACACAATCTGTCGATGTTCGTTGAAACGAAATGTGCTGTACTTGCAACTGAAAGATTTGTTCATTAAATTTTTTTAAAAAAAGGGAGACCGGTGTAAGCTCCTGCTAGTCGTGCATTCTGATTTTGTTTCCTTTTTTTGGGTGTGGCAAAAAGAAAAAGCGAGATCATATGAACTAGAAGTATACCGCGCGTGTTGCAGTGAAATTATTTTAAAAATAAATCTGATATGTACATAGCATTACTATATTGGTATGTATATTGTGTATACATATACATTTGATTGTACTAGATCTTGTAAAAAAATTGGTAAGCTAAGATTGTACTAGATCTTGTAAAAAAGAGATTTGGTAAGGGGGGATAGGGTCCTCCTATTCCTAGGGGCCTAAAAAACCTCCAAAAGAACGAGCTTTGGTTATTATATTATAAAGGAATATGTAATGAAACAAATAGGATACATAGATAACTTATATGTTAATAAATTAAAGACATAAAGTATTTCATATGATAGAAATGATATGAAATTTTTTGTAATTAATAAGAGATGACATGGATTTGGTGGGAAATAATGTGGACACCTTGCATAAAGAGGGAACATTTAGTAGAGTCACTTAGTGAGGAATAATGTGGATATCTTGCATGAAGAGAGAAATCATCTAGTGAGATTTGTCTTTCTAAGAGTTTATAGATATTGCGCCACCCACCACTTTCAGTAAATAGTTTGCATTGGATTACTGATATACAGTGTTGAACCATTCCGGCACTTCCTCTGTCTTAAAAAAAAAAAAAAAAAGTTTGACTTTTCGGGATACAGTATTAAATAACCTCAAATTTATATGGGCCTATAAAAAATAAGACCAACATTTATATGTTTAAATAGATTTATTATATAAATAAGCTTTATAATTAATCTAGTGATACTTATTGTGTAAATTAATAATAAATATAAATATTAATGTTTTTATACTTTTTGAACTTGAAATTGTTTTGATTCCCTAAGGTATGAGATTTCCATTCATTATGTAACTGATGAGTGGGTCAGATCGTCTAACTTTATCTGACTCTTTCATTTGTTTTTGATCTGTCGTCGCAGACCGGTGGGCCCAACTGGGAGGTGCGGCTCGGGCGCGACGACAGCCTGACGGCGAGCCATGAGGACGCGGACAACATCATGCCGAGCCCGCGCGCCAACGCGAGCGCGCTCATCCGCCTCTTCGCGGGGCTCAACCTCAGCGTCACCGACCTCGTCGCGCTCTCGGGCTCGCACTCCATCGGCGAGGCCCGCTGCTTCTCCATCGTCTTCCGCCTCTACAACCAGTCCGGATCCGGCCGGCCCGACCCCCACATGGACGCCGCCTACCGCCGCGCGCTCGACGCGCTCTGCCCCTTGGGCGGCAACGAGGAGGTCACAGGAGGCCTGGACGCCACCCCGCGCGTCTTCGACAACCAGTACTTCAAGGACCTCGTCGCGCTCCGCGGCTTCCTCAACTCCGACCAGACGCTCTTCTCTGACAACGCCAGGACCCGCCGCGTCGTCAAGCTGTTCAGCAAGGACCAGGATGCCTTCTTCAGGGCCTTCATCGAGGGGATGATCAAGATGGGGGAGCTGCAAAACCCCAGGAAAGGGGAGATACGGCGCAACTGCCGCGTTGCTAACACCTGCAACTGCAACTGCTCGCCGGTGGCAGCCAAGGAGGTGGGGGCGCCGGCGCCCCAAGTCGTCGACATCTGAGCTCCGGTGACTCGGTGAGGTTGGTGTTCCAGAAGAGATCGTGCCCTGATATATGGTACTAATATGTTGACATGCATTGTTTTTTTTTGGTCTCGTGTGTAAGTTTGGCACCTACCTATGGTTGTGGTGCCCGAGCTGCGCTCATTGCTGACGTGGGGAATAATCGAGACATCGTGCCTATATAATATGATGACAGTAGCTTAGCTAAAATTTACATCATGTGCTTAGCTTATTCAGCTGATCATTTTGATTAGAACACAGGGCACGATTGCATACAGTAATCCCATTGGTATCTCTCGGAAACAAAATGATATGTACTAAGTATAAACGGGGAGTGTTTGGTGAAGTATGGCAACTGCGCACTCTAGCAACGGACTTAAGGCCAATTTGAAGTTTTCTGGGAAGATATCACGTGGTATTACTCTCCGACTCTGGTAAGGTTAGGCTTAGGGTTTAGAATTTAAGGCTTATTACCTCTGGTGGGGCTTAGAAGGATTGCTAGGGGAGAAGGCTAGATCGACGGTGGTGGCGGGCGCATGGGTGGCTTGGGGCGAGACAGCGGTGGCGCCACCGGCCAGGTAGTGGGGGAGGTGGTTGGTCGGGGCGAGACAGCAGTGGCATGACAGAGATAGCCCGATAACCTCCACCAGGTTAGCATGGTGGCAGCCAAGGCGAGGGGTGCCACCAGAGCTGGGCAATAGGCAGTGGCGGCGAGGGAACTTGGCTAGAGACGAACAAGATGGCATATAGATGACACATTCGACGGATTTTAGGGTCGGGCCATGGTGGAGGGTGATGAATCTAGAGGCGAGGGAGTTGCCGTTATCGGCGAGCAGATGGATATGGAGGTGACGGGGCGAGCGACTCATTCGAGAACGAGGTCAGGGTCAGGCAGAAACATGTGGAGGAAGAAGAGAAGATAATGTGAAGAGAGGATTCATCTTGGTCCTCCGTTTTATATCTAAAGTAAAAAAAAGTAAGTAATGGTTATCCTTGGATCATCTTGTTGATATCTAGAGAGCAACTCAAAGAAGGACAAGTTTCAGTATGAACTTCAGGGTGTGGAAATGTATTTACAGGCAGAGGACATGACACACATTGTATTCTCTAGACACACACAGCTTGCACGTTGCCATTTCAGAAAAAAAGAAGTGAAATATCTAATCAGCACCATACAAGTCCATATATACCACGAGCTCGGGCCCTACTACGTATGGGGCGCATACAACACGAAAATCCTCTGGCAGGCGTGCCTCTTCTAGTACAGCAAAATATGAACAGATTACAGAATATAGGTATTATCGTCGATACTTATATATGAGCATCGGGCCGGCACGCCCCGGCACGAGGGCACGGCCCTAAAGGGCCCACAGGCCGTCGTGCCGGGCCGCTATACGGGCTCGTGCCTGCTTGCCAGCCTAGGCACGGCCCTCCGGGTCCTTTTTCGTGCCGGGCCAGCCTGAAAAGCACGGCCCATATAGCATGTCGGGCCGGCCCGCGTGGCCCACTCCTCGGAGGCCTGGTCGGCGGCCACCACGGCGCACTCGAGGATCTGCCGGCGGGGTGGGGGGGCGCGCCGCGGTGCTCGAGCCGGCCGCTCGCGCCATCTTCCACGCCGGCTGCTCGCGCGCCAGCTGCCGCCGGCGCTAGTCTTTGTGTGGTGCCGAGGAGAAGGAAGCGAGCTCGCCGGCGATGTGCTAGGGCATGGAGGAGGCGGCGCCGCTTGTGACGTTGGGGAGCGAGGCGCACGGCTACGTCCGGTGGGAAGGGGAACAGCGAGCGGGCAAGGGACGAATGGCTGCGGCGGTGGGAAGGGAAGAGCGCCTGGGAATGACCGAGTAAGTCCATGGGCCATTTAGGGTTAGGAAAATTGGTATATAGGCCTTTAATGGGCCTTATCGGGCCGCTGCTATTTTTTCATACCGTGCCGTGCCAGCCCACGCGCTCAAGTTGCGGCCCAGGCACGGCCTGCTAATCATGCCGTGCCGGCCCATGGCACGATGACGGCCGGGCTGTGCCTTGCTCGGGCGGGGCCCAAAACACCATGCTCGGGCCGGGCCGTCGTGCCACCGGCTTTGTGCTCAAATATATCGATACTTCGTTAGAGACTTTGTATGCTTAGCAAAACAGGAGGCGAAAGATATCGCTACTGTCGATAAAAAGTCTGGCATAAATGTACATGTAGGTACGTACGTATACCTGGAAGAGAAGGAACTGGGGTGTCGAGGAGAGCGCACGGCGTCGTGACGGCAGCGAGGGTGTGGGTGTTACCGCCGCTCTGGGGGAACAGCACCGACGCCTTGCACGGCGCCTCCCAGCAGAGCTCGTCCACGGCCACCACCTTGGCTAAACCGCCTGCATGCATGGACATGGACCGAACTTTTTAGTGTGCCTAGCCAGCTCTAGTAGCACGTCAAATAGGCCACCATGGTTTACCCTTTCTTGGTCCGGAGCAGGAGCACGGCGCGGTGACCCAGTCGTAGGAACTGGCGCGCATGGAGCCGTAGAGCAGCTTGCTCAGCACCGCCCTCTGCGGGTGCTCGTGCTCGTGCAGCGGCAGCGTCGCGCTCGCGCCGGCCGCCGCCTGGAAGCAGAACACGCCTATCCGCAAAACACCAGCGCCACCACCCCCGGCCGGGGCCGAAACCATCAGGCTGCAGGCCACCTTCTGAACAAGGAGAAGAAGAAGAATGGGCGAAGCAAAGCACTGTGCCGACACGATCAACCGCACGCGCGCGTACCGACAAGTCGTCGCACTCGTGGATGTGCACGCACGTAGGCGATCCGCGTGAACGCCCGCGCCGAGAGAAACCGCCGCCCCCGCGGGCTCCTCTCGTCGTCACAAGAGGAGGAACTCTTGTCATTTTCGAGGATGATGTCCTGCAGCCACCTGATCTGCGTGAGTGTCGGGAGCCCGCCTCCTCCCTTCCGCGGCGAGAACACGGCGCCGCACGCGTCGTACAGCCGCGGCACCTCGCTCCGGTCACCGTCCATGGCGTGCGCTGTCGTCAGCCTGTCACCGCCAGGCCCCTTTTATGTCATAACGAGGTGAGGCCGTGAGGGTACTTGCTCCTCGCTTGCGACTTGCGAGGGATTCCGTGCAGGGCATACGACCTGCGGATGCGTGACTACGTCTGTACCGAGGCTGCGAGAAGAGAATTCAAGGAATCAAAGGGTAATACGGCCGTAGCCCGTAGGGGCAAAGCAGTACAAACCTTACAAGGGGCAAACGCTCAGCTAGTCAGCTGGCACGCTTGCGTGCTGCCGCGCGTGCGTGCACCGCTTGCCCCTGCCTGCCCGTGTCTACCATAAGCATCCGCCGTCTTCCAAGTGCCTGTTTGGCCGTTTGGATTCATGCGGTGCGGACACCGTCACGAAAATACTGACACGGTCGATTTTCCATGTCAGGTAGTATCTGTCAAGGTTCTGCAACTTATAGTGTACTGTATAACGACTGAAAATATGGTTGAAGTAATAAAACTGTCTTACATTCGGTTCAGAATGATCCTGATACAATCATCATACCGGGCAATTTTGTACCGTTGAGAGCCCAGCACATTCTAAGCGGGAAAACACAGAAACTGGGATTCTGAATTCAACTACCATCGTCACAGAATCGGCACACAGATAGTGCACTTTGACATCTATATACTTCCATTTCACTCATTTATCCACATTGACTGCATGATTCCTGATCGATCTTTCACTCATTTATCCACATTGACTGCATGATTCCTGATCGATCTTTAGGCACGTTCTGATTACCAATCCATGAAACTGACATCGGAAAGAAAGAGCTGGAACACAGGACGAGTTCGAGCAACTTTGACCCAGAACAAACAATTACAGAAGTTGGGAGCACGAGGCAAAAAATTGGATATCGTAAACTGCCGTCAAATATGGTGAGCTAACCAAACTCTACAAAACAATCTGCCTTCCAGAGTACTTAAAAAACGCCTCTTCCAGCTTACAAACCGTCCTCTCCAAGACAACAAAAAGAAAAGGAAGAAATCGAAGACAAGGCTACATGCCTACAGTGCCTAGAGCAAATTAGAGAACACCTAAACAAACTTGTACAGACGCTCAACGGAGATGAAGCAGCAGATCAAAATTCTTCATATGGCCATTCAATTCACCTCTCTAGGCTGCAGAGCTAATTGGTGCTGAGTCATTGCTCCGTTGGCTGTATAAATGCAAAACAATCAACAAATTGCTGGGCTATATTTACCACAGAGGTATCTACAGAAGGCATGAGTTATGGTTATTGCTGCTGATAATCATTTCGTGTTGCGTGTGGAGTCTCGGAAGTTAAATCGATCGCTGACAACAAGGTTTTCTGCGAGCGAAAGGATAGGAGTTCTGATGGCTTCTGCATTTGGAGAGACTGACTCTGGAAGACTAGGTAGGCAGGTCGGTAGATGTTCGTGCTCATCTGAGTGGAAATAGAAGAGCACTGCTCGGCAGAAAATAAACCTGCAATGGGGAAAATAATTAGCCAGTACAGGGCATAGTTTCAAATGGTTCATACTGCAGGAAAAATAGAACTAAATATTCAAATCAATTCTATCTATGGATTTTGAAGAAACGTGAAGTCAGAGAATGTCTATGTTCAATCATATATTACCAAAGGCACCCTGTCCTTTATGAAGGGGAGAAAAACATCTCAAATCAAAAAAACATAACAGTCAAGGAAAAATCAAATAAAATTTGTACTACTTTTTCAGCATCATATTTTCGCAGAACATAATCATTTTGCTGGCATCATAAGTTTGTTAGAACTTTTTAACATCCCCTGTAAGGTTGTTGATGAACTAGGAAAGATAAATTTATAGCAACCTTTCTTTCCCCTAACACGCATAGTTAATGGTTGGTTACTAACTCCTACACAACCCTGAACATATCAGCACCAAGCATCTAATGGACCATTACTTGCTTGGCAGCTACTCTCAATGTGCCTTCTATTTTGAAATACTGCATTTTTAGAGGCAAGTATCTAAAAGAAATATTATAGCAATAATAAACTGGTGCAATTTGCTGTTCTACATACAAGTTGACAGCCATTTTCAACCTGTTTATGCCCATTTCTTTTTCCTTTTTTTTCTGGACATACTTTGGAAGGAGTAGCCTGACTTGAGATCCATAAATGGTAGAAATGAGATGGATTGAGGATTAAAATATAACTTTTGCCTAACCAAAAGTGATGCAAGCAATGTAACAATGTTTTTCTTCATATCTATTATTTAAGAAAATGAAGCCAACACACCTTTTTCCAAGCCATAGTGCTAAATTAATGTTACAGCTAAGTGCCAGATGCCCATATATATAGCTTTGATTGTGAAATATGTATAAGGTACCTGAGAATCAGCCGTCTGAGAAATGGGTCTGGTAAAATTTGCCCCCAGACATTGTTTAACCCAACAGAAGTGCAGAGGATTCCTTCGTATTCTTCCAAAGCAGAGAAAAGTATGTTCTCTGCATTTGCATACGTATCCTGAAAACCAAGCAGCACAAATCTAACTATAGAAATGATTTTTTTAGGGAATAGGGAATAGTCAACTCCTCAAACAGAGAACATACACTGTCTATGTCAGAAGTTATTCCAGCTAGTTGGCAGAAGGCTTGCATTGGAGCAGTGAGGAAGTATGTAAACTGGCTTCCGTGAGCCGTGGAATCTACTCCAGGCATGGCTGACGATGTCCTGGGAGAAAGTAATAAAGCAGCTGGTTCTCCCTTCTCTGCATTATGTATGGCCTGGCAAAATACACAACCAAATGATAATTTACTCAAAGAATTTTGTTAGGCGGTACTGCTACAGACAGATTGGAGATTTTGCATGGGTTCACATGCTAACAAGCAAATAGGGGTTTTTTTCATGTACAAAAGGAGGCATATATTTCATCTAAACATTCGAATACAAACAGAAAGCTTGTTAACAACAATCACGCCCAAGCTCCAACTACAATTCCAGCTTATTCACAATGCTACAAAATCAGTCCTTGGCTATCCTCTGCTATTACCCGTTAGCAAGCTGAAAACCATCTAAAGATATTTTAGATGTTTAAAGATAGATCGAACCAGTAGAACCAAATAACAATAGTGCTGAAGAAACCATTGTAAATGCTCACATTTTTTCCACTAGGAGAGTTCAGCTTGAGAACCAAATGAGAATATGCAACAACTCAAATGCAAAAGGAAACAATAAAACATTAACATGTGTGCAGAAAAAAAAGGATGACATGGGCAATCTGTTAAATATGTTACTTCAGAAAAGAAATATTGTGCCGATAGGAATGGTTTCCTTCTACAAGCCAAGATTAAGTTCTGACAAACCTGCCTTGAATGCATGACTATTTTCACTATCAATTACAAGGAACAGTGGATATCTTGTAAATGGAATCAGATCTTCCGGATAAAGATTGTTTGGACCTGAAAGAAAGACAATAGCATCAACATAAGCAAGTGCAGGGTATGCCATCCTAAAAGAAAGGGATCCACTGATCTAGCCATCCTATAGTAAGTGGACTTTGTTGAAAGAGCATTGCCATAGAGCTTGCCTCCACTTCCACGGGGACCAAGCCATAGATGATTATCAGAACTGATATGTGAATTTGGCTTATCAATGGGGAAGGACGAAGCAGCCCTCGCACGAGATGATGAGCTAGATCCAAGCTTTTGACTAGCAAAACTCTGTTCAACGGACCCTGATAAGATAATCACAAACCTCAGAACTGATTAAAAACAAAAGTGCAACATAAACTGAAGTGCCAGAGAAAGAACTAACCAGATGCTGATATGTAGATGAGTAAAATGCTATCCTGAGAGAGCTCTTCGCAAATTGTTGCTAGAACCTGTATTCAAAAACTATGAATCAGCACTATGGAAATAAGGTTCTATAGGAAAAAAGGAGAGGGGAAGGGAGGGGGGGGGGGGGGGGGTGGGGGCGCGACTATCATGTCTCTGATGGAACAATATTGTTTCACATGAAGTGAATGCCTAAGTATGAACACAACCATAACATGCTGAGGGAATTGGGTCAGGCTGCCAAACCAATGCTGCTGAAGATGTGCCAGAAAACCACTTCTTTGTTACTAAATATACTTATCCCCTTTCTTTGCTAAAAGCAAGTGATTCATGATAAATTGGTACTCTTTCTTATGGTATGAACACCCTCCACCCCCCACAAAAAAAAAGAGGTATGGTTCAGGATAGTGGACAGACTCAATCATGTTAGCACATAGCATTGTCATTGTAATGAGTAAGAGCTCTGGCACACCTTAGCACTAAAACACTAGTGCCATGTTTCATGTTTCTGAAAAAAGAATTTCTTACAAGGAAATACGCAATCCTACCAGAAGTTCATGTGCCTACCAATATTAAGCAAAAGATGTACTTTAAAAGGAAAAGGAACAATCAGGGTAGCCACATACCGCTAAAAGATGAGCGACTGTAGGATGATATATGACTGCTTTTTGAGGATTTGAAGGAAGACTTCCATCAGATATTTCTGTTGACAGGTGAATGTCGATCAGACCAGACGGTCCACTTTGATCACTTACAGTGCCATTTTCTGTAAGTTCTTTAGCAGCAATCTGATAAGACCCAGTGGGCTCCCATTCCAAACACTGTAGCATTCTGAATGTATCCAAAGTTAGTTCTGTGAACTTGATCTGCGTTCCACAAAAAAAAAGGTTGAGATATTTTCAACTGTTCAGCACATTATCGTGAAAGACAAATGAAAAAATAGATGAATATTAAAATTATTTTCAACAGGGTAACAGTTATATGTAACCTCATTTCTGCGGTAACTTGTTAGCACAGCTTCCTTCAGTTTCAGCACCCTTTTTGAATGGAATCGTGCAATAGATGCAAGGTTTGATGGATAGGAATCAAACAAGTTGTCATATCTTAGCGATCTAGATCCTTTGTATGCTCCATCAGCCTTCAAAAATCTCCCGAGTTCCTGAAGCACTTGCTTCCATTCCTTGAAGTTTGTTTTCTAAAATGTACAAGGTCACAATGCTGTCATCAGATATTGATATGAATACAGTGGAATAAAAAGTAAGAAACATGCAAACAAACTACAGACATCACCCAAAATCCCCATCTTTTGTTAAGGATGGAAAATATTCATTACACAAACATCAGGCAAATATCTCACTTTCTTCAATTAAGAACCGTATGATGTTCTGTTCCCAACAGTCAATTTCACTTGAACCATTGTTCTACTACCTCCTTTCTTTGTATTCAGAAACACCTCGGAATAACCGACCAGATGACAAAAGCCCATCTTATGCCTCTAATTTAGCAGGTAACAGATAGAAACCAAAACAAGCTTCTAGCTGCACCCTGCTGACTGCTAATCCCCACAACAAAAAGTGGCGCTTATTCTCTACTGAAACTAAGGTATGCACAAGAAGGAAGCAAAAGCATGACAACAAGTTCAGTAAGACCGGAACACGGCACGCTAACTCACATTGATTGAACAAGCCAATTACGCAAGCAGAAAAACCCTGACTGAGAAGTAGATTAACTCAAAATACCCAATGCGGTGGTTCCACCAACTTAAGGAGAGTACTGTTAGTGACGCGTGTTTAGGGCTTAAGGACCCTAAACATGAACAGAAAAACAAACTCTTCAACGCTAAATTAATTAATTAAAAGTAGAACATCTTCTTATTAGGGCTTAAGGACCCCAAATGTGCAGCCAAACGCGCCTCGTAAATTTCACTAGATTCCCCAATTAACATGAGGGCAAGACAAGCATATGCTTCTTACCGGGTACGCGGCCTTCGTCTCCTCAACGAGCGCGCGTAGGCGTCCGGCGAGGTGGTCCACCGCCTCGGCCCGCCGCATCAGCATGGCCACGACGAGGAACCGCGCGATGAACCGAAGCTCCTTGTACCGGATCAGGAGCGCCTGGTGCCGGCTGCCGCCGTCCGCCCCCCCGCCGCCGCGGCGCCAAAGTAGCCGCGGCTGTAGATGGCCTCGTAGAAGACGTAGGCGCCGACGAGCGAGCGCGGCTCGGCGGTTCGGAGGTAGCGCGTGTAGTAGAGCTGGCCGATCCGGGAGGCGACCTCGCCGATCTCCCAGCGGCGGAGGCCGGCGGCGACGAGCTCCCGTCGGCGCTCCTGCTGCAGGCGCCAGAGCCGCGTGTAGGCCTTGAACGCCTTGCGGCTGTGGTGGTCCCCGCCGCCGTAGAGCGGCAGGTCCCGCGCGCGCGCGAACTTGCGGTCCGCCGCCTCCGCCAGCGCCTTGAACTCCCGGTACCCGCCGGCCTCGCCGTCGGCCATCGCCGTCGGCCATCGCCGGCGACGAGGGGGAGGTGGGGGGACGGGGGATGGTTGAGGGAGAGAGGAGAGAGGAGAGAGAGAGAATAAAAGGCGTGTTCGTTTGTGGTTCGAGGCGAGGCAGTCGAGGTTTTGTGATTTGGGGGACGTCCTCCTCCTCCTCCTCCCGATTTGGGCGAATGGGGAGGTGGGAGGACTGGAGGTGATGGTTGAGAGGAGAGAGGAGAGAGGAGAGAGTAACAAAAGGCGGTGTTCGTTTGTGGTTCGAGGAGGAAGAAGTGATAAAAAGCGAGCAGTCGAGGAGTACGGGTGTGAGCTGTTGTAATAAAATGAATGAATGCTGTGATTTGGGGGACGTCTAATTGGGCTCTTATGAGTCAATCATTTGGACTTTGTTTATTAATGGCTTCCCCCATGTCTCTTCTCGGTACAATCCCAGTTTTTGGTTTTTTCTTAACCTAAACCATGGGGCCATGTTTTTGCAAGTTCCATCCATTTTTTTTTATTTGAATATTTAGGTTTCCTCTGTAGTTATTAGTAATTTTTTAATCACGTCATAACACCTAGCACATGTTTTCATAGTGCTCCTTGTTAATTTTTATCAGAGATTTTTATTTTGCAAATTTAAAGTTCTGTTTGTTGTGCCATCGAATATGTCCCAATTATACCAGTGCTATTAAATGTTCGTCTCAACTATACCATGACCTGATGAGTTACTATACTAATTTTTCTCCTGCAACGTGTTCTCTACTGCTAATGATCCATCGATTGTATTGGGGCAACTTGCGCAGTTCCACTCCTATGAGGGACAGGAGATGCAAATCAAGGAGACTGTGTGCAGTGGATAATAGAAGCGTTACCGTAGACGTTACCGTATTACCTATACTAGTTAAACTTTAGTTAGCTAAATTTAGCATCAAACACCATAAAGGACTAGCTAAAGTTTAGCTTTGAAAACCCTTTAAAGCTAGCTAAAGTTTTACATTAAAATTTCCAAACACCATAGCTAAAGTTTAGCTGAAAAACTTTTAGCTAGCTAAAGTTTTACATTAAAATTTTAGCTAGCTAAACTTTAGTTGTGTGCATCCAAACAGGGCCCAAGCTTGGACTAGAAACCAAGGATATTGGGAATTGTTGACCCTTACTCCAAAATTGACTCCCAATGCGAGCAGGTTTGTCTACAAGCCCACAAATAACCTACTCCCTCTATATTTATATTAGTTGACGTTTTTGGACAAAATTTCAAGATCTAACTTTATCCAATTTTTATTAAAATATATAAGAAAAATTAAAAATAAAATTACTTTTATAAAAGCAGGTTTGAATCTATACATATAAGTTTTACCCAAACTAAATAACCTAAAAGTTATTGTAGTTTATAGGAATGTTTGATTTAAACCTTGTCCAAAAACGGGTTACTAGCTATAGGAGTATTTAAGAGGGTTACTAGCTAACAAGTTACTACTGCTGTAGTATATAAGAGTATTTAAAAGGGTTCTTTGCATCGCTACTACTGCTATATTTGTTTGTCATTATATGTCGACAATTGCTTAGGCTCTCTTTGGATCCCTACGGATAATAGTTATTATCTGCTAACAAATACCTTTTTAAATTTAAATATATATAGATAATAGACTACCTTACTATTATCTAGATTTTTAGATAACAACTATCCTACTATCTACAACAAATTAGATAATAACATATCAATGAAGTTAGGATTCCTAGAGTGGTCTGTTTTTCGGTTTCTAATCAGATGTTTGATTTCAAGTGCCTAGTGTTGGACTGAGCTGCGCATGTTTGGTGGCAACCTAACAACATCCCTGAAGTAAGAGGTTCTTTTGGGGGCTTATGGAAGGAAGTCACAACCTCTGTTCATGATCCGACAAATCAAGACTAGGAGGATTACCGATTGCTTTTAAATAAGCAGAAGAGTATAGAAGAAGGATGAAAATTTTGTCACACAAGCATCACCTGCCGCCTATTTTTCTATCTCCCTCCTGGATCCCAACAGAGATCCTGGTCGCCAGACCCACATTGCGTGAAACCAAAGTGAAAAAGATATCTACTACTAACTAATGCTTGTACTATATAAACAAGACGATTTGCTAATCAATGGAGCGAGCAGTTCATCTCGGTGACTCGGACAGGACATGGGATCTCAGTTGCCACCTATCGACGCATCGCTCTCGCTGTCTCGCGTGACGTCGGAGCGGTTTTAAGTGCAGGTGCAGCAGCCCTCGCGCCGGCCGAATCGGATCGAGCGTGTCATGCTTCGAGCCTTCCCTTGGTAGAAATATAGCTTGACGTAGGTTGTTCACGTTCTTTATTCGCCTGATGATGGATGATGTGGAAAGTGGAAAGTGGTGGTGGCTTGCACTTGTCACGTCTCCTTGGGTCGCAGGTGACATCGCATTCTCCAACCAACACAACTGCCACCCCTCTCTCGCGCTCGGAAAAAAAAAAAACTGAACTAACGCAACTGCTCCTTCCGCCTGCCTGCCTGCCCGCAACAACTGCATGTAGAGATTGAAAAGTCTTGTAGCATTTCGTTTGTATTTGGTAAATATTGTCCAATCGTGGTCCAACTAGACTCAAAAGATTCGTCTCGTGATTTACAATAAAACTATGCAATTAGTTATTTTTTTATTTATATTTAATGCCCATACATGCGGCTACAAATTGATGTGATGGAGAGAGAGTGAAAAGTCTTGTAGCATTTCGTTTGTATTTGATAAATATTGTCTAATCGTCGCCCAACTAGGCTTAAAAGATTCGTCTCGTGATTTACAACTAAACTGTGCAATTAGTTATTTTTTATTTATATTTACTGCTTTATATACATGTGGCTACAAATTGATGTGATGGAGAGAGAGTGAAAAAACTTGGAACTTGAAGGGTGATCTAAACAAGGCCTAAATATGTGGCGGTATTATTGAGCGGCCTAGTAGAAGCACAGAGCAGCCATACTACTACTACCAGTTGCGCATCTGCCATGGCAGAGAACACAAACGGGAGGACCTCGCTCGATGAAAGCAGCAGCAGCAGCAGGCCACTGCCACTCCACTTTCGCTGGCCATCATTCTGCTTGCTGGAGCTTTGCCGCGAGAAGGGATATCGGCAATCATTCCATTTGGCACCGAGGCATCGATCGACCTGCTCCGGCCGTCGACCGACCGACCGCCAGAGCAGAGCACCACCCCACCCGTGAAGTCGCTCGCTCGGCCGTGAGCTGTCCCGGAAGGGTTGCCTGCTTGGAACAGGCTGGTTGGCCTCGCTCGCATTGCCGAGCGAGCGGGCGTGGCAGCAGGTCCGGGGCTCACTCAGGGTCATTAACAATTCAATTCAACAGCGGCTAGTAGGATTATTAGGGCTTATAAAGTTAAACAAACACAGGATCTTCGTGGCACGGGACGGGCGGGATTTTAGCTGAGGCAGCGGCGGCGGCTCTGCTGGAGCCCCGTTTCCCTTAGCCGCGAAGGTTTGGACCGGCCATAGACCATGATGGATTGATGGCCCATGCGATGTGATTGGGTTTTCCCCTTTTTTCTTTTTGATAACAACAGAAGATGTGATTGGAATTGACTATTGAGTGCTACGTACGCGCGTCGAGACAAACAAGAGGACGAGCGGCCGCGCTTTCAGCATGGCTGCGGCTGCTCCTCCTCCTCGTGATTACGACGGGCTTGTATGTAAGACCCGCTATTTTCATCATGTGACTGAGATGGCTGCTGATTACAGCAGAGCATTGCAATGCGATAGCCGATAGCCACCCACATGGTTTTTGTCCTCTCGCGCTCTCTTTTTTTTTCCTTTAAAAAAATTGAAGGAGTAGTACTACCACAAGTTTATTTGACAAAGGAAGACCTCTCTAGCCTGGGAATTCCCTTGCCATTGCCGCAGAAATTCAATGGCCTCGTCGTCACCTTGTATGTTAAGGGCATATGCACTTGGTCATCACAATTACTGGCTAAACTATGCACAAGGCGAGACTAACAATTTGTTCGTCGCATATATATATATATATATATATATATATATATATATATATATATATATATATATATATATATATATATATAT
Organism: Chrysopogon serrulatus; assembly: GCA_015844335.1. NCBI lineage: Eukaryota > Viridiplantae > Streptophyta > Magnoliopsida > Poales > Poaceae > Chrysopogon > Chrysopogon serrulatus. The sequence goes on along the minus strand of JADLZL010000397.1, from coordinate 418,575 downwards.
ATATATATATATATTAAAAAAAAGTAGATAGATGAAGAAAAGGTTAGTGACAGGTTGGACACTGATGAGCGCAAAAAGTCTGTCGTACTGTTCGCTCGTCTTATCAGCCAGACTTATCAGCCGTTCGAACAATATTTTTCTCTTATACCAAACTAGTCGGTTTATCTTATTAGCCGGTTTATTTTACCAGGCAAACAAATCAAAGTTACTAACATACTCCCTCCGGTCCCTTTTTATTTGTTGCCGTGGGATGCATGCCACAAGTTTGACTTGATTTATAAAAAATACGTACAATATTTATATCTCCAAATAATTTTATTAAAAAAACTAGATCCAAAGATCTTTCCGATGATATTAATTATGATACTAATCGATGATATTTATTATTTATTAAAATTGTCGGTATTTATGTCTCGGGAAGCGAAGCGACAAATAAAAAGGGTCGGACGGAAGTATACAGTATAGAATTATTAAATCCTTGTCTAGGTAGGAAACGATGGGACGTCTACGCATGGCTTTGGCACAATTTCCAGGGGGCAAGCAAACAGTGCCTACTCTTGCGAAATCTTTCGTTCTGAAAAAACGAAGATGGAGCATGAGGCGTGGGATGGGACTGTGTCGAGGGCCTGCCTCTGCCTGCCTGCCGCCTCGCATGACGATGACGATGCCGCGGCACCGAAGCACCCCGGACGGCGCAGAAAGGCGGCACACGAATGGAAACTCCTCTGTGCTTCCAATTTCCAACAGAGATCATGTCAATCAAATCGTCACTATTCGGCGAGACTTTATGCTGGTAGGATGAAACAGCTAAATTTTTATGAGAAAAAAGATTATTTCGACGGCTGATACAATACACCGACTGATAAGCTGGTAGAGCAAATCGTGGTTAGCACTGACCCGCCAGCAACCGCTACAGGATGCATTTATTCGACGATTCTCCTTGTCTGCCGGTCCATCCTACTACTGCTCCTACAGGCTCCGGCTGTTGCATGGATTGTGACAGCGTCCGGCACCGCCAGAGTGGTGACTGGTGATTGCTCTGCTCTGAGCTGGTCATCTGCGCCTGCGCGGAGCCCAAGACACTGACACTGGATCATCACCTGGCTCGCCGCATCTACATGGAGGCTAGTACGAGACAGACATGTCGTTGGGAATATTTCGGAAGCCGGGACGCTGGATCTTTTCTTATCGTTTCCTTGCTCTTGACTCTCATGCGTGTCTGCTCTTGTAGTATCGTGCATCTGTCCTTCTTTCTTTTTCTGCATTCCACATGTTTGTTTTAAAAACAAATGCCGGTAATTTTATAAATAATAAATATTATCGATTAGTATTTTAGTTAGTATCATTGGAAAGATCTTTGAATCTTTTTTTTTAACAAAATTATTCGGAGATGTAAATATTGGACATTAAAAATGTTAAACTTGAAAAAAAAAACGACATTTAATTTGGGACGGAGTTTGTTCACTCCCTGGCAATCATGAGTTTTTCCACTCTTTTATCACATCAATTTTTACCCGTATATATGGACAATAAATTTAGTGAAAAAAAAACTAATTATACGGTTTGTTGTAAATCACGAGACGAATCTTTTTCTCTACTTGGGCCACGATTTAATATTTGCCAAATACAAATAAAATGCTACGAAACTTTTTCGTTGTTTGTTACTCTCTATGGGTTTTCTTCCTCATCAGTCCTTGTTGACCACATCGAGAAGAAACGGTAGCATGCATGTGATTGACCCTAGTAGCTAGGTACTCGTAGAGCAGACTGAATTTCCGGAGGGCGGTGCGAACGGGCTCAGCAGGTACCCGTTTTGCGTTGGCACAATCGTACACAAATAATTAACGCTCGCTCAGCAGCTGTCATTTCGACGAGACGTAAATAAGCGCGTGGCCACTCGATCCCAATGGCCGCGATCGAGCGCGGCAGCTGCACTCGTGCGTGATCGATCGTACACCAGACGCCGGGACGCCCAGGATGACGTGAGGCGGAGACCGGAGCGCGGCGCGGGCACGCCCAGAGGACATGTTTGGATGGTATAGAAAAAGTTTTGACTGTGTCACATCGAAATATCGGAGGAACGTCGAAAGAGAGTTTTGAATACTAATAAAAAACAAATTACAGAACTCGTCAGGAAACCATGAGACAAATTTTTTAAGTATAATTAATCTTTTATTAGCAAATGTTTACTGTAGCAGCACATTGTCAAATCATGGACTAAATAGGTTAAAAGATTCGTCTCGTAAAGTTATTGCAATCTGTGCAAATACTTATTTTTTTAAACTATATTTAATACTCCATACATATGTGACGAAATTCGATGGGACGGAGCAAAAAATTTGCCCCTTCCATCCAAACATCCAAACAGCACGCAACGCTACGCCGGAATGCCGGTATACATCCATCGCCTGGAACAGAATGCCGGTATATGGTATCCATCTCGCCTCCCCCATGCCAAAGGTCACACAGCTCATCAGGTGGCGCGAATTTTATTTTTAATGTTTTTGGGAAAAAAAAGAGAGAAATTTATCGTCACTTTTTTTTTTTTTGAGAAGGAACATGTATTGATCTTAGTGTATTACCCCTTTTACAAACAGGACTCCAAAGAAAAGGAAAATTATAAAGTATCCATCTCCTGCTGCACCCCATGCATGCATGCATTCCCAATCATCATCGGACACGAGCCAAACTCCACAAGGTGGAGGCCGGCACTTACTTCTAGGCGAATCGTGACTCATCGCCTCCCAGGCGCGCATCGGCCAACTTTATTTTTTAATCCTTCGATTCCAAAAAAAAAAAGAGAGAAAGCTATTGTTTCACCAAAGAACATCTTCCTCGAGATTAATAGGGTCATGGATCATCACTTTTTCAACGATGGGCCCTCGACTTGTTTAGTTACTCTGCAACGGCGTCGGAGTAGATTCCATCGAAAACGGAAGATGTAAGAAATTTTCCACTCTCTCATCCATCAAAACAAGCCGCAAAGGATTTTTTATCCGTATATATGGAACATTAAATGTTAGTGAAAAAAATAACTAATTACAAACAAGATCGACTAAAGCGATGGACCCCGTTGTAAATCACCGCGAGAGGCGAATCTTTTAATCCTAGTTGGGCGGCACGATTGGACAATATTTATCAAATACAAATGACTCGTCGCATGTTATGTGGACATGTGTACCCTACAGATTACCTCAATTTATCGTCACTGTTCACTTGCGGCGTACAGTATGGATTACTTTACTTGGTGGCGCTGAACTTGAACTCCTGCTAGCCTAGCCATAGCCACCACCACTACTTTTATTTATTATTATGCAGGCCGTCAAAGCTTGGCGGGACGATCCATGGATGGATCTCAAAGCAGTCAGTCAGTCATGAGGAAGGCGACCGGGCTGTACTTTTATCAAAAGCTGACGCGCACTGCATGTATCCACTACGAAGAAAAATTATTAGCCGGTCGAGAGGAAGAGCAAGTCAAATCAGAGAGAGCGAGAGAAAGCCGTGAATGGGTGCAAAAAGAAGATAGTACTACTACTGCAAAAGAAGATAGTACTACTACTTCGTAAATTTTTTATAAAATATAATTTATTTTATTATGACCATCAACAAAGATACCATTTTATTATTTACATAAATATTTTAAAATAAGACGGATGCTAGTAAAAACTAAAACGCCCCCGGATCAAGACTTTGTGAACCAAAAAGTGTAGTAGGCCCCCAAACTTTGGCGTGTCAAAGGCGAGCGCTCGTTTTCTACGTTTTCGTCGTGTTTTTCTTTTCCCTCACAGCAACAACCATGGACGGACGGACGGACGGACGCCTAGTTTTTTTTTTTTTTTTTTTTTTGAAACTACTCGCTTCTGAACGCGCACGGCACGGCCTCGAACGGGTCGTACCATTTGACTGTTGGACCCCAGAGCTTGCGCTTGCACTTGGTACTGTGACCAACTCCCGCGGGCCAGGTGCGCCGATTTGACTTTTTCGTCGCGGCCGGCCTTTGGTTGGTTCATCGATCGACTTGGCTGAGTGCGCGCCAGTGCCGCCGTGCAAATGGCTCGAGCGGAGTTTCAAGTGGTCAGCAGCAAGATGTTCGGATCAGCAACGGCGACGTTGTGCGAGCTGCGGAGGGAGCAGCGTGAGCGCGTGTGGATCTGCATATCGGAGTTCGCCGCACGGCCCAGCACGAGCATCACCGCGGGCTCGGCCGACTGCCTCGGCCCGGTAATCTCCTGCGGACCGTCCCCTCTAGGCGCTCCATCCATGCCGAAGACGGGCCTCTCTACCAAGCGGGCCGATCGATGGCAGCTAGGCAGTGTTCCGTGGGCTTTTTGCACCAGAGGGACTATTTTGCGATTCGTGGTTTTCTTGGCCCATGGGCTCATTTTGGACTTTCCATTTGATCATCTGAAAAAGAAAAAGGTTAATGTTTGGTTGACGTTTTATGGGTCCCAATTTCTTTGCTGCCTGCCACTTGCTTTGTGCTCAGCTCCCAATTTCCTAGCTGGCACTTGCTTTATCAGTTGTTTCAACAGTATTTATCTCTTATGAAAAATTATTCATTCCAGCTTATCAGCTGGCTTATAATACTAGCTGATGTGCTTGATTCATTTGCCATAGCCGTCTGAGAAGTCAGTGAAAACATTGATTATCTGGCTGCCGGACTTCTCCAGCAACAACCATAGCCGATCACTACCATGCTGCATGACATGTTTCCAGAACAATTTATAGGACTGGTGGGCCGTGGGCCTAGTACATGCTAGATGGTATTATCAGTTAGGGAGCCAGGTAGCCAACTTCCAAATTGCTCCATACTTCTCACAATTGCACTGAATCAGCTAGTGTTACAGGAAGAGGTGGGGTGGACTTAGATAATTCAAAATACAGTTGATTTTAGATGCTTTGGATGTAATTTCATGAGTTTATTTGGTTCTCAATATCTATTGTCATTTGATCAAATAAAATCTAAAATCTATTGGGGACTAACTAAAGAAAAATCTAGTGTCCATTAGATTTTTTTTATTTATAGAGGCAGACCAACATTAATATCCATTTTCTAGTAGACAATCATACTCAATTAAATATAATTAAATATATCTAACTAAATATGTACAAAGTATAGAAGATATATCTAGTTAAAATATGTACAAAGTATAGAAGACAATATAGCAGACAATTATACTCAATTACCTCCAACAGATATCAGTTAATTTGTCTAAAATTTTAAGGTGTGAACATGAGTTATTTTTTAAAAAAAATTACAGGATCTTTCAAAATGAGGCCACGTATATAATCTAGGTCCAGCTTTTGATATAGAATTAACATATAGTGGCAATAGTTTTGTTACTATTATTGGACCATATTGGATGTATTTGGACTTAACAATAATTGGATTGGACATTAGTTGTTTTGTATTGAGGTAGGATTGGACTTGGATTAATTTTTTCCCCTTGAATTTTAATTGGATTTGCCAAATGAATTATGCTACGTCTAGCTACAGGGTATAATATATGGATGGAAACCAAGTCAGATCTGGATCCATGCCTGGTTTCAGCTCTGGTATCTCTACCTCTCTGTCACCTCGATTTGTATATTTGTTTGATAGCGTTGCCGTTGCAAATCTTGCATTGCAAAGTCATCATGTCCGCATCCTTCACAGTAGCTTGTTCCACACTTGCATTTATTATGACCTTGGACAGAGAAGTATACTTCTGCTACATGCAAGCGAGTGACAGCCGTGCTTCACACGCGGCGCATTTTTAAATCCAGAAAGCCAAATATGATTTGCATCGACAGTTACGCGATGATGGTGCTGTCCAGGTTATGTGCAGTGCTGCCACACAATGGCCGGCTGATCAGCGATTGATGGAGAGATGAATAGACCAGAATGTCTGTCATCAGTTCATGACAACACACGAACCCTTCTGAATCATTTTGAGTTGGAAATAAAAATGGCCACAAGATTAGGTGCTTGAAATCTCCGATTCGTGGGGTATTAGCGCACCGCAAAGCATGCGTTTTCATAGTCGTTCTTATGATCTTATCCTGTTCCACTCGTGTCGGTGTGGCCGTAACAACTCAAGAGATCAGAATGTGTTAGCAGTTTGCATGAACACCAGAGCTCTTGCCTCGTGCGGTTGTGCCACAGATGTTTAAGTTTAAGGTGGATAATGTTGGGTTTTTCTTTTCCACCTCAATCGCTTCTAAGTTCCAACCCATGCATATAGATTGTTAGAGATGATTGGAGCACAGGCAAACAAGCTTTAAGGCACCTGAGTTTTGAATATTTTCTGTCCATCGGAAAAGACATAGGGCCACTAAAAATCTTCTGATCTTTCAAAAAAAAAAACTAAAATCTTCTCATTTTCAAAATAGATGTTACAAATAAACTACTGCTCATTTTGTTTGTACCTTCCATCATTGCTTTTGCACTTTTCAAATTAAAATTTTACCTAAAAATGCTATATTTGAGTGGTTGTAAAATTGTTTAGTGCTAAAATGTATTCCAAAATCCGATAAAATCATATTATTAAAAATCCATGGTCTAAAAGTAGTATTTGTATGTAATTTCTTAATATATGTGTGTGTTCAAGTGAAATCTTTTTTTTTTACAAAGCATAAGCTCAAAATTAGGTTTTATTTTCAAATTAAATTTAAAACATTTTACAGAACATACATAATAGGTAAACCTTCAAGTTTTCAAATAAATTACCAGCTTGCCTACAAATAATGTCTTACAATTTAAAATATAGAAAATAATGTGAAACAAACTTCCGACAAACTGGTAATACAAGTCTAAAATACTACTACAGACTAGTATAAACTCTAGGCCCTCTGCACTTGACGTTAAGGACGCTGCAGAGTCTTATTTAAATATGTGCTGGTAATCATTCCGACAGCCGCAGATCAGGAGGAACAGTGGATGGCACAACGGCACTGGAATGATCTCTACCACCAGCTACTAGCCCCGTATCATTAGATTGCACTCGCACACACCATTTTGGCATTATACTCTACATGCGGCAGCTTTCCTTTGCACTCGATGGCTTCAAAGAAAGAGCTCTGGATCTCCAACTATACTGGATGATGATATGCTGCAGCAGTACAAAGAATATTATATAGTATTGTTCTCTCTGTTCCGCTCATTCGTTCTAAATTTTAAAATGTTTTGATTTTTATAAGATATTTTATTTTTTTTTTAGACTATGGATTTAGATACACACCATATATTTATTTGATGTCAAAAACATTACTACTTTAACGAACAATGCACCTATAATCGTATTTTTTCAAAGAAAGTTAAACCATATTCTTCAGCAAATAGATTCACATCACATCAACATGAAGGATTGATTTGAAACTTCACCATGTTTGTACCACATGTAAAAAAAAAATCACATGGATATACGTAGGAAGTGAACCGCTCTCCAAAAAAATTAGCAATAAAAAAATCAAAGAAGAGGTGTTTAATTGTTTCATCCTTAGAACATTAAGCACACATTGAACTTAGGTTTGTTTCTTGCGGTGGACAATCAGGAGTGATAATGTTTGTTAGGATTTAAACTCGAGACCTCAACGTTAATGTTACCTCAAGTGCATAAACTAAAAGAGCGATGACAAATATGACTACATAGCTGACGCTATTCTTTTTACTACACAATTTAGATTATTTTTGTATATTTAACACTAAAGTTGTATATCTTGTCAAGTACTACAACTTTGGTGTCGACTCCATTTCCATTTGACATTGTTAATCATTTTAAATCTAATCCAAGAACTTATATTGCATATTTCTACTTGTAAACTATCTCAAATTAAAAAGCTCTCGATTACAAAAATTTAGATTTCTTTAAACTCTACAATTTTGATAGAAGGTTTGTCTTAATGCGATTGCATATGAAAACGTTATGACTTTCTTGTGCAAAACATGATATCACTGTCAGTTCGTGGCTCTAACCAGCAGACGGAATTCTTGGCCTAGCCAAAGCATAAGACCTAATTCTTATATGAAAATATAAGTTTAGACCTAATAATTGTACATGGCAATATCTCATGTTTATTGCTTGATGATTATCACATTCTAGAAAAACCAGTGTATCATCTGCATATTGCAGGATAGATAGGCTCGCTTCTACTAGGTACGGTACTACACCTTTACTTGCATATTCGATTTCGCTCTTGCAATTTTGATAGCTAGCATGTCCACAAAAATGTTAAATGAAATTCAGGACAATGTATCACCTTGTCCTAAAACCTTTTTTATTTGAAAATATGGCCCAATTTGATTATTTAATTTACTCTTGACATTACCTCCCTATATAGAAGTCTTAATCCAAGAACATCAATGTTTGTTGAAGAAAATCACATTTAACGAGCTTGTTCGCTTCAACTAAAAAGCCGTTTCAGCTTATCAACCAGCAGTATTTTTTTCTCATAGAAAATCAGTTGTTTCAACAGTATTTTGGTTTATCAGCCAACTTATAAGTCCCGTCTATGCTTTTTCAAAAACTAAAAGATTACAACATTCTTTTTCTTCATATGGATCTCATAGTTTTGTGAAGAATGACCGCCCCTTCCATAATATTTCTACCTGGCAATATAGCTAGTGTTTACTTTTGTGAAAATTTTGAATCTCAAGTTTAGCGGATATATTGGTTTGCATTGCTGTATTTGTTTTTGTTTCGCCAGTTTTTGAAAGCAGAATGATGGTTCTAAAATTCGTACTACGTGGAGGTAAGAAACTTTATGGAAGTTGATTTATTTTGAGATGGAAAGGGTTCATTAAAATTGTATTCTTTTCTTGACCGCGGGAGTAGAAAGGATATACATATAGGTATGGGAAGGTTTTGGAAGGGTTCTCCTCCAACTCATATACTGTCCATAAATACTATTTATCAAAGTTGTTTTTTTTTTTTCTCTGAATAAACTGGGGATTGGAGAAATACCGCTATTTTTTGGTTCATCTGGCTCTAACTCCTTAGCCACTGTAGCATGAAGCCAGAGCGAGAAGCCGGTAAAACAGGAGATGTGTGCAGAGCAGGGTTAATCCAGCGGAAAGTCTATTCTGTCGAACACATTATCATCACTGCCTGCCAGGTCCGCTTGAGCAAAAAAAGAGCACAGAAACGATCACCATTTCTCACGGCACGGCTGGCGATTCGCTCCGCAGCGAGCTAGAGCCAGCGATCTCGCCGCGAGCATCCAAATCAGGTACCGAGACAGACGCGCAACAGGTCGACGGAGGAGCCACGCTTTCGCGCAAGAGGCCATGGGGGGGATCGGAGCGCACGGCCAGACACGTTCACGTCGCCGATCCGCGTCACGGACAAGTCCGGCGGTCAATGGGGGCGCCAACAATGCCTGACTTTCACGTGGCCCTGGGCCCACTAACAGTGACATACAAGTTGTCCTTTCCTCCTCTACCCTCGCTCAGCTGCTCTTCCTCTACACTCCTCTTCTCACTGTCCCTCTCCATCGGTTTTGGTCTCATCTCTTTTTCTCGCATTTTTGCATTGGAGTCCACACGCAAACCAGGCACTGAGCTCGAGTGGGGGTCCCTAGACTACTACTACTGCTGCTGCGGCTAACACGCGCGAGAATTGACAAAAAGGGGCTCGGTAGAACTCCATTTTACAAAATTTGCAGAAAAGCCCCCGTCTTTCGCTCATAATTCTTTATTCCTCCACCACCGCTCGGCCCAGATCCTGAGTCTACGCCGGCCGCACTGCATCATCCTCATCCACCTCGGGTTCAGCAGTTCCAGTGCTCCGTGGGCTCGGTCCACCACGCCATCGGCGGCGGCTGCTCCACGGCGAAGAACCCGCCGCACGGCTCGTCGTCGTCCAGGAGCCCCGTCTCGTCCTCCTCCACCTTCAGGAAGCTCCCGTGGAAGAACAACCCGCCATGGTTCGCCGCCGCCGCCGCCGCCGCCGCCGTGCCTTCAACGGCGCCGGGCGCGTCAACAAGAAGGGTACCCTGCACCTCCGGCACCGGCGCGTCCGCCACGGGCGGGTCCGCGTCGTTCAGCACCGCGCTGGAGTCGCTCTCGGACGACCCCACCCCACGGGGGGCGGCCCGTCCGAGGCCGCCGGCTCCGCCTTGACCGACGTGAAGCTCGCCGCTGCCTCCTCGTCCCCCAGCTTCGCCTTGAGCTCCTTGATCTGCCACAATTCAGACAAGCAACCGAGTTAGGATCAAGCCATTGCGTTGAGCACGTGAACAAAGAAAACAAACAACGCCGTGGTGGTCATACCTCGGCGAGGAGGGCGTCCTTGTCGCGGCAGAGCGCGTCGTGGTCGTGCCGCAGCGCCTCGTAGGAGAGGCGGAGCGCGGCGTAGTCGCGCTCCAGCTGCTTGGTCTTCCAGCGGGCGCGGCGGTTCTGGAACCAGACGGCGACCTGGCGCGGCTGCAGGCCGAGGTCGCGCGCCAGCCGCGCCTTGCGCTCCGGCTCCAGCTTGTTCTCCACCTCGAAGCTCCGCTCCAGCGCGCGCACCTGCTCGGTGCTCAGGCGCCGCTTCTTCTCCCCGCCGCCGCCTCCGCCGCCAACGCACGCCATCATCTCCTCGTCCGCGTCCGCGTCCGCCTCCATCCCGACCACGGCGTAACCATCATCTGGGAACACGCGAAGAACTCTCAATCATCTTCCGCACGGACGCGTTCCGCCACGACATCACCCCCCAAAACAATGGATTCCCGCAAGAACAACAAAACAGAAGGAAGAAGCTGGAAGTTACCATCCGGATTAGCCATGGCAGCGAGGGAGGGACTGCCGCCGCGTGGCCGCTTCATGCCGAGTTCGATCAAGTGGAATTCAGAGAGGCACACCGCGAGACTGACTATCTTACAGCGAGAAGAGGGTCAGTCAATGAGCGGGAGGAAGAGCGCCGCGCCTCCATTGCTGCCTCCCGGCTCGTCTCTGTTCCCTGCCGTGACCCATGGCGAACGAACGCCACGCGCCCTCGCCGGTCGATACAGTTCTCCTCTCTACAATTGCAGATTTTTCACGAGTGGTTTCCTCGCGATCCAAGAAAAGTAGTGGCTGGGACTGGAAGGCAAGAGTGAGAGTGTGGAGTGAGGCCTGTGTGGCTGTCTCTCCCTCCCCTCTCTGTTTTTCTTTTTTGGTTTTGCTTTCAGTTCCCGCAATACTGTGTGCTGTGTCCTCTGTGCGTTTAATAAAGGGCGTGAGAGGGTGAGAGGGAGGAGAGGCGGAAGAAGGGCCAGCTCGGGGTCAGGGAACTAACTGGGTTAGGTGGTGCGGTCAAGAGGCAACCATGGTTAACCTTGCAGGCACCTCGACTGTTCGTTGCGGTTCAGTTGATCGATCAGTTCACAAGGAAGCAAAGCGTGCACGACAGCGCATACTTGTGTCGGGGTTCGATCAGGGCCACCAGGGGGCAGGACTACACTTCGAGTGAATCGTGCTAGGTTTTGAAAACGTTCCAAGTTTTACAGAAGTTAATTTTCCTATTTACACTAAAGTTTCTACCATAGTATTTATTTTTTGCCTGTAAATCAAGGCTACTGGAATTTGTGCTTTGACTGGCATCGTGGTGTCAGGAGGTGCTTGGTTCCCCGCCGACGGAAACTACACCAGACAGCAACGACACTGGTTCCGTAGCTGCTGCTTGGTTCTCGTCAAAACTGTGATTGCCACTACTTCTCTCGGCATAAAATCACGCTACACCTGTGGTGCCGAACGAAATTCAGCGCCGCTGTTGCGGCGTGACAGCCCACACGGCCAAGAACCAAGCAGACCTCATTGTCGACCAGACATTATGGATTTCTAATTTTTGTTCCTATATAAAAAGCTCTTGTTTCACGTTGGGGCCAAATTGCCAACGTCACCCTAACCGTTTTATATATGAAAAAAGAACCATCACCCCTATTTTTTTTTTCCAGTAACGGACACCATTCCTACGCAGCTAGCTAGCCCTATACTACAGCGGAAACGCGGCGGTGGTCAAGCTCCGGTCACGCCCATGAAGCCAAGTTGAAGCAGATCGACGAACCAGAGCCGGGGAAGCAGGTAGGCCTGGCGTGGCGTAGGCAGGCAGCTGGACGCCGAGGCCGCGGCCGGCGTCAGCGAACGGCGCCGCACCCCCACCCTCGACACAACCACAGCGCGCGGCAGCGTGAGCGGCGAGGCGATCAGCGCGGGTACTGACTCGGGTTGGGCTGGGCAGTTGGCGGGGCCGAACCTGTACGGGCGAGGTGACGCGCGTGGGCCGCGCGGCTCTGCCTCGTGGGGGCGTTGCGTTGCGTTGGTGCGGCGCGGTGGTCTCTGGTTTCGGCGCGGGCGCTCGTTCCGCCACCCCCGGCGGACGGGGTGCACGGGACGGGGCGGGGCGATGCGGGGCTCGGGCGTGAAAAGGGGCCGGGTCGCTTGGCTTCCATTGGTCGGGGGATCAAAAGGCAGGCCGGTAAAAGCCAAACCATACGGCGAGGGCAGCTTTCTGGGAAATGGACACGGGGAATGCTGAACGGCTGGACCCGTAGTATTCGTACGGAGCGGGGGACCTGGAGTAGGTCGATTTGCACTTCACTCCCTGAATTGAATCCTCCACACACATTTGCCTGGCATCCATCCTCGCGCAGGAGCCTGGCAACAAGTTCTTCTTCTGCTCAAGAGGGGGGCTAGCAGCATCCTTCGACCTTAGCTGGGGTAAAATATCATTTTTTTCTCAGAATAAAAACGCAATCACCGAAGATTCTGCGCCCCATTTCTGCAGAACAGCGACGCGAAATCGTTTTCAATCGGCTCGCTCGTCGTCTCGTCGATCGCCCGCCCGCCCGCCGGTGGAGAAAGAAAAGCGATCGCGGCTTTTGGTACGCTTCCCCCACCTTTCTTTTTGTTTAGTAGCACCGGGCTGCATATTCTAACCTCCCCCAAATCCCCAGCGAATCCTTTTGGACGCAAAATGTCCCCCCGGGTTTTTTAAAATTCGCCCCCCTGAAAACGACGTGTCGCGAAAGCTGGGATTCCTTGGACGCTCCATTGGCCCCCGTGTCGTTGCCAAGTGTTGCCCTTTATTTGCGCTCGTAATGTTTTTCTTATCTTAGTATGTAAAGCGTGCGATCACGAACCACCCGAAGAAGAAACAAATAGTGACGAGGAAAACGTAATGCTAGTGTCCCGTTCGTTCAGTGGCGTTTTTTTGAATTGCTCGCCGTGTGATCGGTGACGAGGTTTCCGTCACGCCGCACTTCTGTCGGTCACTGTTGCTGTGCCATTTTTATTAGCGCAAACTCATCTGCGTGTAACTCATCTGGTAAAGCTTGTTGAACGGAGTGCTTCAAGACTGGGACGAAACTGGGAAGACGCAAAGATGCAGCGAAAGTTACATCCCAGCTACTGGATGCACTTGAGGTTTGACACAAGTTGCACGATCTATAGGACACGACAGATAAAGTCAGTCTTTGTGTGTGTGGCCGGCACGGCAGGACTACTACAGTCTATATATATGCAGCCACTGTCAGCACACCAATGCAAGCCCTCGTTCTTCTTTTCTAGGATATACGTGACGCCGTTGTGAATTTGCATCGCTAACATATTCTCTTGTTCTAAACTATAGCTCACTTTGATCTAGTCTGAAAAGGTCAATTAGATATATTATCTAAACCTGTTATTTTTATAAGGATTTAATAAAACTAATTTCATGTTGCAGAATGAGATCAAATGTGCCATAATTAAATAGCGTGCTTGCCGGGATGGTGATCGGTGACCGGCGCCACGGCCAACGGAGACTGCCAAAGGGGCAAAGGCCACGGGCACCTGGCCGCCTGCATGTTGGCCTCCCTCCACCCGGATCCCTCAGGGTGACATTTCTTCTGTCGATCTCACGGGCTCACAGCATCCACGGCGGCTCGGCGCCGTACCGCGCCGCCCGTAGCGACCAACAAGTTATTGGCATCATCAGCTGCGCCTGTGTCCGGCGCCTCGGGCTCGGGTCCTTGTCACACGGCTGGGGCATGCATATGCATGCTTCTGCCGGAGGCGGACAAGGGATTGGTCGGGGGGCGTGGCGGTACGTACTAGTACTGTACGTACTGGCGTGTGATTCCTGAACAAACAATGGTGGTGTCCGTGTCAGTCATGGTGATGGATGGGACTCGTTGCCAGGGCCGCCCGCCAAAAGGGGACCTCACGGTCTCACAGAGTCACTGGACTTTCTGCGCCAATGGAAGCAACTTGCGTTGCGTGCGCGCCTCACTGCACTCCACATCTGCTTTGCACACAGTACTGTAGAAAGTGTAGATGGACGGCTGCTGGTTCCTTACCGTGTACCGTACCCGTGCACCATCGTCGTTTACTGTGTTCGCGGCCCAGATGCACCTACAATCTCACTGTAAACAAGCGGGGAAAAAACGTGGTCGTGGCTTGAAAACGAGATTGCTCCAAACCTCCTCGTTGCAATCTCTAGGGGGCAAAACAAGAATGGTGGGAGATACTCAGATACAGTTGCAAACAAAACAACTGGATCAGAGATCTAAAGATCAATAATGGTCTCACTGGCTAGGCACGCGACCTCGAGGAGTTCATCACTTTTGTGGAACAAAATGTGTAACAAAAGCATAGGATAACATTTTGAAGATAAAATTAAGTGGACATTAACTTTAAATTATGTTTATTCGGTACCATCAACCTATAAGGCACAGTATGTACTACAGAACTACAAGTTTTTTTGTATGACTTACCTTACATAATATGATTTGGAAAGCTTGACAGATTGGTGAGACGGCGTGAGTGGCCTCCCAACGCCTCTTCCCCCTTATGCAGGCATATCATGGAAACAACACTTCATACAATTTATCAATTGTGGAACCCATATACGCATCAAGGTGAGTATAGAGATACATAATAAATTGGATTTCACGAGACCTATGACTAGAGGAAGGCCACTTATCCTAAATGTCTTTGATTGGTGGTCTAAAATGATAATCATGGTAATCGTTCCTCATAAGACGCCTAGGCATATAACCACCGGCGGAGCCGCGTAGTGGCCATGGTGGGTTCCGGGCCTCCTTCCGTGGATGAATTTTTAAAGACCATATACAACTGTGAGACTACCAGACTACATGCATATGTATTACCCGTTGCATATCTACATGGCTGCATGTGTATATAGTTAGTTTCTAAACTGCATGGTGGAGTACTTGCTACTTGTCTTGATATTCACTTATAAGAAGCTTGCTTGCTTGATTGCCTTATTATTCCCTGTGGGGATTGCTCCCCCGGGTATCCTCAGCCGAGGGCCTGGGCCGAGCGGTCGGGCAAAGGCTCGGCCCGAGAAGACCATGCCGAGCGCTACCGAAGACCGTGGAGTAAGGCGCAAGACTCGGCATGCGATATGATCCGCCTAGATCATCGGGCGTCGCTTTCCTTGAACCTAGGATTTCTGGTCGGCCGGGGTCAGGTGCCGATCAAGGAAAGCAAGATTAGATTGATCTTGTAACCCCCCCCGACTATATAAGGCGGGCGGGGACCCCTCCAAAACAGTTGTTCCCGATCATAATCCACAACCGTAACACAGGACTAGGGTTTTACGTCACCTCGACGGCCTGAACTGTCTAAACCCGTGTCTCGTGTTACTTTCTTGCTCTTGATCTCGCGCACCTCACCACCCTCGATCTCATCTACTACCTCGGGCACCCCCAAGGTAGGGCTGCCGACCGAATATCGTCGACACCGGGCGCGCCGAGTAGGGGTGTGCGTTTCGGATCCGTCGGCCGAGCAAGATGGTTACTCCTTCCACCGTCGCTCTCCCGCCATGCGTCGCATGACCTTCACCGCCGGATCCATCACGTGGACCGTCGCCGCCGAGCACGATGGCGGGGAGAACGGCCAACCCCGGTCCCATCCAATGGAACCGGGCATGCGTCGGCCCCGGCCGCCCAGCCAGCCTCCAAGCGAGGCCACGGCGATCCTCCCCCGAGGGCGACGCCGCCGCCCGTCGGGAGAGGAACCCCGTCAACTCCGACGACTGATTGAGCTCATCGACCGGGGTCGGTGGAGGCATACGCCGAGTGCATCGAACTTCGCCGAAAACACGCCGCAGTGCGGTTTAGCGAGCACCCACCCGCCGGGCCGGGATGGCAACCCGCGTCGCCGCCGGGCACCACGCCCGATCCGACCACCCGCCGCCGAGGCCATCGGCCATCCCGGTGAGGCCCATCGGACTGGGACGTCCCATCGCAGCCGGCCGGACGACCCACCCGGGTTTGGGCCCCTGGTTCGGGAGATTTCCTCCGGCACCCAAACCACTCGGCGGGACGCCATCGCATATCCCCGGAGGAACGGATCTACAACCATGGTGGCATCACCCCGACCGCAAGGTCCCGCGGGTACCCACCAGAAGTAGCACGGCGACAACTCGCCCAACCATCACCTGGCCGACACCCCATCGCCGATCGTTAACATGGTACGCCTCCACCTCGCCGGAGAACGACGAGTCACTCCACACCATCCCGGGAGGAGCAGCCCGGTTCCGACTCCGATGCCTCTCCCCGATCCGATCTAGATACATCAATCGTTGTTAGTGGGCCGAACCCTTCAAATAAATTACACCCCTCCCGATATACCGGGCGCAGATCTTCATGCTCCGAGCGGTCTCGCCGGACGAGGACCCACCGGCCGACGAGACAGATGGACATCGCTGGGCCGATCGCGAGGCGCCAAACGCCGATCGAGCCGAACGCCGTGTGGCTTACGAGGAACAGAGCAGCCGCCTCCTCCGAGATGCGGCCGCCCGACGCCACCTCTACAGAACTTGGCGTAAGAGTTCGCCTACATCGACGAACGGATCGTAGCGCCGACCCCGAAGCGCCAATCTGCCGTCGCCGCTAACGAGCTTGAGGCGCTTGCCCCGACCCCCTCGGGTAAACCGGGCTAAAGCTTTCATCAAGGCTGCTCAAGTGCGGTGAACAGGCTACGGGAGATGCCGTCCCCGGATCCTCCATCCGGATCCGGCCGCCACCGGTCGGAAGATCCGCACGTTCCCGCCGACGCACAATGACGGGAGGTAGCGCAAATCAAGGCAGAAACGTAGGCGGCCACGACATGCCGTGATCCAACTATCAACCGCCCACCCGCCGACGCCCGTGCGATCATCAATGCCGGACGTGACGCCGCGCCCGTCATCGACGCCAGACGCACCGATGCCTACAACGCCGAGATGGAGCGCCGCCCGCTGCTCCCGACGCCGAAGCACGGGCTCCGACCGCAACGGCGCCCGGTGATCGAGGGCCCCAAGCCCCTCTCGGCACGGCTGCCGGTCCCATCGGTGGCCCAGTCACTCCGGATCCCCGAAGTGGGAGCCCCTACGACGGCAAGGCTAACCCCGAGCAAGGGCTCCAAACGTACGCCAGAGCAAGGCCGCCGCGGGGGAACAAGACACGATGGCAAACTACTTGCTCGGTTATGTTGGCCTCCCCAGCCCCGAATCGTTCACGGACCGAGGAGAACTCCATCGACAACCGGGCGCAGCCCCTAAGCTCTTCGTGGACAACTACATGGCCACGCAGGACGCTAAGCCACGCGCCACGATCTCGAAAGGTTGGCGCAACGCCCCAACGAGACGCCCCGGCAATACATTCGCCGCTTCTCCACGCCGCGCACACTGCCGCCAACGCCAATGACACCGACGTCATCACGGCCTTCATCCGAGGCCTTACATACAAAATCCCCTCGCGAAAAGCTCCACGTAAAACGCCCGAAACAATCGGGCGAGCCGATGAAGACCGCCGACGCCACGCACGTGGAGAGGAGGCCGAAGGGCACCACAGAGACTTCGCCGCAGGAAGAGGCCCATGCCCCCTCCTCCGCCGCCAGAGAGCTCCTCGGCCCAACGATCGCAACACCGACTGTAGGGATCGAAGGCCGGATCATCGCCACGACAACCGCGACCGCCGGACCGATACCGAGGACGCCGCCCGACGTGAACAACGCCAAGTCACGGGTCAAGCGAAACCTCGACGCCGAAGTTCGACAAAGTCCTCGATCACCCGTGCCCGATCCACAAGAATGCGACGCACACCATGCGCCAATGCTACGGGCTCGCAAAGTTTTCCCGAAGAAGACATGAAGCGCCAACGCCGCCGTGACGACGACAAAAAACGGCGGCGACAAAGAAGATGACCTGAAACTGACGGTACTGCACCAAACACCGCCCAAGAGCGTGGCCACGATCCGCGGTGGGCCACACGCAATGGAAAGCAAGAGGAGCAAGAAGCCGACCGCCAGAGGGTCATGGCGCCTCCGACGAGAAAACTATCGCCGACCCCGCCTTCCGCCATGGTCCGACCAGCCCATCACCTTCGCCAGGAAGACCGGTGGTCGGACATACCATACCCCGGGCGTTTCCCCCCGGTCCTCGACCCGATGATCGGCAACGCCCACTTCAAGCGTGTCCTCATCGACGGCGGGGAGCTCCTTGAACATACTCTTCCCAAAGTCGCTCCGGAACTCGGCATCCCGAAAGAGGCCTTCTGACCCGGCCGAATCTCCGCTACGGGGCATCATCCCCGACAAGCCATCGGAGCCGCTCGGCCAAGTGACCTCGCCAAGACAGTTTGGCACCCCAGCCCGGTTCCGTAAGGAAAACCTCGCCGTTCTACGTCGCGGACTTCGACACGCCCATCATGCCATACCGGGACGCCCGGCCCCGCACAAGTTTATGGCGGTCCCTCACTACGCCTACCTCGTGATGAAGATGCCGCCTCCTGGTGGTGTGCTCACCCTCCGCGCCCGACCGAGGAACGCCCACGCTTGCGAGCAAGAAAACTACATCATCAACGAGACCGCCGGCCTCGCCGCCAAGATGCAAGCGTGCCTCGCCGACTCCAAAGAAGTGCCGCCGAAGACCGGAGATCCCTGGGTCAATGAACCACCGCGCTCCTCCATCAAAAACAAGGAGACCAAGGTCATCGACTTGGGCACGGGTGACCCTCCAAGGTCACTCGGATCGGCGCCAACCTCGACCCCAAATAGGAAGACGCCGCTCGTCGGCTTCCTCCGGGACAACGTGGGCGTGTTCGCATGGAAACCTCAAGGACATGCCCGAGTACCGAGGAAGTATGCCGAGCACGCCCGAAGGTCTCATCCTCCGCCAAGCCGGTCAAGCGTAAGCTCCGCCGATTCGCGCCGGACAAGAAAGAGGCTATTAGGGTAGAAATCAACCGGCTCTTAGCCGCCCGGTTTTTTATCAAAGAAGTGTATCACGCCGAGTGGCCGGCAAACCCAGTCCTCGTCCCCAAAAAAGCAATAAAGAATGGCGAATGTGCGTTGATTACACCGATCTTAACAAACACCGCCCTAAAGACCCGCTTCACTCTCCCTCGCATCGACGAGGTCGTAGATTCCACCGCCGGCCGCGAACTCCTCTCGCTTTTTGACCGTTATTCCGGGTATCACCAGACGCCCTAAAGGAGTCCGACCAGGTCAAGACGGCCTTCATAACTCCATTCGGCGCCTATTGCTACACGACGATGTCCTTCGGCCTAAAGAATGCCGGGCGACGTACCAAATGACAATTCAAGCATGCCCGAAGGATCGATAGGCATCAACGCCGAGGCCTACGCCGACGACGTTGTGGTAAAATCTAAAACCGCCGATAGCTTAATCGCCGACCTTGACCAAACATTCAAAAGTCTCCGAGTGTATCGATGGAAACTCAATCCAAACAAGTGCATTTTCGAGCTTCCTCGAATCCCGCCGAATACGGCCGCCAGCCACCTGTATCGAACCAAACCCCGAGAAGGTGTCGGCCATAACCAAAATGTTGCCGCCAACCAATATCAAGGAAGTACTGAAGCTCGCCGCCGCTTGGCAGCCCCTAAGTCGGTACATCTCCAAGCTAGGAGAGAGGGCCATGCCTTTCTTCCGCTTACTCCGAAGCGTCCGACAAGTTTGTTTGGACTCCGTGAGGCCGACGAGGCATTCAAGGAGCTCAAGGTCTTCTTGACGACGCCCCCCCTTTTAACGGCTCCGCTACCCGGCGAGGATCTCCTCCTTTACATCGCAAAGAACGAATCGGGTGGTCTCCACAAATGTCGCCGCCGAAGGCGTGATCGAACCCGGCATGCATTCAAGGTGCGGCGCCGGTCTACTACATAAGCGAGGTCCCCGAACGAGTCCAAAATTCGCTACCCGCAAATACAAAAAGCTCATCTACGCCGCCCCATCGACGCCACGTAAGGTGAACCACTACTTCCGCCTCACAAGATAACGGTGGTGTCCCATTACCCGATCGGGCGACATCATAAAGAACAAGGAAGTCGACGGAGAGTCGCCAAATGGGCGCTTGAAATCGGGCGCATACACCGCCGAATACGCGAGCCGCCGCACGATAAAATCCCAGCGCCGCCGACTTCATCGCCGAAAGGGGGATGGACATGCAGAAACCGCCCCACCTCGAGCACCCCCAAAGACTGGAAGATGTACTTTGACGGTGCGCTAAATGTGAGCGGTGCCGGTGCGGGGTCGTATTTTGTATCTCCAAGCGGCGAGGAACTCCGATACGCCTTGAGAATACATTTCAAGGCATCTAACAACGCCGCCGAGTAAGTCGCCATTCACGGCATCAAGATTGCTATATCCCTCGGGGATCAAACGCCTGAAATCTTCGGCGACTTCGGCGCCGGTCGCCAACCAGTGCAAACAAAGACCGGTCTTGCACCAAATGAGAAAATGGACGCCATCGCTTGGAAATCCGAAACTCGAGAACAAATTCTACGGCATTGAGTTCCACCACATCGTCCGAAGAAAACTCGAGGCCGACGGCTCTCCAAGTTAGGCTCTACACGAGCAGCCATTCCGCCAGGCGTATTTGGCGCCGATCTCCGACACCATCTATCGGCCAAGACGGAGCGACGCCCAACCCGACCCATCGCGGAGAAGGCAGTCGCACTCGCCGAGGCCACCGACGCCAAGACCGGCGCCCCTGCTTCATCGATACCTCACCAACTCGAGGTCCCGACCGACAAAAATCGAGACGTAACGCTTGATACGGGCGGAGCAAGCACTACGCCCCGGTAGAGGGCTCGCCGATGCGCAGAAACGCCAACGCTAACGCTCGCAAAAGTGCGCTCGCAGCCCAAGGCTTGAAGATACTAAAAGAAATACATGCCGACTCGTGGAAGCCATTGCGCCTCTCGGAACCCTGTCGCTCAGAGCCTTCCGAGCTGGATTTTATCGCCGACCGCCGTAGCCGACGCAGAACACCCGGTACGACATTGCGAGGGATGCCAGTTCTTCGCCAAGCGCCTCACCGCCGCCCACGCCTAATGACGATCCCGTCACCGCCGCTTCAGCCTCCGGGGACTCGACCGCATCGCCCCTTCGAGCCGCACTGTGCAATTTTAAATACGCATCGGGTCGCCATCGACAAGTTCTCCAAGTGGATTGAGTACAAACCACTCGCCACCGACAAGCAAAAAGGCCGCCGAAGTTCTTTGAGGAAATCGTTCACCGCTTTGGCATCCCGAACAAGATCATCACCGACCTCGGGTCAAACTTCACGGGAAACGAAGTTCGGGAGTTTTGTGAAGAGCGCCCCATCTTGGTCAAATATGTCTCCGTTGCGCACCCACGTGCCAACGGCCAGGCCGAGCGCCAAAAACGGAATGATCCCGACGCACTTAAAAAAGCGCCTATACCGTAAGGACGACAAGCACCCGGAAGGTGGTCAAGGAACTTCCACCGCCAGCCTGGGATCGCGCACGCAGCACTGCCGGAGCACGGGGTTTCCCCTACTACATGGTATACGGGTCGGAAGCTGTCCTACCCGAGGACGCCGCCTTCCGACGCCAAGAGTGGAAAACTACCCGAGGAAACCTCCGACCAAGCGCCGCCGACGACGCCGACCGTGCGTAAGAAGAACGCCTAGCCGCCAAGTCCGATCGATCGGCAAAGTACCTAGAGGGCGTCCGTCGCTATTACGACCGCAACGTCCCGGCGCGCCCCTTCGCGGTCGGCGATCTGGTCTTACGCCGCCGCACGAGCCCGCAGCATGCATAAGCTCTCCTCCCCCCGGGATGGTCCCTTCATCGTCAAGGAGGTCACCCGACCAGTGGTCCTATAGGCCGGTGGAGTCGACGGGCGCGATATCCCAAACTCCACGCACGCCGAGCACCTAATACGTTTTACGCCTAATAAGTCAAGATGAACAAAGATATGTACTGCTTTCCCTTTGTAATCCAAATATATATATGATTTAATGTCTTTTTTGTCTTGTCTCTTTTTCTCCTCGTGCATTCATTTTTCATATGTGCTACCCACGCACTATACGCCAATAAGACCGCCAAGACGCACTTTAACTCAAACCGACGGAGCAACCCCTGTTCCCTCGCCCAAACCTACACGTGCTAGCGACTCGGCGCTGCGTTATGGAAAGGCCGGCGGTTTCCTGGGGGACCCCAGTACCCTCTACGCCGCAAATACAAGGAACATACCCTTAGCGCTATGAGATACTAGGAAACTTGGGCCGGTCCCAAGAAGACGACAAAGTCACACACCGCAGGGCATTACGGCAAACACTTTACATGCATAACAAAAATGATATTAACATCATTTACGCACAGCGTCTCCACACGCAATACATAAGTTAATTCTAACGCTCTTCTCTTAGGGCGCGTCGGCCTCGGCCGCCCGAACAGGTCCAGTCCTCCACCACCTTGACGGCAAAGATCGAGGACTCGGCGCCGGCTTCTCCCGGTCGGCGACCGACTTGGTCCGGCAAAACCCGCCTCGACCGGGGATAACTCCACCCGGGGGATAGTGCGACCGGACCAGCGCCAATACAGTGCCGGCGGCCGGGCGAAGGCCGCTCCGTGAACAAACACACGTGTTTGTTGTAAAACGGCCGGCATCGCACCGAAGCGTGACACCGGGATAGCGATCCCCGAGCACGTCCCGGCCGAAACCCCCCGTCCGGATCGGCGAGATTCAACAAGGTCGGGGGCGATGGTGTCCTCCATCCGCTCCTCGGCGCCGCGAGACGCCGTTTCAAATCCGCCTGGGCGCGCCGCGCATTCTCCCCCGCACAACCGCGGGAACGAGTGTTAAAACCCCGACACGTGCAATCGGGTAAACAAAGCAAAAAGACGATAGCACTTACGCCGTGCCTCGGACCGGGCTGCCTCCGCCGACCGAGTAGCCTTGGCCGCCTCACGGGTTAGCTCCTCGACGAAGCCGCTTTGAGATCTGCTGCAGCTCGCCTTCAAGAGCCGCAGGCCGAGCACAAGTCGGCCTGAGAATACACAAGAGCGCCGAAAGGAAGGTAGGGGAAAACATACGGCCACACCGCGCACGCCGCAGTGTTTGCCAAGGCCGCCGATCGCCGGGCGGCGGCCGCCTCCACGAGCCGAGCGTTTCACGCCCAGCTCTTCCACCTGCCGGCCGCACGGTCGTCGCCCTCACGAACGGCCTTCGATTGCGCCGAAAGGCCGACCGACTCCGCCAAGCCGGTCTTCACACGCAAGAAGCCGCCGTTGTCGGCCTTCATCTTCGTAGGCGTCAGCCGATCGCTTCCAGCGCCCCCGCGCCCGCCTCTCCGCACGGGCCAGCTCCTACATACATATTCGACATAAGCTCGCAACACTATCAAACAGATAATATGATTACTTACCGAGCTCGGCGCCGAAGCAGAGATGGACGCCGATTCTCGTATTCACCGACGGCGATCTCGCCGCCCACCACCTCCACCCGCTCACCCCGGGGTCGATAGAACGTGCGGCAAAGCCGCACAGGTCCTCCCGCGGCGCGGGCACTTCCCGTACCACCTCCGGCTCGGCTCGCCACGGTCTCCGCCGGCGGGCGCCACCTTTGCCGGCGACGGCGGACGGCACTCTGAGCAGCCGCCGAGCGCCCCCCGGCCGGCCGGCTGCGAACAAAGGCCGCAGCCTCCGCAGCCCGAATGTGGCTGGGATCAGCCCCCACCAGCCCCGCATGGCTGGTCGGGGAGTCACCCCCCGCATCGGCCGCACGAGGTGGGTTGTCTCTGACGACCGCTGTCATCCTCCCCCGCACGGTCCTCCTCCACGGGATCGCCGCAAATGTATTACACTCCTAAGCCAAACCTCGACAACACCAGAACAAAAAGAAACGAGTTGGTACTTACAGTCGGATCGGGCGGTGCCGAAGCGCGGAAACGCCGGGGGGGAGCTCCAGAGCCCGCCCGCCTTGGCCGGGTCGGGTCGGCGGCACCGATGGTCGCTGGCCGCTTTGGCGGCGCCCCCGCGGGGTCGGTATTTTCTCAAATACCGGCCGCGCAGAAGTCGCCAGCCTTCGACGCCGACCGACGCCGGACGCGCTCGTCCAACGTCTCCGTGTCCCCGATCTTCGCCATCCGAGAGAGGATGACGGCTTCGCTTCCCCCGCCCGCCGCCCGATTCGAATGACGAGGCGGGGGGCACGGTCCTTTCTTGCGCCTCTTCGGCGAAGGCGCCTCCTCCGAGCCACCCCTTCGCCGATGGGCCCTTGGCTCGACGCTTGGGATCGCCTTCTCGGCCGCCCCCTCGTTCATCGAGTCCTCCGCAATCTTGCGGATTTCTCCATTGATCGCCGCCCGGTCTACACCCGGCCAGTGTCGCTTCCCTGCACATCCGACACATAAACGGCTCGATCTCGCATAAACGGCGGCTTGAGCAAATGGCCAATCACACACATAATACTATAACAAAGCAGAAACTCACCGCCGGGTCGCTGGATTGCCCAGTCATAGGGCTTCTCGCATACCCGAGCCTCACTGGTACCTCCGACGAAAAAACGGCGTGAGCCGCAAGAGAACCTCCTTAGAGATCGCCTCCCGCTCACGCCAGTAGGGGTCCTTGTCCCCGAGTACTGCATTCCCGGGTGCTCGCGCCTCCTTGCATGGTGGATGCGCCGCAAAGACGGTTAATAGCCACCGCCACCCCCGCCAGTTTCATGGGGCGGATGATGCCGAAGCAGCCTCCTCCACCGCACCATGTCGGCAGATGATGGCCGCTCGGACCGGTTGGCGTTGGCGCCCACCACTCGTTACCTCATTGGAGATCCGTGGAGCGGGGTTGCCGACGACGAACCATTGGGTGTTCCATCCCTTGATGGAAGAGCCGAGGGCAGTCCCCAGACATACCGGTTCCTCATCCCGTCCCGAAGACAAAGATAGAGGCCACCAACCACCTTGGGTGAGCCGGCTCCTGTGGAACGCCCTCAAAGCGTAAGAGATGGCGGAAGAGGTTGAAGTGGGGAGGAATGCCGAGAAAAGCCTCGCAAAAATGGATGAAAACAGAAAAGATGAAGAATGGAGTTGGGGTGGAGATGAATGAGCCGGATCTTGTAGTATGCAAGAAGCTTCCTGAGGAAGGGGTGCGCCGGCAGCCAACCCGCGGGGCGGAAATAATCCGCAAACACTACGAGCCTATTACCGTTCGCCGGGGTGGGGAAGGACTCACCCACGGTGGGGCGCCACCGGCGCGCCTCGCGCCTCGCGAAGCACTGTCCGCGACGAAGCTCATCGAGGACCGCCCGCGTGCGGTCGGCAGCCCACTCCACCTCCGCGTTAAGGCGGACCTCCGCGCCCGGATCTCCGCCCGCCCGATGCGCCGCCGCCCCGCCCGCGGAACCACGCTTTTGCCCCTTGCCGCCGGCCATTTCGATCTAGGTTTCGGATTGGGAGCGCCGGTGATGTGGGAGAGAAAGGTTGGTTGTGCGAGAGGAAGGCGAAGAGGCAGCGGGGGTTTGCGAGGCGCCGAGAGGAAGGCAAAGAGTGTGACCGAAAGGCCGTGCCCGGCTTTAAAATAGATCTGTGAGGCCGGTGTCGGGCGCCGCCGCCCGCTGCCGCCTTCCTTCCGTGGGAAACCGCGCCGCGCCGCTCGTGGTTATCCGCCGGGGGCTGGACCCCGCGGTGTTTCCCGAAGGATGCTAGGCCCCATGGGCCGGCCCACCAAGCTCGACCCGCTGGTCGCAGCCCCCCGCACCCGACGAAAACAAAGTTTGGACCCTAGAAGATGACGAGCGGTCTCGGGGACTGCGATCGAAGATTCAACAACTCATACTTTGACAAATTTGATCCACGGCACCCGATCTCATGCCTCGCCTACTACCGGTCTCGGGGACTACGTGGTACACGTCGCCGGGCGACCTGACGTGGTACACGGAACCCGTGTGCCGGAGATCTTTCTTTTTCTTTTTTTTCTCTTGAGCAGCTCGCGCCTCCCCGGCAGGTGGGACCTCTGCGTTCCTCTCAACCGCAGCAACCGCTGTGGTGTTCCACGGCGCAATTCCACCTCCCTCCAAGCACCGTGCCGGTCGGCCTCGGCGACGCCGACCGCCACGACTGTCGGATCCGTTGATCGACCGGGCGCACCGCCCCGAACACCGGGTCGGAAGAACCGCCGCAACCAAGGAAGACGCCGAATGGTTCCCAACCTTGGGTTGAGACACGCAAGTCGCTCGGGGACTAGCCGTGGGGATTGCTCCCCGGTATCCTCGGTAGGGCCTGGGCCGAGCGGTCGGCAAAGGCCCAGCCTGAGAAGACCATGCCGAGCGCTACCGTAAGACCGTGGAGTAAGGCGCAAGACTCGGCATGCAGATATGATCCGCCTAGATCATCGGGCGATCGGTTTCCTTGAACCTAGGATTTCCCGGGTCGGCCGGGCTGTGTGCCGATCAAGGAAAGCAAGATTAGATTGATCTTGTAACCCCGCCCCCCGACTATATAAGGCGGGCGGGGACCCCCTCCAAAACAGATTGTTTCCGATCATAATCCACAACCGTAACACGGGACTAGGGTTTTACGTCACCTCGACGGCCGAACCTGTCTAAACCCGTGTCTCGTGTTACTTTCTTGCTCTTGATCTCGCGCACCTCACCACCCTCGATCTCATCTACTACCTCGGGCACCCCCAAGGTAGGCCGCCGACCGAGATATCGCCGACATTCCCCGTCTCATTGCACTCATGCCATAGTGCCTCGCAGCCTACCATGTCATCTAGAGCGGCACGTCCAAAAGTCCCACATTGATTTATATCACTAACATTTTTCAATAAAAAATTTACCATCACTAACGTAAATTTCTTAAATAAAAAAATGTTTTTTAAACAAGCTAATATAAGTTGTGACTCTTTTTGGGTCTATTGAAATGCTTTTCTTGATTTATTGGGTATCCTAATGCTGAAAGCATGAATTTTCTATTTATTGGATATATTGTTCTCTATTGAATAATTGCACAAACATCAAATGATTAGTAGATTTGTAGCATAAAAAGGAGACAATTTCTTAAAATAGAACCGCTATGGAGCTTTTCAACCCCTCCTTCCTTCCATTCGTCTTATTCAAAAAATTTATAGATATTATATAATAGATAAATCATTATTAAAAGAATCTTAAATGATAAAAATAAGTCATAACAAGATACATTACATTTATACAAAAATTTTGAATTGTAGTATTTCGTTTTGCTTCCTTTTGTTTTTTGTTAAACTAGAGTGAAGACGAGAGTAGACGACGGTAAGCAAAGACGCTGTTTCTTCGCTTCCGCGGGAACCGGCCGGTAATTTCGGTAATCCTAATGCTTAAAGCATGAATTTTGTATTTATTGGGTATTTTGCCTCTATTGAATAATACGCGCGCGTAGACGCAATCTTATGGATTTGTCTCCCAATCCCAACTAAAAAGGAAAGAACAATTTCGCTAGAACCGCTCTGTAGGCAGCGGCCAGGCAGAGGCCCGCCTTCCTTCTTGCTCAGGGTGCCAATGGAAATAACTTCTCTTATAGCGGTGACGATTCGCGCAAATAACGAAATAAAAGAACCTTGAGGAAGCGCAAAATAAGAGCGTCTTTACTGTCTACTAGAGAATAATCAAACCTTGTTTTGTAGTGTTTCGTTTTGCTTCGCTTCCGCGGTCGTGTTCGGCAATCGGCACTTTGGTTGGATAGGATACCTGACACAGCCTTGGACAAACGCTACGCACAGGTTGCGCGTACTGTAATAACTCGGACACAGGACTGAAGGCGTGCCTCCCAATCCCAACTGATCAACTTGCAAAGCTGCCTGCCGCAACAACCCTATCGCTCGCGGCCGCTCTCGTAGGCAGCGGCCAGGCAGAGGCAGCCGCCTGCACCGGAGTTATTGGGCGGAGGATGGTGCGGAAGGAGAGGACGCACTGTGCCTGCCAGAAACCGGTGACGTGCGCGCATCCCGGCTCGCGCAGTCTGAACAGACACGGCAGGAGGACAGGTACCGCGCGCGAGCGCGGCAGGGCAGCAGCGCATGGTCCCCGGCCCACGGCATCGCCTCTGCTCAGCAGCTCGCTGTAGCTGTGTGTGTGGCCAGGGGCTCTGAAAGCCACATGCGTCCCACCACCGCGCTCCGCTAGTGTCCGCTACCTTTTTGCTCGGCCAGCCTCCGGCGATGGGCGCCGCGCGGGCTGCTCTAGGCTCTCACCGCCGCTGCTGCCGGCGGCGATCATCTTTCCATGGATGAGAGTCTCTCGCTTCCACGGAGTTTCTTCCACCGCTCCTTCCTTCCTTCCCCATCTGTGAAGTTACGCCGGTGTCGACGTTGTCCGAGCACCGGCGATCAGGCAAGCAAGCCCCTTCATGTCGTGTCATCAAATTCGTCTTTCTTCCGGCAAAGCCGCCGCTCCGCTTTGTCAGCAGTGGCCAACGGATGGTGGCGACGAAGCAACTCGGACATTTGAGTGAATTCGATCAGCGAACCGGGGGCATCGTGACGAGAACCTTACTGTGTGCCGTGCGGAGAAGACAAAGAGAAGGGGCGGCAGCAAAAACTGCAGAATTGAATGTGTGACTGCGAGACTGTGTCGCTGTGGCGCGGCAACGTTCAGGCACAGTAGCAGCTGCAGCAGCGCCCCGGCCGGGCCCTTTGGCAGCAGCAGCCAGCAGGAGAGGAGCGGGGACCAAAGGTGATCTCGCGTCGCGGGAAAAGAAAACCCCAAAGCGTGAGCAGGAACCGAATCGTTCTCGTTCCGGGACGACGAGAGATTCCAGTCCAGCACATGCTCTTGTTCCCGAAGAAGCACAGTACTAGTACACTACAGTGCGGAGCAAGCACCGCAGCGCGTACTACTGCTGATTTGAGAGTTGAACAACAAGCTTCGGTAACTCGTGTTTTTTTTTTACACTACTTGGCTCTGGAATCTTCCTACTGCGAAGGGAGTTGTACTACTGTAGTACTACGGTAGTAAGGTTCGGTTAAACTGAAAGCACGGCTCACAAAAGCCACAACGTAGGGAAGCCAAACACAGTGGACAGTACAGGAGTACGTACCGTCCCTATTCACGGCCGGCCGGACCGGACATATTCAAAGACCGGGACCGTGTGTTTGCGGTAGGTAACCCCACCACCCCCACACGCGACGCAAAGAGAGCCATACGTGTCCCGGACGACGGAGGAATAACGACGGACTAGTCCTATCTATCCCCTGTACTACTGTTCCCTTTCCGAGCTGTCAGGGAATCAATCGTGCAGCGTCCAAAGTCCAAGCACCCAAACGCTGGGCGGTGCCGATGAGCGGGGGAACGGGATCGATCGGCGACAAGCCAAGGCAGCACCACCTGCCCGAAAGGCACCGGCGAGCGCGACCCCCCGCCTGGGCTAGGGCTACAGTAGGGCGGCTAAAGAAAGCGATGCGCGCCAGCGGGGTTGTGGCCTGTGGCCCGTGGGGGACGACGACGCTGCTGCCGCTACTGGAGCTCGGCGCTGCTGTTCCGGTCTGGTCCATCGTCTCGCCTTTTTCTGCCCACGTCCACCCGTGGTCGGCAGTACGGCGCTGCAGTGGTATGCACGAACCACGAACCCACCCAAACGCCACACCACACGCGCCAACCACCGGCACCACCCTACCCCTAGTGTCCGGCCGGCGGGCTGGACGAACGGCGCCACCCCAGTCCTCCCGAGACGAGAAGCAGCTAGCTACAGCGACAGAGCCAAACGGAAGTGGGGATCATTCAGAAGGTGAAGAAAACGCGCGGCAGCACGGGTGGTCTCGCACGGGCACAAAGCGTTAGTTGTGTTGTTGCTGTGTGCTCCGTGCGGTAACGCTCGTTTTTCCAGCTTTCGTCCGCCTCTTTCTTGTCCCAGCTGCTGTCACGGTCGTCACAGTCACCGGCTTACGATTCGCAAGTTGCAGGAGGGAAACAATAGAGCGGGAGGGAGGGAGCCAAAAGCTCCTCGTCTTTTTTGATGGTCGGTGCGTTGCGTTGCGTTGCGTTGCGTTGCACCGGCCATCCACGCTTTTACTGTTGCAAAATGTACCGTGCCGGCATGAGCTGCTAGCTGTTGTCATTCACGTCGTGTAGTACATCGATTGAGCGGGAGCGAAAGCTCTTTTTTTTCCCTTTCCTTTTGCTGTTTCGAAAGAGAGTGGCGTTAGGTTTCCCATTACCTGCAACTGCAAGAGCTAGTAGTACCTAGCAGTAGGCTTTTCGGCCTGCAGATTTCGTGTCTGCTCCTCACCACTTTGTCACGATCGCATCCGCCGCGCTTTTGAGTCATGGCTGTCGTCGTCGTCGTCGTCGTCGAGCATGGGAGTCGGAAGGAACTTCTTTGGTACCGGCCGGCCCGGGGGACGCTCCACGCCGCGCAGAGTTTTAGCCACCTATATAGACTGTAGTGGTTGCACCGCCCTAGGCGACGCTAGCTATTAGCTAGCTAGCTAGTCAGAATAACGAATAACGATAGCGTCCAGACTCCAGACAGCACAACGAACGATCGAATAATCTTCCAGCAGCCTACTGCTGCGGACTACGCCGTCCGCTGAGCTATGTTCTGTTGCCGTGTTGCGTCGATCACCAGCTGAGTCTTTCCAGCGTCGTCACCACTCAGCAGCATTGTACTCCTCCCTACTACTTGCAGAGACCACGGCAGCAGTTTCTGTTTCTCCCTACTCGCAGTACATGGAACACAACAGATTCCCCCCGTGTGCGGCCTCATTCAGCGTCACAGCTCGCGGCGTCCGCGGTCACCACAGCTGCACTGGCACGGCACGGCTCTCGCTCGACCGCGCATGGATGGGGGTGAATGCGCGACACGACGCACGCGATGCGTCGGTTCGCCTCGCCTCGCCTCGCCGGGGCCAGGCCTAGGACCAGGATGATATTTCTTCGGCGTCGCGTCGCACCAGCAACAGACAGCACGTAGCTGCTGGGTTCGGCGTGGACCGGGCGTAGTACGTGGCGTCGCGGCACCCGTCGCGTCCGTGGAAAAAGGCAGGCAGGCTCGGGTGGGGGCAAAACACGGGTGCGTTGGGACCATGCCTTTTGAGTTGGTTATGATCAGGTGGTCCTCGCGCGGCGCGTCCCGGCGGGCGGGCACGGCAGGGGCTGGACCATGCATGTCCCATTCGTCCCCGTCTCGGACAGTGCAGACGAGCAGGCGCAGGCGCAGGGTGTAGGCACCGACGTGGTGGTACTGGTACTTGGGACGGGGACGGGGCCGGGCCGCCGGGGCCGGGGTGTTCGCCGCGTCAAGGAAGGGGTTGCTGCGAACGCAAGGAATCTATCGGTTTCGGCCGGCGCAATGCAATGCGGATGCGGCGCATTGTTTTATTTAGTCATTTAAGTGGTGCTTGCGACTGCGAGAAAAACAAATGAGCTCGGGACAGCAAGTTGGATCGGATCTTAAATCAGGTGCTAGACACTCAACTTCGGTGCAAGCTAGAACAACCGGAAGAAAGCATTAAATACTACGAGTATTTTGCGTCTGCAAAGAGTTCTGGCTCGATGTACAGGTCTGCACCTGCGTGCCATGAGAGAAGGTAAAAGGAAGAGTAGTTTTATCTTTTTATGGGTTCAACTATAGGACTCCAAGGGAAACCAGACGTTGGACCATTTTGACCAGACGTTGCCTATAAGACCATTTTTTAGAATCGGATTCAATAGAAAATAAGAAAATACGCAAACAAAATGTCAAGATAGCCCATCCTAACATGTACGAGTGCAATGTTAGCACAAGCTGAAAAATATACACTGATTGTTGCCGAAGTGGCTACTGTGGTATGTATTGTTTTACTCTATATTATACGTTCATTCGTGAGTGCAGGATCGTTATTCCTAATAAAGCAGTAAAAGAACAAAGAGATGACAATTGACACACATACTAGGACCAAATTTGTCAGAGCACTGATGAATGCGGCCATCCAGGATTCGTCCAAACTAAATGTGACTATCCAGATGGCAACGCAATGCCTCTACGACTATCAAGTTGACGAGTTCCATGATGTTTTGTGAGAATTAGGCTAGCGCTCCTCTCACATCTGAATCTCCGGTGAAGGAGCCCTGCAAAACGGCGGTTTGGCGGTTTGGAGCTGTTTTCTTTTTTTATTTAAAGAAAAAATTATGGCTCCTCTAAAACGGCCCTGGTTTCTTCAAGCCCTTGAGAAGAGTCCTACCAAAAAAGGTCTTAGTTGGTTATAAGCTGTACGAGTTAGTTAGAAGCTGTAAAATGGAGCAAACATATTTTGAGAGCCGCAAGGTTGTATACTGCTTCAGTGCAGCTGCCCAACTTTTACACAGCGGACTGTATAAGCATCAAAGGGAAACATACTGCTGAAAATTTGCCAAGAACTTCTACGGAACCAAGAAGAAAGCAAAGAACTGTACAACAGTCAACACGGGCGTAATTGCCTGAGCTGATCACCTCAGCGAAAGATAACCAGAGCGAGCAACGGTAGTTATTCTGCCCTTCCAAACCATGGGCAAGAGCAATTCGACAAGTGCCACGGAAAATTTTGTTCAACTACGTGTCAGCCACTGTCAGTACAGCCCCAAAACTTTCCACCAAATGGTTCCAACAACCCCCCAGATTAACGAGTTAATCAAGGCTGTTATAAAACCCAACCTGAAAACATCTGGAAGCTCCATATACCCAGCTGCAGAACAAAAGTAACAGGTTAATCTGAGCTATATATACATACAAAAGAAAGCCTGCTTGCCCACTTCTAATAATAGATCTTCTTGTTCTCGAGTATTATTCTTGGCAAGTGTGATCTTTTTTTTCCCTTCATTATTTTTTAGTACCAGATCTCATGTGTAAACGCAGAGGGAAACCAAAATTTTAGCTGGCAGGGTTAGTAATTTGAGCTAAAGAATAGCCAGAATTTTCAGGGAGCGAAAAAGAAATTACCTCCAAAGTATACTGCAGCCTGCCCACTACTATAATGAGTGATTGCACCGAACAAATTTGTGTTAAATGCCAAAGCAAGTGCTGACAGAGCACGAGGGACACCAGCTGCTATATGCATAGCCAGAAATGCAGAGTATAAGGCTCCAACATGTCCAGTTTGGCTTGCAAACAGATAGTGGATCAGAAAGTAGGAGGCCTCAAGAACACCAAATGCCACTGGCCAACTCAACGAGAACGACTGAAGCAGCTTGGCAACACAGCTTGACATCCAAGAAACAATTCCCAGGTTAGTGAGTTGTGCTGCCATTCCAACCAGAACTGCAAACCAAGCCAATGTATCCCATGCTGATTTCTCATTCAAGCAATCATCCCAGTCTAGCACACCGAGAAGGAGAAGAATGGAGAGCCCAAGCATTGCAGCCACAACACTAGACACACCAATAGCATCCCTACACAGAAATTGTGCAACAAGTCATTACCAGCGTACGAGAACCTACCCAAAATAAACATTAAGGAGACTAAGCAGCACTATTTCTAGGGTGCCATGCATCACATTTCATGTATGGCGTTCTGTAGCACTCTACCAAATCAGTAATTACTAATTTAGTCACTTGAGCCAATTATAAATTATCTATGAAGGATTGCATGTACTGATGGATACAGTGGAATATAATCACCAGATATATGCCATGAAAAATATTTTATAACAAAAAGCAGGAATCAGAATATAAATGTCACTATCATGGGGATCAGCTGTTGTCTGCGCACACATCTTAAACAGCGAATAAGAGAAACTTCCATGATTTTATCCAGTGATGGAGTCTAGTAGGGGGCTGGCAGGGCCATGGCACCCTCACAGTCCATTTTTTTTCTATTCATATAGAAGCCTTTGAGATTGAGAACAACTTTAGTGCATGTTTTAGTATTTGGTCCCTGAATCAACTTAATTACCCACTTAATCACCTAATCTTAGCACTATCACTGCCTTTATCAACAATGTTGAACCACACCATGCACCACATTCATAAACTGCAATGGAACAGACCAAATTTCCACTTACTAAAATAGGTGTCTCAAAAATAAATAAAAAAGGTGAAATCTTTACAGACTAGGGAGGTAAAATAGAAAGAAAGAACAGGACACTACAAATAAAATAATTATCTGTGGGAATGTAACAACACAACTATCAGACAATTAAACCGCTTTCACAGATTATTTTGATGATGCCATGATAAATGTAATGAGATAATAGGAAGCAGCAAGATAAAATCCATGCACATCTTTTATCAAGAGTAGAATCATAAAGCAAAATAGCTCACAAGCTGCAAATTGTACTAATATCGTCAGTACTATGAGATGATTTTCTAGTCACAGGAAACCTTACCCCAAAAACCCATAAGGAGACTGCAAGAATCATTGTGCCAATCATAACCCATTCATTTTTTGTTACAGGGCCCATGCGCTTCAGTTTCTCTGCAGCCAGTGCTGGGGCATCAGGCGTGTCCTTTGTTTCAGGGGGGAAGATTTTGTATAGCAAATATGGTGTTGCCAGCAGAGAAACAAGAGCTGGCAAACTAGCAGCTTTGAACCATGATACCCATGGATTTCCAATGATTACACCAAGTTCCTCTGCTAGCTTCAAGCACAACAGGTTTTGTGCTGCAGCAGTGAGGAATAAAGCACTCGAATTACCACTTGCCTGTCAAGCAACATAAACCATCAATTTGCATAACCATCAATTATAAAAACATTACGCAATTACATGTAAACAGAAATTGGCCTAATAATCTCAATTCCAAAGAACAATATTTCAGTTACATGTAAACAGAAATTGGCCTAATAATCTCAATCCCAAAGAACAATATTTCAGCATATAATTCCAAAACTGGGTGCATTTTCAGGATTTTCCATCCCATTTGTTACCACCTACATGTCAATGAGACCACATGGTGATAGATTTCGCCCTGCCATTAAATTAGGAAGATCTTGCGCTTCAATATTATTCACAACTGGGTGTCAGTAAAACTTCAATATGCTTTCAAAAGATAGGAAGATCCACTATTTTTTGAATTTTTAAAATATAAAGTTTCTTTTTTCTTTCAAAAGATGCAACTGAAAGAAGAAATCCACTATTTTTTGTCAATGCAGAACTTTTTCACATTTTTTCAAAAAAAAAACAACAAACTTTTTTTTAGATTAAGAGGACCACTTCACTTTAAAATGCAACTTAAAGCAGCTGCAATACATTTTTCCTCACACCAAATCAGCCATTTCGGCTTATCAGCTGGCTTATAAGTCCCACCACGTTTTGGACAAACAAACAAACTAAAACTAGCATGTTTTCAAAAATGTCAGAATTCCCCTTTTTGACAAAATCATTTCTTCAAAAAAAAAAAATTGGCCAAAGTTGTTAGACTTAGTCCAGAATTTGGGAGAGCGCTCCGACTAATGGGTGGAGGACTCCAAGCCATGGATTGGCTAAATAACCTTGGGTGATGGCGCAAAGACTCAGTTCTGGAACCATAATTGGCTTGAAGGAGAAGCTCCAAGGTACCTAGCTGCCAACTTGTTTCGAGGAAAAACAGAACAGTGCAACAGGAACTCAGGAACAACAATTGGATGCGCTCACTAAGGGGGAAAATCAAAATCTAGGTGATTAGGAAGGAGAAGCTCAGTGTCAACTTGTTTTCAGGAAAAACAGAACAGTGCAACAGGAACTCAGGAACAACAATTGGATGCGCTCACTATCACATAGAGCTGCAATCACAATTCAGAACGTGCATCTACAGCAAGGTGTGCAGGACTCCATCACCTGGCGTTGGACCCAGGATGGGATTTACTCCACCCGTCTCACAATTCAAAGGCTCCATCGTCCTATTTCATGCTGATCTCATTTGGAAAGCACAAACTGAGAACAAATGCAAGATCTTCGCATGGATTTTGGTGCAAGATAAAATTCTAACGGCTTAAAAGTCCACACCAGGAACATTTTGGACAAACAAATCAAACTAAAAATCAGCTGCAACAACAGCCCCATGTTTTCTTTATCAGAACATGGTGGGAAAATGTCTAAATCTGAACATAGAAGACTAAATGGGGTGATAATCTGAATATTTGGAAAGAGAGAAACAGGAGGATTTTCAACAATCATTTTTACCTTTGTATTAGTGTTAATTGGGCCCTATTTATTTATACTATTCATATTAGATAAGCAATCATTTTTACCTTTCATTAGTGTTAATATTTATTTATACTATTCATATTAGATAAGCATTCTTTTTTTTTGCGGAACAAATAAGCATCCAGTTAACACAGCAATGTCACAAGAATCATAATCACCTTTTGATTTAGTACCCCTTGGATGAGAGCTACTCCAAGTAAGAGGCCAAAATAGTTAAGGGTATGATAACCTTCCCAGTTTATACTAGTATAACTAAACAATGGACTCACAAAAAGCCTTTTTTACGTACTGTCATTGTCATCCAAGCATCAATGAGAAAAAAGAAAATGAAGTTGTCATGTTTTTCCCCTCAAAAATGCAGGAGAGCTGCATAACACTATATTAAGAAGAATAAGGAGTCTAGGCGACTCAAATAACCCCATAGAAGGCCATGACCACTACAGCAGGAAAAAAAAAAAAAAAAGTAAGTACAGACGAAGACCAACAAATCAGTCAGGGCCATAAGCTGGCCTCATCTCTAATATCCTGCATGATGGAATTAAAATTGGACTGAGATCCCTCAAAGACGAAACAATTTCTATGCTTCCA
The DNA here is from genome assembly GCA_015844335.1 of Chrysopogon serrulatus. Classification (NCBI taxonomy): domain Eukaryota; kingdom Viridiplantae; phylum Streptophyta; class Magnoliopsida; order Poales; family Poaceae; genus Chrysopogon; species Chrysopogon serrulatus. The sequence goes on along the minus strand of JADLZL010000397.1, from coordinate 381,687 downwards.
AATACACCATGCCACCAGGATGACCAATGAGTTGAAACCTTATGATGATGTTTAGGACATGCTGCAAATAACCATTACAGGTTTAGCAACTGAAATTGCTTGCACTGAAATGTTAGATGAGTGAGAGAGTAGTAGACTTGTAGTACAGTTTGTAATGACGGAACCATTACAATTTAGTCTCTTATATAGGAACTTAAATTTGATGCTAATATAAGAGGGCATCTCAGGCCAAACTAGAGAGGATTAGAAAATTCATCAATCACACAGTTGAACATATCAAAAAATCATGCCATATCTGAATCCTGTAGTTGCTCCCGCAGTCCTACAGTAGACGAGGTCCTGCCACTTCTTCTTCAGACCGGGTTTCATGCAGATACAGAGATGCAACTAACAGCTTTTCAGTCATTCAGTCTTGCAGGCTTCACTGACAAACCAAGCAATGTACTGCAAATTTGTCACGGACAGGGGGGGCCGGAGCCCAGTTTGGCCTCCACTAGGCTCCGCCCGTGCTGGGAAGATCATCTCCGTTGAGGGTGTTGCCCTTGTTGGAAGGTTTTGGCCGGGGATCCAATTGATCTGCCACCTTAGCACCAAGCAGATCGTCAAGGTGGCCCACCGTGGACATTGATGGGCTGCCACACTGCTCATCATTGTTGTCGTCAACCCTATGCACCACCCCATCGAGTTGCCATCATTGGGAACTACCGCCACACCTGATATGCCTCCCTTCCATCCCTAGTGTCGCTGCTGCCACTGCCCTTGAGCGCAAGCGAGTGGTTGCGGAGGACGCCCTTGGGGACGCCACGATGAGGTGTCGGGCTGCCGAGCCACCGCACCGGGGCGGTCGATTGTCACGATATCGCAAGTGGATGTTGGACTGTCGCGCCATCCCTTGGGACCACGACCACCATTTGATCTGCTGCTATTTTTTTTTTTTTTTCTTGATCAGAGATCGGGATTGCGTCACCCTAACTACCGATCACTCGACACTCATTTGTTGACTCCCAGGATGAGGTCATCTTTGTGTGCACTCCAAGGCAGCAATGACGACGCTATTGACCAAGCCATATTCCCAATCGCATCCTATCCAGGATGGTGCCACCCAAGTTGCTGGCTCTTGATCCGTGTTTGTGCATACTGCCACTGCCTCTAGGACATCACAGCCAATGTAGCTGATGGATGACGCATGAGCGCTTGTTGATACGTACGAGCAGCCTTGTCTACCTCCGCTATTTGGCTGGGTCATTGTGTTGTTGCAGTTTGTCAACTAGAAGCTGGTGTGCCCCTGTTGGTGCTTCAATCCAGCACCTCCCTCCACGGCCTTCAACCACATCCACCTCTACAGCTCTCTACCTCATCTACTTTGGTGATGAAATAGGCTCTCGTCCACATGCGCTACTCGTCGATTTTTACTCTAGTCGTAATTGACTCTGCATTATGTGACAAGATGTTGGGCTTCATCTTCTCCTCCAGTCTATGATTCTCCTGTTACGATGGAGCTGGGGTGTTAAGAGTATATCTGGTAGTTAGGATTGTAATGTGGTATTGCCCTATGTATATAAGGTCAACACCATTATCATTAATAACCTATTGAACTACTTGTTTGTTACATCTTACTTGTCCAAGAAGTCAATATTTGTTCAGTGAACCTTCAGGAGGCCCCTAACTCCGAAGCCCGAATGCTGGTTCGGAGACAATGCAGCAACTTACCAGGTCATAAATGGGAAGCTAATGCAGGAAAGACATTGGTGCTCCTTGTGGTTCCCTAGGTCTAGTATATATATATATATATAACAATTGTAGGCTATTTAGGCCCTCCATGGCACAAGTGTACAATATATCCCTCTTGATAGTATAAATAAATGCCTTGTGCTTTATGAGAGTGGATTCTAGATTCTCACACTCCACGCTAGTGCATCACTATTCAACTTTTCTCTTCCCCAAGCTTGAATATTCTATTAGTCGCCACATTTAACCAGGGCAAACATTCTTTGCCCCAACAATTTCTTTTAAAGTGAAAAATATTAGCTAATGAAACTAGCTTCACCATTTTAATGTAAATCTTATAGAAAAAAGGATTTCCTATAAGAGACTTGATATAGTTGTGAAATGCTTTAACGCAAGCATGCAGGATGTCCTAAGAAAAGCTTAAGGACGTGTTAAGTTTAGTACCCAAGCTAGCCAAGTCAAATTTTGGCATGTTGGATGTCAAAATTTGGCTTGACACCCTCCTCCTTTGGCCACCTTAGTTCATCTTGGTGGTCAAAGTTGGCTAAATCCATGGCCACCAATTTGGTGACAAAATTTTGGTTTGGTTAGGAGATGCCACAAATCAAGTACACTCTAAAAGCTTTATATAGATCGACAGCGTAAATAGCTACTTCCTCCATTTCAATTGTAAGTAACTTTCATTTTTGTCCTAAGTCAAGCTTGTCAAATTTGACCAAGTTTATAGAAAAATATAGTAACATCTACAATATCAACTAATGCACCAAAACATGTTTCATGGTGTATCTGATGAATCTTGTTTGATGTTGTAGATGTTCGTGCATTTTTTTCTTTAAAAAAAAAAAAACTTAGTCAAAGCTAAAATGACTTACAATTTGGAATAGGGAGTAGATTCATTATGACAAATAATTCCATAGTACAAAATTCATTCCATTTAATATAATAGATTTTTAAATATATAGCTAGCCAAAGTGCCTTATAGTATTTCTGATGAGAGGAAGTACCTTTCTCTGAAGATAATGTTTTCTACTTTGAGACTCAACAACGTTTCAAATCACTCTGGTGCCATTTGATTACCTTCTTGAGAACAAGGAATCTCTACTTACAATTTCTACTTGTGCATAAATCCACAAAAGGATACAGTGAATCAAGCTTATACAATCAACAATGGGCCCTTTCTGTAAAAAATCAGTTGGGCAAACGGCCGCTCTTAATTTAGTGGTGACCACCAAGTTGGTGCATTCATCTATCAGAAACCAACTTAATATAAGATTTATCTGATCTAGGATCGAGTTGGAAGCAGCAAGTTAATCAACTGATACCGCGCAAATCTGATCAAATGCACTACATAATTACCTGGAACTGCGTCATCACAAGATAAGACCCAAGCTTCCGCGACGATGGATGGTTGGGCTTGCTCCCAGCCGACAGCGAGAGCGACTTGATGATGGGCAGGAACACGCCTCCAGCCCTCGCCGTGGTGCTGGGCATGGCCGGCGCGATGCAGGCCTCGCTGATGGTGAGCCCGTAGGACAGGCCCAGCGTGCTCTTCCCGAGCCACTTGACGAAATAGGTGGCGATTCGGTCGCCGAGGCCCGTCTTGACGAAGCCGCGCGCGAAGAAGAAGGAGATGACGATGAGCCAGATGACCTCGTTGGTGAAGGCGGAGAAGGCGGCGGCGAAGGGGAGCGTGCGAGTGGCGACGGCGGCGGTGAGCCCGAGGAAGGCCCACGCGCCGACGGGGAGCGGGCCAAGCACCAGCCCCGCGATGGTGGAGAGGAAGATGGAGAGGAGCTGCCACGCCTGCGGGCTCACCTCGACGGGCCGCGGCGCGAGGAACCGCACGCCGAGCCCGACGGCGATGGAGACGACGAGCGGCACTAGCTTCGCACCGGTGGGCTCGGGCTCGGGCGCAGGCTCCGGGTTAGAGTTAGGGGTTTGGGAGGCGAGGAGAGGAAGGCGGAGGTGCCGGCGAAGTGTGGGAGAAAAATGGCGATGATGATGATGCGCGGAGGAAAGGGAGATGGAGGTGCTGGGGAGGGAGAGGGGGGCGGGGAGGTGGTGGAAGCGGCGGCGACGGAGGTGGCCCGGCGCCGGTACCGGCAGAGGCGGGCGGTGGGCGATGGCGAGGTGGAGGCTCTCCATCGACGCCGGCCGCGGAATGAGGCGGGGCGCCGGGCGGTGGTTTCAGACTTCAGTAGTTCGTTCAGTTTCAGCTTTCAGAGGAGAGCGAGTGAGCGACCTTTTATTAAGTTTTTTTTTTTTTTTGGGTGGCCTAGATTCTAACGGCTGAAATCGAGGTGCGGACGTGGGGCCCTGTTGCAGTGAGAGGAACCGGGGTCACCACCTGTGGACCGTGCTGAGCAGCGGCGTTGGATTCTGGGAGACGCGGAACCAATGGAATGATGGCAGGCCAGGGTGGGTTCGCTGCGGAGTCTCCTAGGCCTTGGTCAGTTGGTGGTGGGCTCGCTGCGCTTAAAAGATTCGTGCGGGTAAAATTGATGTGATAGAGAGAGAGTCTTACAACTATACAAATACAAATACTCTGCGGCCTGCGGCTCAGATTCACGCACGCGACTGTCCGATTAGAATGATGGCAGCGCGTGTCGCCCTCACGATCTGTTGTACTCTTGCCGATATCCTCACGTTCCCAACGACGGCATTATGTATGGTTCAAAACAATTTGTACTCTTGTTCAAAAAAAAAAAAAAAAAAGAAACAAAGCCAAGAAATCATCATTTCATTAATCCTTGGTCACTTGAGTAGGTAAGATCCCGTTGGATACATTAACGGTTAATAGTTACTCCCTCCATCTATTTATTTATTGGAGTCATCTTACCAAAAAACATTTCTCTAAGAGTAGGAGACATCTAAGCCAGGGACCATAGTTTTCATCGTTCTAGACACATGAGCTCCTCTCACTTGTCCAATTAATACAACCGGCTACATGCGCTCCCTCTCCTTTGGTGGAATTAATTTAACTTGCACCATCCCCCTTGGTCATTAATACCCTAAGATGACTTCAATAAATAGATAGAGGAAGTAGTTAGCTAATACTAGTTCATAGTTATTTCGATCTAACTAGTAAAATGGTTGTTAACTAGATGTTCAGCTAAGTAGCTAATTACTAGAGCAATTCCGCGTTCGTTTGCTTTGCGGGAATTAGTGAAGTAATAGCTCTCATACTACATTATGGCCCTCATATTTAGAACCCGACTTTAGGTATAATTTGAAAAGATAAGCAGCTAGCTTGCTATTGGACAACTCAACTATTGGACAACTCATAAATTACAATATGCATTTTCTTCGCTAATTGCTATTGTGCAAAAAACCATATAAGTATTAAAATGTAAGATCTAAATTTTATAAAATTGTACATGATTACTTGACAACACATGGAAAAAGAGGTGAAAAAAGTGGAACCAAACTAAATGAAACAACACAATACATCATCCATGACCATGAGTCTCAATCGATAAAGACAGATAATGATAATACGTAAAGAAGTCTCATCCGCGGCTCATCTATTACTTCATTAGTGAATCGTAAAAAGTTATCGAAATATATCCATGTGGGATCTTGTTTTGAAGAGTTTATTGCGTTCACCATGGTTATTTGGATTTTAATTAGTAAAATTGGTTTATGTTAACTGATGTTTTTCTATTTCAAAAAAATAGCTAGTGGGAGATAATTAAGACTATCAACTTTGAACATCATCATACATCACTTTTTGAAGATTCTTATATTGGAGATTTAAAAAGTATAAGTATAGGATTACATCGGTATTAATTATATAGATTTAAAAAGTGAAGTAATACCATTTCTTCCTCTTCGGGTATCGAATGAAGGATACAAAGGAAACTAGCGTCATTTTTTTTCTTCCTTAAATATTCCATAGTCCCAAAATACAAGATTTTTTTTCAAAAAAAAAGTAAAACATATCAACCAAAGGAAAAAAACTCTATGACACCCACAGATTGCACATAACCGCTTCTGATTAGGTTCGTACGTGTTTGATTTCGAGATAACCTATGAAACAAATCAACCAAAGGAAAAAAGCATGCTCGCACTTGAAGCTTTTAAAGCCACAAGTCGCATTGATGGTTTTCAAGAATAATTAAAAAAGAATAATTACGTAAGTAATGGAAATTTACTGAACTTTTGGTTTCTTTTTATTTTGGAGGAATTGAAATCTATTCAATGGATTAGACTATTATTAGGACTGGGATTTGACATTCTACATTTCACAACTTTTTCATGTTCACATATAAGTTTCTACTCTTAAATTCATAGGGTAGGAGATAGAAATTGATTCTATATGGAGGTGAAAATTATTGATTATATAGATCACCATACTATGTTTCTACTCTCCAACTTAGAGCGCTTTTCAACTCGCTACCATTAGTAGAAATGCAACATATAAATATCTATCTTGTATGGCAACAATAACATATATACAATTATATTTTATATACAACCATATTGGATTAATTAATTTGTGCATAAACTATAATTATTAGAATGAATTTAGTTCAAGGATTTAAACAGGGCATAAGGGATTAATTTTGAGTATGAGACCACTGTGCTTTGGTGGGAAGTGTCATGCCTTTTAAACTGAGAGCTCAGAATTATTCGCAAATAAATTGCATGGCTTCATTTGCAACACTTTTTAAAAACAAAATTGATAAAGATTGAAGCATGAGGTACAACTATCCTTTCGTTTCTTTTGTTATCATCAAAGCAGTGTTATGATTGTTCAACTTTTAGGGACGGTAATTGGAACTTTTATGCAGTAATAGACGCGGTAGATCCTCTCCAATCTATCTGGGACACCATAGACATAGAAGAACATGGCTGGTAGTGTGGCACCGAGTTGCAGTGAACTTTAGAACATATCATACTTGGTGCACTAAGTTGCAGTGACCTTTAGAACATATCATGCTTGTCTTACCTATTTTAATTTGTTTCTCCAACAGGTAGGAGAATTGCACACAATATATTATAATAAGAAGAATAGAGTCTAGATGATATGCACAACGTACAGGGGCAATGTTATAAAAAAAAAACTCTAAAGACTGTATCGACAAAATTTTGACCACAAGAAGTAACCGTGAATAAAACTTTGGCTCCTGTCATACTAAAAAGGATATGGCTAGAGGAGAGGGTGAATAGTTCTAGAACTAAAAATACAATGCTTGTGTAACTTCTGTAATAAAAATGGATTCCATAGGTTATTTGGTTTGGATTTTGGTATTTGATGATCAACAATACTAAATTGGACTAGTGTTACTTGCAAGTGGTTTTGGTATAGTTCAATAGGATACAAAAATGGACTTAGACCAAGATTGAACAATGAAGTTGATCAACACCTAAAGAAAGACCTTAGGAGCTTTGTTGAAGACTTAAAAGAAATGCTAGAAGTCGCACCTAAGAGTAGAAGCCCTAGCATGATGACACCAATGAAATTAAAGCTAAAGCAAAGAGATGTAAAAATCGGTCATATCTCATGATTTTGGATTTGTTCAAATTAATATGATATCAGTTTAAAATTATAGAGCTCTTAATTAGTTTTTCAAAAAAATATAGATTATCAAAATCAAAGTTGGAAGCTAAAAATTACGCCAAAACACTAAAGCGTGAAGAAGGTGTACAAATAGAGCGCCTCACGATGGGATCTCCACATAGGGTAGTGTGCTCGTGAAGGAACTGTTTGGTCCAGTGGCACGAGGCAAGGGAGCCTTGGACAATACGCTAGCCGAACCTCACGGTGGGACCGCCAAGAATGAGCCTATGACTTGTGGGACCGCTGGCTTAAGGTGACCGTTAAAGTAGCCGTTAGAGCTCCTCATGGTCAGACCGCAAGCACTCACAATTGGACCGTTAGGTCTAGCAGAGCATGGATAGCCCTGTCCAATAACTCTATTTGGATGGGGAGCCTATATATACCCCTCAAACTGCCATTTAGAGTGTGAATAGTTAAGAAACATACCAAGGATGTTGGTGTATCATTTTAGAGCTCTCTTAGTGCTTAGTGGTACACTTGGTGATTACTGTAGGCATTTTTTATGAAGTGCTTAGACCAGTTATACTACCTCCGCTTCCTCTAGGTTTAAGCCTAGTGTTTAGTAAGGTTTGCATACCTCTCTCTATTAGGTGTTTGTGTGCACCGTGTTTGCATACTAGGGGGTTTGTAGTCTTGTGAGACCACATCAACCGTTTATGGTGTGGTTGCTATCGTGTACGGAATGAGGTCTGTGATGGTTTGGCTAGAAGCTTGATAGTGAAGATGACGAGAACCGTTATGGAAGAGGCCATCTCAAAGCACTTGCACGTGATGAAGACCCGAGGGCTTTCCTTGGATTTATCCAAGCAGGAGCATGGACTTGCGAGGACCTCCAACAAGGATAGGAGGAAGCGAAGGAGCTCCCACGAAAATTAGAGGAAGCAAAGAATTTCTTGATACCTCGATAAAAATATTAGGATCATTGAGTAACGTTTGTCTATCTCAATTTAAGCTTCCATATTTATATTGTGTATTGAGGTTGTGTTCATTTCACTGAAAAATAAAAAAGGATAAATCCTGGGTGCTTACTTGGAACAACAAGTAGAAAATGAGGAGCCGAGAAACACATGACGACGGGCCCCCGATCGGGCCAGAAGAGAGAAAGGCCGTCCGTCCACCTCGCTATCCTCCCGAGCGGTCGAGTCCGCTCCAACTTCGCGCATGCACAACCACGTGTCCGCCGAGCTCCCGACTCTCTTCTGCCCCCGCCCGTCCCTTCCGCTCGCGCTCCCCAAGGCGAGATCAGCGTCTCCGTCTCCTCCCCGCCGCTCCTCGCTCCCCCACACCGGTCTCCTCGAGAGCCGAGAGCCTAGAGCTGCCACCCCTATAAAACTAGCCCCATTCCCCTACCAGCGCCCGATCACACTCCGGTCCCCCACGCTTGGATGGATTCCGTCGCTGCAAATTGCCCCCCGCTGCGCTCTGTTGCCGCCGCCGCAGTCACTCAACGCAGCGCGCTCCTGCGGCCGCCTCGCCACCTCGGGTTCGGCAACCGGTGAGTGGTTCTGTCGTGGGGTCTCGATTTGGTCGTCCTACGTTCCCTCGATTCATGGCGCGGCTCGGTTGGGCTCGACGCTGAATGCTGTGCTCGTTGTGTGACTGTGCAGTTTCGCGGAGACTAAGATTGGGATCGCGTCTAGGTGTGGAGGAGGAGGAGGAGGAGGAGGGTATTTTGGAAAGGCAGGTGTCTCGATTTTCTAACGGTTCGTGCCTTAGTGTTAGTGGCATGCTGATCTGTGGATTGCCTGATCCAAGCAAATTTCGTGGTGGCGCAGGTGCAGCGATTTGACGCCTTGCGGAGTACCACGACGAAAGTTCAGAGCGGGAAGTCGGGGAGAAGTGTGACCAAGGTATCTATTCATACCATGCTCCAGGGCTTGCAGAGCGCTGATATTCATAGAGCAGTTAAACACTGGTTGATCATATTGTGTTGTTGCTTGATATAATCGTGGCCATTTTCAAGTGATGGGTTGGTTCTTGGTACCGTTCAAGTAAAAGTTGGCTGTATGCAAATGTCCTCTATTTTTGTAAGCTGTTGGATTTTGCTATTCCAGAATTGAATTGCTTCTGAACATAGTATGCATTGTTTGTCATGTGTTCTTTTAGGGATAATGTTTATCCATCTTGTAACTACAGGAAATGGGACACACCTCATCTGGCAATGAAGTGCCCTTGAAGTATTCTTCAGGCAAAGCCTTCCCTCTAGGAGTGTCAGAAGCTGATGATGGGCTAAATTTTGCAATATTCTCACAGCATGCTTCTTCTGTCACCCTTTGCTTGAAACTTCCTGAGAGGTAATATTTCTCTCTTAAAACTGTGTTGTGATGTTACTTTCCATGTTATTCGACCTTACTGCTGGCTAGTTTACTGAACTTCTTTTGTTTCCTCTTGGATATGAACTTGTGGAGTTCCTCAGCCACCTTAGGGTTCTAACCTTCTCCATTCCAATTTTATTTAGCACTATTACTGCACGTGTTCATACTTCATAGTTGCTTTCTTTGGGACTTCATATTAAACTTTGGTTAGTCAGTCCATGTCTACTCTTGCTTCAGAGTTTTAAAGATATGTCAATACTGTTTGCACAACCTGTCATACATTATTTCGTGTTTCACATAGGGATGAAAATGGTTGGTTATGGTATCTTCTATATGGAGAATGATTCCCAGACAGTTAGAAACTCACTATATTTCCAATCTAACTATTTAGTGAGGACACCAATGTTGCGATGAAAGAAATTAGAAAATGAAAATTTTGAATACGTTCATGGTCAGAAACGGTTTTAAACAATATCACTTCTACAGAAATGGTTCCTGGTAAATGGAATTTTCCATTTCTGTTTTCACCACCACATACCAGCAGACCAAACTGAAGGCATATCTGGTAGGGTCCACAAGGAATGTCATAGTTCATGATTACTCACATTTCTTTCCTGTAGTGATCTGGATCAAACACTAGGAGCTTGGTTCAAATCATCACCTTCCTTGCTGAAAAGACTGACTTGACCTTGTAGCCTTTTTCTTCTTACTCTCCAAAGTAATTTGGCATACTCAACATGCAAACTTCTGACTTTTCTGAAATCCTTTTCAGAGGCACCCAAGGAGATGTGGACATTGTAGAGTTTGCTTTAGACTGCCAGAAGAACAAAACTGGAGATATATGGCATGTGTCAGTGGAGGTAGTTTTCTTTAGTTCTGATACTAGTTTTTACCTAGTTTTCTTTAGGTCTGATACTAGTTTACCTTTGGACTGACATTCACAAATCAAGAACTACAATATATTTTTTTTTCTGATATATGTTTTCTTATTATGATTACATATTCTTTTAAAGATCACATGCATTTGGGAGGGACTGTACCTGATGCAATGCCCTATATTTCCTATTATCTTATCTTCCTGTTGGGAGAAAGCACTGTTGAGTACTGGTTCATAAAGCGAGCTATTTTGCTTGATCAATTCTAGCTTGTTTGCCCTCTATCTGTTTTGGCGCGGTGTTTAATGTTTCCCCTCGTATGCATACTCTAATGTTAAATTTTCATCCACTTTACTTCTATGTAATTTACAATGATTATACTTTTGTACTAATCTGTCAATCTTGAAGAAGCCTTCTCTGTCTCTTTTAATTTCAGGGTTTGCCTGCTTCTGGTGTTCTTTATGGGTATCGCATTAATGGTCCTCAAGGGTGGCAACAAGGTCATAGATTTGATGACAGTGTTATTCTTCTGGACCCTTATGCAAAATTAGTTTCTGGTCGAAAGCACTTTGGGGTTGACGAAGAGAAGCCAAGCCAGCATTTTGGAACATATGATTTCGATAGCTCACCTTTTGACTGGGGTGATGATTATAGGCTTCCTAATTTGCCTGAGGTATCAATTTCATTTATCAAAGTGCACAAAATATCCCAAACACGTAATTCTCACCACATTTTTTTGTTCTTTAATCCAGACAGATCTTGTTATATATGAAATGAATGTTCGTGCATTCACTGCGGATGAGTCAAGCAGGCTTGGTCCAGCTATTCGTGGAAGTTACCTTGGTGTCATTGATAAAGTAAGATTACCTATTCCATCACTTGTAACCACAACTTGTTTTGGTTTTAGATTCCCTCAGTTCTATGTTAGTAAGATCAAACTATTATTATGGTGTTAGTAAGATCAAACTATTATTATCACAAATTGTTCTTTCTGCTGATTTAGTCTTAGGTACCTGATATTGACACAGGCTACCTTCCAATTTCCATGCTATTTTTTAATGACTTATACATGAAATAGTGCTGGTTTCGTAGATTCCTCATTTGCTGGAACTTGGCGTTAATGCAGTGGAACTACTTCCTATTTTTGAGTTTGATGAGCTGGAGTTGAAGAGGTTCCCTAACCCAAGGGACCACATGGTAAAAGTTTGATATCCTGTTTGATGCATAATGCCGTTCACATTCATCAGTGGCGTGACACAGCACCTTTTCATTTCGAAGGTAAATACATGGGGATATTCTACAATCAATTTTTTTGCGCCCATGAGTCGTTATGCTAGCGCGGGTGGTGGACCTGTGGCTGCTTCCAAAGAGCTCAAACAGATGGTCAAAGCATTTCATAATGCTGGAATTGAGGTTTGACATCCTGTAGTTATGAAAAATATTTTTTCTTCAGCATTGTTTTTAATTCCCTAATCCAAAAATTATTTAATTGTGTCATAATAATTTTCAATAGGTTATTCTGGACGTAGTTTACAACCATACAAATGAAGCTGATGATGCTAACCCTTACATGACTTCTTTTCGTGGCATTGATAACAAGGTGATTGCAGAGTGCCTCTTTACTTGTTGCTACATGTTCTATCATCTAAGTTCTAATTCCATAGAGAGAGCTTTTATGACAGAGCCATATCAGTTTTTGGATGAATTGATGAGAAAAACAAACTGTATTTTCCTGCAGGTCTATTACATGTTAGATCTCAACAACAATGCTCAGCTGCTGAATTTCTCGGGTTGTGGTAAAGCCATGGTCCTAAGCTTCTCTTTCTAAACTGAGATGTACTTTGCATTGTGTTACCTTTTTTTTTTTTGGATGTAGTCTGATACTACTAGATGCCTATATTAGATTAAAATTGTCATGATTTGCATAGTGTCCTCAGATTTTAGGGTGGTTCCATTTTTGTTACTTATATCTCTTGCATTTACAATGGTGTTTGTTCAAGTATCTCTGGTGACTAAACAGTATCTGTGGCTACTAACGTGGTGCCATGGACCTTGAATGGTACATTGTGGTTTGATGCGTACTTAACGTGGATGCTATGTGAGCTCATAGAAGGCTGAAGAAACCACTTCATTTTTAAACTGGTATCGATATACAGTATTACATTGAAGAGCTCCAACCTATAGGGCAAGCCTTGTTGAACATTTGTGAAAGGCTGCTTATTGTCATGGTGATCTAGTACTCTAGTTCTTGGTAGCTAGATTTTAACTGTAATATATGTTCTGAATCTTTCAATTAGCAGGGCTTGTATTTACTCCTCATAAGCTGTCTGATTTAATGCAGGGAATACACTAAACTGCAACCATCCTGTTGTCAAGGAGCTTGTACTCGACAGTTTGAGACATTGGTATGGTACAACTTACAGCTTTGATTTTGCTGTGACACCTTTGTGTAGATTTTATACATACTTGTCAGGTTCGCCTGAATACTTGTTCACATATTTGCTTTTAATAGTAGTCTGTGGCTTATTGCTTTGATTACTACAGTATTTACTTGTCCACTCCCACGATAAAGTGTATACACATACGGAGTATCTATTTGGAGCTTAGCTTACACATATCTATTTGGAGCTTAGCTCGGGTTTATACAATCACACAAAGAGGCTGTATCTCATACACCCTAAGGTCCGTGAAAACTACCTCTAGGATACATGGCACGTCTGGTTCCCAACCTGGGGAACACACCTGGGTCAGCAATGAGCCCACCACACAAGGCGTTTGATTCTGGTCGCCTGGGGCCGAATTAACGTGCCTGGGTGCAGCCCCCAGGCTAGGATGCCAAGCAATCAAGGGCACACTGCATTCTCTTATTAGTTGATAATAACTAGCTATCATCTGGGTTGTGGTAAGATATCTGATGCAACAGCTTGTTTCATAAATAGCTGTAGTAAGATGGATAATCCACTGCCTAGTCCTATATTACTTGATAGCAGTTCCATTTTCATGTTGTTTCTGATCTGCATGACTGTTTTTGTTTCTTCAAGGGTTAAGGAGTATCACATAGATGGATTTCGGTTTGACCTTGCGAGTGTTCTTTGTCGTGGACTAGATGGCAGTCCTCTTGATGCACCTCCACTCATTAAGGTATTTCTTGCAACATCAAGCCTGTGATGGGATTTTTCTTTATCGGTCCTTTTCTTTTGTCCTTTTTAGCTGCCATAACTCCGAGTGACCAAAAGTCAGCTTGAATTGTATGTACTCCCTCCATTCCAAATTGTAAATAGTTCTGTTTTTTTGGGTACTTTGATTTCGCTATGCATCTAGATATGCATTATGTCTAGATATATAGTAAAAGCTACTCCCTCCATCCCAATTTATAAGACGTTTGACTTTTTTGAACATCAAGTTTGACCACTCGTCTTATTCAAAAATTTATGCAAAATATCACTTCTCTTGTTGTGGCTTGCTTTATCCATGGAAGTTCTTCAAGAATAACTTAAATTTGACTATATTTGCATAAACTTTTTGAATAAGACGAATGGTCAAATTTGAGGCGAAAAAAGTCAAACATCTTATAAATTAGGATGGAGGAAGTATGTACCTAGAAAAGCCAAAACAACTTACAGTTTGAAATGGAGGGAGTACTTTGTAGCTCTATGCTTCTTGTTTTATTTCCTGTTTCCAAAAATTAGTTAAGTGTTTATGGGAAAATGTCTAACACATTTATATTTGAGTGCAATTATGCAAAATTTGACTTTTAATGTGTATGGTTGGATGAGGCCTGGATGGCTAAGATTTTACGGCATCGAAACATTTTAATTAGCCCTGCTGATTGAAGAATTGTTAATGATGAGCTTTGCCTTGTCAACACAACACAAATATGACCCATCATTCTCTGACCCAATGGATTCAATCATATTTGTAAATTTATGAGATGTTCTTCTTAATGGTTTTATCTGATTGTTTATTTATTTGGTTGAAGGAAATTGCAAAAGACTCTGTATTGTCTAGATGTAAGATCATTGCTGAACCTTGGGACTGTGGTGGCCTTTATCTAGTTGGGAGGTTCCCTAATTGGGACAGGTAATTTGACTGTAATTTCTTGAATTTACTAATTTTACATAAGACTATAAATGTAATAGAACGGATAGATTTAGGTGTTTATTTCGTAGTTTCTTCTTTTAACCATTTATTATTAAGACCAGTTTAAAATTATGTTGAATGTAATACAAACAATTAATATCTTCAATAACTTAGAAACCATTCTCCAATAACTTAGATGATAGAATTGTGTCTCTGAACTACCCATTCTTCAATTACTTAGAAACCAAAGTTCTTTGCATTGCATGAGATTTTGGTGATTCCTTGTTGAATGGAATTCTTGCCACTATATTGTACTGTTCAGACTCGGCATACAGGCTTCACTGTAGTCTAAAGCGATGGTGCTTACTCTACATTGGCATTAAGAAATCATATGTTCCATCTTCATTTTCACTGATTCATAAGAAATGATGAATATGTTCACCATTGATCCTGTAGGTGGGCTGAATGGAACGGGATGTATAGAGATGATATTCGAAGATTTGTTAAGGTACTTTATGATCAGAGAATCAGAGGTTGCTTAGGAAGCAGAAATCTATTGTAAACTGCAATTCTTACGCACGATCATGTTTTTCGCAGAAATATACAGGCAATTGTGATCCACATTATTGTTAAAATAGTATGCAGAGATAGAGTACTACTGCATCAAATTGGCTGAATTATAGTGCTTATGAACATCCTTTTCCAATTTCATGCTTCATTTGCAGAATTCCAGTTCATATTTATATGCTAGTGTCCCACCTAATAGTGGGCTGCTTATGCTAATATTTACCTGGAAATTATTATCTTATATGTGACAGATAAATTGGCATTTAGTTTCTCAGGACCTGTGTTTCACAATATTAGATGGATCCCTTCAGTTTTGTAATAAAAAATGGATACAATCAAAAGGCTAATTATTTAACACATCATTGGGTTTGGACAATTTAGACCTCAATGTTCAATTGGGTTTTTACACTCTGTTGGAATGTGTGCAGCATTTTGATTTGTGACATCTGCACCTCTCACTCTTATTTCTCAATCATGTAGTTCCTAACCGGATGTCACTAAACATTTGCAGGGAGATCCTGGTATGAAGGGGCAGTTTGCAACTCGTGTTTCTGGTTCTGCGGATCTCTACCAGGTGCTGTTGTGCTATTTCTTTATTGGCCTCTTAGTTTAGTCATTTGCTGATAGTATTACTTGGTCGATTATTCCTTTGGGACCTTGATTTTGTTCAATGTTTTCCTGGGTTTTGAGCAGCTCGTATCGAAACTATGCACTCATTTCTTGTATCTTGCACCATCATTAAGAGTGCATATCATATTAATTTCTCCCGGGCCCACTTGTTTAAATGTAGCATCTGTATACCAAGTAACATAGTAATAACTAGTGAGATGCCATTTGAAATTATAAAGCTAGTTGTTGGTGCTATTACCTGATATTTCCTTTTTTCTGTATGGATTTTTTTAGGCTTTGTGGATGAGTCCTAAGATTTTGTTGGCTTGAAAAGCAGGATCAGTTTCCTTTTTTAACAGTCAAAATTTCTGAAATAAAGTCCCCTGATATCTTGGTTGACAGGTGAACAATCGGAAGCCTTACCATAGTGTGAACTTCATAATTGCTCATGATGGATTTACTTTATGTGACCTTGTTTCGTATAACTCCAAGGTAACTATAGCAAATAGTGCAGTGATCTTGATGTCTTATATACATTGCGTTTGTGTTAACATGCTTCATCTTTTGAATGAAATAAAAAAAATCTTACAGCACAATGATGCTAATGGAGAAGGTGGTCGTGATGGGTGCAATGACAACTACAGCTGGAACTGTGGCATTGAAGGTATATAATTTTTTTTTACTGAATACGAATATTTTGTTTTGTACATCAGAATTATCAAAGTTTGGGAGTTTTTTTTTTTTTCACAATGCATAATACTGATATATTTGAATGCAGTTTTGTAAAGTTGTTCAAAATAATTAAGTGCCATTTTTTATTATTTCAGAATAGTTTTGTAAAGTTGTTCAAAATAATTAAGTTCGATTGTGATGGGTCAGTGTTTACGTAGTTTATAAACAGAACTAAAAAGTTCCTCATATTGTTGATGCTTCTATGACATGATTGACACAAGTGATTAATTAACTAATTATACAAGTATTGCGTACCTTTCCAAACCAAAGCATGATCATGGAGCTTTGCCCTTTTATTTTTCAGAGATTGTTTTCCATTTAATTTTATGTTGCATGTGTGGTGCTATTAAAACTTCTGTTGACCTATTACAGGAGAAACAAATGATTTGAATGTTCTAAGTATTCGTTCAAGGCAAATGAAGAACTTCCATGTGGCATTAATGATTTCTCAGGTTTATATTATTGATTTACCGTTTAGTTACTTTTTGCATGTAACTGAGTATAACTTACGAGTTACATTATATACAATAGGGTACTCCAATGATGCTGATGGGAGACGAATATGGTCACACGCGTTATGGAAACAACAATAGTTATGGACATGATACTCACATAAATAATTTTCAGTGGAGCCAGGTTATATATATATGTTAATTTTCTGTTAGTAAGTTATTTAGTGATGCATGTTACAGCCTAAATTCTAATTTGTCCTCTCCAATCTTCATGCCAATGTAGTTGGAGGAAAGAAAGGATGGACATTTTAGGTTTTTCTCAGAGATGATCAAGTTTCGGCATAACCATCCTATACTGAGACGAGACAGGTTTCTCACCAAGGTAAGTTCAAAGTTAGTGTGTTCTTAAGTGTTATTCTTATTCTTACAATTGCCATCTTTTGCCATGTGCCTAATCCTTCCAAGTATTAGCCATCTTTTACTGTAAGCAACTCTTGGTTTACTTTCTTTCCTAAACATTTCCATTAATGAGATCTTTCTTGCTGGTAGAATGATGTCACCTGGCATGAAAATTGTTGGGAGAACCAGGAAAGCAAATTTTTGGCATTCACGTAAGGAAGTTATCTTAATGCAAGTGCTATGTTCTGTACATAGGATGGTATTTCTCATGTATTCTTACTGGACTTCTGCTTCTTCATGACTCTGGTGCAGGATACATGATCACAATTCTGGTGGAGATATCTATTTGGCATTCAATGCTCATGAGTATTTTGTGGATGCTGTAATTCCCCCACCACCACACCATAAAACTTGGAGTCGTGTGGTATGGATACCGTCTGATTCTGCTAACATGTTTATACTGAGTAATTTTCTGTTTAGTCCTAGGATGTTCAAGCTCCAGGTATCGTCATGTAATAGCATTATCTACTGCAAGTACAGTGTATTTGTTACAATTGTTATCATTGTCTCCTCAGGTGGATACCAATCTGGAATCACCGAAGGATATTGTCCCAGAAGGGGTGCCATTCACAGGTTCAGGGTACAGGATTGCTCCCTACTCTTCCATCCTGCTTAAGGCAAAGCCTTAGAATGGCAAGAGGCAAGTCATTCTGAAGTAAGCATGAATAATCTCATATTTGGTCATTTAAGATCCTTAACTTTTAAGGACACTTAGCCAACCATACTGCAAATCTACCAAACTTTGATATTTGAAGTCGGATCAATCCCAGGGGCGTCCCTGGGGCCGTGCAGGCTGTGCGACCGCCTGGGCCCCAAAATGATGGGGCCCCAACATTTATTAAGTACCTAAGTATGTATAGTAATTGTGGGTTTTGTTTAAATTACCGAATCAATAACAACTATTTTTTTTTGGCTCATAACATGATATTTTTTGGAGAAAGTGGCTGTGGTGATTCCAATTCTTTTGCACACACACCTTGTCACTTTGATAATTCCTTCTATCGTCAACATTGTTCATCGTCTCCTCGGCTAAATCCAAGATGAGAGACAAAGGCTACAACTCGTCAAGACTCCATAGCAGTCTCCAATTTACCAAATAGCCATAGATCCAAATCGTTGAGTATTACCATCGCCTAGTGAACTTCATATCGAGGCCCTATTTTATCTACTTAATCTTTTATGCATTGTCTACGCCCACAACAATTATTCTAACTCGTAAGCTATGTCTTCAAATCGGATTAAAATATATACATGAATAGAAAAATTAGAAACGGCCTATACCAGTATATACTTTGTGATACATTGATATGTATTTTATTATTTTTTTATTTTTTGAACTAAAGATTAGGCCTCCACTTATTGTTTCGTACAGGGCCTCCCATTTTGCCAGGACGCCACTGATCAATCCTTGCACAAATCAACAGAAGCCATGGTTGCAACAGGTATACTTATGGAGACATCGCCCATAACATGGCAAATACAAGTTATTTCCACACATGAGAGCCAGAAGAGCCTTTCATTAGGGGAAGCATGGCTCGAGGAAATTAGTATTATTGGCAAGCTGTTGTCTCATTTTTTTTGTTCCACGTGTGAATGTGTGTCAAGCTCTTGTTTCCTTAATAATTTGGCATTCCTTTGTTACATATTTGTGGTGTACGGAGATGCTATTTCCAGTATCGAACATATGTCGGAGAAAGGATGCCATAACCTTTTTACTCGTGTTGTTGAAGATTGCTTGCACTGATGGATCCATAAGGCCCGCACACTTCTTTAGACTGGAGTGCAATATGTTCGGCATATCAACTGCTCCAACTAACATATTATCAGTGATGAGCTGATTACAGTTTTTTTTAAGGGAAACTGAACTGCTTACAGTTAACATGCCAGGGCACCCAGCCCAGGATTGTTGAGGTACTTGCCTGCTATCGCAAGCGGGAAGGTGCCCTTGTGGCATTAGCTTGCTCATCATGTATCGGCTGGGGCGGCAGGGTCCCGTGTTGGGTTGACGGCGACGGTATGGCTGGTTGGTACGGAGAAGAAGGAAAAAATAGAAGTAAAATCTGCATTTGAAAAATGTGGGGGATGGCAAGGCATGCATCAGGGTTCTCAAGCAAGCACCTAATGTACTAGCTGTTCTCCAGTGCAGCCAAAAGAACAGCCGGCGATGACAATGACAAGATAACATGGCAATGATACAGATGACAGGGCCGGGCCAGCGGACGCCCGAAGCCGAACCAGGCATGTGGATAGTTTCCCGTCTCCGTCTCTCTCTCTCTCTCTCCTGAAGACCTGAACGCCGGACCCATCACAGCCTGACAGCCAGGTGAATGAATGATCATCTTCTTAATCATTGGCTTCTAATCACCTTCCGAGTTTGAAAGCGGATGAAATTATGCGAATGCCTTTAGCTGAAAGGGCGTACTTAGCTGTCCTGTTAGCGGGGTAATGATGCTAAATGCTCTGCAAACCTGTGGTTGCCATCATGATTTGCATACTATATGTGAAAGCGATTGGGCCGTTATTACTAACCACCATTTACCTCACGGATAATGGAATTGTGCACTTGTTTTATTAGCACAATTCCCATATCATTCGTTGGTGACTGATGAACCACTCCGCTAGTTAATAATCAATGCAAAGTTGGTCTCCCCACCGGCCTCCAAAGAGAATGAACGACTTGAAGTCCATGTAGCAACTAATAAAAATGTACACTTCCTAATTTCCTATCATCCTCATTCTTGCAAATGTCGTTTTTGACATACATCGAGGCAAGCTCGGGGTCCGTCGTCAGTAATTCCAAAACAATAGCACGTGCAGGTTGTATATTTTTTCTCCCAATCGAAAAACTTAGCGACCGAGGAGGAGAAACTCATGCACCATCATCATCAAATCAAAGAAAACAATAGTCGACCACGGCAAACCATTTTCTGCGTGGATGGCAAAATTCGATCCTTGTACTATCCAGATCCTTTTATATTGCAATACCAGTTGGCATAGCCTGGTACCCAAAGCCGACACGTCACTGTTCCCAAAGATTTTTCGTGATTGTCCTGCTCTCTCATCATCGCCCACAACTGTACCCGACTGTACCACACTTCATCATCCTTCATGTTCATGGGGACGCGCACGTCGGGCCATGGCGACTGCTTTGCAGGTTTCAACTTTCGAGTGCGCTTGTGGCCGTCACGTTGCGAGCGAGCTCGACACCGTGGAGCCGCCGTACGCGCGTTCGGGCGGTGCGTGGGCGCCCTGTCTCGCCGGCCGGTTGGTACGTCGGTGTCGCGGCCATTGCTGACTGTCCGGCCGGCCGGAATCTTCCAACCTGGGCACAGCCCAGTCTGATGGCCACCGGAAACGCTGTGGGACTGCACGGAGAAGAAAACGTGAATTCACTGTCCCGAAATCGGATTCGGATACGTTGGCAGGTCGTCTCACGCCTGATCGACGCGGCAGAGTAGCAACCGAATTTCTGTCGAACACAAACAATTTCCTCCGTCCTGTAGCAAGCCTTGCAGGTAGTACTAACTAATAATCTCCCCATGCATATTTCTCCCAGTTCTACAACGCATTTAAGACTTTGTGATCGTGAACTCGTGGGAGCATAGGTTTGGCCCATTTCAGTAGGTTAGCTGTTAGTGGATTCATCCTGTGGATCAAGCTCACCGTCACCAAGCAGTGAAACTCTGGGTTTTGGAAGGGTTTGGTTAGGTGGGAAGTCACTAGAGTCATCTTACGTCGATCGAGTTGACCATTGTGTAGGAGTGATATGTAGCTTTAGGCTTGGAAGGATCTGGTCGGGCTGGAAACCGCTGGATTTATCTTATGGAAGTCCCAAGAATACCCAACTGCTGCTAATAGGCCGTTCAAGCAAACACGTTTTCATCAATATAAGAATCGTGGACTTGTAAGCCTGCCTGCCAAACAATCTGTAAGAAAGACTTGGAAAAGAGATTGAGATGTTTATTTATTATGATATTGTGATTTATGTCTCATTTTATCCCTAATAGGCTGCCACCCTTCTGGAGGTAGTTCAGGAGTAATGTCTGAGCCGTTTACAAATAGCCCGAGTATAAAATTTGAGGGCGGAACATGGGCTTCATTGATTAGTTCCAACAAACTAATCATCTCCTTCCCAAAGGCATTATTCTAGGCAACGAAACTTAGCTGGAGATATACAAGTGGCTGCCGCGCCAACGACATTATCAACGGCTAGTATAGCCGCATTAAAGTTCCTTTTCTTTCCATATTCATGGAAATGGCGGCACAATTTCCCCATAATGTATAAGGGCATATTCGTCTGAATGGAAGTATTGTATAGAAAAATTCCAATTAGCTCTCAATGAATTTGGAAAAGGAACTCCGAAACAGCTAGCGCCAAATGGGACCGTTTGGATAATATTTGATGGAGCCTAATTAGAAAAAAAAATTATATTTGAGTGGGCCCATCTGAACAGTAGTCATTATCACGGATTCATAGGCTCATTCCAGAATTTATAATATACATATAAAAGGAGGAAAACGCTCACGTAATCACGTTGCCGCATTTTCCAAACTCCAAAAAAATCCAAAATTACGTACGTACTAGACAAACAGTGAGCGCCAGCCAGCTCAGGCCATTGTCGATTTGGCATGAAACAAAAAATGAGGATGTAGCCAATTTTTCAGATTTTATAACCATATATACTCGACTCGAATTGAAGATCCGACGCCGACACGCTTTAGGCCAAAATGTACCCTCGCCGTCACATACCGATCCAACGGCTGGTCTTCAAGGAAATTAGCATCTAAACCCCTGGTAGGGCTACTAATTACGCGTCGTAACCTCGTCTTCTACCTCTTTATAAGATGCACACCTCTACTGTCCCGACACCATTACAGTACACACACACACCAGCCAGCCGAAGCGCCCCCTCGCTCGCTCTCGCAAGCTCGAAGCTTTTCTTCTCTCTCGGCTCCAATGGCGCGCTTCCACCTCGCGGCCTTGGCCATGGCCATGCTCTTCGCCGCCGCCGCGGCCCAGGCCCCGGCCGCCACCCCGACGCCGGCTCCCAAGGCGTCTCCCCCGCCGACCCCTGCGCCGGTGTCTGCTCCGCCCGTGCCGCCCCCGACTCTGCCTCCACCGGCCCCGGCGCCCGTCGCTCCGGCGCCCGCCCCCAAGGCCCCCGCCCCGGCGCCCGAGGCCCCCCCCCGGCTCCCAAGGCCGAGGCCCCGACCCCCGACGTGAGCTCCCCGCCGATGCCCACGGAGGGCCCCGCCCCGTCGCCCTCCGCCGAGGCTCCCCCCCCCCCCAGCGCCGCCGCCGCCGTCTCCCCCGCCGCCAAGTGGTTCGCCGCCGCCGCCGTGGCCGCCGCCGCCGCCTTCTACTGAGAGAGATCTGCACCGTCCCGTGCTGTAATTTATTGCTATCATCAGTGTTGAGCCGTTCATTTTTTTTACCATTTTTTCTTTACTTTCTGCTTCATCCATATTCCTTCCATTCGGCATTCGATTCAGTAGGACTCTTGGACTGGACTGGCATCTGTTGGTGTTACTACAGTGTACTAGTAGGATTGTGGCTTGGACAGATTGGTTGGCTGGCTGGCCTGGTGGTGTTGTGCTCTTGTATAATACCCTGTTGATTTTCTTTCAGCTTCTTCTTCATCTTTTGCGGTGCCTTTTATAGCTCGTTGATCAGATCAGATCAGATCAGATCAGATCTTGAAGAGTGCTCGTACAGTAGAGTAGTGTTTGTAGTGTTACTTGCGGCTGTTGCGCGATCTTGAGGTTGGAGATGAAGCACACACTTGAGGTCTCTTGAGGTCAGCAGGGCACTCACGATCGAATGTGGATGCAGAGAGAGCATCCATGAGCATGATGAATGAGCTCGTGCGTCGCGTGTAGATGGATCGATGGAGCTACGGTGGTGGTGTACTGGTGCTGGATCAGTGGATCTGGGCCACAGCCGCAACAGCTGTGCGTGCAGCCGTGCTCTGGATCTGGGCGCCTCCGTCTCGCAAGCCGCCAGAAGCCATTATTATTATACGCCCCCCCTCCCTGCCTCCCTATTCGGCGCGGTAGAGTAGGCTACTAGCACTA
This sequence comes from Chrysopogon serrulatus, assembly GCA_015844335.1. Classification (NCBI taxonomy): domain Eukaryota; kingdom Viridiplantae; phylum Streptophyta; class Magnoliopsida; order Poales; family Poaceae; genus Chrysopogon; species Chrysopogon serrulatus. Next base: position 358,232 of record JADLZL010000397.1, on the reverse strand, counting down.
GTAGCCCTAGGGAGGGAGGGGATTGACGGAGGAGGCCAGCCAGCTCCCAGCTGGGTGTTTGCAGGCGGTGGCAGGGCAGCAAATAGAAAACGGCACCCCCACCACGGGGGCGCGGCGGGGTCGGTGGCCGCTGCTGATCTGATGCCGATGGCGAGGTGTCGAGGCCGCAGTGGGCGGTGGGGCTGGGGAGCACGTGCCGGTGTCCGCGCCCACCCCACCCCATGCTGCTGCAGCGCCGCGGTGCCTTGTTGCGGGTGCCGGACCGGACGCCGGGTGCTGTCGTTTGCCTGCTGCTGCGCCTGCGGACGCATGGCTGCTTCCGTGCGCGGCGGCCGCTGCACGGGCCGCCCGGCTGGGTGCACTGGTACATGCAAACGACGCGTCCGCTGTTGCTGGGGCGAGCAGGGTCGCAGCGGGCATATCAGCCGTTCGATTAGTCAGTTTATTTTATTAGATGATTTATATGACTAGCCGAATCATGTGATAAGTTAGTGGCTGATTGTTTTGAGAGAAGAACACTTTTGTTCTCTGATATACCCGAGTGAATAGGCTGACGCTGACTCGCTGAGCCTGAGAGAGGGGCAACTAGTAGATGTTGAGGGAAAGTAGGCGGTTTCGTGTGAAAATTTACGTGCTCGGGGCAGTGGTTGCTGCTACGGTTTTCCAGATTATTCATATGAAAAAGGCTGCTGCTACGTGTTTGTTTAATCGTCATTGTGCAGCCATATCTGGTGGAAAAGGCAGGCGACGAGAGGGACGGCTCACACCATAGGATTCACTCATATAGTCATAGAGCCTGCCTTTTAACTAGCCATTGACACCTGCTGCCGCTAGCTAGACGATGGCGATTCCGCTAACCGGCCGGCGTCTTAGTCCCAGGGATTTCCGTTTCTTCTCGTGAGGACTGAGGAAGCTGGGCTAGGGTTACGAGTCATGACGCAGGAGCGCCCCCCCAATCCCCCATCCGTCTCCTCCATGCATTCCGTCGTCACCTTTGCTAAATCATGGCATTATGCGTTAGTTGAGACTTTGCAGCTGTAAAGAAGGTAGCCACACACACCGGCACCGGCCGGCCTCCTTCCTTGGCTCTTCTTTATTTGTGGGGAGCAGACCAAAAGAATGGCTTTCAGAGTTGGCTTTTTTCGGCAGCTAGCCGGCCAGCCGCCTGTGGCTGCTATACGTATGACGTGTGGACCGTGGAGCATATGCTCAAAGACGGATTATGAGTGGAGCCAGGCCTCCCTTCCGCCGCCTATCCCATTCGGTTGGGCTTGAAAGTGAGGGCGGGTTGGGCTTTTTTTTTAGCAGCCCGTCACTGTAGCCGGACATGCTTGGTTGGAGAACATTCTGAGATGGTCTCGTTCCTGATTTTAGAGATGAGATAGTCACATTCCAAGTTTGGTTAAGAGAGATGGATCCATCCCTATTATTGTCTTTTTGGTTAAGCGATTGAGAGGATTGAGATGAGCTGAGATCTCACACCATTAATCTCATGTTAGCTATGGGGCCCACACGTCAACCTCTTGTCCCATCTTTTCTTTCAACCCTGCGAACGCCCCTCCCAGTCCCCCCATCAACACCCCTTAGGCCAACGCGCCCCCAAAACCACCGACGTACCTCTCACCTATTGCCTATTATTGGATCAATTCGATACTTAACCCTCGTATAGGTTAAACATACTCAGTGTAGCTCATGATTCGGTGCCTCTAGTGGGGCACCACCGATTAATTCGGTGTCCACCTGAAGGCGCACCAAACACTTAGTTTTTTTTTTGCTCTCATTTATAAATGTGCTAACTCCTCAACGTTCCAACATTGCACGTGAGTTAGCCTTCTACAGACATTTTTCAAAGTATTTTTACTTGCATCTCATCATGTCACTAAGTGATATGGAAAATGCAAATGAACCTTACACTTAGTAGCACTAGATAGCCATTGCAACTAAAGATATTTTCTCTTTATAGTAGTCCTATCTATCCTAAATCCAATTGTACACTCCATTGCACCTTGATTGGCAAAAACAAAGCCCTACCATATACCTCTACATTGTGGATTGATTTTGCTCCAATTTCTCTCTATCTGATGAACACTTGCATGTATGTGATCTTGATCTCCATCTCCATCACCTCATACGCCTTGCCCATCATCATCAAGTGGACCTTAGCTAATCATACTCAATGAAAGCATTAAGTCACGTGGTTGGCACTAAATTATCAACACCAAACTAGGGCTTTCACTATAAGAAGAGGGTAAGCCTTCAACAAAATCCATACTGATGGTGTGCTAAGGCTTGCCTGGTACTGGTAATTGTTGAAGTAAATAGGATAGGGAACTCTTTCCACTTTGACTTGTTGGCAAACACTACAAGAATAAAATATTTCATCTTAAGCCATGAAAAATGTTTTTAATCATGTCAAGTCATTGGTGCATTCGACAGTGGTCCTGCCCTGCCTCTGGGTATATATACTACTACAATGATTTTAGTTGCTTTGACTATTCATTTGGTCATCTTGTTTGCTTTTGCCAGAAGAGCACACGAGCACATAACTGTTAACACAAATATCTTTATATGTTTCTGAACTAAAATATGTTATAAGAAGCCTAAATTTCTTATGGATCAATCCCAGATCCAATATGCCCCTAAAAATAACGTTCATACCCAACCACAACAATAGCTGTCATCTTGCTAAGATTTTATTTCTAAGATTTGAAGAGAAACTTTTTCAGCTAAGACCCAAATAAGTGGTATACACAAGATATATATAACATATTTTAGTTCAGAAACCGTGCTGTTTATACCTGTAGGCCGGTTTCCATTTTGCTTGGGCAAGGTCCTCACTCTTCGTGCGTGGACAGGGAGTGAGAGGCTCAGGGCAGACTCCTAACAGCCCTACGTCATACTCACAAGCTCACAACTAATATAATGGCGTGCTGTGACAATACATTTGTTCATCGATGGACATATCGGAGGTTTTGTCCTAAAACAAATGATGGTCATAACCACCCCGGCTGACCCTGCGTCTCGTACTAGTCATTGATTTTTATGCATCGACCAATTTGCATGACACTTCGTTGGTGGATAAAGAAAGGTAGAAACCGATTCATTCAAATTTCAACTTCTCGCAGCTAGCTATTCTGTGCAGAATCACTTCACAAACGGACCAAGAAGATTCGTTGTTAGTGTAGTGGTTCCGAAAGCTTGATCTGTCTTTGTACCTCGATGTCTACTAGCCCTTTTCAGCCTTAGCTTTTGCAAAGGTTGCTGATAATTCCGGCACTTTCCAAATTGCAAATAAAGGCTCAAGAGGTTGCTGTGGCAGGCCAAAGCGAGAGAGAGGCCTGAGAGTGGAGAGCAGCAGTTTTTTTAGTCTATATACCGCCCCGTGTTTCTCAGCTATTTCAAAGTTGGGTTAGGGCGTCAGACTATAGTATTTCTAAGTGAGAATTAACAAATGTAATCTGGTAGGAGGTAATATAAAAAGAATATTTTCTAGTTCTATGGCTGGTATCAGAAAATAAATGTGTTAATATGTCCATACATTGCAACAAGACATACACTGGGTTGCATTGCATAATGCTCATACCAATGATAATAAATTAGCTATTTTTGTTAGATTTATTTAGTTAGCTTGCCTCAATTTGAAATAAAACAATTTTTAAGGTTTATAATAAGGGAACGTATTTAGTGCAAACTAACTTCCCGTGAAAACCCGTGCAAACCACAGTAAAAAAGTCATATAAATTCACCAAAAAATTCACATATATATATGATATGATGATACACAACCTTGCAAAATATCTTGTCGAAACTCGATGTCGTTTGTTAGATATAAAAATAATAAATTTTAAGCCAGAAAGTTGTCCAGATGATTTGGTAGAAATTTGTTATTTTTATATCTCACAAACGAAGTCGAGTTTCGACAAGATATTTTGCAAGGTTGTGTATCATCATATCATCTACATATGTGAATTTTTTGGTGAATTTAGACGGCTTTTTTACCATGGTTTGCACGGGTTTTTACAGAAAGTTAGTTTGCACTAGATACGTTCCCTTATAATAAATGCTAGTGCAACAAGGATTAGTCCAATATGAAAACTAATATATGAATCGACTCAGCTTAAATAGCTTACTACCATGTGCACCTATTGTGAGTTCAAAAAAAGGTGGAAGGTGGCGTGTGCGCCATAATGTGAATAGGCCCTTGTATGGCACCAATGGATGTTTCGTACCTCCAAAACTCGGAGCGAGAAAGGATTAGAGTGAGGAAAGGAAAAAAGATCGTGTTAGAACTTAGCAACCGCTATAACACCTAGCATCCGCTATTGCAAGCCACAATTGCTGTTGTTGGACTACTATTTGTTGGTTTATAGCATAAACCGAAGGCAGGACGATTGTCCCGCTGTTTCTCTCCTTCTACCCGTCGACCCCCAGGGCCGTATTTATAGGTACGGGAGCTCCCTCCCCGGGGAGTTCCGTTTTTGCCTGTCGGTGTTTGACCACCGATAACCTGCCACGGGGTTCCCGTAGCAGTTGATTCGGATCTCGGCAAACGACTAGAACTCGGCGGTTTCACGCAAAGAGAGACGCCGCGGTTTATCCTGTTCGAGCCCTCGTCGTCGAGTAAAAGCTCTACTCCGGTCGGCCTTGGCCTTTTTGCGTTGGATTGACGTCGATCGTGTATTGTTAAATGCATTACAAAAGAGGGTGCTCGGCTCCTTTTTATAAGAGGAAAAGAGCGAGCTATGGTGTCTAATCCTAGTCGGATTCATAGGAAGTGTTCTGTTCTGATTACAGAGGTTACTTTCTATTCGTCTAACTAGGATGATCCGTATTCTACTCGGATTCGTCTTTCTTGCTCTTGTCCCGACGGGGCCGTCTTTGGTGAGTAGCCGTCTACGTCTGTATCGACAAGCCCCCGAGCACTTTGAAGTAGAACTCGGGGGCGCCCTCGCTTCGGAGTGATGCTTGAAGTGGTCTTGGTCAAGAATTGTTCCCTTTTGTGCACCGTAGGTGCACTCATTGAGTGTAGCCCCGAGCCTCTTGCTATTTATTTATAAGTAGCCTTTGAGAAAAAAAAAAAAAGTTGAGGGTTCGAAGTGGTCTAGCTGAAGAATTGTTCCCTTTTTGCGCCCGTAGGTGCACTCATTGAGTGTAGCCCCGAGCCTCTTGCTATTTATTTATAAGTAGCTGGAGGGTCTTTGAGAAAAAAAAAGAAAAAGTTGAGGGTTCGAAGTGGTCTAGGCTGAAGAATTGTTCCCTTTGTGCGCCGTAGGTGCACTCAATGAGTGTAGCCCCGAGCCTCTTGCTATTTATTTATAAGTAGGCGGAGGGTCTTTGAGAAAAAAAAGTCGTCGGTGTTTGACCACGATATTTATTCGGATCTCGACAAACGACTAGAACTCAGCGGTTTCACGCAAGAGGGTTTATCTTTTCGAGCCCTCGTCGTCGAAAAAGCTCTACTCGAAGGGCTTTTTGCGTTGGATTGACGTCGATCGTGTATTGTTAAATGCTGTTACAAAAGGGTGCTGGCTCCTTTTTATAAGAGGAAAAGAGCGAGCTATGGTTTCTAATCCTAGTCGAATTCATAGGGCGTGTTACGTTCGATTCTGAGAGGTTACTTTCTATTCGTCTAACTAGGATGATCCGTATTCTACTTTCGGATTCGTCTTTCTTGCTCTTGTCCCGACGGGAGCCGTCTTTGTGATTTGCCGTCTTCCTGTATCGACAAGCCCCGAGCACTTCGAGTAGAACTGGGGCCACTCAAGTGATGCTTGAAGTGGTCTTGGCTGAAGAATTGTTTCCTTTTGTGCACCGTAGGTGCCTCTTGAGTGTAGCCCCAGACCTCTTGCTATTTATTTATAAGTAGCTGGAGGGTCTTTGAGAAAAAAGAAAAAGTTGAGGGTTCGAAGTGGTCTAGCTGAAGAATTATTCCCTTTTGTGCACCGTAGGTGCATTCATTGAGTGTAGCCCCCAGGAGCCTCTTGCTATTTATTTATAAGTAGCCGGAGGGTCTTTGAGAAAAAAAAAAAAGTTGAGGGTTCGAAGTGGTCTAGGCTGAAGAATTGTTCCCTTTTGTGCGCCGTGGGGTGCACTCAATGAGTGTAGCCCCAGAGCCTCTTGCTATTTTTTATAAGTAGCCTGGAGGGTCTTTGAGAAAAAGAAAAAAGTTGAGGGTGTATACCTTTAGCCCCCGAGCCTTAAATGCTAGTTGTTTTGGTCAAAAAGAAGTCGGGCGATGGCTTTTATTTTCTTTAGCCTTCGAGCTTTTCTGATTTCTTTCTTTGCGGGTAACCTTTAGGTGCCCCCGAGTTTTTTCCGAGTTCTTTAGCTTTTTCCGAGTTCTTCCTTAGCTGCAGCCCCCGAGCCTTTTCCGAGTTCTTCTGTGTAGGAAACGGACAACGCCTCGTGACTTTGCTTTTACTGTCCTTTATGTGCGCTTTTATGGTTGGGCGTTGGCGGTGGTGGTATAAAGGCTTTTCTTGTGTTGGGATATGCCTGGAATATACTCTTACATTTGCTCTCTTTCTTGCCTTCTTTTATTGTCCTTGTCAATGCTTCTCTAAATTGGTGAACTTGGTCTATGTACGCCGATCTTGGCCTATAAATTGCACTTCCCTTTTGGTTGTTTTCAGAATCTTGTAGTATGCTTTTTCCTGTTCTTGTGATAATGATAGTTTGCGAGGTTGAACAGCCCCCGGGCTTCTTTTTTGTTCTTCCAGTATGGTCCGTTTAGTGGGTAGAAGAATTCTTGAGATAGGGATTAGAGGCAGACTAATCCCGGAGTAGCATTGTGATTGCAGGCTCGTTCTGGTAGGTAGAAAAAGTCTTGAGATGTGCCTTATGCTGGGTCATTTTGCACTCTTAGTACCTCTTTTCCACTCTGCCAGGGCTATGCTTTGCGTGGGAGGGTTGCTGAGCCGTATAGTCTTCTAGGCGTGCGGTGCGGTCATTTGCCGCCCGCCCGACGCAGGCCGGAGCTCTCTTGTTCACATGGGGTTCGATCCGACTTGTTCTTGGAGAGGCCCGATGTGATGCTTGATCGATCGGTGCTCCTTTTGGCAATCTTGGATGCCTTTGCGTTGGTGTATCTAGGTTGCTTTGGATCTGCTTGGCTCATTACGCCTCGGAGGTAGTGCAGGTGCGCAACGGCGACGGTCTTGGATTGTGCGTAGTTGTCTTCTATGACAGAATTCCACTGGGTTCCTTGTAGACCCTAATTTTCTTCTATGGCTAAATTCTACAGGGTTCCTTGTAGCCGTTGCTTTAATGTTCTTTCTGAATTCGATGGGTCTTGTAAGACTTGTAACCTTGTATCCTGTAATATTGAAGAATATTTGATCCTGCAATGATCCGAGTTGTTTTGTCCTGAGTTTATGGTTGTCCGCCTTCGAGCCGACTTGTTCTTGTTTGATATGAAGACCATCTATCTTTGAGCAGACTTGTTTTGGCTTAGAAGTTGACTGGCTTCCTTTGACTGGAGTTGTTGGTGGCCGTCTTCTTTTGTGTCGACTTGTTATGATAATATTGGCAAAGCTACCTTTCCTTGTAACGGCACAATACTTTACCGTTGGTGGGTAACGGGATAAGGACCGTTATCCCGTGATTTAAGGGTTTACTGGGCCTTTCCTATTACTGCGCCTTGTATCCGTTGGCCTTTTTACCGTTGCTCCTTAAGTGGGCCTTTTAAGACCGGTCTATAAATTAGTTGTGGTTACTGTTCTTCTTCTTCACCTTGCCTTTGCTTCTTGAAACCCTAGCGCCGTAGAAAAAATCCCCAAATCTTTGCTCTTGCATTGCCGCCACGCATCCTCCTCTTAATTTGGGTGCTTGATTCGTTGCATGGGAAGGAAGAAGGTGGCCTCCAAGAAGTCGGTAGTTGAGAAGCCAGTTCTTGAGGAGGAGGTCGACGAGCAGCTGAATCCCGAGTTTGCTGCTATAAAGGCCATCGCGAAGAGCTTTCCCGCTCCGACTACTCAGGAGAAGCCTCTGGTCGAGCTGCAGGAGTGGGGGATGATCCAGTCCAAGAAGTTCTCCGGTTGGATTGCTCCTGGTGAGCATCGTGTTCCTGTTCCTCGTCCAGGGAAAATTGTTCTTTTTATTTCTTTTGTTCGCGTCGGGCTCTGTCTTCCGGCCTGTTCCTTCCTTCACCGTTTTCTTCGCTATTTTTGCATCTCTCTCCATGATCTTACCCCGAATGGAGTTCTTCATCTTTCTATTTTTGTTCATTTTTGTGAAACTTTCCTTGGCATTCCTCCTTCCCTAAATCTGTTCCGCTTTCTTTTCCGCCTCAAGCCACAACCCCGCAATGATTCCCTCCACACCCTTGGTGGATGTGGAATTCAATTTTGGCGGGGGGCGTAAGTCGAGCCACTTCTTTGAGTACGATCTTGTTGAATCCGTGAAGGATTGGCGGTCCGAGTGGTTTTTTATCTTTGGTAATCTTGATGGTGGTCTTTGGTGCTCCAAACTCCAAACCTACTCGGGGTCCCGCCTGTTCCTAATGATCGGTGGGAGAAGGAACGACTTCTTCTTTGCCGAGTTGACTCTTCTCCAACCCCTCTTCGATAGGATTAGTTACTTGAAGCGAGAATGGTTTGTGCGTTTTCGCCATTGTGGCAAGCTATCTTCGTCGCCGAGTACGAAACTTTGAAGACACGGGGCATTTTGGCTTCGAGTACTGCGTGCCGAGGATCCCTCCCGAATGGTGGCCACGACCAAGTTGTCTAATGGTGAGGTGCTTGTGCACCTCCGAAAGATTTTGAAGGGAGCGTCGGTGGTCCCCATGATTGGCTTTGAGTACTCGGCCGGCAATCCTCCTCTGCTTGTAAGTTATATTTTCTTGTTTGAATTTTTGTTTTCCGAGTACTTTTTGATTAATCTTGACTTGTCTTTTGTTCTTTTTGAAGCCTTTTGGCGGGGATTTTGATGCCGATGCCTCTCTTTATATTGATGGGGAGATTGCTCCTCTTCCTGCTCTTCTTCCGGCTTGCTCCCGGTCATAAGGTAATTGAAGGCCGAGTTGTTTTTTCTTTGGGTATTTCTTTGACGGAGCCTTCTCTTCATATGTTCCTTATCGGTAGGTGGCCCTTCCTCGAATTACTCGTGCTTGGGTCTTGAAGAGACCTGCTTTGGGAAGATTCTTCTTCTTCTTGACACGAAAACATGCGCGTTCTTCTCCTTCTCCCCTCGGCCTTGGGGTAACCTTCGATAGGTGAGAGATTGTTTGATTTTTCGACTTGTTTTATTTTTTGGAAAGTAGTCTTGATTCTTCTTTCTTGGTAGAAGGTGGGTCGGTTCTTCTTTTTTTTGAAGATGAGGTTTGAGGATGTTGACAACTCTCCCCTTCTTTGCGGTGAGTGTTGTCTTCTTGGTTTTGGCGTGTATACTTCTTTTCTCTTTTAACTTTGATTACGGCTCCTGTAGCTCCCGTCGACTTCTTCTCAACCTCCCCGGTTTGGGACCCTTGCCGGGTCCTGCTCCTTCGTCTATCTGCCGGGGTTGTTGGTGGATCTGGAGCAGGTCATGCCTCCACCACCACCTCGGCCTCGTATTGCTTTCCATCGTCCTCCTAAGTAAGTTTCTCTTCTTTTCGACTTCTTTTTTTACTTTTTGCATCATTTGTCTTTGACTTTTTGGTTTTTGTAGGTTATCTGCTGCTATTTCTTACTGCTCCGGCTTCGATTCGAGAAGACGGAGAGTGTTGGTGTGGTGGGTCGGTGCCTTTGCCCGACCCCAATCTCTTGTGGAGTCTTCCCTCATGGTGGCTTCTTTTACCTGCTGCTGGAACTTCTTCACTACTTGGCTGCTCAAGCGGTTGTGGCGACTTCTTCGAGGGAGCGGACAAGTTGCCATTTGCCCAACCCCTAACTTCTCCTCATCCTAGGGTTGGGTGTTCTCCTCCTTTGTCTCCTTTTTTATCCTCCTTGGAATTACGTTCGTGATTTGAAGTTGATGCAGAATTTGGAAGAAGATTTTAATCCGAGTTCTCGCCTTAAGAGGCTTGAATTAGGATTTAAGTCCTTTCTTTGGCGATTTCGGGTAGGACGGTTTGTTTGTAGATTCTCTTGTCTTGTTCTTTTTCCTTAATGTCTTTCTATCCATATGTAGGAATATGTAAGCGATTCGACATCTTCTTTGGCTCGTCCCGAGTCTCAAAAGAAGTTGTTGGATGAGCTGGCTTCTCTCAAGGCGGTCGCTTGATGAGGAGCGTCAAGGGCGTCAATCCTCGAGACAGCCTTTGAGAGCTCAAGTGGTTCTTTGCCGTTGAATCGAGAAGAAGGCTTCTCGAGATCTTCAAGGTACTTGTAAATGTTTTTTTGTTGCGTATAATTACATCCTTTGCTTTTTCTTTTCGACTTCTTTTACGCTTCCCTTTGCGGCTTTGAAGAAAAAGTACTCGGAAGAGGCTGAAGCTTTGAAGCTTGAAGTAAAAACCTTTCGCAATGACTCGGAGAAGGTAAAGGAGGATCTTGAAGAAACTTTAGCCCGGCTTGACCGATTAGGCATGGTCTTGTCGAGATCTTTTGCGTGGCTAAGGCATCAATTGAAGACTTGTCTGCTTCGTCTGCGAAAGGCTTCGGAAGAGAGGTGGTCAACCTTGCTGAGTTACGTGCAAGGACTTGCCACTATCTTTGAGGAGGCCTAAAGATCTTTGGTCGACACAGGTTCGTTCCTTCCTCGACTAACCGAGCGGACCATCAATTTTGCCAAGGATGCAGTGTTGCTTGGCGTTCAGGGTGTTTTGGCTCGCATCCAAGTGGTTGATCCCAACTTTCCTCTTGATAGAGTGATGGATGGGACCCATACTCCCCGAGGATGAACAAGCACTCGCAGAAGTCTGAAAGGCTGCTTGTCCCCGCCCTTAGCTCAGGAGTTTACTGATCTTGTAGAGATTACGCCAGTGAGTGCTGATGATGGTGATGATCATCAGTAGTGAACTTCTTTGTTGTAATGAAACTTTGATGCCTTCCCGGATTATAAAAAGAATTTTCTTTCTTGAATCTTGGTCAAATATCTTGTTGCTGACCTTTGAATATTTTGCTATCTGTCGTATTCTTTTTGGTGTTGTGAATCCATCTAAGAATAGTTAATGTTGTAGCCATCTTCAATGATTAGTTCGGACCGTAGGCCCTCATCCGAGTTCTTTTTCTCTAGAAGTCGGGATAGGTCGAGCTCTCTCTTGGCTCTCATCTAGTCCTGAAAAGGAGATAGGATAGGGTGAGTGTTGACTTCTTTTAGCCGTACTCTCATCGGTGTTGTGAAAACTACCCGGAATAGTTGGGCTCAGGCTAGGTTGTAGCCATTTTGCTCTTCAATAAATAATTCGGACCGTAGGCCCTCATCCGAGTTCCATTTATCTAGAAGTCGGGACAGGTCGAGCTCCCTCTTGGCTCTCATCTAGTCCTGAAAAGGAGCTAGGATAGGGCGAGTGTTGACTTCTTTAGCCGTACTCTCATCGGTGTTGTGAAAACAACCCGGGGGGTCGAGCGTTTTTGCTCTCATCGGGGTTTGCCCGGGGGATCGAGCGCTTTTTGCTCTCATCGGGGTTTACCCGGGGGGTCGAGCGCTTTTTGCTCTCATCGGGGTTTGTCCGGGGGGTCGAGCGCTTTCATCGGGGTTTGCCCGGGAGGTTGAGTGCTTTTCGGATCGTAGGTCCTTATCCGAGTCCCGTATTCTAGAAGTCGGGCTCTAGTTCTGAAAAGAAACTGGGACATTGTAATCTTTTCTTTTGAATAATGAATCTTTATTGGAAGAAGTAGTATATATCTTTGTTGTCTATGCAAAAAATCATCGTAATTGAGATATGTGCCATGAATTTTTTATTAGAGCTCCATCTTCAGTCATCAGTTCGTAGGATCCTGGTCCTGTTACTTTTGTTACTATGAAGGGACCTTCCCATGGGCTGAGTAGTTTGTGTCTTCCATCTGGTTTTTGTATTTTCCTGAGGACTAGATCGCCGGCTTGTAGGGTTCTTGGTTGAACGCTTTTGTCATAATATCTTCTTAGTCCTTGCATATATCTTGCGATTGCGGTGTTGCATTTACTCTTATTTCTTCTAAGTTTGTCTATTTCTAGTCTCCTGGTTTCTTACTGCTTCCCCTTCATTGTATTGCTCAATTTTGGGAGATGTCCGGATCAAGTCACCGGTAGTACGGCTTCGATCCGTATACTAGGAAGAAAGGCGAGTAGCCGGTTGCTCGCTTATTTGAGTTCTTAATCCCTAGACTACTTTGGGTAGTTCATCTATCCATTTTGCTCCGTAATCTTTGAGGTCTTCATATAGTCTTGGTTTCAATCCTGCCAAGATGAGACCTGTTTGCTTGAGGATGAGCTACGATACATAATCAATGCTGAATCCGCGGTCTCGAGCCGGTGGGGGATTGCTCCCCCCGGTATCCTCGGCCGAGGGCTGGGCCGAAGCGGTCGGCAAAGGCCCAGCCCGAAAGACCATGCCGAGCCGCTACCCCGAAGACCGTGGAGTAAGGCGCAAGACTCGGCATGCAGATATGATTCGCCTAGATCATCGGGCGTCAGGTTTCCTTGAACCTAGGATTTCCCCGGTCGGCCGGGTGTGTGCCGATCGGGGAAAGTAAGATTAGATTGATCTTGTAACCCCGCCCCCGACTATATAAGGCGGGCAGGGGACCCCCCAAAAACAGATTGTTCCCGATCATAATCCACAACCAGAACACAGGACTAGGGTTTTACGTCACCTTGACGGCTGAACTGTCTAAACCCGTGTCTCGTGTTACTTTCTTGCTCTTGATCTCGCGCACCTCACCACCCTCGATCTCATCTACTACCTCGGGCACCCCCCAAGGTAGGCTGCCGACCCGGATATCGTCGGCGGTGGCGGGCGCCCGAGTAGGGGTGTGCGTTTGAATCCGTCGGAAAGCAAGATGGTTACTCCTTCCACCGTCGCTCTCTCCGCCCGTCGGGCATGACCTTCACCGTCGGATCCATCACGTGGACCGTCGCCGCCGAGCACGATGGCGGGGAGAACGGCCAACCCCGGGTCCCATCCAATGGAACCGGGCATGCGTCGGCCCCGCCGACCAGATCCAGCGCCTCAAAGCGAGGCCACGGCGATCCTCCCCGGAGGGGCGACGCCGGCGCCCCTGTCGGGAGAGGAACCCCGTCAACTCCGACGACCTGATTGAGCTCATCGACCGGGTCGGTGGAGGCATACGCGAGTGCATCGAACTTCGCCGAAAAACACGCTTTTGCGTGCAGCTTTAGCGAGCACCCACCCGTCGGACCGGGATGGCAACCCGCGTCGCCGCCGGGCACCACGCCGATCCGACCACCCCGCCGCCGAGGCCATCGGCCATCCCGTGAGGCCCACCGACTGGGCGTCCCATCGCAGCTGGGCGGATCTACCCACCCGGGTTTGGGCCCCGGTGGTTACGGGAGATTTCCTCCGGCACCCAAACCACTCGGCGGGACGCCATCGCGCATATCCCCAGGAGGAACAGATCTACAACCATGGTGGCATCACCCCGACCGCAAGGTCCCGCGGGTACCCACCGGGGAAGTAGCACGGCGACAACTCGCCCAACCATCACCGGTCGACACCCCATCGCCGACCGTTAACATGGTACAGCTCCACCTGGCTGGAGAACGACGAGTCACTCCACACCATCCCGGAGGAGCAGCCCGGTTCCGACTCCGATGCCTCTCCCGATCCGATCTAGATACATCAATCGTTGTCGGGGGCGGAACCCTCCAAATAAATTACACCCCTCCCGGTATACCCGGGCAGATCTTCATGCTCCGGCGGTCTCGCCGGACGAGGACCCACCGCCGACGAGACAGATGGACATCGCGCCCGATCGCGAGGCGCCAACGCCGATCGAGCCGAACGCCGTGTGGCTTACGAGGAACAGAGCGGCGTCTCCTCCGAGATGCGGCCGGCCGGGCGTCACCTCTACAGAACTTGGCGAAAGAGTTCGTCTACATCGACGAACAGATCGTAGCGCCGACCCCGAGCGCCAATCTCGCCGCCGCCGCCAATGAGCTTGAGGCGCTTGCCCCGACCCCTCGGGTAAACCGGGCTAAAGCTTTTATCAAGGCTGCTCAAGTGCGTGAACAGGGCTACGGGAGATGCCGTCCGGATCCTCCACCTCCGGGTCAAGCCGCCACCGGCCGGGAAGATCCGTGACGTTCCCGCCGTCGCACAATGACGGGGAGGTAGCGCAACCGCTGGCGAACGGAGGCGGCAACAACCCGCCGACCGTCCCATCAACCGACCACCCGCCGACGCCCGTGCGATCATCAATGCCGGGGCGTGGCGCTCATGCCGTCATCGACGCCCGACGCACCGATGCCTACATAACGCCGAGATGGAGCGCCGCCGTCGTTTCGACGCCCGAGCACGGGCTCCAACCGCAACGGCGCCCGAGTGATCGAGGGCCCCAAGCCCCTCTCGGCACGGCCGCGGTCCCATCGGTGGCCATCACTTCCGGATCCCCGAATGTGGAGCCTTACGACGGCAAGGCTAACCCCGAGCAAAGGCTCCAAACGTACGCCCGTAGCAAAGGCCGCCGCTGGGAACGGAAGACACGATGGCAAACTACTTGCTGTCATGCTGGCCTCCCCCACCCGAATCGGTTCACGGACCGGAGGAGAACTCCATCGACAACCGGGCGCAGCTCCGAAGCTCTTCGTGGACAACTACATGGCCACGTGTGATCGCTCAAGCCACGCGCCCACGATCTCGAAAAGGTTGGCGCAACGTCCCAACGAGACGCCCCGCAATACATTCGCCGCTTCCACGCCGCTGCGCACCGGCGTCGCCAACGTCAATGACACCGACGTCATCACGGCCTTCATCCGAGGCCTTACATACAGCAACTCCTCGCGCGAAAAGCTCCACGTAAAACGCCCGAAACAATCGGCGAATCGATGAAAACCGCCGACGCCTACGCCTGGGGAGAGGAGGCCGAAGGGGCACCACCGAGACCTCGTCGCTGGGAAGAGGCCCATGCCCCCTCCTCCGCCGCCAGGAGCTCCTCGGCCCAACGATCGCAACACCGACCCGGAGGATCGAAGGCGGATCATCGCCCTTTACAACCGCGACCGCTCGGACCGATACCGAGGACGCGCCCGGCCCGGCGTGAACAACGTCAAGTCACGGGTCAAAGCGAAACCTCGACGCCGAGTTCGACAAAGTCCTGGATCAGCCGTGCCCGATCCACAAGAATGCGACGCACACCATGCGCCAATGCTACGGGCTCGGCAAAGTTTTCCGGGAAGAAGACATGAAGCGCCAACGCCGCCCGTGGCGGCGACAAAAAAACGGCGGCGAAAAGAAGATGACCCGAAACCGACGGTGCCGTACCAAACACCGTCAAGAGCGTGGCCACGATCTGCGGTGGGCCACATGCAATGGAAAGCAAGAGGAGCAAGAAGGCGACCGCCGGGGGTCATGGCGCCTCCGACGAGAAAAACTATCGCCCGACCCGCCTTCCTGCCATGGTCCGACCAGCCCATCACCTTCAGCGGGGAAGACCGGTGGTCGGACATACCGTACCCTCGGCGTTTCCCCTCGTCCTCGACCCGGTGATCGGCAACGTCCACTTCAAGCGTGTCCTCATCGACGGCGGGAGCTCCTTGAACATACTCTTCCCAAAGTCGCTCCGGGAACTTCGGCATCCCGAAAGAGGCCTTACAGCCCGGCCGAATCTCCGTTCGGGGCATCATCCCGGACAAGGCATCGGAGCCGCTCGGCCAAGTGACCCTGCCCCCAACAGTTTGGCACCCCAGGCCGGTTCCGTAAGGAAAACCTGCCGTTTCTACGTCGCGCAGACTTCGACCGCGACCCATCATGCCATCTTTGGGGCGCCCGGCCCGCACAAGTTTATGGCGGTCCCTCACTACGCCTACCTCGTGATGAAGATGCCGCTCCTGGTGGTGTGCTCACCCTCCGCGCCGACCTGAGGAACGCCCCACGCTTGCGAGCAAGAAAACTACATCATCAACGAGACCGCCGGCCTCGCCGCCAAGATGCAAGCGTGCCTCGCCGACTCCAAAGAAATGCCGCCGGAAGACCAAGAGATCCCGGTCAATGAACCACCGCGCTCCTCCATCAAAAACAAGGAGACCAAGGTCATCGACTTGGGCACGGGTGACCCCTCCAAGGTCACTCGGATCGGCGCCAACCTCGACCCCAAATAGGAAGGCGCTCGTCGGCTTCCTCCGGGACAACGTGGGCGTGTTCGCATGGAAACCTGCGGACATGCCCGAGTACCGAGGAAGTATGCCGAGCACGCCTGAAAGGTCTCATCCTCCGCCAAGCCGGTCAAGCGGAAGCTCCACCGATTCGCGCCGGACAAGAAAGAGGCTATTAGGGTAGAAATCAACCGGCTCTTAGCCGGGTTTTATCAAAGAAGTGTATCACGCCGGTGGCCGGGCAAACCCAGTCCTCGTCCGCAAAAGCAATAAAGAATGGCGAATGTGCGTTGATTACACCGATCTTAACAAACACTGCCCTAAAGACCCGTTCACTCTCCCTCGCATCGACGAGGTCGTAGATTCCACCGCCGGGCCGCGAACTCCTCTCGTTTCTTGATCGTTATTCCGGGTATCACCAGATCGCCCTAAAGGAGTCCGACCGGGTCAAGACGGCCTTCATAACTCCATTCGGCGCCTATTGCTACACGACGATGTCCTTCGGCCTAAAGAATGCTTTGGGGCGACGTGCCAGCGGACAATTCAAGCATGCCCGAAGGATCGATAGGCATCAACGTCGAGGCCTACGTCGACGACGTTGTGGTAAAATCTAAAACCGCCGATAGCTTAATCGCCGACCTTGACCAAACATTCAAAAGTCTCCGAGTGTATCGATGGAAACTCAATCCAAACAAGTGCATTTTCGAGCTTCCTCGGGAATCCTGCTTTCGGGAATACGGTCGCCAGACCACGGTATCGAACCAAACCCCGAGAAGGTGTCGGCCATAACCAAAATGTTGCCGCCAACCAATATCAAGGAAGTACAGAAGCTTCGCCCGGCTTGGCAGCCCTAAGTCGGTACATCTCCAAGCTAGGAGAGAGGGGCCATGCCTTTCTTCCGCTTACTCCGGCGTCCGACAAGTTTGTTTGGACTCCGGAGGCCGACGAGGCATTCAAGGAGCTCAAGGTCTTCTTGACGACGCCCCCCCGTCTTAACGGCTCCGCTACCCGGCGAGGATCTCTCCTTTACATCGCAAAGAACGAATCGGGTGGTCTCCACAGCGGTCGCCGTCGAAGCGTGACGAACCCGGCATGCATTCAAGGTGCAGCGCCCGGTCTACTACATAAGCGAGGTCCCGAACGAGTCCAAAACTCGTTACCCGCAGATACAAAAAGCTCATCTACGCCGTCCCCACTGACGTCACGTAAGGTGAACCACTACTTCCGCCTCACAAGATAACGGTGGTGTCCCATTACCCGATCGGCGACATCATAAAGAACAAGGAAGTCGACGGGAGAGTCGCCAAATGGGCGCTTGAAATCGGCGCATACACCGTCCGAATACGCGAGCCGCCCGACGATAAAATCCCAGCGCCGCCGACTTCATCGCCGAATGGACAGACATGCAGGAACCAGTCCCACCTCGAGCACCCCCAAAGACTTTGGAAGATGTACTTTGACGGTGCGCTAAATGTGAGCGGTCTTTGGTGCGAGGGGTCGTACTTGTATCTCCAAGCGGCGAGGAACTCCGATACGCCTTGAGAATACATTTCAAGGCATCTAACAACGCCGCCCGAGTACGAAGTCGCCATTCACGGCATCAAGATTGCTATATCCCCGGGGATCAAACGCCTGGAAATCTTCGGCGACTCGGGCGCCGGTCGTCAACCAGCAAACAAAGACCGGTCTTGCACCCAAAGAAAATGGACGCCACCGCTCGGAAATCCGAAAACTCGAGAACAAATTCTACGGCATTGAGTTCCACCACATCGTTCGGGAAGAAAACTTCGTGAGGCCGATCGGCTCTCCAAGTTAGGCTCTACACGAGCAGCCATTCCGCCAGCGTATTTGCGCGACGATCTCGACACCATCTATCGGCCAAGACGGAGCGACGCCCAACCCGACCATCTGCGGAGAAGGCGCGTCGCACTCGCCGAGGCCATCGACGCCAAGACCGGCGCTCCCGCTTCATCGATACCTCACCAACTCGAGGTCCCGACCGACAAAACGAGATGAACGTTTGATACGGGCGGAGCAAGCACTACGCCCCGGTAGAGGGCTCGCCGATGCGCTAAACGCCAACGCTAACGTTACGCAAAAGTGCGTTCTGCAGCCCGAAGGCTTGAAGATACTAAAAGAAATACATGCCGGACTCGTGGAAGCCATTGCGCCTCTCGAACCCGGTCGGCCCGAGCCTTCCGAGCTGGATTTTATCGCCGACCGCCGTAGCCGACGCAGAACACCAGTACGACATTGCGAGGGATGCCGGTTCTTCGCCAAGCGGCCTCACCGCCGGCCCACGCTCTAATGACGATCCGTCGGCTGGCCGTTCGCGCTGGGGACTCGACCGGATCGGCCCCCTTCGTAGCCGCACCGGGCAATTTTAAATACGTCTCGGTCGCCATCGACAAGTTCTCCAAGTGGATTGAGTACAAACCACTCGCCAGCTCGACAAGCAAGAAGGCCGCCGAGTTCTTTGAGGAAATCGTTCACCGCTTTGGCATCCCGAACAGCATTATCACCGACCTCGGGTCAAACTTCACGGAAACGAGTTACGGGAGTTTTGTGAAGAGCGCTCCATCTTGGTCAAATATGTCTCCGTTGCTCACCCACGTGCCAACGGCCAGCCGAGCGCAAAACGGAATGATCTGGACGCACTTAAAAAAGCGCCTATACCGGAAGGGCGACAAGCACCCGGGAAGGTGGTGAAGGAACTTCCACCGCCGGATCAGGGGGGACTGCGCCGCACTGACGATCGAACACGGGGGTTTCCCCTACTACATGGTATACGGGTCGGAAGCTATCCTACCCGAGGACGTCGCCTTCCGATCGCCAAGAGTGGAAAAACTACTCGAGGAAACCTCCGACCAAGCGCCGCCGACGCGTCGGCCGTGCGGAGAAGAACGCCCTAGCCGCTGCGTCCGATCGGCAAAGTACCTAGAGGGCGTCCGTCGCTATTACGACCGCAACGTCCGGGGCGCCCCTTCGCGGTCGGCGATCTGGTCTTACGTCGCCGCCCCGAGCTCCGCAGAGGCATGCATAAGCTCTCCTCCCCCGGGATGGTCCCTTCATCGTCAAGGAGGTCACCCGACCCGAGGTCCTATAGGCCGGTGGAGTCGACGGGCGCGATATCCCAAACTCCCGGCACGCCGAGCACCTAATACGTTTTTACGCCTAATAAGTCAAGATGAACAAAGATATGTACTCTGTTTCCCTTTGTAACCCAAATATATATATGATTTAATGTCTTTTTGTCTTGTCTCTTTTTCTCCTCGTGCATTCATTTTTTCATATGTGCTACCCACGCACTATACGCCAATAAGACCGCCCGATGCGTACTTTAACTCAAACCGATCGAGCAACCCCCTGTTCCTCGCCCAAACCTACACGTGCTAGCAGCTCGGCGCTGCGTTATGGAAAGGCCAGCAGCGGTTCCCAGGGGGACCACTGGTACCCTCTACGCGCAATACAAGGAACATACCCTTAGCGCTATGAGATACTAGGAAACTTGGGCCGGTCCGGCAAGGCGACAAAGTCACACACTTTGCGGGGCATTACGGCAAACACTTTACATGCATAACAAAAATGATATTAACATCATTTACGCAGGCAGCGTCTCCACACGCAATACATAAGTTAATTCTAACGCTCTTCTCCTAGGGCGCGTCGGCCTCGGCGTCGCCGAACAGGTCCAGTCCTCCACCACCTTGACGGCAAAGATCGGAGGACTTCGGCGCTCGGCTTCTCTGGGTCGGCGACCGACTTGGTCCGGGCAAAACCCGCCTCGACCGGGATAACTCCACCCGGGGATAGTGCGCGACGGACCAGCGCCCGGTAGCGTGCCGGCGGCGGCGCGTCGCTCCGCTCGAACAAACACACGTGTTTGTTGTAGAACGGCCCGGCATCGCACCGAAGCGTGACACCGAAGGATAGCGCTCCCCGAAAGCACGTCCCGGTCGTAAACCCCCGTCCGGATCAACGAGATTCAACAAGCAATCGGGTGGACGATGGTGTCCTCCATCCGCTCCTCGGCCCGCCAAGCGAGGCGCCGTTTCAAATCCGCTGGGCCGCCCCGCATTCTCCCGCACAAGCTAGCGGAACAAGTGTTAAAACCCGACCACGGGCAATCGGGTAAACAAAGCAAAAGACGATAGCACTTTACGCTGTGCCTCGGACCGGGCTGCCTCCGCCGGCCCGGGTAGCCTTGGCCACCTCACGGGTTAGCTCCTCGACGAAGCTGCTGAGGCTAGCTGCGGCTTCGCCTTCAAGAGCTGCAGGCGAGCACAAGTCAGCCACAGAATACACAAGAGCGCCCGAAAGGAAGGTAGGGGAAAACATACCGGTCACCCGCACCTGCAAAGTGTTTGCCGCGCCCAGCCTCCGACGGCGGCGGCCGCCTCCACGAGCCGAGCATTCTCACGCTCCAGCTCTTCCACTGCCGGCGCGATCGGTCGTCGTCCTCCTCGAGCGGCCTTGATTGCGCTCGAGCAGGCCGACCCGACTCCGCCAAGCTGGTCTTCTCACGAAGAAGCCGCTCGTTGTCGGCCTTCATCTTCTCGTGGCGGCCGCCCGGCTGCTCAACGGCCGCGCCGCGTCTCGGCGGGCCAGCTCCTACATATATATTCGACATAAGCTGCAACACTATCAAGCGGACAATATGATTACTTACGAGGCTCGGCGCTGAGCAGCCCTCGAGATCGGACGTCGGATTCTGGTATTCATTGGCGGCGATCTCGTCCCACCACCTCCACCCGTTCACCCCGGGGTCGATGTAGAAACGTGCGGCAAAGCCGCACAGGCTCCCGTGGCGCGGGCACTTCCCGTACCACCTCCTCCGGCTCGGGCTCTGCCCGGCCACGGTCTCCGCCGTGGCGCCACCTTTCTTGCGGGACGGCGGGGCCACTGAGCAGAGCCGCCCCGGCGCCCTCCCTCGCCCGGCCCCGGCTGCGAACAAAAACGCGATCTCCGCGCCCGAACAGGGGAGGGGAGCCCCCACCAGCCCTTAATGGCTGGTCGGGAGTCACCCCGCATCGGCCGCACGAGGTGGGCTGTCTGGGGCGACCCGGTGTCATCCTCCCCGCATCGGCCGCGGAGGTGGGCTATCTCAGGACGACCGGTGTCATCCTCCCCGCGGCCGGGGTCCTCCTCCACGGATCGCTTGCAACGGACACTCCTAAGCCAAACCTGGACAACACCGAGGAACGAAAAAAGAAACGAGTTGGTACTTACAGGTCGGACTGTGGTGGTGCCGAAAGGAAACGCCCGGGCCTCAGGCTGCCCGCCTCGGTCGGTCGGGTCGGCGGCACCGATGGTCGCTTCGGCCGCCTTTGGCGGCGCCCCATGTCGGCATTTTCTCAAATACCGGTCGCGCAGAAGTCGCCCGACCTTCGGCGCCCGGACGCCGGACGCTCGTCCAACGCGTCTCCGTGTCCTCCTGATCTTCGTCATCCGAGAGGATGATGGCTCGCTTCCCCGCCCCCTCCTCGCCGATTCGAGCAGAGGCGAGGCGGGGGGCACGGTCTCCTTCTTGCGCCTCTTCGGGCGCCGCCTCCTCCGAGCCACCCTTTGCCGATGGGCCCTTGGCTCGGCTTGGGGGGCTGCCTTCTCGGCCGTCCCCTCGTTCATCAGTCCTCCGCAATCTTGCGGATTTCCTCCATTGATCGCCGCCGGTCTACACCCGGTCGGCCCGGTGTCGTCGGGCACATCCGACACATAAACGGCTCGATCACATAAACGGCGGCTTGAGCAATCGGCCAATCACACACATAATACTATAACAAAGCAGAAACTCACCGCCGGTCGCGGATTGCCCGAGTGTAGGGCTTACGCATACCCGAACTCCTCGGTGGGTACCTCCGACGAAAAACGGCGTGAGCACCGCCGAAGAGAACCTCCTTAGAGATCGCCTCCGGCGTCTCACGCGTAAGTCCTTGTCCCCGAGTACTCATACCCCGGGTGCTCGCGCTCCTTGCATGGCTGGATGCGCCCGCGGCAAGACGGTTGATAGCCACCGCCACCCCCCGCGGTTCATGGGGCGGATGATGCCGGCAGCTCCTCCACCCGCACCATGTCGGCAGATGATGGCCGCTCGGACCCGGTTGGCGTTGGCGCTCCACCACTCGTTTACCTCATTGGAGATCTGTGGAGCGGGGTTGCTGACGACGAACCATTGGGTGTTCCATCCCTTGATGGAAGAGCCGAGGGCGAGTCCATATCTTGGTTCCTCATCCCGTCCCCGAGACAAAGATAGAGGCCACCAACCACCTTGGGTGAGCCGGCTCCGGTGAACGCCCTCGGGCGTAAGAGATGGCGGAAGAGGTTGAAGTGGGGAGGAATGCCGAGAAAAGCCTCGCAAAAATGGATGAAAAACAAAAAGATGAAGAATGGAGTTGGGGTGGAGATGAATGAGCCGGATCTTGTAGTATGCAAGAAGCTTCCGGAGGAAGGGGTGCGCCCGGCAGCCCGAACCCGCGGCGAAATAATCCGCAAACACTACGAGCTCATTACCGTTCGCCGGGGGTGGGGAAGGACTCACCCACGGTGGGGCGCCCGGCCGGGCGCGCCTCGTCGGGCAGCACTCCGTCGCGAACGAGCTCATCGAGGACCGCCCGCGTGCAGGTCGAAGTAGCCCACTCCACCTCCCGCGTTAGGCGGACCACCGCCCGGATCTCCGCCCGCGCCCGATGCGCCGCCGCCGCCCGCGGAACCACGCTTTTTGCCCCCTTGCCGCCCGGCCATTTCGGATCTAGGTTTCGGATTGGGAGCGCCGGTGATGTGGGAGAGAAAGGTTGGTTGTGCGTAAGAAGGCGAAGAGGCAGCCCGGGGGTTTGCGGGCGTCGAGAGGAAGGCAAAGAGTGTGACTGAAAGGCCATGCCCGGTCTTAAAATAGATCTGTGACGGCGGTGTCGGGCGCCGCGCCGCGTCGCTTCGCCTTCCTTCCGTGGGAAACCGCGCCCGCGCCGCTCCGTGGTTATCCGCCCCGGGCTGGACCAGCGGTGTTTCCCGAAGGATGCTAGGCCCGATGGGCCGGCCCACCGAAGCTTCGACCGCTGGTCGCAGGCCCCGCACCCGACGAAACCAAAGTTTGGACCCTAGAAGATGACAAGCGGTCTCGGGGGACTGCCTGGTCGAAGATTCAACAACTCATACTTTGACAAATTTGATCCCGGCACCGGTCTCATGCCTCGCCTACTACCGGTCTCGGGGACTACGTGGTACACGTCGCTTGAAGCGACGGCGTGGTACACGGGACCCGTATGCTTTGGAGATCTTTCTTTTTTTTTTTTTCTCTTGAGCGGCTCGCGTCTCCACGGCGGTGGGACCTCTGCGTTCCTCTCAACCGCAGCGACCACTTGTGTGTTCCACGGCCTTGCATTCCGCCTCCCTCCCGGCACCGTACCGTGGTCGGCCTCGGCGACGCCGACCGCTACGACTTCGTCGGGTCCGTTGATCGACTTTACGCACCGCCACGGACACTGGCCGGAAGAATTGCCGGCACCAAGGAAGACGCCGAATGGTTCCCAACCTTGGGTTGAGACACGCAAGCTGCTCGGGGACTAGCCGTGGGGGATTGCTCCCCCGGTATCCTCGGCCGAGGGCTGGGCCGAGCGGTCGGCAAAGGCCCAGCCGAGAAGACCATGCCGAGCGCTACCAGAAGACCGTGGAGTAAGGCGCAAGACTCGGCATGCGAGATATGATTCGCCTAGATCATCGGGCGTCGGTTTCCTTGAACCTAGGATTTCTGGTCGGGCCGGGTGTGTGCCGATCGGGGAAAGTAAGATTAGATTGATCTTGTAACCCCGCCCCCCCGACTATATAAGGCGGGCGGGGACCCCCTCCAAAACAGTTGTTCCCGATCATAATCCACAACCGAACACAGGACTAGGGTTTTACGTCACCTTGACGGCCTGAACCTCGTCTAAACCCGTGTCTCGTGTTACTTTCTTGCTCTTGATCTCGCGCACCTCACCACCCTCGATCTCATCTACTACCTCGGGCACCCCCAAGGTAGGCCGCCGACCGAGATATCGTCGACACGAGCCCAAATTTTAAATTCATTAGTGTGAATGGTGACCCTAGGTCTCAAGTATTATTCTATTTGGCATTCCGAATCGGTGCATGATTTCTGGATGAACTCTTGTGCTTTGAATGAGCTGTATTTTACCAATGGCTTGTATTCTATCCATTTAGTAAACTTGTCTATAGCCACAAAGATGTATTCGAACCCTCCTTTGGATTTCTTGAGAGGTCCGACTTGGTCGAGTCCCCATGAGAATGGCCATCTTTGGTGAGATGCATATTAGGTTGTGTCTTTGGGACATGTGCTTGTCTTGCAAACATTTGGCAATTTTTGCGGTGTTTGACTAGTTCTTCAAATCTTTTAATGCTTTGTTGGCCAATAGAATCCTGATCGGAATGATTTTCCGACTAGTGTCCTTGAAGATGCATGATTTCCGCAAAGATCCGAGTGCATTTCGATAGTATTTCTTTTCCTTCTGCTGTTGAAACACATTTTTATAATACGTCGATGATGCTGCTCTCTTGTAAAGGTTGTCTCCTACTAAGACATAATTTTTGCTCCTTCTGAGGACTTGAGTTGCCTCTGTTTTGTTGCCGGGTAACTTCTTCTCTTTGATGTAGTCTATGAATACTTGCATCCATGTTGAGTTGTTTGTACTGATCATTAGAATTTGCTCTTATCCCGTCTTCTTTTTCTCGTCTTCTTTTTCTTCCGACTTGATGGATGGCTTGTTTAGTTCTTTTACAAAGACTCCAGTGGGTACTTTTGCCCTGTCTGAGCCTAGTTTGGCTAGCACATCAGCTGCAACATTTGAGCCTCGTAATATATGATGAATTTTTAGTCCTTGAAAATTTTTCTCGAGCTTTCTGATCTCTGCACAGTAAGCATTCATGTTTTCTTTAGTGCAATCCCATTCTTTGTTGACTTGGTTAACTACTACTGCAGAATCTCCGTAGACTAGTAGTCTTTTGATTCCAAGTGAAGTTACGACTTGTAAGCCGTGGATGAGTGCTTCATACTCTGCTTCGTTGTTGGTAGCTTGCCATAAAATTTGTAGAACATAT
The DNA here is from genome assembly GCA_015844335.1 of Chrysopogon serrulatus. Taxonomy (NCBI): domain Eukaryota; kingdom Viridiplantae; phylum Streptophyta; class Magnoliopsida; order Poales; family Poaceae; genus Chrysopogon; species Chrysopogon serrulatus. The sequence goes on along the minus strand of JADLZL010000397.1, from coordinate 332,978 downwards.
CTGAGTTGTTTTCCGTCAAAAAGCGATGAGTAGTACCCCTGCTCCTGCTCCCCCCAGTTTTAGGGATCCATCGAAGTACATTTTCCAATGGTCTAAGATGGTGTCAGGAGTAGTGTTAGTGCATTCGCCCCCGGTGTGGGTTTTGGATAATTAATGACAATCAAATTAGTGACTAACGTGTTCATCAAGTGATATCTACAGTGTTAGTTCATTGGTGTATTTAAACGAAAAGAATTCGGTGAATGATAGCACCCTAAATTTTATGGACAAACGGCGATTCGGCTCAAGTGATTCACTCTCATTTTATTTTGATTTGAGTCGTAGGATATGCCGTACTATCAAGAGGGATACAAAATTAACTAGCTAGATGGGGAACAAAAGTGCTCATGTCGATGTTTTAGAGTAGCTTGAGAGACACCGGCTCACACACGCGCATGTAGAAGGTTTTGTTGTTTTACTGCAGGGTGGACCGGAAGTCCCGGTCTCCCGGCGGAAGTCCCGCCAGGACCGGAAGTTCGGTCAAGAACCGGAAGTCCTTCCTCGCACGCGACGGTAGCTGGGCTTTTGGCTGGCGGAAGTTCCGGTCCACGACCGGAAGTTCCGCCCGGACCGGGAGGTTCCGGTCTAGGACCGGAAGCTTTCTTGCACGCGACGCCGCGCCCGGTACCGCCCTGACCGGAAGTTCGGTCGGTGACCGAAAGTTCCGGTCAGCCCGTGTCTCGCTTCGATCTCAGCCTACGGTCGGATCTGGTTGGACCGAACTTCCTGGTGGGGCTCCACCGTAACTTCCGGTAGGCCATTCGGAGGCCGAAGTATATATACTTTTCACCTCCATTTCTAACCGTTACGCCAGGCATTTGACTCGTTCACTGTTCACTCTTTGTAGCACCCAGTTTTAAGAATAAAACCAGATACACACTATATGTGAGCCCAGGAAGTCAAATCTCACATATAGCCATAAATAGAGGTAATATCAAAAGACAATGCTTAATTATAATAGCGTATTAGTAAAGAATATAACCTCGAGAGAGCAACCAACCAGAAAAAGACACTCGATCTTCGGGTAAAGACTCCACTCTACGAGGGGACGGTGACCGGTTGATCACAAGCCTAAACTCCTCTTGACTAGCAATCTGGTACCCATCCAGGATTTTGCCAAAGTATTGAAAAGTAAAGCAAGCGTAAGTACACGTCGGACTCAACAAGTATAGTAGGGATTCATGAGGCTCAAAAAGGCTGACACGGTTAGATCAAGCATTTAGCTTTTAGTGTATGTCCACTTTTAGCAATTATTAGCGTCAAGGTAGTAGCAATTCCCATAACCACATGATCAGGTAAACAAGATTAAAGAATAGAATATAAACATCATAATTAACATTTAGCAAAAATAAAGAGTGATCATCTATTCCGTAAGAATCCCTTGGCCGCCCTAACCGTGGGCACGGACGATATATCGGTTTAACTCTGCGCAGAGGTGTACACTTTCACTGTGAGTCATAATTTTCAAATGCATAGGTTTACAAAGTCCATGACACCGAAAATTATATAAAGCCATCCAAGAGTTCGTCTAACAAGCAAGGGACGCTAAGTCGTCGGATATAGGACTCCTCTTCCAACATGGCACAATTCCATCACGGCTATACTCATAAGGACAGCGGTTGCCCTATACCCAATTCGGCCCTTCCTTTCACAAGCTAGAAAAGGTCTCTTGAGTGAACTAGAGCCGAGCCATGTAACCCTCACAGCTGTAATGTTAAGTCCTGGATGATCACGTACAGATAAATCCTTATGGAGAGGAATTTAGAGCATCTCAAAAAGAGAACAAACTCTAACCCCCTGAGATTCCAAATTGCTAAAAAGTCATCTTTTATCATTATTGCATACATCATTAATCAAGTTACAAGATCATGGTTATAAAGCACTAGCATAGCTACCCATATGCAATATCCCATAGTGCCAAGGTAATCGGTAATCAATCACTAGGAAATCCTTAATAGGTAGCAAGAAGGACACATGCATATGAAATTTAGTGAGATCATGAATAGGTCATCAAGGATGATCCCAACTATACTTGCCTTAAACTTTAGATCCAATCTTCTAGATCTTTGATCTCAGATCTTTCTTTGAACGATGCTTCTTGTTCACCACGTAAAGCTCACCGACTGGACTTGATCAACACATAGCAACACGCAAGCATCCGAACAATCGTACAAGGCAAACAAATAGATCTAATTAGAACAGTACACCAATCAAGACAAAACAGATTTTGAAAGTTCATAAAACTGATCTACACGTTGCTACGATCACACAGACACTTAGATCACAAAAATCGGATTTAAAACGAGAGGGTTATGATTTAAATAAGATTTTTTTCATAAAATAATAGATTAAATATATTCTTGAAATTAAAAGTTGGAAAACATGATTAGAAGATTGCTAATCTTGTAGAGCATCAAATTACGAATCTAACGCAACTTGAACGGATCAAATCGGAGTTAAAACGAAGATTTTATAAGCAAAAAGTAATGCAGTGGCAGACTTGTAAATACTGGATTACGGAATTTCAAAATAAAATAATTAAAATCAGATTTTCAATCCTGAGAGGGACTGCGGGTTGGATTTATAGAAAACAGGGGGTCTCTTTAGAAAAATAACCGCGAAGGGGTATCTTCTAATCTGAGCCGTTGATCGAAAATCGGATGGCCAAGGTTAAAGGAGGGGAGGAAGAAGAAGAGCAGGCTGTTCATGAACCAGAACAGGGCGACGACGCCATGGCTGAGCATTGGAGCTCGCCGGCGGAACTCGGGAGGACCCTAGAGACCTCGGATTGACGTGGGATCAGTTCTAAACGAAAGAGGGGACGACCGCGGACTTACCGGGGCTGTTCTCGGCGTGCGGAGCGGCTGCGAGCGACGGATTTACGACGAATGGCGGTGGCAACAGCCTTCCTTCCGCAAGGGTTCGGCGTCGATTAGAACTCAACCCGAGGCAAGGAATCAAAGAAAGAAAAGCCCGGAGGGTTCGCGAGATCAAGGGAAAATCCGTCCCGTGACTTACGACGGCTGCGACGAACTAGACTCGCGAGACGACGAAGGCAAAGCAGCTAGTTAGGCCTTGTGGCGGCGATTGCGGCGGCCGTCGAGCTCGACGCAAGGCGTGATTAGTCTGCGAGGCAAGGTGGGAGGTGCGGGTCGCGGGCTGCTATTTATGGGGCTAGGGACAGCGCTCGGCAGGACTCGTAGCGGACTCGGGACGGGTGAGGCGTGGGAAAGCTTCGGTCGGCATGAGTCCCGACCGTGTCCGACTTGAGGATGAAGACAGCCCCAGGCTTTGTGGGCTGCGGTGTCGGCCAAACAAGATAGAAGGAGGGAACAGGGGCAGCGCTATTGGCGGGAGTGGGCTGCTTGGCCTGCTGCGTGAACAGAAAAAGGAGGAAGGAAAGGAAATCCTTTTCCTTTTCTAACTCGATTTTCCAAAAACATTTTTCAAATATAATTTCTCATCGGATTTTAAATTCTTTTTGAACCCACGTCAAAAAACGCACAAGCAAGAGAAATATGCAACAAGTATGATGCAAAAATACATGTGTGTACCTTATGATTGATTTTATTTTAATAATTATTATTTTTTTTCTATATTTCAGTGTACACACAAATGCATAAATAAATCAATTTAGCTACTTTGAAAACATGCAAATTTTAGGGTGTTACACTCATCAGCCTCCAAGCTTTGACTCACTCACTCTCTCCCCCCTTGCTTCCAAGCTTCAATTTTCGATTGTTTGAACTAGGGACGTGAGATTTGAGAGCGGGAGCATCGATCTTCGACTTGAGCACTTGGTCTCCTCGTCTTGCCGGTTGGTTTTGTGTTTATTACTCTTGGGTTCTTGGAACCCTAGCCGGCTAGGCGTTCTTCGTGGTTGTCCGTGTTGATTTACTTATGAGGGCACCCCGAGCGTTTGTATTACCCTTCATCTTAGTGGATATCTCAAGTTTTCCTTTGTGGTTGCTTGAGAGAGGTGACCTAAGTGGTCGGGTCTTGGTGGCCACCTCAACAACGAGGACGTAGGCACTCCTTTGTGGGGAAAGCCGAACCTCGGGATAAATCGTGTGTCCCGCGTGCGTGTTGTGGTAGCATCGACTACCCTTGATATTGTGTTCTTTGTATACTCTATTGCTTATTTGTTTGTAGGAAGAAGAACTCAATTCAAGAAGTGATTCCCAAGGGTGTGGTAACTCGTGTAGTTGAAATCACAACTCATTTACTCTGATTTCCTAGTTGTAGGACACCCGAAGTTCAAGTTGGTTTGCAATAGAAGTTTTGGTCTAGACCGGAACTTCTGCTCCAAACCACCGGAACTTCCGGTGAGCATCTAACTTCCGCAATTTGAGTTTGTGAATTTCAGGTTTCAAAAATACGCCTATTCACCCCCCTCTAGGCCAATTAGGTCCTTTCAAGTAGGTTGTTGTATCTCAGTCCATTCTGCAATGAAGTCGGATAATGCCTGAGATTTGATTGCTTTTCTTGGTGTAAATTCTATCTTGAGTGCCCCGAGTTCAACTGCCCATTTTGAAATACGTCCAGTTGAATCTCGGTTTCTTAGGATGTCTCCGAGTGGAAAATCTGTTATCACGACTACTTTGTGATCCTCAAAGTAGTGTCTGAGCTTTCTTGAAGTTATGAGTATTGCGTAGAATAGTTTCTGCACGTGTGGATATCTCACTTTTGATATCGTAAGAACTTCGCTTATGTAGTATACTGGCCTTTGTACTTTGTAGGTATGTCCTTGTTCTTCTCTTTCAACCACAATAGCTGTGCTTACTACTGATGTTGTTGCGGTAATGTAGAGCATGAGGTCTTCGTCTTTCTTTGGAGGTACTAAAACTGGAGATGTACTGATATATGTTTTTAGTTTGTCGAAGGCTTCTTGTGCTTCTTCATTCCAGGTGAACTTGTCTGTCTTCTTTAATAATTTGAAGAAAGGTAAGCCTTTTTCCCCAAGTCTGGAGATGAATCTATTGAGTGCTGCCATGCAACCTGTTAATTTCTGTAGGTCTTTGATATCTGTAGGTGGGCTCATATCAGTTATTGCCTTGATTTATTTTGTGCTTGCTTCAATTCCTCTTTGGCTTACTAGAAATCCGAGTAGTTGTCCAGATGATACGCCAAATACACACTTGTTGGGGTTAAGTTTCCATTTCCATTTGTTGAGATTGTTGAAGGTTTGTTGTAGATCTTCGATCAGGGTGTCTGGGTTCTTTGTTTTGACGACTACATCATCTACATATGCTTCGGCATTTTTTCCAATTTGATCGCCCAAACAAGCCTGAATTGCTCTTTGGTATGTTGCTCCTACATTTTTAAGTCCGAAAGACATTGTTTTGTAACAGTAGGCACCGAAAGGTGTGATGAAAGAAGTCTTGCTTTGCTCTTCTTCTTTTAGTCCAATCTGATGGTGTCCCGAGTAGCAGTCTAGAAAGGATAATAAAGCTGATCCTGCTGTTGAATCCACTATTTGATCAATTCTTGGTAATCCAAAAGGGTCTTTAGGACAATGTTTGTTGAGATATGTGTAATCCACGCACATACGCCATTCATCCGTGTTCTTTTTGTGTACCAGAACGGGATTTGCTAACCAGTCGGGATGTAAGATTTCTTTTATGAATCCTGCTGCTAGTAGTCGGGCTATTTCTTTCTTTACTGCTTCCTTCTTGTCTGGTGAAAATCGTCGTAGTCTTTGCTTGATTGGTTTTGCTCCTTTGTTAACTTCGATTTTGTGCTCAGCCAACTCTCTTGAGACTCCTGGCATATCAGCTGGTTTCCAAGCGAATATGTCCTTGTTGTCCCGTAAGAAGTTGGTGAGCGCGAGTTCCTATTTGATAGGTAGATTTGCACTGATCATAGCAGTCTTGGATGGATCACCTGTCCCTAGGTTAATCTTTTTGGTGCCTTCTCCTTCAGCTGTGGTGAGGGTGCTTTGTTTTTTGGCTGGGATTTCCATCTCTTCTGTTCTTATTTCTGCCATTGCCGAGTTGATTTCTCCTTGTATTTTCGAAGATATTTGTATTGCCTGTACGTCGCATTCGTAGGCTCATTTTAGATCTCCTCTAAGAGAGAGTACTCCATGTGGCCCTGGCATTTTGAGTAATAGATATGGATAGTGAGGTATGGCCAAGAATTTTTCAAGTGCTGGTCTTCCCAATATTGCATGATATGATGATTCGAAATCTGCAACTTCGAATTTGATGAGCTCTGTTCTATAATTTATGGGAGTTCCAAATGTTACTGGTAGTGTAATTTGTCTAAGAGGCATGGCTGGTCTCCCGGGTACTATCCCATAGAAAGGTATGCTTGTAGGTGTGATCATTTTTGAAAATTCTAGTCCCATCTTCTTTAATTTATCTGCGAATATGATGTTGAGTCCCGCTCCTCCATCGATAAGTATTTTGGTTACTGTTATGGCGGCAATCGTAGGTCCGAGTACTAGTGGATATAGTCCTGCGTTCCCAACACTTGTCCATTGATCTTCTCGTGAAAATTGTATTGGATATTGGGACCAGTTTAGATATCTAGGTGTTGCCGGTTCTGCTGCCATGATTGTTTGCCAAGCAAGTTTGTCTTCTTGTTTGCTCCCCGAACCGTGCACTCCCGAGAATATTATTATCGATTTGTTGCTCTTGGGTTTTGGAAGCCGTTGTCGGTTGTACTGTCTTCTTCTTTCTTCTCTTTGTTTTCTTCTTTGTCTTGTTTGTCCTTTCTCATATATTTTTCTTGAAAAATGCGACATTCTCCCATAGGGTGAATTCCTATTGGATGATAGATGCATTTCATATTTTTAAGATCTTCAAATCTTCTTGCCGGGTAGAATTTCTTTCTTTCAGTGGAAGCCACCATGTTGTCTAAGTATCTCTTTTTTTTATGATAGTCTTGTCTATTGTCTTGGTTATCCCATCTTTTTGAGCTGTCTTGATATCTTGAGTTGTCCTGATATCTTGGGTTGTTTTGGTTGCTTCACCTTTGGTTGTTTTGTTCGCTTCGAGTTGTTCCTTCTGTCCGTATTGTTTTTTTATCCGAGTTGTTCCTGTTGTGTCCGGGAATCTTTCTCATGTCTTTTCTTCTGCTGTAATCATCTTTTTCCCATTTGTTCTTTTGAACTCGTCATTTGTCCGGGGATTTTCTTTGCAAAAATCATGAAACATCCATCTTACTTTCAATCCATATGAGAATGCTTCTATTACTTCTCTTTCGGTAATGTCGTGAACTTGAGCTCTTAGCTCCCCAAATCTTCTGTAGAAATCCCTGAGACTTTCTCCTGGGTTTTGTTTTAAACCTTTCAACTCTGCTTGTGTTATTGGGTGTATGAGTATTCCTGCGAAATTTTCGCAAAAAGCCTTTTGAAGGTCACTCCATGTCTTGATAGATCCAGGACGTAGCTTGTCGAACCATTGAAGTGGTAATGTTTCTAATGCCATTGGGAAAAATAATGCTTTGATGTCATCATCCCCTCCAGCTAGCTCAATTGATTGGGAATAAATTCGGAGCCATTGCATTGGTTCTGTTTTGCCATCGTATTTTGAGTGGTTGGATGGTTTGAATTTGTGAGGTAACTTTACTGTCAGTAGTCTTCCTGCGAAGCAGGAAAATCTGTCGGGTACTTTTGCTGGCTTGTAGTCGGAGTCTGCTTGACTGTCGTATTTTGAAGTCATTCTGGGAGGGTCTCGGAGTGGTGTTGGTAGTCTTTCTCTGTTTTCCCCCGTTTTTTCTGTCCAATCGTGATGTAGCTGAGTTCTTCTGCTATGATTTGGGGTTGATAATCTCTCGAATGCGGAAATCCTCTGAGTTCTCCGACTTGTCTGTTCAGATGGTATATGACGGGGAGGTACTCGATCGTCCTGTATTCTTTGTGCAGTATCTCTAAGTAAGCTTCTAAGTCTGGCTTGTTCTTCACTTGACCTTTGTATGGCATTTATTTCATTGATCAATTCTTGTATTTTTTCTACTGGGTCGAGTCTGGTTCTCGCTGTGGCACGCCTTTCCTCGGCTTCTTTTTCAGCTCTTCTTTGATTGTACTCGGCTAGCTCTTCTTCATACTTGCGCCATGCTTCTTTTCGTTCTTGAACTCGATTTCTCCTCCCTCCTTTTTTCTTGTTTCTTCTTTCTCCGGGCTGCCATCCGGGTCGTCGGTCTCTCCCTCTCTTGTGACGGAATTTGCTTGGAATATCGACTTCGATTCTTCGAAGATCTCGTAGTCGGGTTGGACTTTGTGGTACTAGGGGTTGCCTCATCATGAACACCTCTTTATGTGTATTGGGTGGATAGGTGGGTTCTTCTCCTCTCAATGGTTTACCGTATTGAAAAGGAAGGAAAGTGGAGTACTTATCTTGTTTGAAGATGTTCCATTGGTCGAGGTAGTAATGTTCCATTGCCTTCTGAGTGATATTCTGATATATTTGTGCCGAGTTGTTGAAACCGAAGTGAAAAGAACTCGGCTTGTCTTGTAGATTTGAGCTTTCAGCTTCATCTGTGAGCTTGAGTTCTGAAAAAATTTCTTGTATCTTCGGCTCGGGTTCTCGAAGTAGTCGACCATGGAGAATTTCTTGTTCGTCTGCTTCGCAGACCCAGCTTCCGAAAACAAAGGTTGATCCCGTCGGGAAAATCATCCTGTGTAGGTCCGTCGAGCCTTTGACGTCGATTTCGCCGAAAGCCCCTACCTGGCGCGCCAGCTGTCGGTGTTTGACCACCGATAGCCTGCCACGGGGTTCTCGTAGCAGTTGATTCGGATCTCGGCAAACGACTAGAACTCGGCGGTTTCACGCAAGAGACGCACGGTTTATCCTGGTTCGAGCCCTCGTCGTCGAGTAAAAGCTCTACTCCAGTCGGCCTTTGCCTTTTGCGTTGGATTGACGTCTGATCGTGTATTGTTCGTCATTACAAAAGAGGGTGCTCGGCTCCTTTTTATAAGAGGAAAAGAGCCGAGCAATGGTTTCTAATCCTAGTCGGATTCATAGGAAGTGTTCTGCTTACGATTACGAGAGGTTACTTTCTATTCGTCTAACTAGGATGATCCGTATTCTACTCGGATTCGTCTTTCTTGCTCTTGTCCTGACGGGAGCCGTGCTGGTGAGTAGCCGTCTATGTCCTGTATCGACATTGCCCTTCTGGCTTTGTTTGCCTGACCGCTCCTCTCGGCCCTACCATATCTAGAGGACACGTAGGACATTTCACAGTCCCCCGATCACCTACCCCGTCCCGCTATCATGGTGGGCCCTGCTCCCGCTGACCTCCGCTTTGGACAGGTAGATGCCATTTGCGAATGTCATATCGATAAGGCGGATGTAGATTCGCGTTATCGAACATACTCTCGCAACCTTTGCACGGCAAAGGCGGGTTGTCGGTTGGTTTGTACGGCGTTTTCGATGGGCGAAGACCCTTTCGCCGCAAGAGGATCCTCGCATGGCGACGGGTGCCGACCCGCGCGATCCTATGGTTTTGATGGTGTTTCCGATGGACGTGGTCCCTTTCGCGGCGCCGAAAGAACCCTTGGAGGTGGTGGGGCGCCAAACCGTGCACTCCTCCCCCAACACTAGCCCCTCGGGGGGACGGGGCTGGACGGCCTGTCCCCAGCCCCGTTCGTCCGGTATCACGCCGAAACCGTGAGTGGGTCTTTTCGCTGGGGCGACAACTATTCGGCAAAAGGCTCCCTCCGAGTGAATCTTTGCGAAAAGGAAAAAAAAGGGGGACGCCCGCTCCTTAAGCGCAGGTTCTACTCCTTTCTATTGGTTTTTTGGCATGTTTTTTGATGTTTGGTGACGTGTCGTCCAATGCAGTGACGCCGTTTCGGCTTCCCGCCATCCCGCGCGCACTTGCGGGCGCCAGTTCACCCATGTCGGCGCCTATAAAAGGGGCGCGCGCTGCCCATCCAGACGCGTCACTTTCATTCCAGTGTTGCGCGGTTGAGCTGAGCCAGCGTCTCTGGTCTCGCCGATTGTGTTCGCTGAGCTCTTCGCCTCCTCTGGTTTTCTCCTTTCCTGGTGAGTTTCACCCATCTTTGTTCGCTGTTCATTCATTTATTTTTAATCTGTTTTCGCATTCTTAGCCGCGGTGTGTATTTTTATGATGTATATATTTTTTAATTGGATATTCGCTCTTGTTAGTTCACGCTAGTTGTCTCGGTTGCTCCTTTTCTCTCGTTTATAAATGGCGAGCTCGAGGCAGTAGTGTGTCGGATGAAAGAGGGCGAAGCCAGTCCTGTTCGGGCAGTTCGGGCACTGGGACCAGCTCGTCGTCTGGCTCGTCTTCACGCGGTGATTCTGTTGGGCCTACGTTGTCAGTCCATGAGGCTGGGTCAGTTCGCGAGGCTGGGTCTGTTCGCGAAGCTGGGTCTATTCGCGAGGCTGGTCTCGAAGAGAACCGGCCTGCGGAGGATGAGGATGTGGAGGTTGTTATTCTTGATGAGGAAGCTGGTGAGGAAGGCGAGTCCGCCCATGGTGAAATCATTCCTGTTTATCACTTGGGGCGTTCACGAGTAACGGAAACTGTCTTGGACGAGCTCGTGATTGAAGGGCTGATGAGTGCGCATATTCGCGAAGCATGCCGTGCACCGGGAAGTGAAGTGGTTCCTAGGCCCGAGCCATATGAGGCCATCATTTTCAAGGACCTCTTGACAGCCGGCCTTCGCTTTCCATGCGAACAATTTCTTTGCGAGGTGCTGCAGCGGTTTGACATTCAGATTCATCAGCTGATGCCAAATGCTTTCGCTCGATTGGGAGTGTTCGCTGCTACCATGAAAATGATGGGGGCTGAACTCGATGTGAACGTGTTCGCCCAGTATTACGAGGCACAACTTTTTGAGAAGAAAATCCGTGGTGGCCGATTAGAGCTCGGATCTTACAACTTCGACCCACAGAAGAATCGGGGCACAGTGACAATAGTGCCCGCCTATCGCAACAAGTGGCCCGATTGGCAGAATTCTTGGTTTTACCTTCGCGTTTGCTCTGATGACGAGGTGGTTGAAGCTATGGAGAATGGTTTGAGTAAATCTAGTGTTCTTGTTTAGGAGTTGACCCCCATGCGAGGGGTTAGATTGGCTGAGGTTTTTTCCTGGCGGAAATGCGGCTGCCTTCGCTTCAGAAGCCTTCATATTGACTTCGCGGCAGCAAATTAGCCGCGATCTGGTTGAGGAACGGATTGTGTCAGACCAGTGGCCTATGAAGTTGGGCACATGGTTTTCTGAGTTCGTCAATAAGGGAGGATACCGGGGGCCTGTCTTGCAATGTTCGCGGCCGAGATATTACGACTGCGACTTCGACTTTGTTCGCTATATTGAAGGCCAGGCAGACGATATCTTGGGGCCGTATAATTCTAAGGAGCACACAGCGAACACGCGTGGTCTCCCTGGAGTTCATCGGTTGAACCGCATTTTCGATGCTATGAGGGTCTATTATGGAGATCGTATTGATCCCGCCCCGCAACCTGAGACTGGGACGTCTGCCCCAATCGTTCGCGGCCGAGGCCGCGGGCGCGGGTGGGGCCGTGGGCAGAAGAGGACGATTGCCGCCCTGGAGTCGGCCAAGCGGAAAGTGGCGCGCGTCAACGAGCCTGCGGATGTCCGAATTGGCCGCGAGTTGGCGCGACCGCTTGGTCGCCGCAGCCGAAAAGTCGTTCGAGGCAAGACCCGAACTCATGGAACTATTTCGCTTTCTTCGGTAGAGTTATTTTTTCTTCCATTTTTCTCGGGCGTCTGCTGATTTTCATTATTTGTGCCTTCTGGCTAACGAGCATGAGATTATTTTAGGGAAGCGAGGATCTAGGAACGATAGGGAGCCGCAAGGTTGCTGACCCTCGTGCTGCCTTCGCTGGGACCGGCGAGATGTCTGTCGGTGACATCCTTGCAAAGGGCCCTCGCAAGTCTTCGCGGTATGCAATGGCGGCTCCCGCTGAGCCTAGTTTGAAGAAGGCCAAGGGGTCTTCGAGCAGCCTTCCGCCTGCTGGTGGGCCCCCACCGGCTCCCGCGCCCTCGCAACTACCTGGCACTCGAACCGAAACGGGTAAGTTTGAGCTTTTCGACCGCTTGGTACGTCTTTCGAGTGCCAATTCTCGTTTTGTACTCTTCGGGCACGGGGAGTTGCGTTTAGAGACCCGAGGCACTAATCGTGGTGGAATGCGAGTATACTCGGGTTCAAGCTCCTCTGGCGAGGATGAGCCCGCTAGAAAGGAGACTTACCGAATTGCTCGTTCTCTAGGGATGCCGTCAAGTTCCCGGGTCGTCGCCAATGCGAACTTGGTGACATCCTGCGTGCTCCCGAACCGTGAGGGCACCTCGCTGGCCGACGCATGTCTCGGATCGTTCGGCGCCCCCGAACTGGAGCAAGACTTGCTGCATAGCTCCGATATCGAGCTCACTGAGGCCATCAACTTCCATGCCGTCAGCATGAGATGCTTTTCGCTTCTATGTAATATGCTTTCGCTTTCATCTAGTTCAATTTTTGTTTCACTTCAAAGCATAAATATCTTTTCCTTGCAGAGTGCCCTTCTTGGGCGAACACTGCAAAAGATGGCCCTTGCGCAGCGGCAGAATTATGAGCGCGAGCTGAAGTCGCGGGACAAAAAGATTACCGCTCTAAAGCGAGATTTGAAGGCCGCCAAAGCTGCCGCCTCCGTCGCCGAGAAAAAGCTGACTGCCGCCGAAGAGGAGGCTACCAAGGCCAAGGAAAGTCTGAGCACCCTCTGCCAGACCCGGCAGGACGAGCGGCAGAATAATTCCGTCGAAGCCCAGAAGGTCGCCGATGCATTCATGGACCTCCTCCTTAGCGTTGGCGAGGAAGCCGCTCCACCTGCGGACATCTCAATGGACTGCTTCCTTTCATGGTTAGCAGACGAGCTTCGTGGGGTGGCTGATCTTATGGCGGTGGGGCACGAATACGCCTCCATAGAGTCTCTTCGGGCCTTCGCGCAGGTGCTCCAAGAATCCTCGTGCGAGCATTTTGGCCCGGTCGAGCTGAAGGAGCCGAAGGCTTACTCGAACCCTTCCTCTGCCGCGAATGAAGCTACTATTCGCTTCTTTGAAGGGTTCTGGCGCCCCGGTGGGCGAGACATCGCCTTACTCCGTGCTGCCCTTAGTCGCGGGAATGTATGTGTTTACTTTTCGGTTTGCTTCATTTCGTGTTTATTCTTTTCGGTTTGCTTACTTATGCTGCTCCCCTGATTTCGCTTTATAGACCCCGGAGGAACAAGCAGCGATTAAGGAGAAGGTGAAAGCCTACCTTGCGGCCCGGGATGCTCCCGAAGGGAGCGGTTCTGGCGATGCCGCGGCCACACCTCCTACCGAAGAAGCCCCGGAGACCGTCCAACCCGAAGAGGCGGTGAGAAGTCCGGCCCCGAATGTCTGAGGGCTTGTTTGAACTTATTCTGGCTCGGGTTGTGAGCCAGATATTTTGTAAAAAACAAACTTATTCGGTGACTGTTGGTGGCGCAGGATCCCGCGGAAGGGCCTGGCCAACCAGAAGAAGTTTATCCGTTAACTATTCGCTGTGGTAATTTCGTGATTGGTGGCGGTTCGTGGTACGAGTATCGTCAGCGTCACATCGGGTGCTCGCTAGGTCATTTTATTCGTTCGCGACTTCGTCATAATGTGCGTAGACCTTGCAAGCGCTGCGGCAATTTTACCAAGATTTTGGTCCTGTGAGTTCGGACGATGGGTCGCAACGGCGGCCCAGCGCTCCTCCGCTAGACGTTCCGAAAGAGGAGCCAGAGAATCTCTTTGTCCCGTTCGAAGAGCGGCGTTTTAACTATTTTTGTAAACCCGACTGTTGAGTTTCTCTCAGACGGTATGCTGTGGTGCTCCGTGCTTTCGGTGTCTGCTCCTTGTCCTTCCTTTCGTGCTTCGCGCGGGCAATTTTATGTTTTTCGGCGATTATACTTTAGCTCATGTGCGAAGAATGACCAGCCCCTCTGGGCTTGAAACTTTTGATGAAAGGGCTTGCCCCCTTTGGTCGATGGAATTGGGTGAAGGTACTTTTGTTTGAACGAACAAAGAACAGCCCCTCTGGACTCGTAAATTTGTTAGCAAAAAGCTCCCTCCCCCTTTAGTCGATATGAACCTGTTTAGCGCGGCGAGCCTTCCGGTCAGCTGTTGCACTTGCTTTCTATTTTTTGGCGGTTGCATATTAAAGATAGCGGCGATCTTTTCGGGATTCGCTTCGATTCCTTTTCTGGACACCAAACATCCAAGCATTTTTCCACTCCTGATTCCAAAGATGCACTTCTCTGGATTGAGTCTTAAGCCACTTGATTTGATGTTTGCGAATGTCTCCTTTAGGTCGGAGATATGGTTGCCCTTTTTCTTGCTGACAACGACGATGTCGTCGACATAAGCGACTAGATTCCTTCCCCTCTGATTCTTGAAGACTTGGGCTGTCATTCACGAGAATGTGGCTCCAGAATTTCTTGACCCCTCAGGCATCCTGCGAAAACAGTAAGTGCCCCCAGGTGTTATAAAACTCGTCTTTTCTTCATCATCTGGATTTAACCATATCTGGTGATATCCCGAAAAGCAGTCAAGCAGACTGAGCATCTCCGACCCTGCTGCGATATCCACCAGTGTGTCTATCCGCGGCAATGGAAAAGGATCCTTGGGACACGCCTTGTTCAATTCTGTGAAATCGACACACATTCGCCATTTGCCGTTGCTTTTCCTCACCATGACGACATTTGCCAGCCATTCTGGATATTGAACCGGCCTTATGACCCCTGCATCTAGCAACCTTTGTACTTCTTGCTTCGCACCCTCTGCTCTTTCGTCTGACATTTTCCTTAATCTTTGTTTCCTAGGTCTGGCTTTAGGGTTTACATTTAAGTTATGCTGGGCGAGATCGTGATTTACCCCCTTTAGGTCTGTGGCCGACCAGGTGAATACTTCACTGTTGTTGGTGAGGAATTCTGTCAGCTTGTTTGCTTCGGCTTCCTCAAGGTCGGACCCGATGTATGCTGTTTTTGAAGGATCCTCGGACGAAAGTGTTACTTTTACTTTGTCGTGCTTGTCTGCTGGCCTTGCACGCTTCGATTCCTTTTCTGGAGGTTCAGGGGATTCCTTGGGCTTCGCGACCTCGTTGACTATGCTGTACCCTAGTGTTGGCTTTTCTTCTATTCGTCTTGCTGCAATCTGGTCGCCATGGATTGTGATGACCCCGAATGGTGAAGGCATTTTCATGCAAAGGTAGTTTTGTCATATGAGGATGTCAAATTTGTTGATGATGCCTCTGCCGAATATGGCTGTGTAGGGGTATTCAATGTTGACGACGTCGAATGTGATATCCTCTGCGCGAACGCGGCTACCTTCTTCGAAGGATACTGGAATTCGCTTCTTTCCCACGGCGTCGACTTTCTTACCCCCGAAGCCATATAAGGGGTTTCCTGCCGGCTCGATAGTTCTTCTGTCGAAACCCATGGCTTCAAATGCTTTTGCGAACAGGATGTCGGTGGAACTGCCGTTATCCACCAATATGTTATGTAGCGTGAAACCGGCGACGTTCGCTGTTATGACGAATGCATCGGTGTGCGGGAAGTCTCTGACTTGAAAGTCTTATTCGTCGAACGAGATTGGTATTGTTGCCCAAGCTGGCCTGTTGAGTGGTGGTCTCGGAGTGACTGTGAGGACCCTTCGCTCGTACTCTTTCTTCGCTCTTTTGCTTGTGTGTTCTTGGTTCGACCCTCCGGTGATAGCGAAGATGTGCCCCTTCGTTGGTAGAACAGTGTTCACGATCTGTAGCTCTCTTGATCCTTCTTGTGCGCTGCTTGCCTACGCGCTAGAATTTTGGTGTTCTGTTTGCGTTGCGGATGGGGCTGCTATCGAAGAGCTGGGGTTGTTGGTGATTATCTGGTTCTGGGGATATGCGAATTGCCAAGTGAAAGGATTTTGATGTGCGAACCCCATCTGGTGTGCAGTCGGCTGTTGTACCTGGTGATAATAGCTGGTGTTTGCATTGTGAAAAACATGCTTGGCTTGCGATTCACGAATAGCTACGTCGTCGCGCTCTTTCTGCTCCTTCGCCATATTTCCATACTTGCACTCTTTTGTCGTGTGTCCCATGTTTTCGCCACAAAACAGGCAAAACGGGGGCCGTGGGGATCTGTTCCTCCCAGGAGTTGCACGCCCGCCTCGGCCACCTCTCTCACCCCTTCCGCCTCATGCTGGCCACCGATGTTTCCCCGCTGAGGCTTGAAGCCCTGCTGATTGTCTGCTGCATTGTATTCGGACCCCTCCTGCATGTTGTGGACTGGGCGAAATGTTCTAGTATTTCTCTGATCCATGTTGCCCTGCCTGGGGTTTTTAGGTGCTGGTTTCAGGCTTCGCAATTGCTCCTTCCTCCTCCTGAAATCTTCCGCTGCTCTTGCGAAGCGACGCATGATGTCGAAGAGGTCATGAACTGATTCTGGTGGGTCTCTGGCTAGATGTGCGGCGCACTGTCCTATCGCGAGGCTTTCTGTTGTGGCAGCTGTCGGTGTTTGACCACCGATAGCCTGCCACGGGGTTCCCGTAGCAATCGATTCGGACCTCGGTGAACGACTAGAACTCGGCGGTTTCACGCAAGAGACACACGATTTATCCTGGTTCGAGCTCTTGTCGTCGAGTAAAAGCTCTACTCCAGTCGGCCTTGGCCTTTTACGTTGGATTGACGTCTGATCGTGTATTGTTCGTCTGTTACAAAAGAGGGTGCTCTAGCTCCTTTTTATAAGAGAAAAGAGCCAGAGCTATGGTTTCTAATCCTAGTCGGATCCATAGGAAGTGTTCTGTTCTGATTACAGAGGTTACTTTCTATTCGTCTAACTAGGATGATCCATATTCTACTCGGATCCGTCCTTCTTGCTCTTGTCTTGACGGGAGCCGTGCTGGTGAGTAGCCGTCTACGTCCCGTATCGACAAGCCCCCGAGTATTTCGAAGTAGAACTCGGAGAGCGCCTTGCTTCTGGAGTGATGCTTCGAAGTGGTCTAGCTGAAGAATTATTCCCTTTTGTGCGCCGTAGGTGCACTCATTGAGTGTAGCCCCGAGCCTCTTGCTACTTATTTATAAGTAGCTGGAGGATCTTGAGAAAAAAGAAAAAGTTGAGGGTGTATGCCCTGTAGCCCCCGAGCCTTCGTCTGAGTTGTTTTTTGTCAGAAAAGAAATCGGGCGATGGCTTTTAGCCTGTTTGGTATTGTAAGTGTGTTTTCTTAAGCGTAGGCCTCCGAGCTCTTCCGAGTTCTTTGTAAAAAATGAGGCGAAGG
Organism: Chrysopogon serrulatus; assembly: GCA_015844335.1. Classification (NCBI taxonomy): domain Eukaryota; kingdom Viridiplantae; phylum Streptophyta; class Magnoliopsida; order Poales; family Poaceae; genus Chrysopogon; species Chrysopogon serrulatus. The sequence continues at coordinate 315,715 of JADLZL010000397.1, read as the reverse complement.
CTCGTGACTTGCTTTAGCCGTAGCCCCCAAGCTTTTCCTGAGTTCTTTTTCTTGAAAGTACTCGGATGATGGCTTCTAGTTGATGTGCACCCATAGGCGCACTCATTGAGTGTAGCCCCCGAGCCTCTTGCTTTTTGGAACAAAGAGCTGGAGGGTCCAGAGTAGCATGATGGCTTTAAAATTATAGCCCCTGAGCTTGAATTATTTTCCTCAAAAGTAGTCGGGTGGTGACTTTTTGATTGACGTGCGCCCATTGGCGCACTCAATGAGTGTAGCCCCCGAGCCTCTTGCTTTTTGGAACAAAGAGCTGGAGGGTCCAGAGTAGTATGATGGCTTTGAAATTGTAGCCCCCGAGCTTAAATTCTTTTCCTCAAAAGTAGTCGGGTGGTGGCTTTTTGATTGACGTGTGCCCATTGGCACACTCAATGAGTGTAGCCCCCGAGCCTCTTGCTTTTTGGAACAAAGAGCTGGAGGGTCCAGAGTAGCATGATGGCTTTGAAATTATAGCCCCCCGAGCCCTTGTCCGGGTTCTTCTGTTGTAGAATTGGACAACGGCTCGTGATTTGCTTTCACTGCTCTTTATATCTGCTTTTATGGTTGGTCGTTGGCAGCTGGTGGTATAAAGGCTTTTACTGTGCTGGGATATGCCTGGAATATACTCTTCTGTTGCTCTCTTTACTGCCCTCTTTTTATTGTCCTTGTCAATGCTTCTCTGAATTGGTGAACTTGGTCTATGTACGCCGATCTTGGCCTATAAATTGCATTTCCCTTTCGGTTGCTTTTCAGAATCTTGTAGTATGCTTCTTCCTGTTCTTGTGATAATGATAGTTTGCGAGGTTGAACAGCCCCCGGGCTTCTTTCTTGTTCTTCCAAAGATGGTCTTCTTAGTGGGTAGAAGAATTCTTGAGATAGGGATTAGAGGCGGACTAATCCCGGAGTAGCATTGTGATTGGAGGCTCGTTACGGCGGGTAGAAGAAGTCTTGAGATGTGCCTTGTGCTTTGGGTCATTTTGCACTCTTAGTACCTCTTTTCCACTCTGCCCGGGGCTATGCTTTGCGTGGGAGGGTTCTTTGAGCCGCCGCATCTCTTCTAGGCTGTGCGGTGCGTATCACCGGCGTCCGACGCAGAGCTGGAGCTCTCTTGTTCACATGGGGTTCGATCCGATTTGTTCTTGGAGAGGCCCGATGTGATGCTTGATCAGTCAGTGCTCCTTTTGGCGATCTTGGATGCACTGCGTTGGTGTATCCAAGTTGCTTTGGATCTGCTCGGCTCATTCTGCCTCAGAGGTAGTCTGGGTCTGCAACGGCGACGGTCTTGGATTGCACGTAGTTGTCTTCTATGACAGAATTTCACTGGGTTCCTTGTAGACCGTAATTTTCTTCTATGGCTAAATTCTACGGGGTTCCTTGTAGACGTTGCTTTAATGTTTTTTCTGAATTTGATGGGTCTTGTAAGACTTGTAACCTTGTATCCTGTAATATTGAAGAATATTTGATTCTGCAATGATCCGAGTTGTTTTATCCGGAGTTGCTGGTTGTCTACCTTCGTGCCGACTTGTTTTGGTAGATAGTAAGATGATCTGTCTTTGAGTAGACTTGTTTTAGCTGAGATGTTAACTGTCTTCATTTCTGTGGTCTTGTTCTTGGATGTCTTCTCTCGTGCCGACTTGTTCTTGATTGATGTGAAGACTGTCTATCTTTGAGTAGACTTGTTTTGGCTCAGATGTTGACTGGCTTCCTTCAACTGGAGTTGTTCGTGGCCGTCTTCTTTTGTGTTGGCTTGTTATGATAATTTTGGCAAAGCTATCCTTCCTTGTAACGGTACGATATTTTACCGTTGGTGGGTAACGGGATAAGGACCGTTACTTGTAAATGTTTTTTGTTGCGTATAATTCTGTCACTGTTTTTTTTTTGACTTCTTTCTGCTTCCCTTTGCAGCTTTGAAGAAAAAGTAATCGGAAAAGACCGAGGCTTTGAAGCTTAAAGTAAAAACTTTCGCAATCACTCGGAGAGAAGGTAAAGGAGGATGCTTTGAAGAAACTTTAGCCCGGCTCGGGCCGATTAGGCGTGGTGCTTGATCGAGATCTTTTTTGCGGGCTAAGGCATCAATTGAAGACTTATCTTTCTCGTCTAAAGGCTTCGGAAGGCAGTGGTCAGCCTTTTTGCCGAGCTCTATGCAAGGACTTGCCACTATGCTAAGGAGGCCTGAAGATGCCGGGTCTAACACGGGTTCGATTCCTTCCTCGACCGACCGAAGCGGACCATCAATTTTGCCATGGATGCAGTGTTGCTTGGCGTTCAGGGTGTTTTGGCTCGCATCCGAGTGGTTGATCCCAACTTTCCTCTTGATAGAGTGATGGATGGGACCCATACTCCTGAGGATGAACAAGCACTCGTGGAGTCTGAAGCTGCTGTCCTGCCCTTAGCTCAGGAGTTTACTGATCTTGTAGAGATTACGCCAGTGCGTTCTGATGATGGTGATGATCATCAGTAGTGAACTTTTTTGTTGTAATGAAACTTTGATGCCTTCTCGGATTATAAAAAGAATTTTTTTCTTGAATCTTGGTCAAATATCTTGTTGCTGACCTTTGAATATTTTGCAGTCTGTTGTATTCTTTTTGGTGTTATGAATCCATCTAAGAATAGTTAATGTTGTAGCCGTCTTCAATGATTAGTTCGGACCGTAGGCCCTCATCCGAGTTCTTTTTCTCTAGAAGTTGGGATAGGTCGAGCTCTCTCTTGGCTCTCATCTAGTCCTGAAAAGGAGCTAGGATAGGGCGAGTGTTGACTTCTTTTAGTCGTACTCTCATCGGTGTTGTGAAAACAACCCGAACAGTTGGGCTCAGGCTAGGTTGTAGCCATTTTGCACTTCAACAAATAATTCGGACCGTAGGCCCTCATCCGACTTCCATTTATCTAGAAGTCGGGACAGGTCGAGCTCTCTCTTGGCTCTCATCTAGTCCTGAAAAGGAGCTAGGATAGGGCGAGTGTTGACTTCTTTAGCCGTACTCTCATCGGTGTTGTGAAAACAACCCGGGGGTCGAGCGTTTTTTGCTCTCATCGGGTTTGCCCGGGGATCGGCGATTTTTTTGCTCATCGGGGTTTGCGGGGTTTGTCTCATCATCGGGTTTGTCCGGGGGGTCGAGCGATTTTTGCTCTCATCGGGGTTTGCCCGGGAGGTTGAGTGCTTTTTGGATCGTAGGTCCTTATCCGAGTCCCGTATTCTAGAAGTCGGGCTCTAGTTTTGAAAAGAAACTAGGACATTGTAATCTTTTCTTTTGAATAATGAATCTTTATTGGAAGAAGTAGTATATATCTTTGTTGTCTATGCAAAAAATCGTCGTAATTGAGATATGTGCCATGCATCCCAAATCTGTGCATAATTTCTTGGATGAACTCTTGTGCTTTGGCTGAACTGTATTTTACTAATGGCTTGTATTCTATCCACTTGGTGAACTTGTCGATGGCCACGAAGATGTACTCGAACCCTCCTTTGGATTTCTTAAGTGGTCCGACTTGATCAAGCCCCTAGCATGAGAACGGCCATGCTGGTGGTATGCATATTAGATTGTGAGCTAGAACGTGTGCTTGTCTTGCAAACATTTGACAGTTTTTGCAGTATTTGACTAGTTCTTCGCCGTCATTCAATGCGGTTGACCAATAGAATCCTGATCGAAAAGCTTTTCCGACTAGTGTCCTTGAAGATACATGATTCCCGCAGCACCCCGAGTGCATTTCTAGTAATATTTCTTTCCCCTCTGTTATTGATATGCATTTCAATAATACGCCTGATGATGCTGCTCTTTTGTAAAGATTATCTCCTACTAAGACGTAGTTTTTGCTTCTTCTGATTACCCTAGTTGCTTCTACTTTATTTCCGGGTAACTTCTTTTCTTGATGTAATCTATAAATACTTGCATCCATGTTGAGTTGTCTGTGGCTTTGATCATTAGAATTTGCTCTTGTTCTTCTTCTTCTTCTCGTCTTCTTTTTCATCGACTTGATAGATGGTTTGTTTAATTCTTTTACAAAAACTCCAGTGGGGTACTTTTGCCCTATCTCGAGCCTAGTTTGGCTAACACATCAGCTGCAACATTTGAATCTTGTAATATATGATGTATTTCTAGACCTTGAAAATTCTTCTCAAGCTTTCTGATTTCTGCGCAATAGGCATCCATGTTTTCCTTGGTGCAATCCCATTCTTTATTGACTTGGTTGACTACTACTGCTGAATCTCCGTAGACTAGTAATCTTTTGATTCCAAGTGATGTTGCGACTTGTAGGCCGTGGATGAGTGCTTCGTACTCTGCTTCATTGTTGGTAGCTTGCCATAAAATTTGTAGAACATATCTGAGTTGTTTTCCATCGGGTGCGATAAGTAGTACTCCTGCTCCTGCCCCTCCTAGTTTTAGAGATCCATCGAAGTACATTTTCCAATGGTCCGGGATGACGTCGAGTAGGTTGTTGTATTTCGGTCCATTCCACAATGAAGTCGGACAATGCTTGAGATTTGATTGCCTTTCTTGGTGTAAATTCTATCTTGAGTGCTCCGAGTTCAACTGCCCATTTTGAAATTCATCCTGTTGAGTCTCGGTTTCTTAGGATGTCTCCGAGTGGAAAATCTGTTACGACGACTACTTTGTGATCTTCAAAATAATGCCTGAGCTTCCTTGAGGTTATAAGTATTGCGTAGAGTAGTTTTTTTGCGTGAGGATATCTCACTTTTGATACTGTGAGTACTTCACTTATGTAGTATACTGGGCCTTTGTACTTTGTAGATGTGTCCTTGTTCTTCTCTTTTTGACCACAATAGCTGTGCTAACCACTTTGAAGTAGTTGCGAATGTAGAGCATGAGGTCTTCATCTTTCTTTGGTGGTATTAATCTTGGAGATGTGCTGATGTATGCTTTTAGCTTGTCGAAGGCTTCTTGTGCTTCTTCGTTCCAAGTAAATTTATCTGTTTTCTTTAGTAATTTGAAAAAAGGTAAGCCTTTTTCCCCCAGCCTGGAGATGAATCTGTTGAGTGCTGCCATGCAACCTGTTAGTTTCTATAGATCCTTGATATCTGCTGGTGGGCCCATGTCGGTTATTGTCTTGATTTGTTTTGTGCTTGCTTCAATTCCTCTTTGGCTGACTAGAAATCCGAGTAGTTGTCCTGATGATACGCCAAATACACATTTGTTGGGGTTGAGTTTCCACTTTCATCTTTTGAGATTGTTGAAAGTTTGTTGTAGATCTTCAATCAGAGAATCTTGGTTCTTTGTTTTGATGACTACGTCATCCACATATGCTTCCGCCTTCTTTCCAATTTGATCTCCCAAACAAGTCTGGATTGCTCTTTGGTATGTTGCTCCTGCATTTTTGAGTCCAAAAGATATTGTTTTGTAACAATAGGCGCCAAAAGGTGTAATGAAAGAAGTCTTGCTTTGGTCTTCTTCTTTTAGTGCAATCTGGTGATATCCCGAGTAGCAATCTAGAAAGGATAATAGAGCTGATCCTGCTGTTGAATCCACTATCTGATCAATTCTTGGTAATCCGAAAGGGTCCTTTGGATAATGTTTAGTGAGGTCCGTGTAGTCGACACACATACGTCATTCATCTGTGTTCTTTTTGTGTACCAGAACAGGATTTGCCAACCAGTCTGGGTGTAAGATTTCTTTAATGAACCCTGCTGCTAGTAGTCGGGCTATTTCTTTTTTTATTGCTTCCTTCTTGTCTGGTGAAAAACGTCGTAGTCTTTGTTTGATCGGTCTTGCTCCTTTGTTGACTTCAATTTTGTACTTAGCCAACTCCCTTGGGACTCCGGGCATATCTGCTGGTTTCCAGGCAAATATATCCTTGTTGTCCCATAAGAAGTTGGTGAGCGCGAGTTCCTATTTGATAGGCAGGTGTGCGCTGATTGTGGCAGTCTTTGATGGATCACCTATCCCTAGATCAATCTTTTTGGTGCCCTCTCCCTCAGCTGTGGTGAGTGTACTTTGTTTTTTGGCCGGTATCTCTAGTTCTTCTGTTTTTATTTCTGCTACTGCCGAGTTGATTTCACCTTGTACTTTTGAGGATATTTGTATTGCTTGTACATCGCATTCTTAGGCTCTTTTTAGGTCTCCTCTGAGAGAGAGTACTCCGTGTGGTCCTGGCATCTTGAGTAGTAGATATGGATAGTGTGGTATAGCCAAGAATTTTGCTAGTACTGGTCTTCCTAATATCGCATGATATGATGATTCAAAATCTGCAACTTCAAATTTGATGAGCTCTGTCCTGTAATTTGTAGGAGTTCCAAATGTTACTGGAAGTGTAATCTGTCCGAGAGGCATAGCTGGTCTCCCGGGTACTATCCCATAGAAAGGTACGCTTGTAGGTGTGATCATTTTTGAGAATTCTGGTCCCATCTTCTTCAGGATGTCTGCAAATATGATGTTGAGTCCTCCCCCCATCGATGAGTACTTTGGTTACTGTTATGGCGGCAATTGTTAGTCCGAGTACTAATGGATATAGCCCTGTGTTCCCAACACTTGTCCATTGGTCTTCCCGTGAGAACTGAATTGGATATTGTGACCAATTTAAATATCTGGGTGTTGCTCGCTCTGCTGCCATGATTGTTCGCCAAGCAAGCTTGTCTTCCTGTTTGCTCCTAGAACCGGGTACTCCTGAGAATATTACGATCTTGTTGCTCTTGGATTTTGAAAACCGTTATCGGTACGTGTTGTCTTCTTCTTTCTTTTCCCTGTTTTCTTCTTTCTCTTGTTTGTCTTTCTTCATGTATCTTTCTTGAAAGATGCGACACTCTCCCATTGGGTGGATTCCTGTTGGATGATAGATGCATTTTATGTTTTCGAGGTCTTCAAATCTTCTTGCCGGGTAGAATTTCTTTCTTTCGGTGGATGCCACCATGTTGTCAGAACATCTCTTTTTGTTGTGAAATTCTTGTCTGTTGTCTTGAATATTCTATCTTCTTGAGTTGTCTTGATACCTTGAGTTGTCTTGGTATCTCGAGTTGTCTTGATATCCTGAGTTGTTTTGGTTGTTCCATCTTGTGTTGTTTTGATCGTTCGAGTTGTTTTCTTCTGTCCGTGTTGTTTCTCCTTTCTAAGTTGTTTCTGTTGTCTGGAAACCTTTCTTGTCTTCTCTTCTGCTGTAATCATCTTTTCAACTGTTCTTTTGAACTCCTCGTTTGTCCGAGGGTTTTCCTTGCAGAAGTCGTGAAACATCCATCTTACTTTTAAGCCGTATGAAAATGCTTCTATTACTTCTCTCTCAGTGATGTCGTGTACTTGTGCTCTGAGTTCTCCAAATCTTCTATAGAAGTCTCTGAGGCTTTCTCCTGGATTTTGTTTTAAACCTTTCAACTCGGCTTGCGTTATTGGGTGGATCAGTATCCCTGCAAAATTCTCATAAAAGGCTTTTTGGAGGTCGCCCCATGTTTTGATAGATCCGGGTCGTAACTTGTCGAACCACTGGAGTGGTAATGTTTCCAAGGCCATTGGGAAACATAAGGCTTTTATGTCGTCATCGCCTCCGGCTAGTTCTATAGATTGAGAATAAATCCTAAGCCATTGCATTGGCTCGTCTTGCCATCATATTTTTAATGATTGGATGGTTTGAATTTGTGAGGTAGTTTAACTGTGCGTAGTCTTCCTGCGAAGCAAGAAAATCTGTCGGGTACTTTTTCTGGTCTGTAGTCGGAATCTGCCTGGCTGTCGTATCTCGAAATAATCCTGGGGGGACTTCTGGGTGGTGTTGGAGATCTTCCCCTGTTTTCCCCTATTTTTTCTGTCCAATCATGATGAGGTTGAGCTCTTCTTCCATAATTTAGAGTTGATAATCTTTCGAAAGCGAAATCCTCCGAGTTCTCGACTTGTCCGCTCGGATGGTATGTGTCGGGGAGGTACTCGGTCGTCTTGTATCCTTTGCGCGGTATCTCTGAGTAGACTTCTAAGCCTTGCTTGTTCTTCATTTGGTTGTTGTATGGCGTCAATTTCATTAATTAACTCTTGTATCTTGTTGATAGGATCAAGTCTGGTCCTTGCTGCAGTTTGTCTTTCCTCGGCTTCTTTTTCAGCTCTTTTTTGATTGTACTCAGCTAGCTCTTCTTTATATTTACGCCATGCTTCTCTACGTTCATGAACTCGGTTCCTTCTTCCTCCTCTTTTCTTGTTTCTTCTTTCTCTTCTTTGCTTTAAATTTGTCGGTCTCCCCCTCTCTTGTGACGGAATTTGTCGGGATATCAGCCTCTGATTCTTCCGATGAATTATAGTTGGGTTGGACTGGCGGTACCAGAGGTTGCCTCATCATGAACACTTCTTCGTGTGTATTGGGTGGATGGTCGAGTTCTTCTCCTTCTAGAGGTTTACCGTATTGAAAAGGAAGGAAGGTGGAGTAGTTATCTTGCTTGAAGATGTTCCATTGGTCGAGGTCGTAAGATTCCATTGCCTTCTGAGTGATATCCTAATATATTCGTGCCGAGTTGTTGAAACCGTAGTGAAAAGAACTCGGCTTGTCTTGTATATTCGGGTTTTTAGCTTCCTCTGTGAGCTTGAGTCTTGAAAAAATTTCCTGTATCTTCGGCTCGGGTTCTTGAAGTAGTCGACTATGGAGACCTCCTTGTTCGTGCGCCCCGCGACCCGACTTCAAAACGAAGGTTGATCCCGTTGGAAAAATCATCATGTGTAGGTCCGTCGAGCCTTTGACGTTGATTTCGCCGAAAGCCCCTACCTGGCGCGCCAGCTGTCGGTGTTTGACCACCGATAGCCTGCCACGGGGTTCCCGTAGCAGTCGATTCGGACCTCGGTGAACGACTAGAACTCGGCGGTTTCACGCAAGAGACACACGGTTTATCCTGGTTCGAGCCCTCATCGTCGAGTAAAAGCTCTACTCCAGTCGGCCTTGGCCTTTTGCGTTGGATTGACGTCGATCGTGTATTGTTAAATGCATTACAAAAAGAGGGTACTCGGCTCCTTTTTATAAGAGGAAAAGAGCCAAAGCTATGGTTTCTAATCCTAGTCGGATCCATAGGAAGTGTTACTGTTCGATTCACGAGAGGTTACTTTCTATTCGTCTAACTAGGATGATCCGTATTCTACTCGGATCCGTCCTTCTTGCTCTTGTCCTGACGGGAGCCGTGCTGGTGAGTAGCCGTCTACGTCCCGTATCGACAACAGCGATGACAGTCTCGTCCTGTATGTTGGACACTTGCGCCTTGGTTTGAATGAATCTTTCAAGGTAATCGGCGAGAGACTCCCTTCTCTTTGTACGCAGTTTAGGACATCCCTTGTTGTCTTGGTCTTTGGGTGGAGGCCCTCGAAATTTGCTATCAGGTCGGACTTTAGCTGGGGCCAAGATTTGATGGAGAGCGGCTTTAACGAATTGAACCATCCGCTTGCGATGTCCTGAACCGATAAGATCATTGACTTTGCTAGGGTCCGGACGTTTCCTCCAGCGGAATATATAGATGTCTCATAATTGGCGATGAATTTCTTTGGGTCTGTTTTGCCATCGAAAGTCGGGATCCGGGGCTTGTAATTTGGTGGCCAGGGATGCGTCTGCAGTTCTTTGGACAATGTGACGTTGGATCAAAGGCTTCGAAGGGATCCGGATCGTCACCAATGACAATAGTTTTTTTGTCATCGTTGCGAACAGTTCTAAACCTTTGCAGCTGCTGGATTTCCTTGAGTAATTTCTGCTTGTGTGCTTTTGCTCTGGTTATGGCGAGATCGGCTTAAATGCGCCCCTAGCTCGTGCCGCGGCCTGCTGGATAAGTTGCTCCCGCTGGTACTCCAGCGCTTCGATCTCGCTGACATACTTGTCCAGTTTCCTGAGTTTTCTGGCCTGGTCGACGACATCCTCGTCCGGGGCGCTATCATCTGTAGCCTCGCTAACATGTCCCTCAGGGGTTTTCTCTTTCTCGTTAACTGCTGCAAGTGCCACGGCCGCCGCCGGCTGCTCGGTCGCTTCATCACCGCCACCGGCTGGTATGGTTTCGCCAGTGGTCTTCTCGCCAACACCAGCCTGTGCCTTCGATGCTTCGGGAGCATCACCGGCGGCTTTCGCTGCTATTTTCCTCGGAGCCATGGTCGGAATGGGCCGACCACGGTGGGCGCCACTGTTGGTTTATAGCATAAACCAAAGGCAGGACGGTTGTCCCGCTGTTTCTCTCCTTCTACCCGTCGACCCCCAGGGCCGTATTTATAGGTACGGGAGCTCCCTCCCCGGGGAGTTCCGTTTTTGCCCTTCTGGCTTTGTCTGCCTGACCGCTCCTCTCGGCCCTACCATATCTAGAGGGCACGTAGGACATTTCACAATCCCCTGATCACCTGCCCCGTCCCGCTGTCATGGTGGGCCCTGCTCCCGCTGAGCTGCGCTTTGGACAGGCAGATGCCATTTGCGAACGTCATATTGATAAGGCGGATGTAGATTTGCGTTATCGAACATACTCTCGTAACCTCTGCACGGCAGGCGGGTTGTCGGTCGGTTTCTACGGCGTTTTCGATGGGCGAAGACCCTTTCGCGCTGCCGAGAGGATCCTCGCAAGTGACAAGGTGCCGACCCGCGCGATCCTACGGTTTTGATGGTGTTTCCGATGGACGAGGGCCCTTTCGCGGCGCCGAAAGGACCCTCGGAGGTGGTGGGGCGCCAAACCGTGCACTCCTCCCCCAACACTATTCACTAGGTGGACCGTGTTAAGGTGGTGATTTAGACCAAGAATGATAGATGATTGATGACATTGGTTTTAACTGATAGGAGAGGTTAATATATATGCTCTAAAAATTGACTATTTTTTAACATTTGGTTATTAATTGGAACTTGGCATCCACTATACCACCCGTTACTCATGATCCCCTATGCTGACACTACTCTACTATGTATCCGCTATAGAGGGTGTTTAGAACTGTTCCGTTCTATGTTTTTCAGTTTCACTCTATGTTTTTTTAGCCAAACAGTTTCAGCTCCACATACACAGCTCCATAAAAAAAGGTGGAGTTGTGAGAGCACTTAAAGAGAAGCTCCACAAACTTCAGTTTTTTGTGAAGTTGCTCCTCAGTGGAGTTTGTGGAGCAGAGTTTGTGCAGCAGTTCTAAACACCTTCATATGCTTTTAGTACATTGCTCGTAATAGGTTAGTATGTGTACCATATCGTAAGATCAGATACTACATCCATAACTGTCACAACCGGCCTTGTCCAATTTCCGCGGCTAGCGACCACCGCAATCTTGATGCCTAGGCTTTTGGTCTTGGGCCACCATATACTCTGATGAGTCTTGAACCCTCAAAATACAAACCTCCTACTTTGTGACCCTTAAGTTTTCGCTTTGAATCGAAGATAAAAGCTATCCGTGTGAAGAAAAAAAAAATTCAATACGGCAATACCAACAACTGCATAAATAGTCAAATATTGTTTGTATTTTTAATGTTAATGATAAGAGCTTTGTCTTTTAATTAAATTAAAAAAATTATACATACTCTCTCTCTCTATTCTAAATTATTAGTTATTTTTATTTTTTTATATCTATTTTACTATGTATCTAGACATACGTTTGATGTATAGTAAAATAGTATACATTGAGGTGGCAAGGGCCCTCAGAACCCTTGAAAATGTTGTTTTTCTTATCTCTTTGGGGAAAAAAAAAAAAGTAGTCATCCATTGAAGACTTGTACCGCGACTGATAGATTTTGATAATCCAATATTTCTGTTTTATGAGTGAAACCTGATAGAATAATTAGTTATTCGCAAAAAAAAAGATAGAATAATTAGTTTGTATCACCTAAAACTATTCAGTGATTTAGCTCGCTAATTGGCCTCCTCCGGTTTACGCCTTTTTACGGGCCACCTCTATTTGTCGGTAAATGTAAATCAACTTCGTCGCACATATACTGATCGATACACATCCAATTCTAACCGACAAAAACGCTTTACAATGTTCCTTCCCTTTGTATCACGCTCTTACCTGATCTGACAAGACGGTGATTTAAGAGGATGTGTTGTACAGACTACAGAGCACACAGTACAGACCACCCATCGATGGAATACTAGAGAATAATGAAGCAATTTTATTGAGAGGCAAAAGACATCCCAAAGAACAGTGACACACGAAACACGATGATATAAACTGTACACCCTGGTGATGAAGAACACACAACGACAGAGGCATCAGAAAGACAGTCACCACCGCAGAGTAACATACATACATATACATGAGCTGCACGACGAACAATCGCCACAAAACGTAGCATCAGAAACTAAATGTGGGCAGTAATTAATTACCGATTACACGAACCATCAACGGCCCAAGAACATATCCAGCATGCACTGTCTCTACCCTGAGACGACTCTGTCGACGACGGCCGTTCGTGCTCCGTCGTCAGAAGAGCGCGAGCTTGATCGCAGCGCCTGCGGCCGCGGCGACGACGACGGAGGCCATCGCCGGGACCTGCAGGCCCCCCGCGGAAGAGGTCATTCCCGATGGCGTGGCGGCGACGGCGACGGCAAGCTTCATGCCGCTGGCGCAGTGGCCGGGGACGTTGCAGATGAAGTAGTGCGTGCCCGGGGTCTGGAGCGTGACGACGGTGGAGCCGCTGTCGTCGTCGCTCAGCGCGTTGGCGCCGGAGCAGGCATCGTAGCCGCTCTTGGTCACCTCCGTCACCGTGTGCGCCTTGTTCACGTAGTTGAACACTGCACAATAATCACAGGCGTTGCCGATGGAGGCGTGTCCAGTTCACGCTTGATGAAATGAGAGACGTGCTGTGCGTGAAGGAGGAGCAGAGAGAGAGTAGAGGTAGCTCACCTAGCTTGTCTCCGACGACGAAGTTCTTGCCGCTGGCCCAGCTGTTGTAGTCGCCGGTGGTCGTCCAGCCCTGCGAGTCGCCGACGGTGTACGTCGTCGTGGCCGAGGCCAGCGCCGCGCACCCGCCGACGAGCAGCGCAACGAGGAGCAAGGCGTTGGCCATGGTGCTCTTAGTCTACTAAGCTTATCTAAGTATGATGGGCTGGAGGTACAATAATGGAAGGGACGAGAGCAAAGGAGATATATAACAGAATACCAACAGACCAGTCACACTATTGTTGCTATGTAGGAGTAGGACACTAGACTGGAGGTTGGAGGGTCTATTTATAGACAGATCACAGCCAGGGTTGCTAGCATACTCCCTCCATCCCAAAAAGAATGTTGTTCTCGCTTCACGAGAAATGACTGCCGGCAATTTTTATAAATAAATATTATTGATTAGTATCATAATTAGTATCATTAGAAAGATCTTTAGATCTAGTTTTTTTAATGTACATATTTTCTGCAAATCAAGTTAAATTTGTGGCATGACCTAAAATGTCATCTTTTTTAGGACGGAGGGAGTAGCTAACATGTTTCTCCAGATTGAAAAAGATGATCCATATGTCAATTGAGCATTATAAGATGATCCATATGTCAATTGAGCATTATTTCTCCGATGTACTATACATTCCTACTCTCTCGTCTCGTACCTTTCCTCACTTCTTTTTATCTATTTTATTTATCAATCAAAAAGAAGAGAAAATGGTGCAGTGTGTGAAGAGAATGGAATTTGAATGCCTTCGGTGCGACTCAAAGCTTCTCAGAGCGGACGCGAAAGTTGTGCTTCGGCCAGCTGGTGGTGGTGGCATCTTCGACAAGTTCTATCTGTGCAGTTTCTGGCAATCTCGATCCCTGCCTTTTGTATGATCAGAACATGCATGTTTTCTACTACTACTTTGGAACAGAAAAATTCGTGGACCATGGCCTCGAGGGAGGGCTGCCTCGAGGGAGGGCATTTGGAAACAGAAAAGGTATGTTTATTTCTCGAATCAGCTTTTGATTCATTTCAACAAGTGAAGCAGAAAAAGGTGCTCCTGAAAAACGAGGGTCGAATGCTGGCCAGCGCGAGGGAACTGATGCCAAAGTGCTGTAGAGCAGCTAACGAGGCGTCGGTTGGCTTCGCGTTTCTTTACCAGTTTCTTGACACAGGCGAAAAGCGAAGCGCCTGGCCTTGCACGGCCGCACGGTACAGCCGACGACGAAGGACGAACCAGGAAGCTCGGAGTTGGAATCCCTTGCGTTGTTTCACCTAACGCATTGACCCAATGTCATTGTGTGTGTGCCCCAACTGCAAAGGACCAGTTTCAGTGGGAGGCGCTCATGTTCACGCTTGGGTTTCGTCACGTACGGCCGTGCAGCTTGTTGGCAATTTGGCAAACGTACTGGTCTCTCAAGAGTCAAGACAGAGGGCGATGGATTGGTTGGTTCTGACGAAGTCTCCAGCAGGCCGTAGGCGTCGCATCGCAGAGCATACTCCGGCCAGCCAGCTTCGTCAATCTTGCGGGCCCATCCAATCTCATGATGTTTCAAAGGAATCCAAATCTTCTTTTTTTTTTTTTTTTTTTTTTTTGCTTACATCACATGATGTTTGAAATGAAGGAATGAAATTTTCCTTTCCTATGGAAAGGCTCGCTTTCCTCCCTAAAATGGATGAAAAGCTCTTGGAATTTTTTCTACATGTGAATGGAGGGGTGAAAGTCCTTATTTACTAGAATGGAGGAATAAACATTATTCCTGTGTTCCAAACACCCATTTTTATAAAATTTATGTTTTTTTTCAATCCACTATTTTGTACCTACACTCATTTCTTATTTCTGCGTTTTCTTCATTTCCTCTGTTTTGCATTCCTCCGTATGCCCTCAATGGTTTTTTTAGTTGGTTTCAAATGAATCTATTTCAATATTTAACTGCATGTGGGGTATGTGAACATCTGCAACGCAAAAATAGCTATTTAATGTTGTGCAAGTTACACCCCTCAATGGTTGTTGAGGTGGTTTCACATGAAAAAGATTATTTAACATCCTCAATTATTGCATTGTAGCCTAATTTATCGTCCTCAACTATTCAAAACAAGAAATCCATCCTCCTCAACTATTAGTACCGTGCAAATCACACATTTTAATGATTTTTGGGAGGTATTTTTTGGTGTCATATATAGTTCATTTGGATTAGTGAGCTGCTCATGTTGTATGGCACCCCATTTTCCCTCCCACTTATGTGTTGCTACAAGACACGTTAGAGCGCTTCGCTGCGCCCATTGAGGCCTGACGTATTGGTATAAGCTGCTTCACTTCAAGTGCTCTTTGTTTTCTTTCAAAAATCCTTTTGATGGCTGGTTACTCTTACTTGGCTGGAGCATCAATGTGCAAATGCTATTTGTCAATAAATTCAAATACATGAACCTTTCGAAGATTATTTAAAATAATAAATAATATATTTATTGATTATCTCCTTATGGGTAATATCAATCTCTATTTCATACCGCGCAGCGGAATCTAGCGTTGATCTTTACTTCTTAAGGATAAGTAGCAAAACTGTTTAGGGTCCTTTAATATTTTGAGCAAAGTACTTTTGATCGTACAGAACAGCATGCTGATACAGGAATCGTATCACTTGAAACTGAATGCAGCTTAACCATGTGTTTTGGTTAGAGTACAGGATATCCCTTCCTGTATCTCAGGGACTGAATCCAAAGACAGCATGATTTTATAGCAATGATAAATTCGGTAAGAAGGATATGTAACCTACTTTTGGACTACCTATTTTCAGTTCGACTGATAGGAGTATAGAACCAAAGTTGGAAACTTACCGTGTACAAAGACAATGACAGAGAACTAACATGCATTAAAATTTTCAGGCTTACCAAAAGAATATGTAGAGCAGACCAATGGAAGAGACTTTATTTAGGATATGTGGCAAATCTCCAAATAATCTGCCATATTTGCTCAAAAAATATTCCTACAATATGGTTTTCTTTGGCTAATTTCCTTGTTCTAACCATCCCCTGCTCAGTGGCAAGTGATAGCCTCATAAGGTAAATGAGGTGTCCACTTCAAGTAAAAATAGTGGTGCTATTCCTTGGATTTGTATTTGTCTGTTTCCCTACATGAAGGGCAGCCATACTATGTAGAATTGTAGATAAAGTTTGATGTGCAAATGGTTATGGTTCCATGTGGGAAATATTAGTGTTCATAAATTTTGAACAGAAAACACAGGGTTTAGTTTGACCGAAGACACATGCTTTAGCAAATGAAAATTAGAAACCTCATGTTGCCAATAAAGATGATATTGGATATTTGATATAAGTAGAGGCTATTTGGTATAAGTCGAATGAACTTACTTCCAATCAAACTGCAAATATGGGCAGCCCTGCTTTGTGGATTTGTAAGTATTATTACCATTTGGTTTCAGAATGGAGCTTGGGAGGTTGATATATTCAGAATTTCCATTATATCTGATTGCTAAAGTTCCAAATCATTTCTTAAATAGGATAGTAAAAAGAAGATTTTTGGACTTGTTCTTTTATATACAGGCGCACAACTAATGATAGCCACAACTTCATAACCTTGTTGCTTAGAATTGAAACTTGCAAAAGAAACTGCAATAGACATCAAGCATGCCTCTCTCTCTTTTTGCGTTACCTGAACATTATTGACATGTCTTTTGTCAACGTGCTGTATTATCTCGTGATATCTTACGAACTGTGGCGTCTCCTTTGCTGTTTGCTCATAGGAAATCCGAAAAAGAAAAGCCATGAACAAACGACAGGAGTAGGACGTACCGGGTGTTGCATAGCCGACGAGACCCAGCATTTGCTCATTCTGTCGAACATATTGCGGGTAATGTGTCTTGCAGTTGATCCATTTTGTGCTCCGGCTACTGATGCGAGCATTTGGCCACCGCAGCATAGAGCCGTGACGCCGGACAGGGCTGAGCTCGAGCATCAACACCGGAGAGCGGAGAGGGCCAAGCTCAAGTAGCGCGCGTGCCGCGGCGACGTTGAGGCCATGGGTGTGCGCCTGAGCACCGCCACTGGCATGGGGCCCATCAGGTTGGTCCACCTCTGGCATGGATACCAGTGCCATGGTACTAGTCGCGGATCGAGCAACAGATTCAGGAGGACGGAGGAGCGCGAGACAGAGCATGGCGAGTAGACTGAAGGGAAGGCGAGGGCCCCGGGCAGATCGAGGACGCTAACGCGTGCGCGAGAGAGAGAAAGGGGAGAGAGAGAGAGGTCGAGAACGGGAGACGATGGCGGGCAGCAGGAGGAGGGAGGCTCACGCAGCGCAGCTAGCGGACGGCGGGTCGGCGGCGGCTGGGCGGCTCGCAGCAGCACGAGCGTCGAGCGGTGGCAACAGTCTGGGGCAGAGAGGGGTCGGCGGGTTCGTGAGGATTCGCCGGGTTCCGAGCTTAACGGGTGAGTCCGCGGCAACCACGATCCAACGGTCGTTATCGCACTGTCGCTAGATCCTACGGTTGTGCACTAACGGGCGACGTGGCACTATCGGGTGCCCGAGCTTGCACCCGAGATTCGTTATGAAGAGAAGAGATTACATAATTTGCGTTGTAAAATTAGACACAACCATAAACGGATTATTAAACTGAAGATAACAAACACGGCATCAGCTAAAGGGCACTCCCAACCCAGAAACTAGTATAGTTTCTATGAAAATTAATTATTCTGCCACATCAGCAATTTGATGACGTGGAAGACCAATAAATGAAGAAAGAGAAGGAAACCGTTTCTTATTTAGAAACGACGTCCACGCTCAGATCGAGAAGCAAGAAATCAACCTTTTTTTGCGTTGGGACGGTGGGGTGGTTTCCATGACTTATTCTGCAGATCCCATGCGCCGCGTGAGTCCCGTCGGCGCCATCGTCCGGGGTGCTCGTGGCCGCTCCCGCCCCGGCTCGTCGTTCCCGTGCCGTCGTATGCAGCCCATCCCGCGCCAAGTTGCAGTGTCCACCATGGCTCGCTTCGCGGAGCTTGCGGCCATGGCCGCCACGCGACGACGCCCGTGCGTGTGTGGCGGCCGTGCCCACGGATCCTCGCAGTCGCAGCTGCGGACACCAATAGTACACCACTGGACGTCCGTCAGAGGTCGCATGCTGAGCTCCCGGCCGCCCGACGGAGCTCGTGGCCACCCATCGGAGCGCGCGGCCGCATGACAGACTCGCTATAGCGCGAATTGGACATCCATCGGAGCTCTAGCAGGCGTCCAGCATGGGGGTCCATCCTTCAGTACGTGCAGCACCTCTTCCACGCCGTCAGCATCTCGTCCAGGGTGCGTTGGTGGTGCTTGTGTTCGTGTTTGGATCGTTGGATGTCCTTCGCCATGTTGCTTGTTCTCGTGGAGCTCGTCTGGTTGTTGGTGGGAGTGCTCCGTGCGGAGTAGAAGATCCAGGGAGAGGATAAGCGAACAATTAGATAGACCCAAGGATAAAAAAGATGCATTGTAGAATGTAGTTTCTTGACACAGCATCCTAGAACATAGAAACTACGAGTAGTTTCTGCATTGTGAGTGCCCTAAGGGCGTGCTAGAGCTGACTCCGCAAGGTGGGAGGCCGAAACATACAGACCCAGGCACACAGCCCACCAACACCAAAAACCCAACAATTGAAGCCCACCATTCCACAAGCAGAGAGCACTCGAAGCAAAAACGCGTGTCGAAGCAGTGTTAGACAGCAACGAAGATGGTTCTCTGGTGGACGCGAATCCTCCCGGGGTATGAGTTTTAATATATGCTATGACAGAGACCCACTAGAGCAATAATGTTAGATTGATTATAAGAACAATTGTTGGCCATAAAGTAGTAAAAATTCCTTGTAACTATATGTAAATATCAACTTTCTTTATTTACTCACTAGGTAAATTCCTGTGCACCGCAATGGGAGCAAAATATTCCAATACAACTAGAACACACATACATGAACAATTTAGATGCAAATCAAATCAATCATGACCGAAAGGAGCCTTATGAAGCATACAACTTGTGACTACTTTGTTAAAAGATATTGATGGACAAAAGAACATCTGTGTGAAATTTGAATGTCATATTAAGTCATTAATTACACAAAATTCATCTTTACAAATAATCCAACATAGGGCAAACCCAATTTTCAAATAATCTCAATGAATACTCCTGCCAGTCGACCTCTTCGGTTGCTTACCACTGTGAGCTTGACCCTAGGATGATCTGTCATGGTGAATATCACAGGATAGTGTATCTACCAAGGCAGCGATCACCAAGCACTTGCATCATATCATACAATACAAAAGAGGCATTCAATTCTTTTGGTGCATAAGGTCAAGTGCCTTGCCACACTGCCGCGCATATCTGTGGTAGTGCCACGCCAGCCAGACAACAACAGGTAAGAAATAAGCAAAGGCTGGCTTGATTTTTTGTATGGTGGTCAAGAAATAAGCAACAGGGCCTCAAATTAGCATGCTGAACAAATCATCAATTTTTTCCTTTCAGAGCTCCCCCAAAGCATCAGGCTAGAGTACTACTGTCTACAGAAGCAGCAGAGGTTTCGTCTGACAAAAGGATCAAACAACTACAGAAGGAGCAGAGACATGGACAATTACAGAGTACTGTATTACACACGTATACGTACGACTCATGAACTGTGTGTGCCCTGACATGCTGAAGCGCCGCCGGCGTACGCGGCTCCGCTCCGCCGATCAGAGCAGCCCAAGCTCGATCAGAGCCCCCGTTGCAGCGGCGGCGGCGACGACGACGGGGGCCATCACTGGAACCTGCAACAAGCCGCCACCAGCAGCGTTGGTGCCTGTCACTGCCTGCAGGCCGGCGGTGCCTGGTGAGGGCGGCGACACCGAGACGTTGACGGCGAGCTTCATGCCGCTGGCGCAGTGCTCGGGAACGATGCAGATGAAGTAGTGCATGCCGGCGGTCGCGAGCGTCACGGTGGTTAGGCCGCTGGTGTTGTCCTCGGTCGTGGCGTCGCTGCCGGAGCAGGCGTCGTACTCGCTCCTGCTCACCTTGGTCACGGTGTGGTCCGTCCTCACGTAGCTGAACACTGCGCACGGCACGGTTTCCCCCGCACAGTCAACCTTGCTTTGCTAATCGGTGATGTGTAAGCTGCAGTGCAAGGATTTACATGCATATGACTGATATAAACACCTAGATGATCGAGCTGGAGTACTCACATAGTTTGTCTCCGACGACGAAGGTCTTGCCGCTGGCCCAGGCAGCGTAGTCGACGCCGGTCATCCAGCTGTGCACGCCGCCGACGGTGTACGTCGTGGCCGATGCCAGCGACGCGTACGCCGCAAAGAGCAGTACCGTGACGCGAGACGACGAGGCGTTGGTTGCCATCGCCGCCGACGGTGTATGATCTTATACTCTATATGGAATTAAACTGCACACCTCGCTTCCATTTATAAATGATGGGAGCACAAACACGGTCAAGATGCTCTCTCATTAAAAAAAAAAAGGTGTCATTCTGTCAAGACCTCAAGGGCGGCACTGAACTGAAGAAAGAAAAAGGAGATGTGCCTTGCTCTGAAAGCCGGCCGGATCGTCGAATGATGGCCAGTCAACCGATGCCAAAGTGCATTGTCGCCAAAGTGCATCAAGGAAGCGGAACCACCAACGGACAGGGAAACGTGTTCCTATATTGTGCTCATCGGCTCCAAAGATAACCACGGTTCAGTGGAAACGTGTTCGAGGCTCTTTATATACATCAACTTTTAAACCCTAGTCTATCAACCCTACAGCTACAATATTACTTCCTCCGTTTAATTTTATAATAAGTCACCTTATCTTTGACCCGTTTGGAATGGCTCCGCTCCATTTTGTTTAACTCCGATATACATTTTTTAGCTAGGCAGGCACAACTCTACAAATACTGCTATAGAAAAAAAGTTAAGAGTCGTGAAAGAACCTAAAAAGATGCTCTTGTAACTCCAGTTTTTACGGACCTGCTTGAGTCCCAAATAGGACAACCAAAATTTTCTAACGAACTTTAGTTGAGATTATAAAATAATATATTAATATTTATGACACCAAATTAGTTTCATTCAACGGTATTATATGTGTCTTAGTCTTAAGAGTACTTATTTGTTGTTGTATACAAAGTTCGTTACACGTCAATCTACTTAGATGTAGGGGTATGTTTGGTTCAAGGGACTAAAAAGTAGTTCATATCACATCATTAAATGTTTAGATACTAGCAAGAAGTATGCTACATGAGTTAATTACAAACCTTATTGCACCGTCATAAACTACTTAACGAGGCAAATATATTAAGCCTAATTAATCTATAAATAGCAAATGTTTACTGCAGCATAACATTGTCAAATCATAATCTCACGATTTAGTCTTCGAGTGACAAATTTATTTTGTAATTAGTTATCATTTAATACTCTAAATTAGTGTCTAAATATTCATTGTGACCAGGACTAAAGTTTAGCTGCCTCAACCAAACAAGATATTAACCTTAGTCGGGGATAGAGGAACTAAAAGTAGTCCGTCTCAAATTGAATGTCAGAGGTGCATCGAAAGAGTGTTCGGATACCAATAAAAAAAACTAATTGCAGATTCCGTCAGTATTGCGTGAGATGAGTTAATTAAGCATAATTAATCTATCACTAGCACATGTTTACTGTAGCACAACATTGTCAAATCATAGACTAATTAGACTTAAAAAATTTATCTTACAAAATAATCGCAATCTATGTAATTAGTTATTTTTAGTCTATATTTAATACTTCATACATGTCTTCAAAAATTCGATGGGATAGAGAGACTAAAAAATATCCAAAAGAGCCATGACTTGAAGGAGGGAGCATGAAACATAAATATTCAAGTGATTTTCTATGCAAAATGCTTACACACAATTACTTAAGCAGACATAATGTTATCTTATCATTAAACATTGGTATAGAAGCTAGCTAGGAATTATTGTTGGTTCTTTTGGCAGTTATATTTAGTTCACTACCATAACTATGATATGCCACACTTTCTTATTTTACCGCCCACACTTTCTATGATAGTTACAATTTATATTACCAAATGTTAAGCATGATTAATTATAGCTCTAACAAAGTAGGCCCCTAATCTCTGCATTCCAAAAATATGCTTGGTGTCACACATCGAATAGCGACAGTGACAAATTACGGAATTGGCGGGCCAAAAGAAGGGCCCAGGGATGAGTTCGCCGAGGAAGATGGGCCCCATGGCCCGCCCTAGAGGAAGGGGTGGCGTGGGGTACCATGAATCCCACACTACGGTAGCCTATCGCCACCGCCGCAATCCCCATCATCAAGTTACCTTTTACTATTATTAATTAATTAGGAAATTAACATTAGGTAAATTGGAAAGTCCGTGTTCGATAAGGACTTTCCAGTTAAGGTCTACTTTATAAATAATAGGGGATTGTAATCAGTTGAATTAAGAAGTAATTGTGGTAATTCCCGCTTTTATTCCAATCTCCCGCGCCTCCTCTCCTTCCTCCCCCCTAGCGCCGCGGCCCCGCCTGCCGCCCGCCACCACGCCCGCCCAAACCCTAGGGGCGCCGCCGCCCATTGCCGCCCCTCCCTCCTCCTCCTCCCCAATTCACTAGCCCAATCCACTCTTCCCGCTTCATTTTTAACACACTACTAAGGCCTTGTTCAGATTGCAAGAAACTTGCATGCGAAGCACTATAGTACTTTCGTTTGTATTTGGTAAATATTGTCCAATCGTGACCCAACTAGGCTCAAAAGATTCGTCTCGTGATTTACAACTAAACTGTGTAATTAGTTATTTTTTTACTTATATTTAATGCTCTATATATGTGGGTACAAATTGATGTGATGGAGAGAGAGTGGAAAAACTTGTGAAAATATGTAATCTCCAGCTGTATAGCACCTCGATCCATGTGTTTCAACATGCTCTTTGTTGAAACCTTAGCTTAATTAAGTTATGGTGGTGGTTAGTGCGTGCAGTGATTAACGTAAATGTAATTTGAAATCATCCAACCAAACCGCATGTGTGATGCCTAACCGCGCCTATGTAGCAGAGGTAAGGAGGCTGGGCACAGTATACCGACCATGGCATCATAATATATATAAATATGTAAAAAATAAAGTTCACATAAGAATTCCATATATCATAAAATAAAAACAAAATTTGGTCTACTTATTGGTGGATGCGAAGCATATACGCACCAAAAAACCATTATTATTACAAAGTGACAGACATACAAAACCAAACGAACGGATTGAAGCAAACGGAGAAAATGAAACTGAAGACCGCCTTCTGGGACACACACACGGCACGCTGCTTGCTTGGGAACCAAAGAACCAAAATAAAGGCCGAGCCACATGGAACGGAAGCCCTTGACCACACCAGGCGCGTTAACTGGGGTTACGTTACGTCTTCTCAGCTTGTCAGCTGAGCATGGATACATCATGGCTCATGGGCAGTCGTCACAGGGACCAGCATTGTTCGGGTCTTGGCACTGTTGTGACAAAGTTTCAACTTCACCATTCGTGCATACTTTGTCCATGGCTGCCAACCCCTCAGAAGATGCGTTCTTCAGGAGATCACAAATGCAGCCGCTTTCAGCTTCAGTGGTCAGAAGATTGCAGCACTGATTCAGATACTCCGCCACTGTATCAGGAAGTCTGCCACCCGCTGCAAGATTTAAAACGTAATCGCAGCCAATAGAAGGACCCGCGCCACGAGGAGGAGAAAATACCTTCTTGGACACACAGGCTCCGAGTTTACCAGCAAGATTACTTCCATCTTGACTGTTATCATCACTGCACTTTTGTCTCAAAGTTGTGACTTCACTATTCTTGCACAAACTGTCTGCCATCCGATGACCCCTTCTCCAGGAGAGGGCAAATGCAGTCGCTTTTAGCTTCGGTGGTTAGAAGACCACAACACTTGTTCAAATACTCCGCCGCTGTATCAGGAAAATTGCCAGCCGCTACAAGCTTGAAAACGTAATCACAGCCAACAGAAGGACCCGCACCACCAGGAGGAGAAAATACCTTCGTGGGCACACAGGCTCCGAGCTTACCAGCAAGATCAGTCCCATCTTGACTGCTATCTTCACTGCACTGCTGTCTCAAAGTTGTGACTTCACCATTCTTGCACACACTGTCCATGGCATCCAATGATCCCTTCTTCAGGAGAGGGCAAATGCAGTTGCTTTTAGCTTCGGTGGTCAGAAGACCGCAGCACTTGTTCAGATACTCCACCGCTGTATCAGGAAAACTGCTAGCCGCTGCAAGCTTGAAAACATAATCACAGCCAACAGAAGGACCTGCGCCACCAGGAGGAGAAAATACCTCGTGGGCACACAAGCTCCGAGCTTCTCGGTGTCCTCTTGACTGCCCGTGCTTGACTGGGCATTGCTGCCGGAGCCGAATAGGGCGAGGCCAACAACGAGCGCCAGCAAAAGCAGACGGCCCATGGGTGAAAGTGAAGCTGAAATGTGCTTCCGATCCAGTAGGGCTTCATCAGCTCCATGAGTGCTGTGTGAGATATGGGACAGTGGGAGTACTGTTTGAGTATGCACGTATGGTTCTTTTTCGGTGCTTGGCCAACTGGAGCATCAGGTCCCATTTATACATGTAATAACGGCTTTAAGACTATGATTATGAGGCTACCACTGCATGGACAGCGCACTTGAAACACGACGCAATTGTTTAATTTGTCGATACAATGCAATTGTTTAGTTTCTCGATGCGTTGACAAATCAATCTAGAATCTGATGAAGCATGGTGTGTACTTTAATTTGCTCAATTTGTACTAAACTCGATTGACCGTACGTGTTGTGTGCAGCACACGCCAGCCTTAAACCGACCGACACCTTGATCGGGGCTTCAAACGCATGGCCTGCTTGATTTTCTGTTTAGTGAAGACTGAGTATACCTCAAAACCTATACATATTTTCATTAAAAAAAAAGATAAGTTCAACTGACGATATGTCTGCCTATGCAACAATGACCGAAACTTACTCATGCATATGCTCAGCTATACTATGGCTAGGTGTTAGCAACCTCAGGCCCAGTCCAACACTCCACCTCCCATAGGTTCAGACGTTCATGCGCTCATGGCCCACTTATAAGGCAAGAGGCTCAATTCCTCCCAAAAGTCCGGACTGATGGGAGAGGGATGCTCTCCCTTATAAGGTGGTCATGGCCCCCTAGCCTTGGCAAGGTGGTTCGGACGTTCATGCGCTCATGGCCCACTTAGGACTAATGGGAGAGGGATGCTCTCCATCCCTTATAAGGTGGTTATGACCCACTAGTCTTGGCAAGGTGGTACTAAACCTGAGGTGCCTGACATCCCACCCCTCATAAGGTGGTGCCTAGGCTCTGATACCATTTGTTAGCAACCTCAGGTCCAGTCCAACACTCCACCTCCCATAGGTTCGAACGTTCATGCGCTCATGGCCTACTTATAAGGCAAGAGGCCCAATTCCTCCCAAAAGCCCGGACTGATGGGAGAGGGATGCTCTCCCTTATAAGGTGGTCATGGCCCCCTAGCCTTGGCAAGGTGGTACTAAACCTGAGATGCCTGACACTAGGGCTCTCCATAGCTCCATTGGCAATTGATTGAGGGACCAATCAAAAGGCCGAGAGGAGGTAACCGGCGATCTGCGGACAGGGTAACGGTTGGTTGTTCTGCAAATTTATAATGAACAGTAGCATGAAAATCAAAGATAATATGACCAAAAAAACAGCTAAAAAATCAGAGGAATGCTAGTCTTCAATCCTTCAAAAATCGAGCTCGCCTTGAGCAATTTGGTAAGGAATAGCCGCAACATGAAGAGCGAAAGACGCCTCCTTCCATGGATATACTCTTGGGCTGGGCGCGGGAAGAGAAAGAATGCTTGAGTTGGGGGTTTTTCTACTCCATCATTAATACTACCAGGTCAAGCAAAAATCCCGCAATGATGATCTAATATCACTAACTGTTCAATATACCAACCGATAGTGATGATCCAACATTGGTTCATTAATTATTTCAACCAATACCTAAATCATTCTCCGTATGGTACATACGTCACTGTCTGCTTGTTTTTAACCTGTAGTGATAGCCCCTACCACTGTTGGATAGATACACCTACCCGTGCCGATGGATAATTCATTTTAGGGCTCTTGCACTCTATAATTCATTTTAGGGCTCTTGCACTCCTACTCTTGTTTTTTGTCGAATTTGTGGTTTTATTCATATTTTCTTTTAACTTTGTAAATTTACCCTGTTGTGGCACCTGTGTAGCCACGACGTGCCCTGTCCTTGGGTTTGTCTTTCGGGTGAAACCGGGAAAGCCAACGACACAGGTGGACACAGTGGGATGGGATAACTGGGATAAGGGTATTTAGATCATTTTACTTGTAGTTTTATGTGTTCTATTTTTCAAGTCATTTAATTCGCCTCTAAATAACAAACAACTAAAGCAGGAGTAAAATCACATTGTTTGATAAAAATAGGAGTAAAAAAAATCACAATTGAACTTTTGGGCAGGTGCAAAAACATTGTTTTTCCATTTATTTTAATCATTGTTTTTCCAACGTACCTCTCGTGCTGTCGTCGTGCATCATCTTAATTGAGCATAATGAAATGTGTATGTGGAGGGGTTTTCCCATAGAGAGCCCATATGGTGACTATAAGTGGCGAAACGATATGAGCTAACACTTGCATATTAAATCAACCAGCAGTAGCGAGCTCATCTTTAATTAGCCGTGGAGGCATCCAGTTACTGGTTATAAAACCAAAGCAATAGTGGTAGGAGGATCAATGGTGGAGAGTCATTGATATTGATAGTTAAGTGGATCCAATAACCTGAAAGAATACTGATGGGTGAATACAAAAGCTGACATTAATTTTGATTTGAAATTATCACTACGGGCAGTGTTTTGACCTACCAAGGATATATAATTGTCGGGTGTCGTAGCATGTGCCGGCAGTGATATCATAGCTATCACTGTCAGTTTGGAGCGTGCATCAGCAGTGATATATCACTACCATGTGGTAGTTTGCGGCAATGTCCACTACCAGTTGAATAGCTAACTTCTACAGAATTTTATTCGTCGATGCATGAATAACGTACTTGAAACACGACGTTGTTGTTGTATTTGTCGATGCAATTGTTTAGTTTGTCGATGCGTTGACAAAATCAATCTAGAATCTGGTATAGTAACATGGGTTGTATGGAAGCACCAATCCAAACATACCCAGACGCTATATGCAAATTTTATAATCCAACCTAGATGCTCCCTCCTTGTCCAAAAAAAAAAAAAAAAAAAAAAAAAAAAAAAAAAACCTAGATGCTCCCTCGTGCTGCGAAGTGCGAACGCCAACCTTAAAATGACCGAAGACCTCGGTGCTTCAATCGTCGCATAACCCGCTTCTGTAGAGTGGTTGGAAGCCTTCATCGGGCAAGCAGCAGCCATCCAGCCTACTGCCTACAATCATGTCTCTGGACGTCTAAAATCGAACGCGAGTTGCTTCAAGTACCAGGTAAGGTCGCATGGTGATAGATGCACTGGAAAGTTAAAATAGAATCAGGCAGTTCATACGGAAGTGAATACCAACCAAAAGAATAGAGATATATCAACACGCTTTTACGTAATCAAGCAATGCACGTGCTAAGCTTCCTCAATTTCAACTGAGTCCACCGACCACCGTGATATCGGTGGCACATGCCAAATATTAATTTCTTTTTGGTTCTCACTAGTTACTTCAAAAAGTTACTATTACCGAGATGGTGTTTCTCGTGCCTCTCGTCCACAGGACTGCGACGACAACGGTGACCATGTGTGGAGCAGCTAAACAGCGAACGCTTATCAAATTTTAGTCGAGCAATTCATATCTTCTACGGTCATAGTAGTTTATAAATTTCTCATTGTTTCTAAATTGTAGATTTTGAAAAGTTATATAACTTCATAGTTCATAAATTTTTAATTTGAAGTCACTATGATGTCCCTTTATTTGATTCGTAAGATTGTATAGAAGTAATATCAAAGGAATTCATATCTTCTACGGTCATAGTAAAAATTTGCTGCAGGACACTAAAATTAGCCTCTCTTTACTAGCGGACATGCAAAATAGAACAGTTTCCTGGTGAACACTTTAATTCTTGTTAAATTTGTTGGTGGCATCGTGCCTAGTTAAATAATTTTACAAAATAGATACAAAATCATATACAAGACATGTAAGTGCTTGAACATTATACATAAAATCTTCTACACTCAAACATGATTAGAACTACAAAGTAGAAGTATTGATTTACACTAAATTGACTATTTTGCCCCTCTTCATAAACAGACAAAGTTAGCCATCGTTAATTTGTTCATATATTTGTAGGACACTAAAACTTAAAAATTCCATAGCATGTGTATATCAACAAATCATGACTATACTAAAAAAATATCAGCTACAAAAATAAAGTTTAATATATTAATTAAGATTGACTGGAGAAAAATCTATAACTCGATCATGCTAAATTACCATTGTAAACCCTATTATTTTTTAGCTAATATTTTTATCATAGTCAAGATTTCATGATGTACACTTTCTGTGATTTTTTTGAGATTTTAGTGTCCTAACAATAAACGAACAAATTAACCATGATTAACTTGTCTATTTATGAAGAGGGGCAAAATGGTCACTTCAGTGCAAATCGATATTTTTGCTATGTAGTTCTCATCATGTTAAAGTGTAGAAGATTTCATGTATAATTTTTAGGCACTTATATGATTTTTTATCTATTTTGTAGAATTCGAGTCCCAAGGGACTCACTCTTTGTGGCATTTATGCCATATTTGACTGAAGGGGGAAAATATCCCTCATCTGCCCCACGCCAGAGCACAAGTCTAAGACCAGCCCAGTCTCATGGGAGCTCGATGCCGCTGTGTAAGGTTGGAGCAGAGGTTCAGGAGTTTTCTCGACCTGCTGAGAAGGTCTTCTTCTTTAGCAAAAATGCTCGGGGCTTGTCTTACCCTCCGTAGGTCGAGTTCTTTTATACATGGTGTCCACCAGCAAATTCGACAAAATCTGGAGTGTCCACCCGCAAACTGCTACATTTTATATGTCCGCTAGCACAGAGAGGACACTTAATTGTCATGTAGCAAATTTTTGCATAGTCATAAGTTAGTGTGCAGTGGTAATTATGGATCTCGAATGCAGAAGCGATCAAAACAAAACTTGTAGATCTCAAAAGTTATGCAACTTCGTAGTTGATAACATTTTTTATTTGAAATAATCTATCCAACAAAAATTATGTTTGCATTCTTTACAATTGAAATTTGAATTTTTCAAACGACCTCAGACGGAAAAATGAACTCGAAAATGGTTAGGTTTAAAATTTTCCTACTTATTTCAACTTATTATTAAATCCTTATTTTCTATCGACATAATAAGTTGAAATATTTTGCTTATTATGACTTCTACTCAAAATTATCCTATATATTTTTATCAAAAATACGGATATTATTAAGTCCTTACTACACTCTCTCAATTAATATAATATTGGGAATTGGTGTGTTAAGCCTGACCATGCTGCTCAACATCGTGATAAACCATGCTAATCTCAAAAGAATATTAAAATAATAAGTCTAACGTCCGTCGTTTACTCTGAAGGAATTTTCAAAAACTAAGGAGGCCACGGGCGCTCTCGGTTACAATATTAGATTTCCTCTATGTACTTATAATCAATTTATTTACTTTCATCTTATGAGCCGACTTTCAACCGTTTCGGCTTATATGCTTGTATATGGTATTTCCCTCAAAAAATAGTATGTCTATAATTATACTATCAAAATAGATATGCCATACTTTATAATTTGCCCGAACTACCAATTTAAATATATTATTGTCATAACTATTAATATAGTTTTAAATAAATTATTAGTGGCATTAGTATACTAAATATGGCCAGGTGTGCTTCCATTTGGATAAGGCCGCCTCAGAAAAAATGAAGGACGAAGCCTGCTCTATTATGTGCCACTATAACTCCGGCCTAGGTCAGTCTATGAAGATGCATGGAGGCCTGTTGGATGGGTGCTTGGGAATTTAAGGGTTACTTACATTATTATCTTCATAATGGTATATACAGATGTTTTTGTACAAGTTTAAGTGATTATTTTAAATTAATTTTTAATGGCATGGGTGAATAATTTATATGTACGCATTTTAGGTGTTTATTAAATTGAGTTTCATAATTTTATTTGGACAATTTAGATATCCTTTATGCATCTTACTATTACTAATTAGAGGCTCCAACGGAGGCTCCACGTTAATTCTCACCAGACACGCTAGGAAAAAAAATAAATACTAGAAATTCTCACGTTAATGTCCAGAGCCATTGGATCTATTTTCTAGAAAATTACCCACTATTGACATAAAAGACTGTAAGGGAGACCCCCACAGTTAATAACTCAGTTAATAATTCAGCCTGAAATTCGCTCCAACTAAGATTCGAACTCAGAACCTGAGAGGTGCCGCTGGAGTGACTAGACCAACTGATCTAGCACCCTTTGGCCCGATCACAATTTGGTTGGTCAATCTATTAACAAAAAGCTAGATATATATTACGTATAAAATCTTGCCACGGTCACAATACGTTAAAAAAAACTACTATCACATTGGGGCCGTTCACTATGTCACTTTTTTGCCGTGCCAATGAATAACGCCAACAACATAATACGTTCATGCAAGGGCACCTAACTAAAATGCTTCAAATTTTTTATTGTGCCAATTTCAAGATGCATGTGCATTGTTTATAGAGGCGGACATATTAACATGTCCGTCTCTATTAATGGTCTCTAAAAAGACAAAAAACCAAAAAAAAATTATGACATCAAGGAATCGAGCACCTCTCTACCACTACATTAGCCACTCATTTGTGAAAAAAAAGAAACATGTCATGATCGGTGGCAACCAAAGACATCTAGGGTTCGCTCCCCGGGCCTATGACACAACTATAAATAAGAGGAAATGTCTCTAGCATCACCACCCACATGACTCAAATCATAGAACCGATTTGTTAGGCGTTGGAGAATTTAGGAAGGTCCGTTTTCTGTCCAAGGTCCGTTTTCTGTCCAGGCCGGTGCCACGATGATGATTCAAATGTTACCACCTCCTCTTCGAAGGCCCAACAAATACGTATCAAATAATTTTAAAGATATAGTGGCAATATGTCAATGAGTTTAGAACAACTTAATTACATCGAGGATGGCCATCAACAAAATAAAGATTAGAAATAATTTCAAAGATGTAATTAATGGCAATATGTTAAGTAGTTCATAATAACAACTTTATTATGTCGATGGTGGTCATGTTATCTTATATTACTAATTTTCTTACTCTTACTAATTGGAGGCGCTAATACCCTCCACATTAATTTTTATGAGACACTAAAAAATATAAATACAAAAAAAAAAATCTCAGATTAATCAAAGCATCCAAGCCACCAAATCAAAAGATTAGCAATCTATAACCATTGAATCTATTTATTTTCTATAAAATTACCTACCTCAACCATTATTATTTTTATAAAGAAGAAAAAGTATTTTATTTTAACTACTATTCCCTCATCTCAAGATACATGGTGCAATTTGACTTAGTGCAATCTTTAATATATAATTTATAAATACAAAAGTTTAATCATTATTAGAAAGTATTTCTAAATAAATCTAATATAACTACTTTTGTATTATAAACTTTTCATATTATTAGGCTAATTGTTAGTCAACCATAAGAAACTTTGAATTTGAAATACGTGCATGCCTTATATCTTAGAACAAAGGGAGTATATGTACCAAGAAAAAAGCGGATAATACAGATCAACTCTATGTGCAGACTACACCATTCGTGGTTGAAACCGCCAAGGTGCACCTGCCACCAGAAATGCCACAAACTATGCTTGCAATTAGAACAACAAAGGTGCAGCTCTAGCTAGGAATGCCCCAAACAACACCTACCGCTACCGCTGGATTGTGACCCCAAACAACACACGATAAGCATGTTTATCTCTTACCACAACTATATATGAATCAATGCCAGAAACAGGAACTATTACATTAGGTTAGTGCCAAATAATATACCTTCCAATTTAGAATCTATTTCAACATTCTAAATTCAAAAGCAAAATAGCAACACGAGAATATATCTACTTCCACGTGTTATTGTCTTGAATTTCTAGCCCAATGAATTATATTCTACTTCAAAGTTTTTCTACATAATTAATCATATCCCTCAGTATCAATATAAAAAAACATGGAAAATTAGTGAAATTGCTAGAGTCAATCGAGCAACGTGGAAAACATATTAGTGGGGAAAAATAACCAACTTGCATACAATACATTTATATTCTTCAACAGTCAACTCTCAATCTTTGATCTTTATATTCATTATTTTTTTACAAACATGATCCTAGAGAATCTCATAAAGAGTATAAACATCTAAGTATCTATTTGGTATAACCTAATCACTATTAATATAAAATAGTTATCAGAATTATTTTAATTTTGAAATAATTACCGACATTTATAACCTAATCACCATTGATATATAATATCATAAAGTAACTAATGGATCTATCTTGAAATTACCCATCTACCATTAAGAAATATGACCTAAACTAGCTAGATTTTGCATTAATTGTTCGTATCCTCCTATTAAAGTAGATAGTTTACGTAACCTAATTTTCATCTTATTATTAGAAATATTAAAAAGCCCCTTTAGTCTACGTCTCAATTTTCAATATCTTCTATTAAAAAATTGTTTCAATAAGCATATATACATGTGTTTCTATATTATCCACTTCTATCAACATTAATATATTAAGGTTTGATTACAGTAAGCATAAGCGTCATGACAGCATATATGAGCGATAAATATATATGTTTTGTTTCATCACATAAAAAATATTTTCTTAGAAATCATATACTAATGATATTAATGTTTGGCACGTCTATATTTACAGTATAACTATAACTGCATATATAATTACTTGATAGTAAAATTGATCACTGGTGGCTATATCTTTCTAGCCATTTTATGCTTGACACATCTATATATGGCATACAATTTATGTAGGTTATTGCTTTAGATTATAATTAAAATGTTTGTCAGGTCTATATTGACAATATAACTATAATAACTGCACACATAATTCCTTGATAGAAAAAAATCAGTCACATTGAGAAGTGCGGAGATCACTGGTAGTTATATAAGACATAAGTGTTAAAATTCTATTGAGGTTAGCACTACTAAGACCCCTATCCAAGATTTTTCATCAAGCCCTATCATTTATGCTAAGCGACATGGTGCAGGTTTCAAATGATTTCTTCTTATATGATATTGTAGTATTTAAGAACATACTCTATGACAATAAGCAGATGAGTTTTAACTTGAGGACAAAAAGAATTTATAGCACTCAATAAGAATAAAATTTGAATTAAAATTGACTAATGATTTCATATGATATATGATGCAATAAGAACCATCATAGTTAGTAGTAAGGTTTCAAAGTAATTGCATATTTAAAGTATACAAAGGTACCAAAGAAAAAATGGGAAAATTATTTGAAAATTATATAGATCATATAGTCTCTTAAAATATATTAAAAAATTCTTCATTAATCATATGATAACTGGATATAGATTAGGGATCTATTGTCTATTATATTTTAGAAAGCAAAATAAAAAAAACAAAGATAAAAAAATATATAATTCATTATGAGCTGGTCCCAATTTACTACTTCATTAATCATATGTACGCGCCAAAAACAATTAATCAATACAGTACCCGCCAAAAACAATTAAATTTATATTTACTGGCTTTTTAAGGCGCCAAAGGTCTTTACAGGCGCCAAAGTACTGCTTATAAGTACTACTGGGACATCTCGTTAACTTGCCATTTAGCACAAACACTCCACCCATGGCTATAGACTTGAATTTACCACCAGAAGATAGAATACCTTTCGATCTCAACCAAGCACCGCAAGATGTCCAAGCTGCTGATCAAGCCCTGGAAGATGAACAAGTTCCTGCTATAGAAGATCAACCAGTTGCTGCCGTGGAAGATGAACAAGTTCCTGCCCAGAGAGATATCCAAGCTGCTGCCCAGAGAGATGTCCAAGCTGCTGCCCAGAGAGATGTCCAAGCTGCTGCCCAGGAAGCATGTCATCATTTTGATTTGAATATTCCTGTCGTTGAGGAACATGAAGAAATCCACAGAGTGTATATTTTAGTTTCAAGAAAGACAAAATAAATTACCAGACGATGAAGACTATGGTGTTTATGCCGGCGATGTGGACGTGATCTTCGAACAAGAAGAACTGAGGAAGACAACCAAGGGCAAGGTAATAACCAGAGAAGAGAATTGACTAACAAGCAAAGAAAGCACATATATGAGGCTTTGCTTACCCTTAGTAGTGGAGGCAAGATGAAGAAAAACACAACCACTCAAAGGAAACGTCTTTCGGAGTTCGACGTAAAATTAATTCTCTTTCCTTGCCTCATTTGGGAGAATCATAATTCACCAGAAAAATTTTTAGGCGTTTTACTATCTATACACACTTTTTTTGTAAAATTAATTCTCTAAATCCTCATTTGGAGAATCATAATAACCAGAAAAATCGTTTACTATCTATACATTTTCACTCTCTGATAATCTTTCAGTATCTTGTGTACACTCTATAGAGCCAATTGGGCTATATTTAATTTTAGAGAATCATTTAAAGAAATTGTTGGAGTGTATTCTTTATCAAAATTTCTATTCGTAGCTAGGACTAAGAATATAGACTCTCTTAGAGTCGCTCTAAACTAAATTTTAGATGATTTTGTCGTAATAATTTTTAGAATTTATCTTTTTTTCTTATCTAGTCTTAAAGAATTTTGTCCTGTAGTCTCTGGTCGTCTCCAACCAGTAATAGTACCTTGTTTTGAGATATATTTTCGAAATCACGACCCAGCAAAATAGACCTAATTAAAGAGCAGGCACGAGTAAACGGAAACTCCACGTGGGCACGGACATACACGAGGCGCACGACGAACAATTCGCGGGAAGACGAATCAAAATCTGGCCAATTTTACTGAGTAGTACAATAGCCATGAACTGTGAGACGATTAGCCATTTAAACAGTATTTTTCTCTCACAACCAATCTATAAGTCCGGCTGAACATATAAATCATCACTGATCACTCATCAGGACTGCGCGAGCATGACCATCATAATCCACGCGACCCCCCTTGACGACGAAGGCTCCCTTCGCCGGCCGAACCGTAGCGCCCGCGGCGGCACCTGTCGGCGTGCCTCCGGGAGGCGAGCCGCCACCATCGGCCGTGACGGCGAGCCTCATGCCATCGGTGCAGTGGCCTGGGATGTTGCAGATGAAGTAGCGCGTGCCGGGCGCCGTGAGCGTGATGTTGGTCTCTCCGCTGCGGTCGCTGCTCAGCGCGTTGCCTCCGGCGCAGGCGAAGTAGTCGGTCTTGCCCACCTCCGTCACCGTGTGCTCCCCGGTCGGGTAGCTGAACACTGCCAATTATTTCCCGAGATGGTGCCAATAATCCGTGTGCAGCTGCAGTGCAGGCCAGCGATGCGATGTTGAATTGAAACACGAAGAGATCGGCGGAGCAGACGACTCACCTAGTTTGTCTCCGATGGCGAACGTCTTTCCTTTGACCCAGGCGACGTAGTCCCCTCCCATCTTCCAGCCCTGGTACTCGTCACCGACGATGAACGTCTTCGCCGAGGCTACCGCTGCCGTGTACCACGCGACGAGCAGTACTAGGACACTAACCAAATAGTTGGTCTTGGCCATGGTGCCTCTTCTTAGTCTGGCGACGTGTCGAGTCTCGGCGAGAGATGACGATATACCTGGATAGTGGATACGAACGGACAAATAAATTGCCCCTGTTGCTGTTGCATACCTGACCGTGCTGCCTGGATGACCTATTTATAGGCCTTTTTTTGTTACTACTTACTAGTAGAATTTTATTTTATTTCTTATAATTTTGGCCTCGTGTCAATAATTGCTCGAAAACTTTTTTGACAATCTTCCGAAGTGGATCGTGTGAGTGCAATGCGGCAAGGCAATTGGCAACTTTTCTGACGCGAAAGCTGCACTAGGCTAGCTACCGGCTGTCATCTTCGTGCAATCAAGTGCATCATTTCGTGTGATCAGTAATGCTTCCTACATGCTTTAAAAAGATAATTCATGGACCAAGACCCCACGGGAAAAATGGGACAAACGAAATATCTGTCTCGAGCTATCTTATATCTGAATAATCGAAGACAGTGATATATAGGCATATGGCTGATCAGGGAACTGATGCAAAGTTTTTGAGCAACATTAGCATCCTTGTCAGGGATCTTATACCATAGCATAGCAACATCAAGAACTAATGCGTTGACGGTGTCTCCTAGAGACAGCCATGGTCAAGTCTCTCCTGTGCTGAAGAATTACGGCCAAAGGGTCTAACGGGTTGTTTTATTGGTCATATAAGCCGACTGATAAGATAAGTCGACTGACTGGTTTGCTGTGAGAGAAAAATACTGTTCGAACGATTGATAAAACGCAAATAGGACGTAAATTTTTCACATTAATCAGAAAAAACAAATAATAGAGCATGCTCTCACCGTTCCAAATAGATGACCTTATAGTGTTTGAATATTGTCCCAAAAATACTTGATGTTCTCCCTTGCCGATACATCTTTATCTTTTTTTTAATACACATTTCACTTTTTTAATATATCCCTATCTCTACTCCTTCAGAGGCATTTGTCTTTTGGCTTGACCGTAAGGTTGAGATTCTAAAACGTTATCTAATAATACGGGACACGGAGGGACGAGGGAGTACTCCACTAGATTTTATAATGCGACTTATATTAAATAAAAAAAGTCTGTCATATATATATAATATAATAAATAAATAAATAATTAGGAATTTACCATATAATAAAATAATAAAAAGCTATACTATTTGCGTATGAGCTCAGAAAGAAAAATACCTAAAACAAAACGTCCATGTAAAGCTATGACCAATTTACAAATTTTCTATTTGCGTATCTTGATAGATGGATCTCTTAAACGGCTCTGATCCAAGTCATATAAATAGAGGATGGTCTTACCCGAAAAAAAAAGCCTATTCCACATGCAATTTATAAATTTCCACGAGATCAGAAGAGTTTCCAAAAGAAAATATCGAAAAGCATCTCGAACAGATAAAACCGGTTCAAGTGGCCTGCGGGCCTCCTTGGAAAACCTGACATGTGGGCTGGTTCTGACCACTGCTCAGCCGAAGAAGCCCCCAAACAGTCTGGACCGGTTTTTCATGTTGCCATGAAAATTTTAGCCAAATTTAACCCTTTTCAGATGCATTTGATTTTCCAATCCATCTTTGACTCTCCAGATATTCTTTTTAGCTGTCAACAGATACCTGTAATAATTATAATTAGTAAACAATATTGTTGTAAATAGCCCACCATAGCTCCTGGTCCTGAC
Organism: Chrysopogon serrulatus; assembly: GCA_015844335.1. NCBI lineage: Eukaryota > Viridiplantae > Streptophyta > Magnoliopsida > Poales > Poaceae > Chrysopogon > Chrysopogon serrulatus. Next base: position 278,417 of record JADLZL010000397.1, on the reverse strand, counting down.
CCAACCGAATCCTGGTCTATTTCACATATGCTTCAACAAGAACAATGCTAGCAGATTTTGTCAATTGGTGATTAACACATGATTCACTAAAAAACTCTGCAGCAATCTGCATATTACACTGTTTACTCTCTGCCCAGAGACGATGAAGTCGCGTACATCGATCAGAACAGTGCGAGCTTGATGATCAGAGCACCCCGTGGCCACGACGACGACCAGTGGCGTCCAACGATGCGACGGGCCTGTTCTCGGCAACGGTGACGGACAGCTTCATGCCGCTGCTGCAGAGTCCGGGGATGTTGCAGATGAAGTAGAGCGCGTGCTGGGCGCCGTGAGCGTGACGACGGTCCAGCCGCTGGTGTCGTCGTCGCCGAGCGCGTCGCTCCCGGAGCAGGTGTAAAGAGCCGCTCTTGCTCACCTCCATGCATCACCTCAGGTAGCTGAAAACTGCACGGTGTGTTACCATGGATTTGGTAGGTAACATGTCGATACTTTCCGTGTGCTACGCATGATGCCTACCGGCAAGAGAAAAAGGTCTATATGAGCGCCGCTGTGTGGAGGAGAGCCTACTCACGTAGTTTGTCTCCGACTGCGAACGTCTTGCCGCTGGTCCAGTCGGTGTAGTAGTCGATGCCGCTGGTCCAGTCCTTGGTCGTCACCGACGGTGAACGTCTTGGGTGGCCGAGGACAGCGCCGCCACGTAGCTCGCTACGAGCACAGCCACCAGAGACAATTTGTTGGCCATGATGATAATCCCTGGTCGATCTTGTGATGTGTTGAACTCCTTTTTTTTAGGGTGTGTTGAACTCTTTTCTTGCTGTGTTACACATGCCTGAACTGGACTCAGGGCTTGTCTACTTATATACACCACTTAGAAGTAGCTTCCAAACTACAATTCTGAATAGGGAATTGCCAATTGGTTCGTACTCCAGCTACGCAACTACTACCTATTGCCTGTTTGTTCTTCATCTTTTTCATTCAGTTTTGTGCGAGCGTGCGGCTTGCTGGCAAAGCGAATCCTTTCGAACGATCACTGCAGTGATATTATTAGCATTTAGCAGCTTCTTTCCATAGACAATTCATGAATGGAGACCGAGCCGAGGACATCCAAAGCAGAAACAATGGTACACGCCGCTCGAGTTATCTTGAGCTAAACAAAGAAGTGGCCAGTGAGTTAAGGGAACTGATGCCAAAGTGCAACAAAGGCAATTAAGCTTTTGATCAGCTTCGTGGTCAGGGAACCGATGCCAAAGTGCAGAGGCATGCACGCATGTGGATCAAGACATTGCGCTGACCGAGTGTTCAATGGGCTGGTCTGTGACACAATGAACCATAGAAAGTTTCTAGGGAATTTGTAGGTCGCATCCCATCTACATGCATCACCTCAGGGAGAACTGGAGTATACAATTTGAGGAATCAATCCATTCTAGATGAGATGGTGCATCATTAGTTTATTTATCAAATTTAGTGAAATAATCTCATTTCTCATACTATTACTAATTATTAGTTTGCGAGAAATAAGATGATAATGGATCAACTCATTCTATTCCAGACTAAACAAACTAGAGAGTGAGATGATGATGAACCACTTAATTCCACAGACCAAATACCTACCCTCTCTCTCTCTCTCTCTCTCTCTCTCTCTCTCTCTTACTTATTACACGCATGTGTTAGTGGGAAATCATTACCACGAAACGGAGATGCCAGATTCTAAGTTCAAATGTAATTGTTCCCAATATTTTTTACCATCAGGCGCTCCAGATTCGAGCACACTGCACACACTATCACCATGTCTTATATTATTCCATGGCGTGGTTGTAGTTCATACAAGGCATCTTAATCTTTATTATATCTATTTACACACACACACACACACACACGGGTTTAGCTAAAAATTTGAGAAAAATATGTACAATATTTACAGCCAGGAACACTTCTGTGTTCCCTCCAACTTTGCATGAACTGTCATTTCTGGGCATCTGATGCAGTAGAGGATTTGGGGTTCGGTTTGAAGTCCTTCTCAAGCTCTTCAATGACAGGTTCTACTGCAGCGTCGATCTTCTCACTCACCTCTTCAATCTGCATCAGTGAGCAGGGGCATTAGAAGAGATTTATTTCCTGTAACCAATGGAACTAGGATTTGTAGACGTGATACAGTTTTTAGCATGATTGAAGAAACTATTTTTCTCCACTTCGCTAGCTGCAATGCAAATGCCTCTATAAACTTTGGTCTGAAGTTGGAGTTATATGAGTCGGCTGATAAGAAAGCCGACTGATTCGTTAAGAGAAAAAATACTGTTCGAATGGCTGATAAGCTCAGCCGACGTGATACAGTTTTTAGCATGATTGAAGAAACTATTTTTCTCCACTTCGCTAGCTGCAATGCAAATGCCTCTATAAACTTTGGTCTGAAGTTGGAGTTATATGAGTCGACTGATAAGAAAGCCGACTGATTCGTTGTAAGAGAAAAAATACTGTTCGAATGGCTGATAAGCTCAGCTGATAAGACAAGCAAACCGGATAAACTAGAATGTTTGTGGAATAAAGCAGGCACAGCAGCACAGGACGATTTCTGACTTGGTCAGGAAGAGAAAACATGTTTTGCAAGAAACTAGAAACATTCCTCTTTTACCAAGACATGCACATGATTTCCTCAACCTCAAGTTATTGAAATCTTAGTATGTGTGACTGCCATAAAAGATTGAATCTCCCCTTGGTTTCTTAGAAGAAACAGCTAGCAATCCCTAGTCTGAACTTAAAGTGGTCAGCATTTCCCTATCTTAAAAACTGATCATTTGCTTGTTTGCATATGTTTGTTCCATGATAACTTTTACTGATTATAAATGACAACAGCCAACTAATCAATTAACACACAAAATAACATTTTCTCCATGCCTAATTTGCAACTGGCACTTCATATTGAAATATTCAGTTTCAAGTAAGAGCCTGGATACGTCATAGCATACCTTATTAATGATTGCTTCAACCTTATGTGCATCCTTGTCCACCACTTCAGCAATGTACTCGACCTCCACGGCAAACTTGTTCAGGGACCCATTCTCTGGAAGGGAATCGGCCGCATTTGCTGCCAACTTCTCTGTCACCTCAGCAACATGCTCCACAACCTCCACGGCAGTTTCTACATTGGCTAACGTTTCACCTGACATGGAGATAGTGTGCAATTGCAATAAGCCGTGAACAGCAGACAACAATCCTATGAGCCATGCTCCGAAGGGATGTGAAGAAACATACCTTCGACCTTCCTCGCCCTCTTGTAGAACGGCACAGCCGTGTAAACCACGCCCCCAAGAACCATCTGCACCCTGAGCGAGGAGGGGACATGAAGATTGTTACGCTTTTGGTTTCGAATCGAAGCTAAAAAAAGATGCAACGGCCAATTGCAGAAGCTCGTACCAGATAGGTATCATCGGCAGCGGCGAGAATCTGAGGCGGTGGTGCCCCGCGGCGGCGGCGGCCACATCCGCCGGGACGATGTCCGATTTGTGTAGAACAACCCACCTGCTCAATCAGAACAAACCGCATCAGACAATTCCAGGAGTCGTTGTCCCAAACAGCAGAAAGCAAAGAAACACAGATTCCTGATCCGGGAACACGTACTCGGACTCCATGCCGCCCAGATCTGCAGCGTCCTTGGCAGGCTTCCTGATCCAGTTGCATCAGAAGGGGAGGAAATCCAAGAAAACATGAGATTGGGCCGCAAAACATGACAAGAAAAAAAGAAGAAAGGCAATAAAGGTGGCGGCGGGCCCTTACTCTGATAAGCTTTGCTCGGCGGCGGCCTGACCGGCAGCGTTGTTGTTGTTGGTCGGCGGCAAGGTGAGGGTGGCCATGGAGGATCCCGGTTGGGGTTGTTAGGTGAGGGTGAGCGTGAGCCAAAGAGAAGAAAAGAACAAGGGAGTAGAGTCGATTAGCTCGCCGAGTCAGCTATAGGTTCCGTGCTTCATTGCCTACGCTAGCATTAAATTAGTGACAGTGTCAGAGCTACAATAACTCGAGTTGTAGTCGTAGTAATTGACACGCCGTAGAGTGCACTATAGATAGAGGCCTTGTTTAGTTACCTACGCTAGCATTAAATTATTAAATATAAATAAAAAATAACAGTGTCAGAGCTACAATAACTCGAGTTGTAGTCGTAAATAGCATTAAATATAAATAAAAAATAACAATTACATAGCCGTAGAGTGCACTATAGATAGAGTAACCTCCATCTAAACAAGGCCAAAATTATGCACGAGGGGATTAAATAAATTGACAAACATAATGACTCGCAATCAGGATGATTTTACATGGCTGGTAATCTGTTGATTTTAATTAGTGCGTGATGACGTGGCTTGCCCCATGCCAGAGGATTTGAATTTAGCACTGCGGCTCGGTCCACTATAACATTGTACAGCCCAAGCGGCCCAGCCCTCGCAGGCCTTAAAGGAGGCATAGCTAGGCAAGTAGTAAATGGGCCTAACTGGCCAACATCAACTTTAGGCCTCGTTTGGATTTAGAATCCGATTTTGATAGAAAAAATCAATATATATCGATGGATTCTAGAACCGATTCTAAAAATCGAAACCACAGATTTTGAAAATCTCATAATCTACAAGAACCTGTATAATAGTGGATACAAAATTCTTAAAAATCCCCATCCAATTCATAGAGAGAAGCTATCCCACGAGCCAATTTCTGTGACCTCTCAGTCTCTCGGTAAAAAAAAAAATCTGCGGACGACGTCTTCTAAATCAAAGGATACCCAAAATACTGAACTAAGTAACAGTAGGAATTTGTATGAACCTCTGCTCTGTACACTGACCTGTCCTCAGGGAACGATTTCTCTGCGGTCAAAGTTATGGTGATTTTGTCATGAACTAGCTAGGTCTCAGCCTTCGCCCTCACTTCGTTTCCAATTCCACTTGTCGCCAAGCACATCTTTGCACCAGCAAAATACCAATTGCAGCAATCGAACGGTAAGTCGTATTCTTTCATCAACATTTGGGATCCTTTTACGATTGGTTGGATACTTGGATGCAGCTAGAGAACAGAACGATGAATTCGATCTCAGCACACGTGGCAACTGTGGTGACACGTGTGTCACCCGCTGGCTGGGACAGAAATTGAGTGACAGGAAAGTGTAGTACTTCCTCCGTCTTTTTTTAACTATCGTTTGCGCTTCTCAAGAAATAAATATCGGTAATTTTAATAAATACTAAATATTATTAATTAGTATCATAATTAGTAACATCGGAAAGATCTTTGGATCTAGTTTTTTAACAAATTTATTTGGAGACACAAATATTGCACGTATTTTCTACAAATTGAGTTAAACTTATGTCACGAAAATCCACGGCGACAATTAAATAGGGATGGAGGGAGTATGTGAGTGGTGTTTGAAATCACTTTTTGGTATTTGGGTATCACTTTAAGTGGTGCTTGAACACTGCGACTAGTGATGCCAACACAGGAAAGAGGAAAGCGATGAATCTAGATTCACCGATGTCTATTTGTTCCCGGAGATAAAAGGAGAGAGAACTAAGATGGAGTGAAGAGGATGTGTCAGCTTTTGGCATGGAAAAAGCATGCATGAGGCACTTCTAGTGGAGCTAGCACATTGCAGTTCTTCAAGAGCGGTGGTAGCTATTTTTTTTTTGTGGGACTCGATTTTTTCTAGCTACACCCCCATACTGTAGAAGGCCTAAAGAAAAAGATAGAAGGGACATGAGCATTTTCCACTTTTAGGAAGACTATACAAATAACTCAATTTGATTTTAACACATCTAAATTTTCAATCATCCTCATAAGATTCTCTTACTCTGCTTCTATCAAACTTTCACTATCTTTCTTTATTAATATGGTGTCATGTCAGCATACTTAGTGCTCATAAAACTTTATAAAATCTCTATTAAGATTGGTCTTATAAAGCAAGCTACAACTCTGCTAAACAATTTCTAGAATGGAGTCATCCATTTTTTGTCATGTCTAAGCAGATTTGTAAATCTTCTAGACGAAGTCAATCAATTTAACTCAAATACAGTGTGTTCAAATCAACCGACGAGGAATTCAGAAACCATCTGACGATAGTTGGCAAGAGGCAAGATTCAAGAGCGGATTGACTATGTGTCGTGTCCGATGTGACACATGATTTACCCACTGATTGCGTTGAAACATTGGTTAATTTACCAGCACTGCCTAACAAACCACCCGACTCGTGTCTCTTTACCTCTCACATGATTAGTACATCTCAACCGTCGGAACTGGAATCAACGGCTTTGATTTACGTAGACACGGCATTCCAGTCCTTGTGTAGTCATCGTACTATTCGAGTGGAGGCTAATCCGGGCTCAACTAGCGTTTGACTTTCCATAACCCACTACAGGCATGCCGCCGCTCAGCGCACGAGGAAACGCCATCACGGAACAGCGTTTCTCCACCGACTGGTGGGGTCAGAATAGTAGCAGGAGTTATGGAGCCCACAGTGTCAGAGAGAGTGCTTGCAGAAGTCGTAGGTGTTGGGCGCCCGCAGTCGCAGTCGCCGTCGGGAGTCCATGCGCTCCAGCTCCACCATCAAGTTGGTGGTCCTGCAGCTCGCCAAACCTTTTACCAAACCCAACCCAACAGCGACCAATCCACTCCACGTATCCATCCCATCCCCTCGGACCCCTCCCACCACCACCGCCCCCTCGCCGCCTCTCCGATGCGCGCCGCCGCCGAGCCCACTGCGCCGCTGCCGCTGCCGCTGTCCCAGCCAAGGTAGCCAGCAAGCCATGTACACGGTGCGCCCGCACGCGGCGGCGACGGTCACGCTCAACTGCACGGAAGCGCCGCTCGACTGCCTGCCCCTCTGCCCCGGCGGCGGCGAGGCCTGCTCCGAGTACGCGCTGCCCCCGCCGCCCCCGCTCCCGGTGATCCCGCGCGCGCCGGCCGCCGCCGACCGCCACGCGCCGGCCGCCCGCCTCCTCCTCGTCATCTCCCTGCTTTCCGCCTTCCTCTTCCTCTCGCTCGCGCTCTCCACGCTCCTCCTCTACCGCCGCCGCCGCCGCCTCGTCCTGCGCCGCCGCCGCCGACGCCTCGCCGCGGCCGCCGGAGGGGCCGACGACGGAGGAGGAGGAGGGTTCGGCGACGACGAGGAGGAGGGCGGGGGGGGGGGGAGCGGTGGTGCACCACGTGTGGTACATCCGCACGGTCGGGCTCGACGAGGCCACCATCGCGTCCATAGCCGCCGTGGAGTACCGCCGCGGGGTGGGACGGGGCGGGGACTGCGCCGTGTGCCTCGGAGAGTTCAGCGACGGGGAGCTGGTGCGCCTCCTCCCGCGCTGCGCGCACCCGTTCCACGCGCCCTGCATCGACACCTGGCTCCGCGCGCACGTCAACTGCCCGATCTGCCGTTCCCCCGTCGTAGTCATTCCCTCCGACCTCCCCGTCACTGCCGTGGAGGCCGAGGCCGATGGTGCCCAATCGGGAGAACACCATGTTCATGAGGAAATGTCGCTGTCCCAATCTGAATCGGAGACTGAGGGCTCGGAGGACTCTGAGGCCTCATCAGCCACTCAAAGCGAAGGCACAACGGTTACAGCAGAGGAGGATGGAAGGGACACGCCCAAGCCAATTAGGCGCTCGGCGTCCATGGATTCTCCATTGTTCCTCGTAGCTGTTCCTGAAGCTCAGGATGAGGCCGTGCGGTATAATTGCAAGTTGCCAAATGCCCGGGAGATGAAGATCATCAGGGTGAAGGAGAAGGAGGCAGCAGGCACTTCTTCCTCCTCTTGTCAGTCAGGCCGGTTCAAGATTGGCAGGTCCATGTCAAGCAGTGGCCAGGGGTTCTTCTTCTCACGGAATGGCCGCTCCAGTGGTGCTGTGCTGCCACTGTGAGTTGGTATGCTTTTACTGTCAACGGGTTGCAGCCTCAGCAAAGCCGGGAGCTGGTAGTGTGTCAGTGTCTGTTGATAGAAAGCGCAGAGAGCTGAAGTTGCTCTCGGAGAAAATCTCCTTTGAGGTATGAGTCATTGATGAGAGCAATTGTTGCCGATAAGGATTGCTTGAGTGATACGGTTTTGTTAGCTTTGAAGGCCCAAGTTTCCTGTATGATAACTTCAAGCTTGGCTTGGGTGAATTTGGGGAAGCCTGTATTTATTATGTACTAGCAATCATGAAAGATGGAATGGACTTTCACCTATATCAACTCTATTTGCCTTAAAAAGGAATGGAGCAAACATAGTAAATTAAGAATCTCTAGCTGGGGAGACCAGTACTTCCTGTTGGTGGTGTATGATATTATTAGATATCTTCTTTGTATATGGGTAGCATCGAGCATGTATTGAATGCAAACTTAAATTAGTAATTTAGCATGTGGTTATCTTATTTATCATGTGGATGTTAAGATCCATTTAGCACAACTATTAACAGAATATCTAGTTTGCTAACTTATTCCAGATTTTGTATGTGGGCTTTTTCTATTGGCAAGGGTAGGAAATGAACTGGAGATACAATACTATGGTGTTCTGTATTCAAGGTGGAAAGAATCAACAAACTGATGTACCTGATTCCTCAGTAATATTTAACAAGTTTTTGTACATTTTAAACATAAGTGATAGTATTGCAAGACTCGTGGACATAGATATTATTCATATTTTAGATCTCTAAGGTTGTTCTAGGCTGTTGTTAGGGGCCAAGGCCATGTAGCTTTGATTTATGTGATATATTTTATTACAATATTGATTTGATTGATAAAGATATTTCATGATGAAATGATGAATTAAGGAAGCTTGATTACAATTGACCCCAGCTATTATAAACTTGATGCTTATGTTTGTTCAGAAAACTATTTCTTTTTTAATTTCTCCAGTGGTGCCAGATTTTCTTGCAACTCTTATTACTTAAAATTACTAACATAAATAACTGTAATTTATAATTTTAACACACCCTAATAGTATGAGATAACCCGTACAAGCCTTATCCTATTTGCATGTTTTAATTGAGTTTTGTAATAACAAATTGAAATAAGAAATAATACAACAGTTCATTTCCATTTTGCTCTGCATCACTGCATCTATGCACAATGTTTTTTGCTACTGTGAGTGCAGATTTGGTCTCCATGTTCTACTCTTTTCTGGTGTCCTTTTAATGTTAACTGTAAACTATCACAGTGCTTAGGAGGTTAATGGCAAGGAACATGATCACAAAAATTCATCTTTAGTGAACTTAGGAGCTGCATATTGAGAACGATAACTCGCCAATTTGTTCTTAAAGTAATTGAGTTTGGTAAGCTAGATCCTTTTTTATGGGAATCGGTAGGTAAAGCATGTCTCTCAGCTCTCCAAGTATGAAAAAGTATGGGGTCACTACATCAACATTCTGTGCCTTTCTCTTTAATCAATATATCAAGGAAACATGCTCACCTGTCAAGGAATTCACTTCAGAACACATAAAGCAAACATGTTGAACTGTATCAAAATCTAAAGACGAATTGAATTTAGTTGTTACTACATTTACTGAATGATGAAACAAAATTAATTTTGCATCAATTCTTTCGGTACGTTAACATTTTCTTTTTCATTTACTTGTGATGGTATGAGGTTCCTGTGCATAAACTTTTGACAAAGTCTCAGTATGTAGAAGTTTGAGTAATAAACTTCAAAGCTTGGATTCCACCATCAACTTCTGAATTCCTTTCTTGACAGACGTGCAAAGTACGCCAATTTTTGTTCTGGAGCTAAAGCGTGGAGGAAGTTGCACCGCATGATTAAATATTGCACCAACCACTGGCAATCTATTTTCTATTTTCACTGGTCTTCTGCTATGATGCTGATGTATCTTTTGTTTCATTTTACAACCACTGAAAATCCACTTATGCTTGACTCCGTAACCCATTTCATCTCTTCCTCCATTGTTGTCTTCCTTTTTCCCTTCCCAGTCTTTTTCTCCGAGTTGAGTTATTTATGCATCTGTTGAACTGTCCATTTTGTTTGTCTATTTGCTATTTGATGGGGTTAAGGGTACCTGATGCTGATCTCCAGTTGTTCACAGGCTAGTTTGGTTGGTGAGAACCAAGACAACAATACTGTACTTGTATAGTGTAACATCGTACATTTTGGAATGACATGTTTGATGCCTTCTGCCCTTGTCACTCTTGGGAGTCTTGGTTCATTGTGACTAATTACATTAGTCTGCTGACTTTTGTCTCCCATCATACATCATGTAAATACTTTCCCAATTACAGCTCAACTATAATATTCCTGGTACCACGGCTTTTGCTGTAAGTTCTGAGCGCTCATCCTATGGCATGCAGGTTTTCTATTGCTATCTCTATGGAATCCTGAAAAAAGCTGTTAAGTCTCTGATAGGCCCTCAGCATGTGTATGTCCTTTAACTGTAGTTCTTGCATGCATGTGATCTATGTCACGTGTGCTGTTGAGATTGGTTTTCACACTGACTAGTATGCTAAGTTGTGGTTAGTCCACTTAACTAGTAACAATCTTGTCTTGGCATCCAACAGATGTTTGTTTAATTGAGCCATTCTGCTGAATCTTTATACAGTATATGTGGTTCTTCTATCTATGCCCTTGAGCATATCCATGTCTTTTTTTCGCGACCAGGGCGTCCCCGAGCATATCCATGTCATGATCTATTTCTTTGATCGTATCAGTACGCTTATCATTCTTGGTTCATAGATCTGTCATTTCTATTGATACTCACATGCCTGCACATCCATGCAATATTCGTGCTAAATATTTTTAGTGTAACTGTTCATTCATCTTTGGCTGGCAACCAACGTTTTGAGTGAATTGGTGGACCCATCATGCATGGGATGGGACTCCGCTAACTTCTGCTTTTTATTTTCTACTGGTGGCTTCCCTTTTTTTTTTTTTTTACCGGATTACATTCCTTTAGTGTAGCAGAACATTTGAAGAGCGAAAACGACATTCTGCATGCGAGCGAGATGCACATGTAGTTTGTCCTGTTGGTAGAATCAATCAGATCACATGGATGAAATGTCCGTGGCTCCGGGCAGTTCTTTTACTGTTTGATGAACCATGCTTAGACAGAAATGGTAAAAGGTCGATCACGCAAAGGTGTCCTGTTCTAGAACCTTTTGTTGGGTCACTGAGGGTTGAGGGTAAGTCACGCTTTGATGTCCATACATGCTCCACGGTACTCCATACCTGTACTCCGAAAAGCAATGTATTATTTGCTGAAACTTTTTATCTATGGTAATTGGTACACGGCAGAAAACCCCGATATGATGTTCAGATATTAGCTCTTTAATTTGAGCCCAATGAAGGATCTGTATATTATTATTTGTTGTTTTCACGATTCACGGCTCCTTTATTCTCTGACTGCAGCATGAGCATGCTTTGCATCAGGTTAACTTACCCCCCTCAGTCTGAAATTTTCGAATGGAGCAGAAACAGAACGGAAATTCAAGAAAGGAATTTGCAAACCATGTGCACAGGATGAGAAGAGCCGGGAATCTTTTGGCATGGGGCGGTGGTGCTTCACAAGGGGAACAGAAATACAAATTCTTCCAGGTCTGAGACAGCACCTTGCCAGTTATGTCAGATCGCGTGGTGAACATCAGAACATGGTAGCACGGTAGCACCTACAACAAGGCCACAAGGGAATGTCACGCCTTCTCCACTCCACGGCTCCACCACACCATGGAATTCGACTTGTTCAGAGACAGAGAGACCTTGCATGCCTGGGCATGGACATTATCTGTGGACAAAGATTGGTTATGCATTCTACTGATTCAAAGACCAGCTAGCCTGATAAGTACATTATTCATTTGCACAAAAGGAATCACTTCGCTTGCTACAAGAGGTAAAAGAAAAAAGTTGCATGCAAGAAAAGCACGCTTGGTTCTACTCTAAGCTGCAGCAGCCTTGTTCTTCATTGACCTTCTCGACGATCTGATGAGCCGCAGCTGCAATCTCATCCACAGAGGTAAGCTGGCAATCATCCTCCACCTGCATTATTCACGAGACCAGCAACCATATGATGATCCATCAGCAGAAAGTCACAGAATCGCAACCTGATCATCTGGTCCTCCATTAAAGTAAACAGGCAGGGGATTTTGGAGCAGCTGTTGGAGACAATGCAAGATCCAAAAAAAATGGCACGGAAACCTAGGCACCAGCTTGGCTCCTCCCGACTAGAACAGGCGTGGTGGGCGTGGTATTGAGAACCAGGTACGAGTACTATACTTCTTGGACTGAGAGCCATGTATGTCTACTATCAGGTAGCTGAAATGCAGGAAGAAGAAGGTTGTTGTTAATTGTTTACCTTGAGGCTGAAGGAGTAGAGCACCATGTGGCCGGCGCTGCTCATGTTGAGGTGGAGCACGGTGAGGCGGTGGCCCTGGAGCCCCAGCACCAGGCGCAGAAGCTGCCTGGGCCGGCGCCGGGACAGCACCCGCAGGTTGGCGTGGCTCTCCACCATGGTCGCCTCCACGTCGGCCACGGCCGACGGCTTCGACCCGGACGCCTCCTCCTCCTCGGCGCCGGCGCCCTCACGGTGGTCGACGGCCGCGTTCTCGGGGGCGGCCGTGACGGCAGCGCACATCGAGTACTGCGGGAAGGTGAAGAAGTCCGCGAACGGGGGCGCTGCGTCGTCTTCGGCAGGGCGCCGCGGGGAACGACGACGCCTCTGCGCCTCCAGCGACTGGAGCAGCTGCTCCAGCTCCTTGACGAAGTTGATCGCGCCGCCGACGATGGACGCCTGATCGCCCTGCACGGCGCACACGGCAAACGGCAAACGCACACTAGGATCGGATCGGAGGGCGGCGTGCATGGGATCGGAACCGAATCGAAGCTCGCTCGTCGGTTACCTACCCGTTGCGTGTAGGCCGGCGGCATGAGGGAGCGGAGCGCGGCGAGGTACTCGTTCATCTGCTTGCGGCGGTTGCGCTCCACGGCAATGTGGATCATCCGCTGGCTCTCCACTTCCTCCTCGTTCTTCACGGGCCTCATCCTTCTCCGCTTCCTTCTTCCGCCGGCCGCCGCTGTGGCTGTCGCAGCCACAGCCAGTGCCGGGGCATCCTGACCGGCGCCGCCGCCACTCGCACTCGCCGCGGACGATGCCACAGGCAGCGCGCCGGCAGCAGCCGGGTTGTCACCCAAAAGCTCCTGCAGGAGCTGCGGCGGCGAGCACGCGGCCGCGTCCCAGCCGCCGCCGGCTCCACCCATCTCCACCAACCCCTCCTCCATTCCACTAAACAACAGGCCACTCCAAGGCCCTCCTCCTGCCATGGCACCGCACCCAAAGCGACGTCTGCCTTGCTGGGACGACTGCTGGGAGAGCACCACGGCCTCCAGTGCCATCCCTTCAGGGTCTCGCCCCTCAAGAAACCCAGCAGCAGCAGCAGCAGCAGCGAGCTAGAATCCGAGAAAAAATTACGTCGTCTCTCCCATGGGTTCGCCGCACGGCCGGTGAGCCGTTCGGAGCTAGCTGCGGTGGTTGTGGCGGCTTCTTGTAGCAGCAGGTTGGAGCTGGATGGGGGCGCTACGGGGCTGGACTGGAGGGACACGTGAACGCAGCTGCCTGCGCGTTCGGGAATCGGGAATGGCAACGAGAACGAGAGAGAGGGGCACGGTCGGGTATATAAGATGGCTGATGGGAGGGTTTGGAAGGGAGCGGGTTTTGCTGTGATTACGCCATAATTCGGTCGCCTGGCAGCGTCGCCAAAAATGGGGCGTCCGGCATGGGCAAACGGGGAACACACTGATGGAGACATGGACACTATTCAGCTTCAGCTGGGAAAACGAGTTGGGCCAAAGTATTGTGAAACGGAGAGAGGCTCGGAATGGGAGGAATAAACTACTGCCACACCATGCGATTCCAACAAAACCACTTCGATTTTAACTGAATCTATATATAGAAACTCATTTTTCACTTTTACTTCAATGTAGGGCGGGCTGGATCGCCAAAGCTAGCAGTTAATATATATGCTTAGTTCAGCATCATATCACGGGCGTTGATAAAGATAGAATGCTTAATGGGGTAAATAATAAATATCATTGACTAGTATCAAATTAGTATCATCCGAGGAATCTAGTTTTTATGGTTATTCGTTCCAACATACATACAATTATTTAGGGAAGGAAATTATAGGTTTATGGTTATTCGTTCCAAGTACACAAAGGTAGGACCAAGTGACAAAGGTAGGACCACATTAGCCTAGCATCTAGTGTCAAATTAACTAGTAGGATGCCCCGTGTGTTCTTGCCGGTATAAAGTAGAAATATAAGTAGTTTATAATGGTCCCAGAATGTTCTTCTCTTCGCTCCTTAGTCTTTATCTAAAAATTGAAATATCATAAATATATCTAATGACTATGATTTTTAATGGTTTGCTAAAGTTTTTGAATAAGGAAGTAAACGCGAATTGAGATATATATATATATATATATATATATATGGACTTCTTATGGTGGAACCTACCTAGTCATTGATTTGATATGTGTGTTCATATTTTTCTACACTAGGTTATCCCCCCCGTTTTAGGCTTTCATAAAATTATGGTTTTGGAGATTCTAATATAAATGTTTTACTATGTTTTTGCTTACAAATGGGTTTTTGCTTAAAAACGGTTTAAATTATCGAAATATATCCATGTGGGTCTTGTTTTGAAGAGTTTATTGTGAGGAATACCATGGTGCAATTGGATTTTATACTTGGTTTTAGGTGCTATGGCTTTTTTTTTCTATTTCAAAAAAAAAAGATAGTGGGACATAAATGAGTCTTTGATGTCAGGGACATCACTTTTTGAAGTCTCGACCAATCGAATCAAGAATTTTTGGATATTTATAGATTCTCAGCTCTTCGCTTTATTTAGAAGACAATATCTAATGACTATGATTATTAATGGTGGCTAAAGTCTAAAAGTGGCGAACTGAGATTAGCTCTACTAAACTATAATCATTGATTTGATATGGGTTTCATATTTAGTGTATGTTTGGCATGTTTTAGATTCTGATATAAATGCTTGAGACCATTTTTAGCTAGCTCCTTGAATTCTCAAAATTAGAACTAGAATCATATAAATTTTCAAAGATACTCATTTTATGTCATAGATATTAATGTTTTTTTTCTATAAACAAATACAAAAGCTTGTTCAAAACCAATCACAAGGGATGATTTATATTTTAAACATTTTTTTCTCTTTTTTTGGTGTTTTTGGTATTCTAGTATATTGAGAATTCAAAAAATGCTTTAAGTGTCTCTCTAGACAAATACAAAATGGAAACCAAACATATTTTTATTCTAGAATTCAAACATATTATTTTTCAATGATATTTTTTTAGGTAGGTGACATGCCTATCAACACTGAGATGTCTATGTTACTTCATTAATATCGAGATACTCAATCACTGAAGGGTGCTCATAGAGATAAGGTGTATTTGCATATTTTTTTACTGTAAAATTAGAAAGTCATGGAACTAAGACGTTGTTTGGTTCATCTTATTTACCCCACTATTAATTTACAATTCTAATTCTAATTAGATGACGCTACTTTGAGTTCGACTAGGATAAATAAGTAACCGATAGCAACGGATGAGATACATGGCTAATGCCCTAAACTTGAACCAAATAAATGCCGCTTTGCTGAGACTTGCTCATAAGCTGAGCAGGATCGATCATTTGATGAGCCGCGATATAGAGAATATGTTGTATGGGCACCCTCTGTTGCAGCGTGCTCGACGTGGCCGGCAGGAGCTCGTTGCCTGGCGCTGTTTTGAAGTGGCCGGCGAGAGCTTATAGGGCGATGTCATGCTAGAGGTGGAAGCGGGTTGGTGGAAGGTGATGGTGTCCTGTCGGGTCCGTTGATGGAAAGATCAAGATCTAGTGGAGGAACTGCCATCGTCATTTAGATCTGGGCCACGGGAAGTGGTGAGTGTCGAGAGAGGCAGCGGCGGGAATGAAGCGACCCCACGCTGTGGGGGTTGTCGCACGCATGGAACACAACTCTGTGTTTTCCAAATCGCGGCCCTTTGCTCTCGTTTCGATCATCGTTGCGGGACATAATCAACCGCGAAGGCACGTTTACGATGTGGAGGCCGTCACTACTTGTTCGGCAAGCTTTTCTCATGATTTCTACTGAAACAGTATGCTATCGCGGAAGAAACAAGGCCTTAGGCTGCAGCAAATTTTAGCGTTGCCATCTCCATTGCCGATCCAAACAACATGCTCCTAGCTAACGAGCGAGCCAGGACTGGAGTGAGCGCTGTCCAGGGAGCACCGGCGTGACGGGCGGTGGACCGTACGTAGCGGTACCAGGGGCTGGTTTGGGAATTGGGATCCAATGTGTGTGACCAGCTCCAGCTGATGCCTGATGGGACGAATGCTCGACGTATTGACCCGTCACTAATATAAAGCAGGCAAATTTTGGCGAAAAAGTAACTTTCCCGGAGACTTGGCATCTCGCACAGATCACCGCCACGAGCCCACGACGGCCACGAGCACGAGGGCGCACTCGCGTGGCGGATTGTGAGCGCACGGGGACGGGGCATCGTGGAGCGAAGTGTCTCTCTTCTCCTCTCTACTCGCCGCTGGTAGGGACGGACGGGCCGGGGACGGGAGACCAGCCTTCGTCGTCCGCTCCCCTCCCCTGCCATGGGGACTGAGCCCTGCTGCATCACTGTTTGCCCTATCACACATAGCGCTAGCTCTGCGCCTCTCTCTGCCCAGTGCCCACTCCTATATGCGCATCGTATCTCTTCTCTACGGAAAAGGAAGAAAAAAAGACGCTGAATGCGATCCAACACTACGGCCACCAGACCCAGGTCTCGAGATGTCGTCCATGCATGCGTGCTGCGCGGTCCGCAGCTGCGTCCGTCGCTACGACCCGGCCGGAAACCTACTACTGATCATGAGCAGCGCTGCAGCACGCAGGCAGCAGAGCTCGCAGGGCGTGCAGGATAGAGACGGATGAGCGAGGAGCAGAGCAGTCGGGAAATGTTTTTTCTAGGGTACAGCAGCATTTGCTTCTACTGTAGTGTCGGAGGACGAAGGCAGGAAAAAAAAATTTAGGAGAGGCTGAACAACGGCATCGGCGTACCCACCAGACACACCGGTATCTCTTCCACTACGCCCGAAAACCCGCCGTGCCTAGTTGTCCGCTGAATGCGATCCTTGGCCACTACGGCCTCCCCCATTCGCCCCCCGAGGGCTCGATATGTCGTCCATGGCCAGTCCGCCTAAAGCGCCACTGCCGGGTTGCAAACCGCAGGATTAGTTTAGATAGAGTTTTTTTCACTAATTGACCTTAAATTGAGCCTTGCAAATTCTATACTCTATAGATCATGTCTAATCAGCAAATCTTAGCTGCCTACTTGCACGCTAGCAGCAATTAGAAGAAAAGTAGTCGCAGGGCGTGCAGGATATATTTTATGGATGAAATTTCAGGACAAAAGCATAAAAGTCGTCGGCAAATGTTTTTTCTAGGGGGGGCTCAGCCCCATTTGCCCCTACTGTTTCGTCCAAGTGAGTGTATGTACTTTGTGTAGTATTTGCAGCTCTTTTTCTGTACTAGTAGTACATTGTTTTGGCATTTTCATTTCCTCAGCGTTGTGCCGTTGTTGGGGCCTTTGGGGTGAATGTTTGGACAGGGTGAGAAAGAGTTGGAATCCCGAAAAAATCAAAAAAAAGCGGTTCAGCACTAGTTTTCCTCCTCCTCCTTCGTCTATCTGCTCGCAATCCGGTTAAGCACCGCTCTTTCCGTCTGTCTTAGAATTTTTGTTGCTTTTATTTTTCAAAAAATAATCTGTTAGTAATTTTTATAAATAATAAATATCATCGATTAGTATCATAATAAATATCATCGGAAAGTTTTTAAATCCAGTTTTTAACTAAATATTGCACTTATTTTTTTAATGAATCAAATCAAACTTGGACATACATACTCAAAACGATTATAATTTTAGAACAGAGAGAGTAGTTCCAATGGACAAGAGCAACTGGATATATTCTGATATATGCTACTCCGTACAAGGATATGAGTATATGACCAAATAGAAACAAGGACAACGTACGGTACGATGGATCAATACGGCCACGATACTGCTGCTAAAGGAATGTGTTAACGAGACTGTACCATCATATTCTTCATTCATCGCGCAATGATCATGCCGAAACACTGGTTTCTGAATTGTGATGTGGGGTGTGGGTCAATAAGCACCGTCGTGTCGGCCGCCCTCACAACAATCCAAATCAAAAGAACGTGGAGTCGGTGTCTCTTCTCAAAAAAGAGCGAAAGTGCGAGCAGTAGACGTCGCTTTTAAATAGGAACTCAAAATAATTGGACAGGGCCGCAACATGCGAATTCTCTTTCCAACGTACTCCATAAATACAACTTCTGGAGTTGTCTTAAGTCAATTTCTTTAAACTTTGACCAAATTTCTAGAAAAAAACACTAAGATATATGGTACCAAATTAGTACCATTAGATTTATCATAGAATGTATTTTCATAAGATATATATTTTATGTCATAGATATTGATGATTTTTTTATAAAGTTGGTCAAAAGTTAAAAAGAATTTGACCGACACCAGATTCAGGAGTTGCAGTATTCTGCGACGGAGGTAGTACTAGTACAGAGCAGTCAGTCTTGGCCTCTCGGTTATGGGGGCGTGGCGTCTGGAGCCTCCGATCCAGCGCTCGGCAATGGGGGTTGCTGCGGGTCCTTGGGCGTTGCCAGCGTCGCTGCGGGAGATGCGGCGGCAGCCGGCAGGGGATGCGGGAGAGGCGGGAGGACGACGGCCCAGGTGCGAGTGCGCGACTGCGCGCCCGTGTGAGCACAACAGCGGCGGCGGCTCTGATTTTTTTTTCTACTCCGCGATGGGGATCCTGCAAGCCCGCGGCATGGCAGCGCGCCCATTTCGTCGCCGTGCCCGATCGCAGCAGTGGCGACGCTCGCACGCGGGACGGTGGGAGCACTCCGATGGCCGCATCGTTGGACATCGAGCCCGCCGCTGTGCTTGCCGCTCAGCCGCGCTGCCGCCTGCCCGCCTGCCGGTGTGCAGCAGCGACAGTGGCGAAGGCAGGAAAAACTTTTAGGTGTGGCGGGAGTGTATGGAACAACCATCATAACGTATTGATGTATGTATTTCATGCATACTTACTAGTAAATAATACATATATTAAGTATTTTGTACAAACTTGGCTTGCCAAATACCTGCCTCTGCCCCTGAGCAGCGACTGCCGTGAGCTTTGCTCGCTTTCCATGAGAGAGAGGATGTACGTACGGAGAACAAGAACACGACGAAGCCGAGAGAAGCAACTGGAGTAGCCAAAATTTACGTTGGTTCATGGGATTTTTTTTTCTTTTTGCTTTGGAGAGAGTTTCGAAAAGCAATTTAGTTAGCGTGGTAACTACCGAAACTGATAGATAGATAGTTTTAAGTTTGGAATTGCTTTGAGGAATCGATTCTCCAAGCCGACCCAATAAATCGTGAGACCGTGCCAGGTCTCACGCCACTGTTCCCTCCGCCGCCGCAGTATACACGGAGCCCGCGCTCTGCGCCGTGCCGCCGTCCCGGCCCGCCGGCCGAGCACAACCTCCGGACGCTTGGACTTGGACGGCTCTGGACCCTCCGGAGCTGTACGTACTTCGCTAGTAGCTTGACCGAGGAGCGACCAGTCCAGATGACGCGCCCGTACGCAGCCTTGGTTCTCGGTTCCTACAGCTTTTCAGTGGAATCGGCCGGCAGCGCAGGTGCACAGCCCGTACCGTACTCTGCTAGCGGCCAAGACACGCCGTGCTCGCGGAAGAGACGCGAGCCGGATTCGCATACTAGCCTGTGCTGTCTCGCTCATCTTTGCGTTGTGTGCCTGCCTGCCTGCCTGTGTCTATGCCTCCAGTCCAGGTGTCGCAGCTTAGGAGTTACTTACACTGTAAATTACAGTCTGTAATACAGATATGCCTGCTGATTTATTACCGTTTACAGTCTCGCGGCCATGCACTGTCGTGTCGAGGGCCAGTGAATATTGTTGAGTACTAATCAATATCACTAACAGTAAGATTAGATGGGTAGTTCTAACTTAGAGCGATAGAAATTGATACATGACTCAACACAGGATCTACTAGAACATAAACACAGTAATAGAGAGAGGAAGAAGGGAGTGTTAGTGTAGACGACTGTCAGGCTTGGGCGCAGGGGTGTTGGAGTCCGCCATTGCCTTGGATGTGCACGGGCAGCAACAGTCGATGAAGATGAGTGGCGCAGTGAGAATGAGGGAGCCGTGGCGGTGACGGCGGCGGGGATTCCCGTCACTGACTGCGCCCTCTTGGATCAGATAGGGTTTAGGGTATGTAGGTGAGGAGAGTGGCGCCGGTAAACCTCATGACTGGCGCCCCAGCTCTCACCCCATATTTATACCACAGCGTGACAGGGGCCCTCCAGCCATGGAATGGGCTGGGCTCCTCGATCAGGAGCGGATCAAGGTCCTTATTGGACCGTTGCGTTCAACAAGGGGAGAAATCATGTTCTAACATTCTCTCCCTTGATCTCTTTGAAAGGTCCTTGTTTGGTTTTGGTAATTGAGTGATAATCTAGGTGGACTAATTATGCTTATGTGAGATATGCAGAGAATTAGTCCACAGGTGATGAAGGAGCTTAATGCATGATACATGACATGGAGTCATATGGCTAGAGGTGAAGATCGAGACAAGGCTTGATGGACCGATCGTGATAGTGAAGGGCAAGTTGGAGGCTTTGAAGCCGTTGGTACCGAGTGTCGGGAGGTTTGAGCAAAGACTTGGCGCCGAAGGACCGAAGCGATGGTGAAGGGCAAGTGAGGTCAAGATCGATGGACCAAAGGCCATGTGATGATATGAAGTGGATCATATCATTCATGTGGAGTGATCGGTGCATGTGTTACATCGACATCGGAGGTGATGGAGTGGAAAGCGCAAGGCAAAGGTATAACCTAGGGCATTTCCATTTCAGCGGTCCTAGGTGAGTAGAGAAGATGATGACCGGGTTTAGGATAGATGGCCGTACTATCAAGAGGGGCAAACTTGTTTGCATATCGGTCATCTAGTACCACTTGAGCGATTTAACTATGCATCGTGTTGCTAGGATCAAGTGACGATGTGAGAAGAAGAGAAAACCCTTTGGAAAATGTTTATGAAAATGCTAACACAATTGTACATGGTGATGTACACTTGGCGGTGTTGGCACATTTACAAAGGGATTGGTGTTTGCTGGGTTGAGAGGGGTTTGGGATCCTCTCTCCCTCTCACCGAGCTTGCGAGGCGGGATTCGGCGTTTTCGTGAAAGTGAAGTGCTCATTTTCCATTACGCCGGAGGCCAGAAATGGAGGCGAAGTCGTCGGAGTGTTTCTCGCTGAGAAACACTCGACCGGACGCTGGTCCGTGGTGGACCGGGACGCCGTCCCGGTCAAGTGTGCGCCGTCCGGGGCTTTTTGGTGGTGACCGGACGCCGGGCGACGGACGCCCCCGGCACCACATCCGTCGATGTGCCGTGGTGAGGCGCCGGCGAAAGCGAGGAGGACCGACGCCGCGTGGTCTCGGTCAAGCTAATCGGACGCGTCCCGGCCAGGATTTTGGCTCGGGGAGCTCTCGGGTGCGTGACCGACGCCGAGCGTCGCGCGCCCGGTCGGTGGACAGGACGCGTCCGGTCACGGTGGCGTGGCACGCGCGCGCGAGTAGACCGTTGCGCGCCAACGGCTAGTTGGAAAGGCGAGGACACGTGGCGTCGCGGGAGCGACCGGACGCGTCCGGTCGTCACTTGGTGAGCGTCCGGTCAGCTCTGCTGACTGGTTTCATGGGCAACGGCTTTTTAACCCTTGGGGCTATAAGTAGTTGCCTTGGCCGGCTTTGGCTGGTGGCTGAGCACATTGGAGACTTTGTGTCCTTGCTTGATGGTGCTTGAGAGCTCTCTAACTCGCATATGCTTGGAGTGATTACATCCGATTGCGAGTGAGTGATTCTAGTGCGTTGCATTGAGAGATTGCAAGGTGTAGCACTAGATGATCGAGTTGTAAGCCAGTGGTGCTTATTACTCTTAGAGGTTGCCACCTTCTAGACGGCTTGCAGGCTTGTGGGCATCGTTGTAGCACACTCGGAGATTGAGTGGTGTTCCGATTGCTATTCACGTGGAGTGACATTGTGAGGGGGATTGTGCTCACCCCGCGGGGATCGTGAAGAGCAACTCTAGTAAAAGCGTGTCATTGAGTTACCCTCACTTGGGTAGTTGCTTGCGGCACCCGTGGAGAGTTAGACATTGGAAGCCTATTAGCTCGCGCAACACGAAGTGTGTGGTCGACACAACGGGGACTAGCTTGGTGGCAACCAAGTGAACCTCGGTGAAAAATCGACGTGTCAACTTGTCTACTCTTCTCATCGGTTTGCATTCACTAGCTTGTCATTTCTTGATTCATCTCTTGTGCTAGTGAGTAGTGTTGCTCTTGTGTAGCTAGTTTGCTTGTGTAGCTCGCTAGTTACCTTCTTAGCTTGTGTAGCTTAGAAGTAGCGATTGCGTGGCTAGTTGGCTTGTGTAGCTTTGCTAGTCATATTGCTTGGTTTGTGTAGCTAAGCAATTGAGCTCACTAGTTAGGGTTGTGTAGCCATGCTAGTGAGAACCTCTAGTGGCTTTGGCTTTGTGCTCTTTGCTCACTAGTTTGTGTAGGTGCTTCCCGGTTTGATTGAGTACTAGTCGCTTAGGTTTGTGTGACCTTGCAACCTAGTATTGGATAGGCGAGCACTACCTAGCCTTGCACCTTAGTGGTTCAACCTAGGATCTCTTTGTAAGGTGCTTAACATTAGATAGAGGGGTGAAGTCTTGGTTAGACCGATAGTCTTAATTCCGCATTTAATTCGGTCTTTCGCAGTGATTCATTTTTAGAAAAGACTATTTACCCCCCTCTAGTCCGCCATCTCGACCCTACACTCTTCTAATGACTTATATTAATCTAAATAACTTATCTTAATCTTAACTTAAACTTAATACTTAGCTCCGCCTCATCATAAAGAAATACGTAGAGCACGTCTTATCGTCACAGAAAAGATTTTCCGTTGGACTTGACGACTACAGTATACCTCTCTAATTTGAAACAGAGTTCTAACTAACGGGCCCTAAGTGTTCAGAAATTATAGGCTTTCCCTTAACCCTATGCCGGCTAGGTGTTTTCTAAACACGTTGGGTGGTAAGCCTTTTGTGAGCTGATCCGCTAACATATTGTCCGTTTTAATATGCTCTAGACTTATAACATGATCCTAAACTTTTTCTTTCACAATATAATACTTAATGTCAATGTGTTTGGCAACACCACTTGACCTATTGTTGTGAGCATATTCAACTGCGGGATTGTTGTCGTAGTATAACTTAAGTGGTCTCTCAATACTGTCTACCACTCTTAATCTGGACAAGAACTTTTAAGCCGACTCACCTACCCCTAGGCCTCATAACATGCTACAAACTCAGCGTACATCGTTGATGATGTGACGAGAGTCTGTTTGGAGCTTTTTCATGATATAGCACCACCTGCGAGGGTGAATATGTAGCTTGACATGGATTTCTTTTTAACCCCCGCATAATCTGAATCCGAGAACCCCACTATCTCAAGGGAATCAGACTTATTATAACTTAGTATGAAGCCTTTTGTACCCTTCAAATAACGCAAGACTTTCTTAACTAACTTCTAGTGTTCTACACCTGGATTTTTCTGATATCTGCCAAGTAACCCGGTAACAAACGCTATGTCAGGGCGAGTACAAATTTGAGCATATTGTAAGCTTCCTACAGCTGAAGCATAAGGTACTGATCTCATTTGTTTGAGCTCGATCTGATTCTTGGGACACTGATGTTCTCCATACTTATCGCCCTTGACAATGGGTGCAGGTGATGGACTGCACTTTCGCATACTATATTTTTTAAGAATCTTTTCTATGTACGCTTTACGTGACAGTCCTAATACCTCTCTATTTCTATCACGGTGAATCTCAATCCCCAGAACAAAAGAGGCTTCACCGAGGTCTTTCATGTTAAAATGCGAGGACAAGAACTTCTTAGTTTCCATTAGTAGAGTGACATCATTGCTCGCTAGTAAAATATCATCCACATATAGGACTAAGAAGATGAACTTAGAATTCTTAAACTTTATATAAACACAATTGTCCTTTATATTTGCTTTAAACCCAAACTTTCTTATTGTATTATCAACTTCAAATAACACTGTCTTGAAGCTTGTTTTAGTCCATAAATGGACTTCCTTAGGTGGCACCCCATGTTCTCTTTTCCTTCCATGACAAAACCTTTCGGTTGTGCCATGTAAATATCTTCCTCAAGATCCCCATTAAGGAATACCGTCTTAACATCCATCTGATGTAATTCTAAATCAAAATGTGCTACTAGCGCCATTATACTCCTAAAAGAATCTTTACATGAGACCGGAGAGAAAATCTCATTGTAATCAATTCTTTCTCTCTGAGTAAAGCCTTTTGCCACAAGTCGCGCCTTATGTCTCTCAACATTTCTCTGGGAGTCATACTTAGTTTTATAAACTCATTTACAACCAGCCTTCTTAGCTCCCTTAGGGATTTCCATCAGTTCTCAAACTTTATTGGAATCTATGGACCTTATTTCATCTCTCATAGCTTCTAATCACTTCTCAGAGTGTTCACTTCTCATGGCTTGTTCATATGTAGTGGGATCATCCTTCATATGAAATTCTTTGGTTTCATAAACCTCATAATCATCTGAAATAGCTGACCTTCTAACTCTTTCTGATCTTTTAGAATTCTAATTGTTTGGCGCCATGTGGGGCTGTTGTTCTTCTTCTTGATGCTCGACGTGTGGTTCTAATGGATCCTGAAGGACAGGTTTCGGATTCTCACTGGGTGTCGGCAACAGAGAACTAACAACAGGTGCTGGCATTACAGTGTCTAACACCGTTGGTGCAGCAGCTATAGGTAACACAAAGTATTATTCTTGAAGCATTGGATTAGGGGCGTAAACCCGTTTCTCCTCTAAACTAATCTCCTATGCTACCTTGCTCCTCCTGATCAAATCTTCTAAGAACTCAGCGTGTCTGGTTTCCACAAACTTAGTATGCCTGTCAGGGCAATAAAAGCGGTAACCTTTTGACCTGTCTGGGTAGCCAATAAAATGGCAACTAACTGTCTTAGGATCTAACTTCCCTAAACTTGGGTTGAAAATCTTAGCCTCAGCTGGATAGCCCCACACTTTTAAATGCTTAAGTGGGGGTACTTTGTCTGTCCATAGCTCGTACGGTGTTTTGGGCACCGACTTGCTTGGTACATGATTAAGAATATGAATAGCGGTTTTTAACGCCTCCATCCATAGACTTACCGGCAGGGTGGAGTAGCTAATCATGCTTCTTACCATATCCATTAAGGTACGGTTTCTTCTCTCAGCAACTCTATTTTGCTGAGGGTCTCCTAGCATGGAATACTGGACAACTATACTATTTTCTTGAAGAAACTTAGCAAAAGGTCCTAGAACTTGGCCATATGGGGTATGTCGCTCATAATATTCCCCACCACGGTCTGATCTTACTATTTTAATCTTCTTATTATGCTGATTTTTTACTTCCGCCTTAAATATCTTAAACTTATCTAATGCTTCTGATCTTTTCTTTATTAGATAAATATAGCCAAAACGTGAATAATCATCGGTGAAAGTTATGAATGAATCATAACCATCCACGCTCTTAATAGGAAATGGACCACATATGTCTGTGTGAATTATTTCTAAATTCCCTGTACTTCGTTTGGCATCTTTCTTAACTTTCTTAACATACTTACCCTTAATACAATCAACGCACTGATCTAATTCTGAGAGTTGTTATAGCGGAAGAATTTTAGCCTTGACTAATCTATCAATTCTCCCTCTCGAAATGTGGCCTAATCTACAATGCCATAATTTTAAAGAGTCAACCTGAACTTTCTTACGCTTTCTATTTACATTCGTAGACGAGGTAACTTTCTCATTCTCAATGGATATAGCATTAACATTCTCAGAAACTGATAACAAATAAAGTTACCTAAGTACAAAACCAACACACTTATCATTAAAAAATATCTTACATCTGCTATTTCCAAAATGGCAGGCCAATCCATCATCATCTAACTTACTGACACTTATTAAGTTTTGGTGCAAAGAAGAAACATAGAGTACATCAGAAAGCCTAAGTACAAAACCATCTAATAATGCTAAAGTCAAATCGCCAAGTGGCTTCGACATTGGCTTGTACTCTATTTGCCACCTTAATTGTTCTTTTTTCGCTCTTTGTAGGGTTGTCCTCGTATGGAATCCCCTCAGAAAGAATTAGTAACATGAATTGTTGCACCTGAGTCAATCCACCAAGTAGATTTTTCATAACTAATATACAAGGATTCATCTATAAATATAACTAAATCCTCACTATTCTTGTTGAGGTACTTTAAGAAACCAAGGCAATCCTTTGTATTGGCCTGTTTTCTCACAGAACATGCACTGATCTGGTGCTAGCCAGGGCTTCTTGCGGTTTGGGTTCTGTGGCCTGTTGTGATTCTAAGCCCCGTTGTTATTCTGAGGATTCTGAGGGGCTTTTCCCTGAGGGTGTGCTGCCTGAGCGCTGGAGGAAGAGCTGCCATCCCACTTTGGTTTCCCTTGTGGCCCGGCATTCTTATTGTAGAACTTCTTATTATTGTTATGCTTCACGAAGATAGCAGAGTTTCTCCATGATTCCTTAAGTCTTTCCTCCTTCTGAGTAGCTTGCCCAAGGAGCTTCTCAATGTTTATTGGTATTAATTAAATGCACACAAGAAATAAGATTATCTGCAAGCGTATAGATACAATACCGTTGTAGCACTTCACCAAGATAAACCCGGTTTTTAAATATCGAACCCAAAGGAACTGTAGGTGATGATAACTAAGCCTATAAACTTAACCCAATACACAACCAAGCTAAAAAATAGCGAGAACAAGGAGAACAATATGGATTATCTAATTCGGTCTTTGAAAGTGGTTGTTTTATATCATATGATCACGAGCGATAACTTAATAAGATAGGAGTAGAAATCGAGTTCTCTCCTACTAAGCACCTTTTGCTTGCTAAACCTATTAACGTGAAGTGGACTACGAGGATTCAACGAAGCTATAAGTCGCCTTCACGAGCTACCACTATCCGAAAACCCGGGGGGACATTCACAAGTAAACATAGCCCAAACACCACATCTATGCTATGAATACTACTTCAATCAAGAAGCTATCTAGATCAAAGTACTCAATAAGAGTTGCAAACTAGAAGAAAAATATGAACAAAATACTTACTTTAACCAGAAGTTGACTACCAAATGATCTTAAGATGCAAACTCCCAGGCGAGGGAGGTTGATCTCGAAGAATACAAAGAACGAAGAAGCACCGACAAAGCAGACTCCTCCGTAACTCTACTCTCCAACTCTATCTCTCTAATCTCTAAATAAGAACTAGTTCTAGATTGAACTAGCCTTTCTTGATTGCTAGCCTAGATCTACTGGATAGGAATTAGGGTTTTTGGCTCTTCAGCTCTTCATTGATCTGGCTCTCCTCCGTGGGGTCCGCCCGCTTTATATAGCCCGGTGGAATGAACATCAACCGTAGGATCAAACCGACTTAACGTAGGGCCAAGATGCATCCTCAAAGGCGGTGGAGAGGTACGCAGAGGCTAACAGGTGGAGGCCACCCTGGGAGGCCGGCCGGCCGGCCCCACCCCAAAAGGGCTCAGGCTCCACTTAATTCTGGTGTCTTCTAGATCTTTCCTGATCCCTCTAGCGATATTTTTCGTCGCGGTTGAGTTTCGTGGCTTTTATGCACTTTAATCCTCAATTATGCACTTTCTGGATAATTCCCTGGAAAATAAATAATTCACCAAAACTCATGGAAATGATTAGTAATAACCTCCTATTATATGATATTGTTGCAATTTACAAGGAAGGTTGACGGTTAAAAGTAGACGTTATCTACCGTCAACAAACTCCCCCACACTTAGGCTTTTACTCGTCCTCGAGAAAAGGTTGGTTTTAAAATATTCATCATAGAGAGTAGAGACTCACTAAGACATAACTTAAGAACATATCCACAATAACACCTTCCCTAGTTAATCATACACTGCGGAATTCAACGTGTCTACCATAAACCTTTGAGTAGTTGAAAAGTAGAATAGCGTGGAATAGATCATTCTTTTCTTTAGCTCTGTCAACAGGAGAATTAGTTTTAAGAATTTTGGAAACAATTCATAGCATATCCTTCTCCCTTAATAGCACTCTTAAATCACTATATATGTAGTATTTCTGGGTCCTCCCCAAGGCTTTTAGCATTGAAGCCTGTATCCTATATCTATAAGCTTATGTGGATCTTTAGGTAGGTAACAACTATATCATACTTGTATGTCATTTGTTGTAAAGTCAAACAATGGATCCAGAGAGGGATAAGGCATAAAACTGAATTAAGCTTAAAGAGGTGGAAATATAGTACTCCTATTTCTACTATTGCTCCTTGAGACACATCTCTCTTTTTGATAGATTAAGAGTATAAGCTATCTTTATTTCTTTTCTTCTTCTCTCTCTCTTTTTTTCCGTAGACACTTGTCCATTCTTTTTGACAACTATATTTTTTCTCTTCTTTTGCATAGCTCATACCTCCTTTTGATAATTGAGAGATAACAATAAAACTTAGAGCATTTATGAGTTGCTATACTATAAGAATATTTTTGGTGTTTACTCTCAGTGTAAGAGCAAAACATTTTTGATAAAAGATACTAATCAATTGTACCTACTCCGAATTAGAGTAGTGCATATGTGGATGTGGCACTTGATTCAAAGATATGACAGATCTCTCTTAGGGTCACAGAGGTTGACCGAACTCAATGCAAATAAGTAGAGTATATAGAAAGTTTATCTATCCTATGTATGGCTTTAGTAGGACATTGCTTTTGCTATAAAGGAGAAGTGTGGCTAATCTCTTTTGATTTTTTTAAAATAAAATTTCTCCAAAGACAGAACATTAAGAATTGAAATCTTATTATCACACTATATCATACTCCTCAACAACTTAAGAATTATGGGGTCCCTAAATAAGTTTCCAACAGTATTATGACTTCTAGGAAAAAGAATTATGTAAATTTATTCAGAAGTCATGAATTAACAGTCTTTTCATCTCTTTAAAATTGGTTTATCATGTGATTTTGTAATTCATATCAGAACAACCAGTTAAACATATGTGATTAAATAGCATTGGGCTCATACCTGACCGTGGACCAAGCGAGAAGGGAGAGGGAAAGGTGGTGGGCCGGCTGGCCCATGGAGGGAGGCCGAGCGGCACCCTGTGGTGCCCCCTCAGGGCCCACTTCGCCGTGCGTGGTCCTAGGTGTATTTTGTTCCGAATCATGAATTTTTCTCGCGCAAATTGATTTTCGTGATTCCGGTGTGTCTCCCCCACACTGGTTCTTCCTGTAATCTTTTTCTGCAAAACATGTGGAGACAAACACATCCCAAAAATAGAAAGATAGAGTAGTTAATAGCAACTAAAACATTAATAAGAATAAGGCACTTTATTATAATTAACCAATGCTTTAACAACCGAGCTATGATAACTGCCCCAATTAGGGCGACTGACCTAACTTTTAACCTATCTTTGAAAACTGACTCATTTAACCTAACTGACTCGACTGTGCCTTATTACATAAGTATATAGGGTAACTACGCTTTCTTAAGCGCGTCTATCATGTTCCTAAGCTTCTCGTTGTCCTTCTTGAGGACACGGATCTCCCTGATGCTTCCTTCAATCTAGGTTGCCATGGTGGTCATAGTAGCTACTTTCATAGTATTGGACGACTGAAGGCTTGAAACAACTTGAGAGAGAGCATCAATTCTCATCTCAAGTGTAGCCAAGATGGGCTTAGGGCGCTTGGGCACAGAGCTTGATGCAGCAGTAGGCGGTGGAGCTCTCTTTAGCGGTGGTGGCTTCTTGTCTGTGTAGCGAACTAGATCTTCAGTAGTACGCACTCCACCAAGTATGAGACGGGTCCTATACTTGGCGCATTCTATCTCTCCAGCCTTGTTGGTCTTGACACTGACGAGTTTTTCTCCTGGCTTGGGTGTAGAAAGGTGAGTACCCTTGGGAAGAGCAATCTGCTTCCCCTTGGATGGTCCTTCCAGGAGCAATCTTGCGTGCGTTGAGCTTGAGCGTAGTAGGCTTGCTCATAGCTCCGGCGTGGTTGCACTGTAGCTAGCTCCTTCGGCGGGATGATGGCGAGAGGCTTCGGCTGTGCAGGGACGATGGCCAGCGACTCATCCTTTGGGATCTTGTTGAGGTCAGCTCCGTAGACGACGATCTCCTTCTCGGCCATTAGAACTAGAGCATGAAACTAGATCTAGATGGATTTTCTCTGAATGAGAGAGAAAAGGCTTAGATGGAATGAGGTTGAGGGAGGGTCTAGGTACGTATTTATATGGGCAGCAGGCTTGCAGCGGGGGTTGAATCTATCCTACAGGGTGCATACGATCGTGAAACTGGATGCGGTTTAAACCTACGGGATTCTGTCGAGGAATACTCCTGAAGGGGGTAGAGAATTGAATGCAAACGAGAGGAAATAGGGGGAGGCCGCCCGGCATTATTGCCCAGGCCGGCCGGCCTACATGTCATCCCCTCGGGGTGACTTTTCTCATGGTGGTTATGTACTCCATTTACTTTCCGATGACGGTTGTTTAAAGATTCGGATCGATTCGGTTAAAATATACGTGTAATCAAGGTAATTGGATAAACTCCAATCCCTCAACTACCTCTGGGGGTCTAGTAGGTTCTAGAAAGATTTTAAGGCGATGACCATATACCTTGAATAATGTACCTTCGTGTGATTGGAGAGTTACCGCTCCATGTGATGACACGTTAACCACCATAAACGGTGCTTTCTATTTACTCCGCAGCTTCCCAAGCCCAAATAATTTGACCCTGGAATTAAAAAGTAATACCTTGTCTCCGGGTGCAAACTCCTTTTTGATCCTCTTGTCATGCCATCTTTTGGTTCTTTCTTTATAAAGCTTTGAATTGTGATAGGCCTTTTCTCTCCATTCCTCTAATTCTGATAATTGCATTTTTCTTTTATCCCCAGCAGCTTCAAAATCCATATTCTATCTCTTAATGGCCCAATGGGCTTTGTGCTCTAATTCCACTGGTAGGTGACAAGTCTTTCTGTATACTAGTTGATATGGTGACATGCCTAGAGGTATTTTGTAGGCTGTTCGGTAGGCCTAGAGTGCTTCGGTTAACCGGTCTTTCCACATAGTACCCATTTCATTCACCGTCTTCTGTAGAATATTCTTAATCTGTTTATTTGATGTTTCTGCTTGGCCACTTGTCTGAGGGCGGTAAGGAGTAGCGACGTTGTGACGGATGCCATGACTCTTTAAATAATTATAAAATTTTGTATCGGTAAAGTGGGTTACTCCATCACTGGTCACCATCCTCGGTGTTCCAAACCTTGGGAATATGACTTCTTCAAACATCTTCCTTGAGTATTTTGAATTGGCGTTCTTGCATGGTATAGCTTCTACCGACTTGGACACATAGTCAACTGCCACTAAGATGTATTCGCAATTCTTTGATTTGACGAATGGTCCCATATAATCAATGCCCCAGACATCAAAGAGCTCAATCTGAAGATTGTTAGTGAGTGGCATAGCATCTCGTGAATTAATATTTCTGTGTCTCTGACATGAGCCACATCTCTGGACATAATCTTTGGTGTCTTCATACATTGTTGGCCAAAAGAATCCACTCTGCTAAATCTTCGCATGTGTACAGAATACCCATAATGCCCTCCATATGGTGATGAATGACACTTTTGAATAATCTGAATGCCCTCTTCTGCTGGTACACATCTTCTGAGCAAGCCATCAGCGCATACTCTGAAGAGATACAGAGGATCCCATATGTGGAGACGACTTTCGTAAATGAGCTTCCTTTTATTCTCCCCTGGTGCTACATAACCTGCAACCATAAAGTTGACAATATTCATATACCACGGGTCTGATCTTGTTACCTTGAATAGCATATCGTCCCTCAACGAGTCATTAATAGGCAATTCCTATGAATTCTTAAACTTCATTCTAGACAAATGATCAGCAACAGGGTTTTCTACTCCTTTTCTATCTTTTATTTCTAAGTCAAATTCTTAGAGTAACAAAATCCATCTTGTTAAATGGGGTTTAGCATCTTTCTTAGTGAGCAGATATTTAAGAGCAGTATGATCAGAATAAACAATTACTTTAGCTCCCGCTAAGTAAGATCTAAATTTATCAATAGCAAAAATAACAGCTAAAAGCTCTTTTTCAGTTGTTGCATAATTAAGCTGAGCTCCTGTTATAGTTTTACTAGCATAAGCAATAGCATGATGTTTCTTATCTTTGGTTTGTCCCAAAAACGCCCCCACAAATAATAATCACTAGCATCACACATAATTTCAAAAGGTAAAGACCAATCAGGAGGTTGAATGATTGGTGCAGAAATAAGTGCCTCTTTAAGAGTATTAAAAGATTGTAAACATGCATCATCAAACTTAAAGGGAACATCCTTAGCTAACAAACCGGTCAAGGGTCTAGCAATATATGAAAAATCTTTTATGAAACGACGATAAAAAACCACAATGACCAAGAAAACTTCGATTCCTTTTATATTCACAGTGGAGGTAGTTGTTCAATTACTTCAATTTTAGCTCTATCTACCTCTATACCTCTTTTCGCACACTAAGTGCCCTAGCAATATCCCTTCTCTTACCATAAAATGATACTTTTTCTAATTAAGGACTAAGTATTTTTCTTCACATCTTTACAAAACCTTATCCAAATTTTCAAGACAATCATCAAAAAGTCTTTCCGTAAATAGAAAAATCATCCATAAAAACTTTCATGATTTCTTCAATCATATCAGAAAATATAGACCTCATACATCTTTAGAAAGAAGCAGGTGCATTACACAACCCAAAAGATATTCTACGATAAGCATAAGTTCCATAGGGACATGTAAAAGTGGTTTTGCTTTGATCATCAGGGTGAATAGGAATTTGGTGGTATCCCGAGTAACCGTCTAAAAAGCAAAAGAAAGAGTGATTCGCTAAACACTCTAATATCTCATCAATGAAAGGTAGTGGAAAGTGATCTTTCCTAGTTGCTTTATTAAGTTTTCTATAATCTATGCATATACGCCATCCAGTAACAGTTCTCTGAGGAATTAACTCATTTCTATCATTTCTAACAATAGTCATACCACCCTTCTTAGGTACAACTTGGACAGGGCTTACCACTCACTATGTGGTACAGGATATATAATCTCAGCGTATAACAGTTTTAAAACCTCATTCTTTACTACCTCTCTCATCGCATTATTAAGTCTACGTTGGGGTTCTCTAGTAGGTGTAACTTTAGGATCGGTTGGTATATGATGGGTGCAAAGAACAGGACTGATTCCCTTAAGATCTTAGAGTGAGTATCCAAAAGCAGCACGATATTTCTCTAAAACAGTGATTAGGCGTAAAGATTCCTCTTGAGAGAGTTTATCACTTATGATCACAGGAGATTCCTGGTCATTATTCAGAAAAACATATTTTAACCCGAAATATAAGGGTTTAAGCTCAATAAGGGGTTTAGGAGGCTCTAGTAATTTATCGAGAGGGTAAGGATTAGATGGTTCCTCTTCTTCTTTTTCAATGAAGAATTGGGCGTCATCACCATCTATAGATGGTTCTAAAAATTTATCAATAAAAGCAGCATTAACCTCCTCTATTGGATCTGGCTCAGGAAGTAGCTCTACTCTAGTTTTCAAGGTATGAGTTATAGGCATAGAGAGCTTGAAACCTTTTCCGAGACTAATATCTAATTTCCCTTTTTGACCTTCTCTAATAAGCTTTCCTATTGGTAAACCTATTAACACATCAAATTCTCAAACATCAAAGATATGGAAATTTAATGGAACTTGAACTCCATAAACCAAAATAGAAAGAGAACACAAGACTCCTAAACTTGGAATAATGTGACCTGAAAGACTTTTCAAAGTTTTAATAGTTGGAATTAATGGCATATCTTCTAAAAAAATCTTTTAGCAAACGAAAGAGATATGATATTAACACCCACAATTGGATTATAATGTGTAGTAAAAGGATATTTATCAATCGACACTCAAAAAGTAATGTAAGAAGAATTCAAACAGATGGCATCTTTTGAAAGCTCGATTCTTCTAACCATTCTTCATTTAAGACAAAGACTAACTCTTTCATAAACTTTTTAAAGAACTTTACCACAAAAGGATGAATGAAATTAATATTTTTAAATTCCCTAGATTTTTGAGGTTTCATAATTACTTGGTAATTAGAGGTATTCCCATAATCATCAAAAAGATCATCTTCTAATTCAAGCATAAAATCAGGAAATGAGATTTCCTCTTTTTCATTCAAAAGTTCAGGTTTCAAAATAGCTAAAGGTTGAGATTCAAACAATGATTCGAGACTCAGGCTATTGACTCTTCTTTCTCTTCAGGAAGATCATTCAAAATATTCATAAGAATAGTTTTTGCATGTGTAGCAAGTAGTATACATGAACGCTCCTCCCGCGGCCAAATTAAGATATTCTTTATTCTTTTTATTAAGGCCCAAAAAAGAAGTATTGTAAGAGCATAGGTTCTCGCAAAGCAAGACTAGGACCTGAATTTACAAAACTGTCAAAACGTTTCAAGCCTTACCTATTGATTCATTATCTAATTGTTTAAAACCTATGATTTCAAAACGTAGTTTAGCAACTTTCTCGATAGGGAAAAATTTAAGACAAAAGCTAGAACATAATGCTTCCCAATCTCCCTGACTACTCCCAACATAACATTTATACCAGTGTTTAGCTCGCCCCGTTAATAAAAACGGAAAAAGCTTCCACCTTATTGTTTCATCTGCCATGCCTTTAATGTGTAGACATGAACAAGTTTCTTCAAAATCATTCAAATGGGGATAGAGGTTTTCGTTAGAACTACCAGAAAAAATATTTTCCTGAACTAAATGAATTAACCCCCGGCGTAGCTCATAGCCGATAATGTAATGGGTTTAGATAATTCTACTAGCTGTAAATGTGAGCCCGATGGTGCTCCGTATTGATATAAGTGTTGTGCTACGGGTTCCATATAAAAAGATAAAAATAAAAACAAAAAAACTAAATAAAAAGGAAAAGTATAATACAGGAATTAAGCTAAACTTAAAGTCAATCTCAAAGAAACCGTTCCTCGGCAACGGCGCCGAGAAATGCTTGTTGGTATTAATTAAATGCACACAAGAAATAAGATTATCTGCAAGCGCACAAATACAATACCGTTGTAGCACTTCACCAAGATAAACCCAGTTTTTAAATATCGAACCCAAAGGAACAGTAGGTGACGATGACTAAGTCTATAAACTTAATTCAATGCACAATCAAGCTAGAAAATAGCGAGAATAAAGAGAACAATATGGATTATCTAATTCTGGTCTTTAAAATGGTTGTTTTATATCATATGATCACGAGCGATAACTTAATAAGATAGGAGTAGAAATCAGAGTTCTCTCCTACAAAGTACCTTTTGCTTGCCAAACCTATTAACGGGAAGTGGACTACAGAGGATTCAACGAAGCTATAAGTCACCTTTGCGAGCTACCACTATCCAGAAAATCAGGGGACATTCACAAGTAAACATAGCCCAAACACCACGTCTACGCTACGAATACTACTTCAATCAAGAAGTTATCTAGATCAAAGTACTCAATAAGAGTTACAAACTAGAAGAATAATATGAACAAAACACTTACTTTAACCAGAAGTTGACTACCAAATGATCTCAAGACGCAAACTCCGGACGAGGGAGGTTGATCTTGAAGAATACAACAACGAAGAAGCACTGACAGGCCGGGACTCCTCTAGAACTCTACTCTCCAACTCTATCTCTCTAATCTCTAAACAAGAACTAGTTCTAGATTGAACTAGCCTTTCTTGATTGCTAGCTTAGATCTACTAGATAGGAATTAGGGTTTCTAGCTCTTCAGCTCTTTATTGATCTGGCTCTCCTCCAGGGGGTCTGGCTCCGTTTATATAGCCTGGTGGAATGAACATCAACTGTAGGATCAAACCGACTTAACGTAGGGCCAAGATGCATCCTCAAAGGCGGTGGAGAGGTACGCAGAGGCTGATAGGTGGGGGCCACCCTGGGAGGCCGGCCGGCCCCACCCCAAAAGGGCTCGGGCTACACTTCATTCTGGTGTCTTCTAGATCCTTTCTGATCCCTCTAGCGATATTTTCCGTCGCGGTTAAGTTTCGTGGCTTTTATGCACTTTAATCCTCAATTATGCACTTTCTGGATAATTCCCTAGAAAACAGATAATTCACCAAAACTCGTAGAAATAATTAGTAATAACCTACTATTCTACGATATTGTTGCAATTTACAAGGAAGGTTGACGGTTAAAAGTAGACGTTATCTATCGTC
The DNA here is from genome assembly GCA_015844335.1 of Chrysopogon serrulatus. NCBI lineage: Eukaryota > Viridiplantae > Streptophyta > Magnoliopsida > Poales > Poaceae > Chrysopogon > Chrysopogon serrulatus. The sequence goes on along the minus strand of JADLZL010000397.1, from coordinate 241,924 downwards.
AACAATGTTCCACTCCACAGATGCCATGTTGTAATTCACAACAAAGGCGTCAAACTCCTTTGGCAAAGAAGCAATAATCACATGAATGACAAATGGATCTGGAAGAACCATCTTCATTGATGCGAACTTAGATGCCAAGGTGTTTATCCTCAGTATGTGCTCTCTGACACCACCACCAGTGTATTTCTTATTGATGAACTCTCTAATAAGCACACTGGCTTGAGTCTTAGTTGTACCATGAAACTGGTTCTTGACCTTTTCTAAATACTCAGTGATGGTGGTGCATTTAGGCAGTGATCCCCTGATGGGCTCTGAGATAGTAGCCTTAGCCAATGTCAGACATTTCTTATTGGAGTTGTCTCATTTTTTCTTAGCAAGATCATAGGACATCCTCACTGACGCATGATCACGCTTGCGTGTAGCAAACGCTGGATCAGTCTCATTCTCTTCTATGACCGGCTCCTCAGGTTTCTCAGGGCATGGTTCTGTAACAGCTCTGGTGTTACGTTAACCTAAACCTGCCATGTCATCATCATCATTGCATGAGCATTCATGATTAGAGAACCCTAATAAGTATAACTAAAACAAGTTTATCTATTTCTAGGGTTGGTTGCACTCTTTTATATCGTATGTGTATGTGTACACCATTTAAATTTCACTTGCATGTTTAATCTTGATTATAAAAAGCAATCAACTAAAACTAATCTTAATGTTTGCAAGTGTTTGACTAACTTTGACTCCCACCCTAACCATGTTTTATAAGTCAAATGATACAAAAGCAAGAATCAAAAATTGATGTTGGAATCCGAATCCCAAATCCTAACCCTAGTAGGTTAAGTATTGGATTTAAATTTCAAGTTCACTTTTGAGGAGCTAACCATAATTAATTTTATAAATAAAAGTTGCCAAACTTTAGCACCATTTCAAAGTATGAACTTTGTACTTTGAAAGTATACCATTGGATGGGTTTGAAAAGTACCACAACATTGCCCAAAGTTTCAATTTGAAAATCTTCTTCAAAAAGCTTGAAATTCCAAAGCAATTTGCCCCCTTTTCAATTTCATCTCAAAATATTTAAAATTTGGGAAAACTTCAAAAATACAGATTGTACATATCTTTAAGCTCTACAAGTTTGATATATAAAGTTTTTGAGGTTTTTGAATAAAATTTAAACTAATTTCAAAAGTTTAGTAAATTAGAAAATGTCCCCTTTTGCATTTTAAACTCCAATTTAAAATCTATTTGGTTGCATGAAAAACTTTCTAAATAAAAGTTGTAGATCTTAAGAAATGGAACAACTTTTATTTTTGGAGATTTTCATCTTTTATTCAAAATTTGAAAGTAATTTTAAATCCCCAAAAGTAGGGTTTTTGCCCTCTTTTCAAATTTGAAATATAAATTCAAAAATTATTTGGAATCTGTCTGAACTTCCTTAATGAAAGTTGTCGAGCAAGAAATTTTGTGTAATCTGTATTTTGGTAGTTTTTCAACTTGTTCAAATTTTGGGAGTAATTTGAAAAGGGAGGAGGTGAGGTGGCACCGCTACGCACCAAACAGGGGAATGGACACCTTGCCCACTTGCCCATGCCGTGAGTCACCGGCGTCGCCGTGTCCTTCCCCGCTCCTTTGCCGGAAACATGCACTGCCGACCACATGTCCAGCGTCGTGAAGGCCCTGGCCACGGCTCCGAAGCACCCTTGCTCTATATAAGCCGCCACCATCGCTGTTTCCTTCTTTTCTTCTTTCTCTGTCACCGTCGGCCGTCATCACCGTCACCTGTGAAATTTGCCATCCACACACCATCATCATGCAATTCTTCTTGCCATCATCTCCGCTACATCTTTACGCACCGATTGCGCCACTCCTCGCCCCTTGAAATCGCCCGAATCGCCTAGCCGTCATTTTTCTTCCTCGCGGCCGGCCATCGAGCCACCCCAAGGTCCCAATACGCCGAACGCCATCGTCCCTCTTAGTTCACGCCGCCACGACTACTTTGCCGCCGCCGACCACCCTCCGCCCACCTCCAACCTTGCCTGCGCAGCTTGTTTTGAAACTTAGGTGAGCTCCCGACCATTACCCGTATCGGTTGTGTCTATATTGCCGTGGTTTGGCCGGAACGGCGCCGCTCCGACGAGCTCCGCCATGACCCGCGCATCGTTGAGCCGCCGCTGCTTGCGCTCCGGTGAGCCATCGTGGTCATGTCGTAGCTTGTTAGGCTCGCCTCGGAGAGGGGGTGTGACTGGCGTCGTCGGTCTGGTAGATGAGCTCGTCGTGCCCGCCCGGCCAATCGCCACCGTCGGCCGTTTCAAACGGAGGAAAGAAGGGGAGGAAGAAGAAGCCGACACGCGGGGCCGCCGTGTCGGGCCGAGGGGAGAAGGAGGAGCTGCGCCACAAGACGGGGCATGGCCGGGCCGTGCTCATGGGCCGGGCCGGCACTGTCTTGAGCCGCTTGGGCCGCATGAGCCCGGTGGGAAGGGAAGATGTGTTTGATCATGTTTTGACTAATTTATTTTGTGTGCTAATTAGATGATAATGATCTTAATTATAAAGTTTGATCATGTTTTGACTAATTTTTGCTTTATGCTTAATTAATGCCTTGTTTTAATTAATGTTTAATTAATTAATCCTTTGATTAATTAGGGTTTGATTAATCTCCAATTAGCAAGTTAATTAGTGGATTTCAACAACTGTAAAAATAGTTAATAAATTAGTAATTAACTTTAATCACTATTAGGGTTGCTTGATTTTAGGATTGAGCGATGACCCTAGGTCATTAACCCTAATGACCTTCGGTATTTTATGTTGATCGCGTATCGTTAGTCCGTCGTCGTTGACGCTAGTTATACTTCTGTAGTGCAACCTTACCGTGAAGGAAAGTTGTACTCAAGATAGACTAATTATCGTTGCATCATTATCGCATGCTTCTTTTATTACCGCATTGTAATCATGCATCTCAATCGTGTAGTTGTGCCGTCTGAAGAAGGGGTTGATCCAACTCCCGTCTCTGAGGAAGGTTATCGGTGTGAAGAGGTTGATCCTGATCTCGGCAGTGTCATCGCTGAGCCTAACTTCGTCGAGCCCCAAGGCAAGCCCGGATGCATTCAGAGTTTTCCTTGTATTTCAAAAAGCTTTATATTTTATGTTGATGATATGATGCATTAGGTAACAGGAGTTGTGTGATATCCTAATTTGATCCATTTACCGTACCTTGATATATACTCTAGATACCTGTTTTGATTTCAAAAATGCTAGTATATGCTGAGCCCTGCTAATAGCATAGGCCTTATGAAATATTTTTAAAGGTGTGATAACATATCCTTTTGAGAAAGTGATAAAACCTGATGTTTCTTGTTGGTACCCTTCACTTTGATCGGGTCAAGGGTATGCAACAAGGATATGATGAGTAAATCGAGACATCGGTAGAGTGACTTGCACCAGGATGGGCTAGTGTCCTGGTGTAGTGTCGTCCACTTGTGTCGGTTAAGCACCATTCGTTGCCTTGGCCCTTGGATCATGAGGTTATTGGATAGTACTAGTCGCATGCTAATGGCGGTAAGATCCACTTGGACTATCTAGGACCAGAGCGGACAACCGTGGACTGGGAGTGGAGAGATGGCGGGAGTAGCGTGTACCCATCCTACGAGCGCACCGCCGAAGGACAGACGGCGTAGGGAGGTGGAGTACTGTACTCTCGGGTGCCATAGGACCTGGTCTGGTATAGAGAAATCCGAGCGTTGAGTTGATGTATGTAAGATGTTGGATCCTGCATACATCGTGTGGCTAGGAAGCCCCAGCTGGGTATATAAGCGGTTCGAATCGTCGTTGCTCCACGATATGGGAGACTTGATCCTTGCACCAGCATCGTAGTAATGATGGAAGCTAATGGAAAGTTTTGAATCTATTACATGTTTGACAAGTGATTGTTACAGTAAGGACAGGCTTAGTCTCTTTTCGCAAAATGTGTCTTTTGATCTTGCTAAAGCCTCATCTTGATTCCTATTGACTAGCATTCCTGAGTCTTCTCTCTAATTTTTGGTCGGGTAAGTCTTGCGGAGTACTTTTTGTACTCAGGGTTTGTTTAACCCTGTTGCAGGTGGACCGTGTGAACAAGAGTGTTATGGCCCTTGTTGCATGACGGTCGTCGAGGAAGGATCTGATGAGGAATAGATTGTGTGGCCCTTGGGTAGGGCATTTCCGTTGAGTGGTTTGTAATAAAGTTACATAATGATACTTCCGCTGCTATGTAATAATGATACTCTGGTTTGTATAAGTTTTACAGAAGGTTTGTAAATTAAGTTATTGCAAGTCTTCCGCTACTCTGGTATTTTTGTATGAAAACTGTAGTAATACTGTGATGTCTCTGTAAGTATCGATCCTGGAGGAATTGTGGTTTATTGGGGGTTCACCCGACAGAATATTCTAGGTTATGTGGTGTACAAGCATAGCTGACAGGGGTCTTAGGGACAATGTCAGGTGCTTGTGGGCCATATAATTTAGAAGGTTCTGCCACAGAGGGTATCGGAGCGGTACTTACAAAGATACTTACAGTATTACTTTGCAAAAGTTTTAAAATGTTTTGGATCCAAAAGCTAACTTGGTTTAGTCCAAATTGATTCTGCTCCGTCTTAATTCTTTCTAGTAGCCTTTCTAGGTGCTATTTAAAAGAGTCTTAAACGGAGTATCATATTATTTTCTTTTTGCCCTATATTACTAAAAGTATGCTTATGTTAGTTTGAAAATTCTTTTGCCTGATCCGTAGGTTCGATCATGTATCATGCTTAATTAACCTGTTTAAAATCATATCCCCGTTAAAAAGCGGTTGGGCTAAGTAAAATCAATCCTATTCTTGCTAGCCCTAAGGATCTCAATCTTAGAGGTTCTATCTCTTCTTTCTACGGAATGGTGTGTGACCAGCTTGTGTTAATGTTTTAAGTTTAATAAATCTGCCTGTGAATAAATATGATCTTGTCCATAACAGATGTCTGGCAATACTTGTGCTGGTTCTTCACATGAGGGAGGCGAGTTTCCGCACGCGCCACTAGCACCACAGTCCTTGGCTGAAGCAGTGGTAGCTTTAGTAAATGCCACTACTGAAAATTTCCGTCTGTTGCGGGAAATGGGTCAGCACAATTACGATGCACCATATGAGAATCACGACCGTCGTAATCACGACGAGGTCACGTATGCGGATTTCACCGAGACCCGTCCGCCAGTCTTTACCAGAGCTGAGGATCCTTTAGAGGCTAATGATTGGCTCCGTGTTATAGATCAGAAGTTTGATTTGTTAGTGGGGTGTTCATATCTTTTGAAACCCAAGTTTGCCGCACAACAGTTGAGGGGTCCTGCATCCGCATGGTGGACAAACTTTCTTGCACGTCAGCCAGCGGGTCAGCAAATCACTTGGCCCATGTTCTAAGATGCATTCCGTCAGTATTTCATTCCTGACGGGGTTATACAATCTAAGCTGGAAGAGTTCCTGGCACTAAAGCAGAGTGGTCGATCAGTGGTGCAGTATACAAACATGTTCAGTCATCTGTCACAATATACACCTGAACATGTGGACACTGATAAGAAAAAGAAACAATGCTTCGTTAGGGGTTTAAAGGGTGATATTGCAACCCACCTTACCGCCAATCCGAATGCCACATTCTATGAGACAGTGGATATTGCGATATCATATGAAAGATCCTTGTTAAAACAGAAGAATGAAGAGAGGCGTGCTTTTTCTACACCGTCTGACGGAATCCAGAAACGCAGGAAGGTTATATTCCACCCTACTCAGCATAACCACTAGCCATCCCGCTATCCACAGCACCAGCAAAGCCACCAACCCTATTACTACCCACCACAAAGCGAAGAAGCCTAAAGGCAACAGGTATACACTCGTCCCGGCTGCCATAACCTATCCACAGCAGCCGAATACTCAGGGTATTCGAACTTCCAACCCACCAGCTCCACATAATCCTCCCACCGTCATGGGTCCGTGTTTCAACTGTGAAATATAACAGAACCGCTCAATTTATAAAAGCATAAGTGCAAAAACCACTCGCCACGCAAGTAATTAGCACACTTAAACCCTTCTAAACCCGGTAGTCCAAAAATCTTGAAGGATTTCAAACCAAACATCATCAACCAAGATCGTACAAGTTTAGCGTCACCATCCACACGTTACGACATTTCACAAATAGTCCGATAACATCGAGTGTGCGGAAATTAAAGTTATTACAAACCAAGTCTCTAATTAAAGTAGCGAAAAACAACGTAGTTTTGAAAGCTCAATGTTGACATTTACTACCGTCATTACTAAAAAGCAGAGATAAATCCTACCCCTAGCAACAACGCCAGAAATGCTTGGTATATAATTAACTTATCATTAGCAACTAGCCACTCATTTATTACTAACATTCCTAAGCATGAATTAAGTTGTCATCCTCAATTATAATGCTAAGGAATTACTATAGATTTACATGTATTCAATATGACTAGGCAGAAATAAAAGATATGAATATAATATGAATGTGAACTAAATAGGTTCTGCAAGCGGACAGATAATTATACCGTTGTAGCATTTTACCTAGAGAGTTCTACCAGGTTATCGATTTATATTTATACCACTGGGAATGTCTATATGTAGGACTTATAATTATAACTTACACTATTAATATGAAAGATAAACCATAACTAGAATTCTACTCATAACAGGGATAAGTCACGTGATAAAAGATATATAATAGATAATAATGATCAGTCATCATAAATAGATAAACATCAGAGCTCTTCTAGTCATAGTAATAGCTAGCCAATGGATAAACTTCAGGGAATAAATACTAAGGTAATTCAATAACTACGTCAATGAATAACTTTAATTAGTGCAATTACATCTAGCAATCATTGTTAAGTTAATCCTACATCATAATTACATGTAAAGAGGCATCAACTAATGAGGGTATTAAGACACAAGGGTCACCTCCTTCGCGACCGTGCCCATGCTAGTCCTACGTACGGAAGGTGGACTACAGAGGAAACCAACGCAGCTGTCACCCGCGCGGACTACCACACGTCCCGGCACGTCGGGGTGCACTCGCAGATAAACAAGATATCTAGACACCACGTCTACATATTGTCTACCATCTACCCAAATGACCGCTTGGGTAAACGCTATACGAGCAATTACATGAATTCAATAAGATCAAACCAACTATCCTAGACATATAATCAAAGTAGATAATGACTATTGCAATTAAGAATATATAAGAGATTAAAAACAATGTTGCCCGAATCATCATATTGAATACAATAAGAGCAAAGTACTAGAACTATACCGAACTCCACGCTCCGCATGCACGCCGTGGGCCCGGATCCCGCCGAAGAACTAGAACTCTTCTACTTCTAATCTAACTAGGCTAAAGCTATGAACTAGAGAGGCTCATGAACTAGAGAAGGCTCTTGATGGATTGATCTCCAAATGACTTGATGCCTCCGGGGAGGGGGGGTCTACCCCTTTATTTATAGCCCTGGGGATCGACGTGCGCCCGCAGTTCAAACCGACGTAACCAAGGGCCAAGATGACTCCTAGGCGGTGGAGGAAGCTTCCGGAAGGGGGAGTCCAAACCCTAGTAGGGGGCGCCGGGCGGTGCCATGGTGGGGGGGCCGGCCCCCCCCTAGCGACCCCTCTGGGCCCCGGGTTGCTTCAGGTGTCTTCTAGAGTTTTCCCACGTCCCCGTTTTTGATATTTCCGTGGCGGATAAGTTTCATGGTAAATATGCACTTGAATCCTTCTTTTAAGCTTTTCTGGAAAAGTCTCTGAAAAATACATAATATGCAAAACTCATGGAAATTGTCGGTTAAAACCCTAGACTAGTGTGTAATCATGTATCCTTTTCATGTCTAAAGTTCTCATAAAAGTTGACGTTAACCACCGTCAACAATTCCCCCAAGCTTACCTTTTGCCAGTCCCTTGGTAAACAAACTAAGCCTAAGTACTGATATATTTAGATCAGGAGTTGCTACAATGCTTTCATTCCTCAAAGGTACACAAGTTTTTAAACATAGATTCTCCTCCGAATTAGACAGTAACTGTTCTAATCTTTAAACCTACCCATTTTACCTTTAACTATAGGGCTTTACAGCTTTTTGCATAAGTCTTGAGCAATCAAAAGACAGAACAATCAGGTCAAACACTATGTCTCAAATTCTTCACAGTACCAATGTTCTAGAGTTTCTATAAGTTTTCGCAATAAAACTCAGAGCTAATTGTATGACACCCTCAAGTCTCTTTATATGTGGTATTTATGGATCTTACTGAGACATGTTGTCATGCCCTCCTATAACTAATGATTATAGTGGAGCTTATAGGAGCGGCAATAACAAGGATAGGCATACTTGCAATTCATATATTGTAAAGCCAAATAATGGATCCACAGAGAGTCAAGGCATACAATCAAATCAAGATGTGCATGTGTATGGAATATGGTGGATAGGTGTATATAAGGTATTTAGTGGCTAATTCTAATTCTACTTTTGCTCCTTGAGGATAGATCTCTCTTTTAATCTTAGAACTTTTCACGGGAAAAACATGGGCTATCTTTATTCATTTTCTTTTCTCTCTTCTCTTTTTCTCTCTTTTCTCTTTTTTTCAGGGAGGCGGGCATCTAAGTACCTATTGTTTTAATTGCTAGGACATTTGTCCTTCTTTTACTCCCTCTTTTTTTCAATAACTTTCCTTTTTTTGCATAGCCACATGCATCCCTTGAATACAATATGATAATTGAAGAGATAGCAATAAGTACTAAGAGCAATTGAACAAAGGCTATCTTATGGGTTTATATATATCTTTGGGTGTTTGACTCCCAGTGTAGGAGAAAAACAATTTTTAGGTGGATCTAGATGGAAGTGGAAAATGTTTGCATTTACTCCTAGAGTAGGAGTAATGTATATGTGAGTGGAGTGTGCATGTGATCTTGATTTTAAAAGCATGACAAGACTCTCATAAGGTATACGACAAAGGTTGATCAACTCAATGCAAAGCAAGCAGCATGAATGGGCAAAAGTTTTCTTAATCTAAATGTTTATGATATATGACTTTGGTCGGAATTCATACTTTGTCATACAAGAGCTCATCATGTAAGATTTTATATTTTCAAAATAAATCTCTAGAACTTAGTATCGCTAGGAATAAGACAAATAACTGCTTAACCTTCATGAATCATATCAATCAATCACCTAGACTTAGCTTAAGCATATGCCTTCACAAGTTTTGGGCTCGAGTAAATTCTTATATCAAAGCAGTTATGTCCAAAACTTGGCGTAACTTAAGGTTGAAAAACTAGGCACCCGAAAGAAATTACAATAAAAAAGCGCCTATTCATCATCTCCAAGATAAAATTTTAATGTTCATCGGTTTTTTAATTAACTCTAGCCTAGACTGACTCTAAACACACTCTAATATAATTAATACTGACTAAGACTTCTTTTTATTGATTTTTAGATTTTATTTAACTAAAGACTCATAAAAGACTCGATAGACGTGGACCTTCATGTGCCCACATGTTTTTGGTATTTTATGAATATATATAACAAGTAAATTTAATAATCGCCTAGGTGTAGTCACCTGATAACTAGGGGATGCTCCTCCCCCAAACTGGATGGTTGCAATACTTGGTGTAGATGTCCTTTAGAGTGAGCTAACCAAGAGCGGACCCGGTGGGTGCCACCGATAGACTCTCTCCTTGCTATGATGTTATTCCTGCATAAATACTCTCACAAAAAGAGAAAACCAAAACTCGAGGCTCGAATTTGTTAATGGGTTAGCGGTCACCAAAGAGTAATTGATCACCTTTATGAGCTAGCTTTAATGTTGTCTAATTTAAAACAGATTTCACTTTTCTCTTATTTTTAAATTTTCTATTTATGATGCAGGAATTTAAATATGAATGCTATATTTTTGTTATTTTTATTTTATGCCACCACAAATGATGTTCCTTCGAAAAATACCATAGGGTATCCACATGGGGCTTTGTGATGCCATGAGTAATGCAGTAAATATTTTTGTTGTTTTCATATCTTTTAGTGTTAAACCAAATCATGCTACTAAATAAATTGTAAATGCATTAAATGAGATAACTACCATTCTAGCCTTATGGCTAGGGTACGAAATTTAAAGTCTACCGACAGGACTTAGATAGAGGAGAACACTTACTCAGTGGGTTCATCGTCTGAGGTAACCTCAGTCAACTCCCCGTTTCGTGGTGATGCTGTACTTGCCTCCTTCCATCTCGTTTCTGTCTCTTTTGCTTCTCTCTTTTCTGGCTCCAGCTCTTCAGTTTTATTCTCTTTCTCCCACGCTTCTAACCGTGCTGATAACTAGGGGATACTCTCCCCCAAACTAGATGTTTGCTTATGGTTGATCGTTGAAGCTGAGTGGTCCTCACAGAGGAGCTCATGCTTATAAGAGCAAGTGTTGCCTGGAATACTTCAATCTCATCACCCAAGAAGTTACTTCCTTCACACAGGGATTAGCTGTATGTCGAAAAAGTGTACTTCAAGTGATGAAGATGAAGATTTCTAGGTAAGCTGGCTCTTGGAGTCATCCTGCAGAAAGCTCTCACAAAACACCAAAACTTGTGGGACGGTATTAGGATAAAACATTAATGATTAGCCGTTTTTATAGGATTGGTTGTTGTGGAGGTTTTAAAGTATTTTTATGATTGCAGATTGCAGCAGGATGCTCAATTAATATTTTTTTGGATTTTATAGGTTTATATGCATAAAGTGCAAATGCATGATATATATATTTTTATTCTATAGGTCACCACAAGGAGAACTCCTACAGCTTTTTACGCTACAAGGGTTTCACATGGGGTTTAAAATTTTTAAGATGCATGAATGTAGCCTAATGCAAGACTATTTATTTTCTTTTGTTATTTCTATGTATTGCTAATATAAAAAAGTAATCATGCTTGAAGAGAGAATAAATCATACGATGCAAGAAAGTAAGTATAGATAACTACCGATGTTACCTCACGGTGAGGGTTTGATGTTTATAGTCCTTCGAACCGGACTTCTCCTTGCAAAGGTTCATTGAGTACTTTGAGTTGCTCTTGACGGTAAGGATTGTGGTGGTGCCTCTACTAGTGGCTCCCAATAGCGGTGCCACCTTCTTTCTCTCTATTGTAGGCGTCTCAAAGCCAATCTTATGTGCATCATTATTACTAGTTGAGAACTTTCACTTGTGGAATTTAGGGGATTGTCTCCCCACACTTTAATTGAAGTATGTTCTGCCCATAAAGACAAGGTAGAGATCAAGTGATGGGCTCTGCTGGTGGGAAAACATCAATAGAACCAAAAATTTATTCATCCTCTTACCTTGGGCACAATAAGATTGATATTATTCATATTGTTTATTCATATCACGGGTGAGAGAGCTAGAAGTATAAATATGACATTTAAACTTATGAGATAAAGAGTAAAGCTACTTAACCACTAGAGAGACTGTTCATCTTTATAATGTATCAAGAATAATAGACGAAGTACTTATAGCTTACTTGGTTAAGACTGAAATTAAGAGAATGGTGCTATGAATAAACTTAGAGAATAAATCATGTTAAGTTTAATCAGGTTGATCAAATTAAGTTGTAACTACAACATGGTTGTATTTTCATTTATTGCATACCAAGATCAAGAGGAAATTAATGACCACTTATCTTAAGATGTTACCTCTATTATTAGAGCATAATGAAGGGTAAATGAAGTTCAATGGTCTTCTTCTTTTTTTTCTTGTATCATAGGTTATTTATTAGCATTTTGTCTCGTATGTTGTACTCCTTTCTCACTCTTCAGACCTCCTGCTTCTCTCATTATGTCTTTTCTGCAAGGGGTTAGTGGACAACATATACCCAAAGAAATATACTATTTATCAAAGTATGGATGGTGTTTATCTAAGAGTTAAAGATTAATTTGTAGCTCGTGCTTTCAATGATTCATCACTATTTCAAAACCTCTCTTTTTTTCATCAATGTTAAAGCAAGGATATTATTTTAAAGCACACCCTTAACCTTAAATTGATTCTACGAATAATCTCCCCGATGATTTAAACATTTTTTATATAGGAGGGGTTAGTATATATGTACAACTAAATTCTTATATAAGTATGCTTGATTTTCATAACATTTAAATAATGTTCTAAAGCATACTTATAATAGAATAAGGAAGTTTGCAAGACTAAAGGTATTTATTCACATAGAACCAAGAATATGTATGGTGAATCATAGGAGTATTTTATTATATATATATTAGAAAGTTATGTTTGAGTATGGCATAGGGTAGAAATGACCAAGACAAATTAGCAACATGGTATGAGATGTTAATTGTAGTTACATGTTGCATGAGGCTTGGACAAACGTACCTCATATCTTCATCTTTCTAAGTAAGTGATGACGAACTTACTTGGAAGGGGAGGATTCGGGTTCATCTGTTGGTGAGAGCTTATGATCTTGCTTTGAGCAAGGCCTTTTTTTTTTCTTCGTCTTTTCACCATTCAATGAAACTATGGAAGATTACATGCTCTTCACTCATGAATATTTTTCCCCGATTAATTTGTGGTTGATGAGCTGGGGTCTATTGGAGATGTGATAATGCTCACTTGACAACTTCTTCTAAAATAGATTAAGGTTGTTCTTTCCTGCAAAATGTTAATGGACACATACCCAAGGGAATAGCAAGATTGAAATACAGGTTTTGTTGTCCATACTCTCTTTTTTTAGTGATTTTCTTCAATGCTAATCAGGATGATATATGATTTAAGATTATTTAGCATAAACTATGTCCATCGTGCTTTATGTTGTTGTTGCAATCTAGCATGGTTCAAGGCAAAGATGACTTGCAACAAAGATAAATAAATAAACATTGATAGTTCTTTGTGCGAGTTATTACCTACCTTGATTCATCTCATATGTGAATTCCTTTCTTGACTTACCCAGATTGAATTTGAGAATTCTCCTATAGGGGTTAATTTAACAAAATAACTAGTATCTACTAAAGTGTACTATCAGCTCAAGAATCAACATAGACTCATATCCAATTTTATTCAGAAAGAATTTTAACCTAAGCACCTTGCTTAATTCAAAAACCTTTTAGAAGTAAGATCAAAACACCTTATGATTTAAAAATTAAACTAGACACCATGTCTACTTTAACTTAGAAAAAACAAATCAATGCTCAATTTCAAGGATGTATGAAGATACTTCTAAACCTAAGCATACTATAGCAAATACAAGTAGCATGAAAGTACCGTAGAAGTTTATTCAAGTAGAGATAAAAAAAGCATGATTATAGTAAGTTTTTTTTATATTATTTATAAGAATGCAAGTTGGGATGGATATATGAATGGAACTAAACATGTTATAGATGAAAAATTTTTAAACTAAATGAGATAGATGTTTGGATTGTAAAAAATAAACATGTGGTGGAATGCAGAAGATAACTACTCATCAAATTTAAAGTCCATGAGCAAGACTTTCTCACTTTTATTTCATCATACTTACCATGACTCACATGCTGGAATTTGTGAGTGATGCAACATCTATGTTTCCGTCACTTGAGATATGAATTAAAGTCTTATGACGTCGACCTCTTTCTCCAACATTAGATTTGTTATGTTTCTTTTTATTTTGTGGGGGCATACCGGAAGGTCGTAAACCGGTCGTTTATTACCCTGCATAAGATATTAAAGTAGACAAACAAGGGTAATCCTGCTTGAGCAGGGGTTAATGGTTATCTTGATCACATAATTGAGTATAAGTCTATCAATGTTCTTAATTGCCTAGCTACCTTCCCCGGCAACAGCGCCAAAAATGCTTGTTGACATTTACTACCATCATTACTAAAAAGCGAGATAAATCCTACCCCTAGCAACAACGCCAGAAATGCTTGGTATATAATTAACTTGTTATTAGCAACTAGCTACTCATTTATTACTAACATTCCTAAGCATGAATTAAGTTGTCATCCTCAATTATAATGCTATGGAATAACTATAGATTTGCATGTATTCAATATGACTAGGCAGAAATAAAAGATATGAATATAATAAGAATGTGAACTAAATAAGTTCTCGCAAGTTTTACGATAATTATACCGTTGTAGCATTTTACCTAGGGAGTTCTACCAGTTGTCGATTTATATTTATACCACTGGGAAGGTCTATATGTAGGACTTATAACTATAACTTACACTATTAATATGAAAGATAAACCATAACTAGAATCCTACTCATAACAGGGATAAGTCACGTGATAAAAGATATATAATAGATAATAATGATCAGTCATCATAAATAGATAAATATCGAGAGCTCTTCTAGTCATAGTACTAGCTAGCCAATGGATAAACTCAAGAATAAATACTAAGGTAATTCAATAACTACGTCAATGAATAATTCTAATTAGTGCAATTACATCTAGCAATCATTGTTAAGTTAATCCTACATCATAATCACATGTAAAGAGGCATCAACTAATGAGGGTTTTAAGACACAAGGGTTACCTCCTTCGCGACCGTGCCCATGATAGTACTACGTACGGAGGGTGGACTACAGAGGAACCAACGCAGCTATCACCTGCGCGGACTACCACACGTCCCGGCATGTCAGGGTGCACTCGCAGATAAACAAGATATCTAGACACCACGTCTACATATTGTCTACCATCTACCCAGCGGCCGCTTGGATAAACGCTATACGAGCAATTACATGAATTCAATAAGATCAAACCAACTATCCTAGACATATAATCAAAGTATACAATGACTATTGCAATTAAGAATATATAAGAGATTAAGAACAATATTGCCTAAATCATCATATTGAATATAATAAGAGCAAAGTACTAGAACTATACCGAACTCCGTGCTCCGCATGCACGCCCGGGCCTCCTGATCCCGCCGAAGAACTAGAACTCTTCTACTTCTAATCTAACTAGGCTAAAGCTATGAACTAGAGAGGCTCTGATGAACTAGAGAAGGCTCTTGATGGATTGATCTCCAAATGACTTGATGCCTCCAGGGAGGGGGGTCTACCCCTTTATTTATAGCCCGGTGGGATCGACGTGCGCCGCAGGATCAAACCGACGTAACCAAGGGCCAAGATGACTCCTCGTAGACGGTGGAGGAAGCTTCCAGAAGGGGAGTCCAAACCCTAGCAGGGGGGCACCTGGCGGCGCCATGGTGGGGCCGGCCGGCCCCACCTAGCAGCCCCTCGGGCCCTGGTTGCCTCAGGTGTCTTCTAGAGTCTTCTCACGTCCTGTTTGTGATATTTCCGTGGCGGATAAGTTTTGTCGTAAATATGCACTTGAATCCCTCTTTTAAGCTTTTCTGGAAAAGTCCCTAGAAAATACAAAATATGCAAAACTCGTGGAAATTGTCAGTTAAAACCCTAGACTAGTGTGTAATCATGTATCCTTTTCATGTCTAAAGTACTAATAAAAGTTGACGTTAACCACCGTCAACACTTAACCCAACACACACTTTAAAGTTTAGTACAGTGCCAGCTGACAGTCAATCCACCAAAAGCAGTTGGGGAGAATATTAAGAATGACATTGCCCTTTGGTCTTTTAATCCACTGGATAAAGACAGGTCTCGCTGTACCCGTGGAAGATATGCCCGTCTGCACAAACAACAAGCGGGAAAAACCCTGAGTACGAGAAGGTACTCAGCTACACTTACCCGTCTGTCTTAAAATAAAAGACTCCAAGGAGTATGACAGGCTTTATCAGGGGATAGCTTGACTCATTTGCAAAAAAACAGTGGTAACCATTTTATAGTGATAGCTCAGCTTAATCATTCCTATTTATGCTAGGTGAGCACCTACACTAAGCATCATTATAATATATTAACCATGATTAAGCAATCAAGTAGTAACTATAATCATAACAGCTTATTTCATCATCATCTTTAACCACATTCCATAATCATTACTACGATGGCGTAGCTCAAGTCAAGTGTTCACTGTCCAGGAATGATGGCGATTCGAATCGATTACTACTGAGCTCAGGGGGTATTGCTCACACAAACCACACTCACCCGTCGGTGAGCTACAGGTCACCGTGGCACATATCCGGGAACAAACACGGTTTCGACAGGAGCCACCGTACCCAGAGGCCGCCCGACTGCCTTAGCCAGCCATGCTGGACCTCGGACTTACTCTTCGCGCCCCCGTGGTCCCCCATCTATCTCCAATACGGTGCGAACGAATCGAGAGCCGGCCTGGATAGTGTTAGGCTTCGCGGTCGGAACAGCTTATCCGGCCAGCTCAGTGTGAGGCATGCGTTCAACATGACTCGAGGAACGCGCAACGGCACGGTCCTTAATCGACACAGACGGAATCACTATGGTCCAACAGCCCCATAGGACTCCGCCCGGTCTCCAATTATCACAACCATCACCAATACCCAGATGATATCAACATAAGCCTTCCATCAATCATAAGTAACCACCTATGCTCGTGGGAGACAGGAAATCACCCGACTTTTACCGTCTAAGCAAGCTAAGCCATAAACTCGTCCTAGACTAACAAGGTATTCAAGGCAGGATAATTCAAAGATAATTTAAGGATATAATGCATCAACGGTTGCAATCAACTCCTATACTTAATGCATCAATCATAAAGCATAATTAGACTGTTAGAAAGCATAGGTAAGGAAATGCTCCCGGGCTTGCCTCGTTCGAAGTCGCTAGCACGATGGTCCGGGCACTTAGGCAATTCCTCTTCTTCCTCTCCCCACGGGGACCTCCTCGCGGTGGGGTCCTCCCCGGCTCTCCTCGATCTCCAAACCTTGGGGCTCCTCTTGTGAACCTGTATGATGCAATGCACGGTATAAACATAAAGAATGCATAGGTGCGATGCTCATAAATGAGGATGATTAGCATTTTATTTAACAGAGTAGGTGCATATCTTCTCTCTACTAACAACCTATTTCATTTACTGAATATATGCATATCTCTTCTCTAACTACTTAGAGAAGTGCATGAAGAAAGGTGGGTGCGTGAGCACACAAATACAACACATACATAAAAGAGATGTAACACTACTCATAATCCAACATAACATTTCAATATGGTACTGCATAATCATGACCAGTAAGCAAATCATAATTAAAAATGCTCAAAAGCAATTATCAAACTTATTGGAACAATTAATTTAAAGCCTTATCATTTCATCTGAATTTAAAGGCATGAACTGTGGCCTCTGTCTAAATAGTCCAGAAAAATCTACAAAAATTACAGTAGCTACATCTTGTTAAAATAGAGCCATGATAAAATTTGCATCACATTTCATAGTATACCATGGCCTACACAAAAATAAAAAGCAACAGGACAGAAAAGCACTTTAACTACTTTGCACTGTGAAAATTGTTGAACACCAGAGTTCATAATTTTCTTTGGAACTTCTTAGCACAGGAGCAGTCATAAAAAATTATCAAGTCATAATTCCTCATAAATTAATTACTATAAAATAAACAAGAAATCAACCTTTAATGCATTTAATACATAACTTAAATATTTTACACAGTAACTGCATGTCATATATTTTTCACAGAGAGTACATCATAACACAAACCTATCAAAACAAGAACCACATTTTTTCTGAGCTATATTTCATTTACTATGCATTTACTCAGTTTTTAGCATTTTAAGCAATTAAATAATTCTACACAGAAAAGTATCACCAAAAATGCATTTCACAATTTTCATAGATAGATCTACTCACAAAAAACATAGCAAAACAAGTTTCACTCAATTTGGATCACATTTGCCCGAGATATGAATTTAAAACAGTTTTTAAGATCAAATCGGAAATCATTTAAATCAAAAACCCAGGCCCAGCCGGTCCGTGGACTCGGTCCAAAGGACCAGAGTCACAAAGGCCGGGGCGGTGGGGCCATGCGGTGAGCCCTCCGGCGCAACCAGGTGGCACCGTCGTGCTCCCTCGCAATGGCGCACCCGGGCGGTGTGCTTGGTTTCGCCGGGCGACGAGCCCCTAACGGCGGCGGCCATGTGTGGCGCGGCGGCGGCGCTACAAGGTCCGCCATCTCCGTGATGGGAGACCGTGGTGAGGCGCCGCAGAGCTCTACGACTTCAAGGCGAAGCTAGCCGAGGGGTTGGTTGCCCCTATTGGGCAACCTAGAGCCCTAGCCGCGAGCGTGGCACCGCGGCGGCGCTGTGACAACGACGGCGAGGCGGCGGCGAGGCACGAGACAGCCCTAATCGGCTGAATCGAGCACGCCGGCGGTAAGCGCGAACCCTAGCGGCCCTGGTGCGCGGTGGGAAGGCGGAGAGGCAGGGAGAAGCGTCGTCGGGCGGTGGCGAAGCATGGGGTGTTTCAGCTGCCGCTGCGGTGTGTGTGTGGCGAGGGAGCAGGGTGAGCGAGTGTGGACGAGAGTGGAGAGGCGGGCGTGTCCCGTTCGGGTGACGGCCGGCCGGAGCGGCCGTTGTGGGGCCCGCTGCTTAAGCGCCCGGCGGCCACACTACGGCGGCCGAGCACGGCGAGCGCGTGGCGCCCTGGCGCTCGCCCGAGTCGGCCACGGCCACGGCGCCTTGGCGCCGCGCGCAGCCATGGGTCTTGTGGGCCGAATTCGGCCTGGCCGTTTGTGCGGGTTTGCTTTTTTTCTTTTTTTGAAATTTGAATCAAATGCAAACTGATCAAAAAGTCACTTTTTAACAAATTCAAAAGCGATTTCAGACAAAATGCCTAAAATAAAAGCTGTAGAACTTTTTGAAATGAACAACTTTTGTTTTAGAGTCAAATCAAAATTCTAAACAGATTTTGAATTACAACTGGAATTTGGAGGAAGGACTTTGAAATAAGAATTTAAAATCTTAATTCTTTTGCTTCCAAATTGCACCAAATCTTTTGCTACTATCTCTTTCTTCATGTTGGTCCACCAATATCTAGGTCTCGTGTCATGATACATCTTGTTGCTTCCAGGGTGAATGGATAGCTTAGAGAGGTGAGCTTCATCCATCATCTTGTTCTTGAGTTCACGGTCCTTCGGTATGACAAGACAATTGTCGAACCAAAGTACACCATTATCATCGAGCCTAAAATACGGGATTGGTTCCTTCTTCATTCTTTCTTTGAGGTAATAGATACCAGGATTAGTCTTTTGGCCTTCAATGATCTGTTGATCTAGGGAACACTGAACTTGGATATTGTACAAGACTACAGGATGCAACAGATTGAACCTATCTTCAAACAACGACTCTACAGCATGGTGATGTGACTTGCGGCTCAAAGCATCTACAACTACGTTTGCCTTGCCAGGGTGATAGTGTACTTGCAAGTTGTAGTCCTTGATCAGCTCGAACCATCTTCGCTGTCTCATATTGAGTTCAGGCTGAGTAAAGATATACTTAAGACTTTTGTGATCGGTGCAGATATTGCATACATTTTCCAGCAGGTGATGCCTCCAAATCTTCAATACATGCACAACTGTGGCTAACTCTAAATCATGCGTTGGATAGTTGCCTTCATGTTTCCTCAGCTGACATGAAGCATAAGCAATGACTCGGCCATCTTGCATTAACACACAACCCAAACCAATCTTCGATGCATCGCAATACACATCAAAAGGCTTCTCGATATCTGGCTGTGCCAGAACAGGGGCAGTGGTTAGCAACTCTCGTAAGGTGCGAAAAGCTGTCTCACACTCCTCTATCCAGACAAACTTATGATCTTTTTGTAGCAGACTTATCATCGGCTTGGCAATCTTAGAGAAATCTGGGATGAAACGGCGATAATACCCTGTCATTCCAAGAAAACTCCGAATCTCGTGAACTGACGTCGGTGACTTCTAGTCCATAACTTCCTGTACCTTGCTTGGATTAACTGAGATACCATTTTCAGAGATGATATGACCAAGGAAAGTAACTTTCTTTAGCCAAAACTCGCACTTGCTAAACTTGGCATACAGCTTATGCTCTCTAAGTCTGGTTAACACAACCCTCAAATACCGAGCATGCTCTTCTTCATTCGCAGAGTAAACCAGAATATCATCCAAGAATGCAATCACAAACTTATCCAATTCTAGCATAAAAATAGAATTCATTAGATACATGAAGTATGCAGGAGCATTCGTCAAGCCAAAAGACATAACGAGATACTCATACAACCCGTATCTAGTAACGAACGCAGTTTTATGCACGTCTGACGGGCGAATCTTGATTTGATGGTACCCTAATCTCAAGTAAATCTTGGAGAACACCTTGGCCTTGGATAGCTGATCGAACAAAATATCGATTCTCAGAAGAGGATACTTGTTCTTAACGGTCACGGCGTTGAGTGGCCGATAATCAACACACAGCCTCAAAGACTGATCTTTCTTCTTCACAAACAGAGCAGGACAACCCCACTCAGAAGTACTTGGTCTCATGAAACCCAACTTGTTAAGCTTATACAACTGCTTCTTCAACTCTGCTAACTCATTGGGTGGCATACGGTAACGTCTCTTGGATATCGGTGCTGTACCAGGTAGAAGGTCGATTGCAAACTCAATCTTCCTATCAGGCGGTAACCCAGGCAACTCTTTAGGAAATACATCAGGAAACTCACAAACCACCGGGATCTCAGAAAGGGAAGAAGCTTGAATAGCGTAGGTTAACTTGGACATGTCTGCTACCCGAGGCAATAACACTTGGAAAGTGCCATCACCCTCAGGGTCCTTCAGGGTAATTGTTCTATTTGCTGTATCAATCACTACATGCTTATCCTTCATCCAATTCATTCCTAGGATAACATCCAATGTTAAACTGGGCATGACTACCAAATTGATTCTATATCTCTTGCTGCCCATCATAAGGACTGCATCCTCAAGCAACTGATTAGATATGACTTCCACACCGGCGGAACTTATACGGTATCCATACTCTAGCTGCTTATGCTCTAACTCATGTGATCTTGCACATGCTTGACTCATGAAAGAATGCGATGATCCAGAATCAAACAAAACAACTGCAGGATGTTGGTTGATCAGAAACGTACTGTTGACGGCCATTATTGCATAAATATATCCGCCAACTAGCCTTGAAAAGAAGACAATCGAGAACACCAAACTAGACATAGGGCTTACACTGACCAAATTCCACGAGTTTTGGTGTTTCATTATTTCTGCAGGCGTAAACCGGAAAAGACGCAACATAAGAGTTTATCGGAGCAAGAAATTGGAAAACGGAATCCACGGCAATGCAGGAAGGATCTAGAAGGAACGAGAAGGCACCACGCCGAGCCGGTGGCCCGGGGGAGACCAGGCCAAACCGGCCGGTCTGGGCCTGGACCGGCCGGTCTGGGTGTTGGTATTTCTTATGCACAACTAAAATATAAAGGATTCCGCAAGCGCACAAAAAACCATTGTAGCATTTTACCGGGAGTATTCCAGGTATCGTTATTTATATTTTACCACTGGGAAACAATGGAATAAGACATTGATAGTTCACCATCATATATCTACTAACTTAATACACCAACTAGACTAAAGTAGGGGGTAAATGATAGATGATAGGAATTATGTATATATGACACACACTGGAGAATTCTATGATAAGTAAATAGATAGCTAAAGTGAGAGGACAACGGGAGAGTTCAAGGTTTCTAAATACTTCTCTATTATTTGGGTTCTATAATAACTGATTTATGGAAGGTAAAGCAATCACACAATAACACTTCGGGACATCAGAACACTAGTCACGGAAAGGGGTGAGAAAGGGACTAGGAAGCTCCGACTACGGTCCTACAAACACCAACCCTAACATGGTGGAATACGCCGGCCGTCGTGGCTGTCACCACCGGGGCTACCACAACTATATGTTGGACTGGGTGCAATCTCAGATAATATATAGCCTAGACTCCACGTCTACACTACCAATTACTACCCTAGTCACAATTAATAACTAGAGCACCCGATACGGGCGGAGATCCTATGCTAAAGTATAACAACTATACTAACCAATTAAATGTAATGCATAAAAGTAAATAGAGAAGATAAAATATATTAAAGCATAAGTCTTACAAAGAATAAATACAAAGACATACCAAAACTCTGATGACTCTTCCGAAGACTCCTCTGGAACCCGGGCGTAGCGCCGCTTTCCCTAACTCTCAACTAGAACTATATTGGAAAGTCTAGCCCTAATTCTCTAGAGATGAGAGGTCATCCATTCGACGGACGCCTCTACATCTCCAATAATGTGGTGCCCTCACGTCTACACTACCAATTACTACCCTAGTCACAATTAATAACTAGAGCACCCGATACGGGCGGAGATCCTATGCTAAAGTATAACAACTATACTAACCAATTAAATGTAATGCATAAAAAGTAAATATAGAAGATAAAATATATTAAAGCATAAGTCTTACAAAGAATAAATACAAAGACATACCAAAACTCTCGATGACTCTTCCGAAGACTCCTCCGAACCCCGGCGTAGCGCCGCTCTCCCCCTAACTCTCAACTAGAACTACATTGGAAAGTCTAACCCTAATTCTCTAGAGATGAGAGGTCATCCATTCGAGGGACGCCTCTACATCTCCAATAATGTGGTGCCCTCGGGGAGGGGGTCTACCTCTTTATTTATAGTCTAGAAAAGCCTCCACCTCTTCTAGACACAGGCGATGTGGGACTAATTCGACTTCGGCAATAGTGGAGATACACACCCTAAGGCGGTAGGAGGCCCTCCGTCAAAGCGGGCCCCGAATGGGCTCTGTGGAGCGCCGGCCAGCCCCGGGGTGGGGCCGGGCGGCCCCACCATGTAGCAGGTGGGCCCCACCTTCGGTACGTCATCTTCTGGTGCCTTCTAGAGTCTTCTAGTGTTGGTTTCGATGTAGAATTGATATCTTTTGACTCCGGACTCCGAATATAGCAAATGATGTGTCCGTTTTAATCGTCTCGACGAGCCCGTCGCAATGGTGTAGTCTAATTCATCATTTAAGATACTTTTATTCTATGCAAAATTAGATATACCTGTAAAACGATCGAGAACAACACAACTCGTGGAACTCATTAGAATCAAACCCTACAACTATGCTTTATGGTTGATATCATGTTATATTGAGCATTATTTGATGGTATAAAATAGGTGTTAAGGACCGTCAACAAGTTCCCCCAAGCTTACCCTTTGCTAGTCCCTTAGCAAAGCCTAACTACTAAATTTGGATCAGGAGTTGCTACAATGCTTTCACTTCTCAAAAGTACACATGCTTTCAAACTAAAATTCTCTCTTGAATTAGACAAAACTGCTCTAACTTTCAAACTTACCCATGTTACCATTAACTATGGAGCTTTTCAACTTTCATGTGAGTCTTGAGTAATTGAAAGATAGAACAATCAAGTTAAGCACTACGTCTCAAATTCTTCACTCAACCAATATTCTAGAGTTTTTACAAGTTTTTGAAATAAAACTCAGAGCTTAATTGTATGACACCCTCAAGTCTCTTAATATGTGGTATTTATGGATCTCACTTGAGGCATTTATGTTATCATGCCCTGCTGTGACTAATGATTATAGTGGAGCTCATAGGAGTGGCATTAAACAAGGATGAGCATACTTGCAATTCATATATTGTAAAGTCAAACAATGGATCCAAAGAGAGTCAAGTCATACAATCAAACCAAGATGTGCATATGTATGGAGTATGGTGGATAGGTGTATATATGGTATTTAGTGGCTAATCCTAATTCTACTTTTGCTCCTTGAAATAAATCTCTCTCTTGGACTTAGAACTTCCATAGGAAAACATGGGCTATCTTTATTCTTTTTCTTCTTTCTCTCTTTTTTTTCTTTTCTTTTTTTATTCAGGGAGGCGAGAATATAAATACCAACTATTGGACACTTGTCCATTTTTTTACTCCCTCTTTTCTTCTTCTTTTTTTAATACCTTTTATTTTGCATAGCCACATGCATCCTTTGAATACAATAAATGATTGGAGAGATAACAATAAGAACGTAGAGCATTAAACAAGGGGTTGTCCTATAGGGTATAGTTTTGGTTGTTTACTCCCAGTGTAGGAGAAAAATATTTTTAAGGTAGATCTGGATAAAAGTGGAAAATGATTGCGCTTACTCCCAGAGTAGGAGCAATGCATAGTAGGTGGAGTGTGTAAGTGATCTTGATTTTAAAAGCATGACAAGACTCTCATAAGGTATACAACAAAGGTTGATCTGAACTCAATGCAGAGCAAGCAAAGTATAAATGAACAGAGGTTTTCCTATTCTAAATGTATATAATATATGGCTTTGGTAGGAATTCAAACTTTGTCATACAAGAGCTCATCATGTAAGATTTTTAGTTTTTAAAAGATAAATCTCTAGAACTTAGTATCGTTAGGAATAAGATAAATAGTAACTTAGATTTTCTCATATCATATCCATCAATTACCTAGACTTAGCTCAAGCATATGCCTCCACAAGTTTTAGGTTCAGAGTAAATTCTTATATCAAAATAGTCATATCCAAAACTCAGGAGAATTTAAGGTTGAAAACTAGGCACTTAAAAGGAATTACGACAGAGCAACTATTCATCATCTCCAAGACAAAATTTTATGGATCTTTAGTTTTTATTTGACTCTTAATAAACACACTTTACGATCACACCCTAATAATTAAACCATCTTTATTTGATTTTAATCATTATTTATCTTTTTATTTCTTTTAGACTAATGGACTCATAAGAGACTCTACAGACGTGGACCTTCATGTGCCCATATATTTTTGGTATTTTATGACTATAAGATAGACTCGATAATCGCATAGGTATACTTACCTGATAACTAGAGGATGCTCTCCTCCAAGCTAGATGTTGTCGTAGTTGAACATTAAAGCTGAGTGGTGCTCATAGAGGAGCTCATACTTATAAGAGCAAGTGTTGCTAGGAATACTTCAATCTCATCACTCAAGAAGTTACTTTCTTCACACAGAGGTCAGCTGTGTGTCGAGAGATGTGCTTCGAGTGATGAAGATGAAGATTCCTGGGTGAGGTGGCTCTTGGAGTCATCCTGCAGAAAACTCTCACAAAACACCAAAACTCGTGGAACGGTATTAGGATAAAACATTAGTGGTTAGCCGTTTTAGAGGATTGGATGTTGTGGAGGTTTTAAAGTATGTTTATGATAACAAAGATTACAGCAGGATGCTCAATTAATATTTTTAGATTTTATAGGTTTATATGCAGAAAGTACAAATGCATGATATGTATTTTTATTTTGTAAGCCACCACAGTGAGAACTCCTATAACTTTTACGTTACAAGGGTTTCATATGGGGCTTAATTAATTTTTTTAAGATGCATGATCCGCAACCTAATGCATATCTATTTATTTTTATTATTTTCTATGTAATACTAATGTAGAAAAGTAAATATGGTTATGAGAAAATAAATCTTGCAATGTAAGAAAGTAAATATGAATAACTACCGATGTTACCTCACGGCGATGGTTCGATGTTTTGAGTCCTCCGAACTGGACTCCTTCTTGCGAGTAGTTCATTGATCAAGTACTTCAGTTTGCTTCTAAGGATGAGGATTGAGGTGGTGTCTCCACTAGTGGCATTTCCAATGGTGGTGCCACCTTCTTCCTTTCTTTTCGTTAGCATCTCAAAGCCAATCTTATGTGCATCCTTGTTACTAGTTTAGAACTCCCACTTGTAGAATTTGGGGAATCTCCCCACACTTTGCTTGAAGTGGGTTCTTTAATATGTTACCTTTACTACTGGAGCATGATAACACCATGTGGTAGAAGGTAGATGAATTTCAATGGTCTTTTCCTTTCTTGCATTTTGAGTTGATCATTAGCATCTTGTCTCTTATGTTGTACTTCTTTCTCACTCCTTTAAACTTTTGCTTCTCTCATTATTTCTTCTCAAGAAGGGATTAGTAGACAACACATACCCGAAGGAATATACTATCTATTTAAAGTGTGGATAGTGTTTGCCAAGTAGTTAAAGATTAATGTATAGCTCATGTTTTAAATGATTCACCATTACTTCAAATTTTCCAACAAGGTTAAGGCGAAGATATAATTTTGAAGAATACCTCTAATCTTGATTTGATTCTATGAAATCTCCTAATATGATTTAAATATTTTTATACAGGAGAGGATAGTCTATATATACAGCCACATTCTTATACAAATATGCTTTGATGTTATAATATTTAAGTAATATTCTAAAGCATACTCATAATAGAATAAGAAAGTTCAAAAGACTAAAGATATTTATTCGAATAGAACCAAGAATATGTAGGTGAACCAAATTATTTTAAGTTTTAGCAAATTAAGCATGACATAAGGTATGGATTAACAATGTGGTATAAGATATTGAATATAGTTTAAAGTTGCATGAGGCTTAGGTAAACATACATTATGTCTTGCAAGATGATTGGTCCACTATCATGGTAAAGTGTAGAAGGCGTTGAAATGTTCTTTCATCTATTTCTTTCTATCTTAGTCCTTTCTATACACTTTTTCTCCTTTCTTCGTTTTAAACCATGATCAGACATTTATTCTTTTTTCTTCCCTGCATAAATATTAGTGGACACATACCCGAAGGATTGCAACAAGTTTGGCATATGGGTTATGATCCATATAATTTATGCGAATTTTATCTATGCTAATGAAAGGAT
Source organism: Chrysopogon serrulatus (assembly GCA_015844335.1). Classification (NCBI taxonomy): domain Eukaryota; kingdom Viridiplantae; phylum Streptophyta; class Magnoliopsida; order Poales; family Poaceae; genus Chrysopogon; species Chrysopogon serrulatus. The sequence goes on along the minus strand of JADLZL010000397.1, from coordinate 215,262 downwards.
GGACTTTTAGGATTACTTTAGCATAGATTTCTTCTAACAAATGTTATTGGTGGCTGCACTTTTATACGGTTCAAGGCAAAGGTAACTTGCGATAAAAGATTAAGTGAATAAACTTTGATACTTACTACTCTTCCATGGAGAATGAGCTGTGTCTTCCTTTTGTGCAAAGTTATTGGACTTCATCACATGCCTTGATTCATCTCTCGATGTGAGTTCATCTCTTGACTTACCCGAATTGAATTTAGGAGTTTCCTGCATGGATTAGTCCAACAAAATATCCAAAGGTCTACTAAAACATACTTTCGGTTCAAAAATCAACCTAGACACCACGTCTAATTTGATTTAGAAAGATATTTTAACCTAAGCACCACGCTTAATTTAAAAGCCTTTGGAATTGAGATCACCACTCCTAAACTAAGCACCATGCTTCATTTAAAAGATGTATGAATATACTCCAAACCTAAGCATACTATAGCAAACAAGGTAGCATGAGAGCATATAGAGATTTACTCAAATAGAGATGAAAGCATGATCATGTATGGTGAGAGTATTTTTTTTTTTCATTTTTTTAAGTAGAGATGCAAGTGACATACATATGTGCAAGAAACTAAACATGCTATGGATTTGATATGCGATGGAGTAAATGCATAGATTATTCAAAGTAAACATGCAATAGAATGCAACAGGATAACTACTCATTAAATTTAAAGTCTATGAGCAAGACTTTCTCACCTTTCTTGATCATACTTACCATGAATCATAACGGTATTTGTGATTAGTGTAGCGTCTTTATTCATCACATGTGATGAACCTGTGAGATGGCAGGGTTTTATTGTTGATGGATCATGAATGTTTGGGCACCCTGAGTTCTTCAATATCTCCCTTATCTTGTTTTTGTGGAATTTTGCCGGAAGATTGAAACAGTTGATATCCTCGCTTATTCCACAACTCAACAAAATAGGGGTAATCCTACTAAAGCTAGTGACGAACTTGATTAGCGGACAACAAGATCAATATCAAAATCTTTACGCCAATTGTCTCCCCGACAACGGCGCCAAAAATGCTTGTCGGTATTTCTTATGCACAACTAAAATATAAAGGATTCCGCAAGCGCCGTAAAAACCATTGTAGCATTTTACCGAGTATTCCGGTATCGTTATTTATATTTTACCACTTGGGAAACAATGGAATAAGACATTGATAGTTCACCATCATGTATCTACTAACTTAATACACCAACTAGACTAAAGTAGGGGGTAAATGATAGATGATAGGAATTATGTATATATGACACACACTGGAGAATTCTATGATAAGTAAATAGATAGCTAAAGTGAGAGGACAACGGGAGAGTTCAAGGTTCTTAAATACTTCTCTATTACTTGGGTTCTATAATAACTGATTTATGGAAGGTAAAGCAATCACACAATAACACTTCGGGACATCGAAACACTAGTCACGAGAAAGTGGTGAGAAAGGGACTAGGAAGCTCCGACTACGGTCCTACAAATACCAACCCTAACATGGTGGAATACGCCGGCCGTCCGTGGGGCTGTCACCACACAGGGCTACCACAACTATATGTTGGACTGGGTGCAATCTCGGGTAATATATAGCCTAGACTCCACGTCTACACTACCAATTACTACCCTAGTCACAATTAATAACTAGAGCACCCGATACGGGCGGAGATCCTGTGCTAAAGTATAACAACTATACTAACCAATTAAATGTAATGCATAAAAGTAAATAGAGAAGATAAAATATATTAAAGCATAAGTCTTACAAAGAATAAATACAAAGACATACCAAAACTCATCGATGACTCTTCCGAAGACTCCTCCCGGAACCCTGGACGTAGCACCGCTCTCCCTAACTCTCAACTAGAACTACATTGGAAAGTCTAGCCCTAATTCTCTAGAGATGAGAGGTCATCCATTCGAGGGACGCCTCTACATCTCCAATAATGTGGTGCCCTCAGAGAGGGGGGTCTACCTCTTTATTTATAGTCTAGAAAAGCCTCCACCTCTTCTAGACCGGGCGATGTGGGACTAATTCGACTTCGGCAATAGTGGAGATACAAACCCTAAGGCGGTAGGAGGCCCTCCGTCAAAGCGGGCCCCGAATGGGCTCGTGGAGCCCCGGGCGGCCCCGCGGTGGGGCGGGCGGCCCCACCCGTAGCAGTGGGCCCCACCTTCGATGCGTCATCTTCTCGGTGCCTTCTAGAGTCTTCTAGTGTTGGTTTCGATGTAGAATTGATATCTTTTGACTCCGGACTCCGAATATAGAAAATGATGTGTCCGTTTCGATCGTCTCGATGAGCCCGTCGCAATGGTGTAGTCTAATTCATTATTTAAGATACTTTTATTCTGTGTAAAATTAGATATACCTACAAAACGATCGAGAACAACACAACTCGTGGAACTCATTAGAATCAAACCCTACAACTATGCTTTATGGTTGATATCATGTTATATTGAGCATTATTTGATGGTATAAAATAGGCGTTAAGGACCGTCAACACTGGGCCAGGCTCCCCTCGGGGTCCGGTTCGCCCGGTTCGCTCCACCGCCTTTGAAGATCAATCTCAGCCGCCCGTCAATGTCGGTTTGATCCGATGGCTCACGATCATCGCCCAGGGCTATAAAAGGAGAGGCACACCCACCTGGGAGGAGAGCCCAGAAACCCTAATTCATTATTTCCTCTCTTGAGAGAGAGCGAAGGGTTCCATCCTCAGAGAATTAGATTAGAACTCCAATACTTCAAGTTCTAGTTAGGCATTAGCTAGCAAGGTTTCAGTAGAGTTGAGCTACGCTCAGGATTCTGGAGTCGTCATCCAGGAGGCTGGTATAGCTTTGTATCCCTCTTTATTTATGACTTTGTTCTTAATTATTATGTTTCAGTTTATTAAGCTCCTAGTTTATTCTAGTGTTTTGCTTGATATAGTATTGATTGATGATGAATTATTTCATATGATCGTAAAGCGCTTAGCTCATTACTCGAGTGGGTTAAGTGGTAGTAATTATGTAAGCATGGTGCTTAGAAATGCTCTACCTACGAATGCACCATGTAGGCCGGGTTCGGTGGTCGATCGCGGGTGTGACATTCCTGTTGAGTCCTATGTATTCCATCCCCCGTCTATAAGATTAGCAGAACGCTATTGCGAAGGAGGGGAGTGTTCTATTCACAAACCTCCCTAGTAATGTTCCTTGTGAGTAATTTAGAGTCATCAATACTATAGATGAAAGTAACATGCTAGAGTAGATGCAAAGACAATAATTCTGACACTACATAAGAATTCAATCTCTTAACTAATCTCCTGTTTTTGCCTTGCTATATTAGAGAGTTTCTATTTCTATCTCTGAGGGATTTATCATTGCCCTGCACTTATCATATACATATCTATGTGGCTTACCCCTGTATAAGCATGTCCTTGTCATGTGGATTCTATCTAAGTATGTATACACATCAATATTCTCTAGCTGTCCTTTCCCATGGGATTAAATAAATTCGACAATTGGGTTCACTCCCAATAAAATGCTACAATGGTATTTTATCTGTGCGCTTGCGGATACTCATTTATATTTAAGATAGTTGCATGATTTAATACCACACCTCTTATGTCGCTGCTGGGGATGACAACCCGGTGTAATTGCATGGTGGCTTAAGAGGTGTCAACACGTACCCGCTGTGACTAGTTTCCCTTCAGGAATCTCATCTATAGTTGTATGATGCACTCGAGCTTGGTAGGTAGTCTGCTTCTTGGGATAGGGGCAGTACTTAGCAAAGTGCCCCATCTAATTGCAGTTGAAGCACGGGCCCCTCACGGCTGGTGCTGCTGCTGTGGAGCCACCTGCCTTGGCACGAGCCTGAGGTGCGGGAGGCCGGTATGTCTTCTGGTTCTTCGGAGGTGGTGGTGTAGTGGAATTCCTTCTTGGAGTTGGTGCTCGGAACCTAGAACCTTGTGCCGGAGGACGATACTGAAGACGATTCGCCATAGGAGCCCTGTACAGAGAAGATCCTGCCTCAAAGCTTCTCTTGCGATTCTTCGAGGCAGCATGAAGGTTGTTGTTGTTCTCTTGGGTTAAGCAGTCACTAACTAGCTCATTGAAGGTGAGACTGTGGTTGATGCCCATTGTCTTTGCCATTTTAGTATTGAGGCCTCTCTTGAAACTAGCAATTTTCTTCTCTTCAGTATCAACATAGCCAGGAGCATAGCGGGACAAGTTGTTGAACTCATAGAGATACTCAGTCATAGTTTTGCTGCCCTGTGTAAGCTTCATGAACTCTGATATTTTTATAGCCATCAACCCAGGGGGAACATAGGTGCTGCGGAACACCCGAGTAAACTGGTCCCACGTGATAGGAGCGTTGGGTGGGACGGTGGTGCGCTGATGAGACCACTAGATTCCAGCTGGCCCCTAAAGTTGATGAGCCCCATACTCAACCTTCAATGATTCAGTCATACGAAGAAGACGGAACTTATCTTCCATGGTGTTAATCCATTCAAGAGCTTCCAGAGGTTCTTTAGCTTGCAAAAATTTTGGTGGGTCAGTGTCGAGGAAATCCTTAAAAGTGCTATACTGGTTGACATGTTGATCACGATGGCCTCCACGGCTAGTGTTGGCCGCGATATCGCGCAACGTAGCTTTCATGTTGCGTTGACTACCAAGGAACTGCTGAAACAGCTGCTCCGCGGTCAACGGTGGGGGTGGTGGTGGTGGTAGATCAGTCCTAGGGTTTCCACCGTTGCTTCCGTTTCCTCCATTGCCACCGTCTCCACCGTTACCTCCACTAGCAGCAGTGCCCTCATCAATCACATTGCCACTAGCTGTGCGGCGTGTTCCCACCATCTGTATATTTCGGCAACAAGCAATTATTAGGTGATGTTACAACATTGTAAGCGAATGTAATAGTTATGTCAATGAATTATTGGAAGAAAATAAATTCATTCAACAACACAAAGGCACAAAGATTCATTTCCACAATTCATAACATCACTAATCATATTACTCAAGAGCATTATCCATGGCATACAATATCCAAAATTGCCAGCATACATACACTGGACTTTAGGCGCTCGGGTAGCACCACATACATGAAGATCCAGCACATGAGTCACACATCTCATAAAGGGTTACATGACGACAACAAAAGAAGCCAAAAGCGCATCTAAGACTAGAGATGAAGCTACTAGCCTACTTGTGCTCGCTCTCTACGTCAGACACGGCGTCAAGGACGTCAGCGTCTCCTGCAAGTGCGGGTGCAGGTGCTGGTGGAAGGTCGGCGTCCTCCTCTCCGCCGTCAGCAGCGACATCCCCGGGCTCCATCTCTACAGCTCTAGGCTGGTGGTAGGGGTGAAGCTGGTTGTACATCTGGTGGTACTCCTCGTGCAGCTGCTCGATGTAGTAATCTCTGTCAAAGAGCACATGCTCCAGCTGGTGCACCTCGTACCGGGCTTTATTCCTCTCCATTACCAGACGTCCCATCATGCGGTCACTGTTCCTTTCGCCCTCTCTCAGGCAATCAACCTGAGCACATAGGCGGTTGATCTCATGACCTGCTGCCTCCTCCCTATTCAGGGCATGATCTCTGTCAGCTGCGATGTTGGTCAACTGCTCCTCTAACTGCTGAACCTGAGTTGCATGCCTCCTTTCCATCTTCCTCATATCCTTCTGCATAGCCCTATTCCAGTCACCCACCTTGTGTAGAGCCGACTGGGTGGCATCATAGGTCTTCATCATAGCATACATCGCGCTCATAGCAGCGTTGTCGCTATCCTCAATCTCATCTATCCCCGGCCAGCGAGACATGTTGGGCGACTGCTCCCAAGCTGTATCTAAGGGATCACCCCCCGAAAAAACTCCTGCTAGAGCCTGTGCCAAACTCAGTGGAAAGGTGTCCATGATGGAGCGCAGGACAAAGAACGCGGCTCTGCTAGCGCCCTCCTGAGGTGTGACCCCGTTGGCCCTGATGCGCCAACCGGTCCACTCCGAGTCCTCAGCCAAAGGTGGAACTGTCACCTCCACGTGTATCATCTCATCTCCATTGTTGGGCTCCTGAGTCACCCAAGAATAGACAGGCCTCTGCTCCTCTGTATAGCCAACGTGGCTAAGCACCCTCCGTAGTGTGGGCGTGCCAAACTCCCCTAGAAAGTGGTCCTCTCTGATAACCGTGCGAGGAGCAAGCTGTCGGCGAGGTGCCCTGCCTCCAGTGGACTTGCGTGCAGTTTGCTTCGTATGGGCCATCTGTTGGAAATTTACCCCGAGTGAGACAGATGATTAATTATCAAATTTTTATTTAACAGGAATAATCAATTTATAAGGAAAGAATAAATGCAATGACATGGGATGAACAATCATGATGTATGCACAAACATAGGTTCTCACAAACTTAGTAAAAATAACTTCTAGAGGTATAAGCGGTGGCATACAATATTCTCTCATAGCGTATAACTAAACGTTCTACACAAATCGCTGTTATGTACCTGCAGAAAATCCACTTTAGCCCATCCCAACAGTATGAATATAATGCATTACAGGAATGTAAAGATTAAATACTCACACATACGTGCATTCCCAAATACACGCACATGTAGTACAACTACCCGATCCTTGTCCTCATGACGGCATTGTCTCAACAGACGGCACAACCCACAATTAAACACATTGGTAAATACATGGTTTTTGACATGTAAGTACTTCCAGCATCACACTAGCACTCCCTTAGATCACCGGTTGGACAAATATGCTATCACAACTCACACTTACCGAGGCGTAGAGGCTTTTGAACCATACATTTTCATTCAAGCGAATGGCACCCATACAATTACCTTGTTACATGGGCAACAGTGAAAAGAAAATATGATGCAAGCCCCAAGTCAGTACTTAAATAGCCACCTAGTGTCCTTGATTGAGCATAAAGGATATGACCACTGGCATACTCTTAATTTGCAATTAGATTTTTCTCGAAAGACTTATAGATCTATAAGTTAAAAATTCAGTTTTGAAACCAAATTCTTTTGTTTTAAATACACATATGAACAGTAATCGCTAAACCTGGCTCTGATGCTAGCTGTAACAGAACCGCCCAATTTATAAAAGCATAAGTGCAAAAACCACTCACCACGCAAGTAATTAGCACACTTAAGCCCTTATAAACCCGGTAGTCCAGAAATCTCAAAGGATTTCAAACCAACATCAGAGTGCAGAAATTAAAGTTATTATAAACCAAGTCTCTAATTCAAGTAGCGAAAAACAAAGTAGTTTTAAAAGCTCAACCCAACACACACTTTAAAGTTTAGTACAGTACCAGCTGACAGTCAATCCTCCAAAAGCAGTTGGGGAGGATATTAAGAATGACCTTGCCCTTTGGTCTTTTAATCCACTGGATAAAGACAGGTCTCGCAGTACCCGTGGAAGGTATGCCCGTCTGCACAAACAACAAGCAGGAAAAACCCTAAGTACGAGAAGGTACTCAGCTACACTTACCCGTCTGACTTAAAATAAAAGACTCCAAGGAGTATGACAGGCTTTATCAGGGGATAGCTTGACTCATTTACGGAAAAGCAGTGGTAACCATTTTATAGTGACAACTCAGCTTAATCATTCCTATTTATGCTAGGTGAGCACCTACACTAAGTATCATTATAATATATTAACCATGATTAAGCAATCAAGTAGTAACTATAATCATAACAGCTTATTTCATCATCATCTTTAACCACATTCCATAATCATTACTACGATGGCGTAGCTCAAGTCAAGTGTTCACTGTCCAGGAACGATGGCGATTCGAATCGATTACTACTGAGCTCAGGGGGTATTCCTCACACAAACTACACTCACCCATCGGTGAGCTACAGGTCACTGTGGTACATATCCGGGAACAAACGCGGTTTCGACAGGAACCACCGTACCCAGGGGCCGCCTGACTGCCTTAGCCAGCCATGCTGGACCTCGGACTTAGTCTTCGCGCCCCCGTGCTCCCCTATCCATCTCCAATACGGTGCGAACAGATCGAGAGCCGGCCTGGATAGTGTTAGGCTTCGCGGTCGGAACGGCTTATCCGGCCAGCTAAGTGTGAGGCATGCGTTCAATATGACTCGAGGGACGCGCAACGGCACGGTCCTTAATCGACACAGACGAAATCACTATGGTCCAACAACCCCATAAGACTCCGGCCAGTCTCCAGTTATCACAACCATCACCAATACCCAGATGATATCAACATAAGCCTTCCATCAATCATAAGTAACCACCTATGCTCGCGGGAGATAGGAAATCACCCGACTTTTACCGTCTAAGCAAGCTAAGCCATAAACTCATCCTAGACTAACAAGGTAATTCAAGGCAGGATAATTCAAAGATAATTCAAGGATATAATGCATCAACGGTTGCAATCAACTCCTATACTTAATGCATCAATCATAAATCATAATTAGACTGTTAGAAAGCATAGGTAAGAAAATGCTCCGGGGCTTGCCTCGTTCGAAGTCACTAGCACGATGGTCCGGGCACTCAGGCAATTCCTCTTCTTCCTCTCCTACGGGGACCTCCTGCGGCTGGTCCTCCTGCAGGCTCTCCTCGATCTCCAAACCTTGGGGCTCCTCCTGCGAACCTGTATGATGCAATGCACGGTATAAACATAAAGAATGCATAGGTGCGATGCTCATGAATGAGGATGATTAGCATTTTATTTAATAGAGTAGGTGCATATCTCCTCTCTACTAACAACCTATTTCATTTACTGAGTATGTGCATATCTCTTCTCTAACTACTTAGAGAAGTGCATGGAGAAAGGTGGGTGCGTGAGCGCACACACACAACACATACATAAAAGAGATGTAACACTACTCATAATCCAACATAACATTTTAATATGGTACTGCATAATCATGACCAGTAAGCATATCATAATTAAAAGTGCTCAAAAGCAATTATCAAACTTATTGGAACAATTAATTTAAAGCCTTATCATTTCATGTGAATTTAAAGGCATGAACTGTGACCTCTGTCTAAACAGTCCAAAAAAATCTACAAAAATTATAGTAGCTACATCTTGTTAAAATAGAGCCATGATAAAATTTGTATCACATTTCATAACATATCATGGCCTACACAAAAATAACAAGCAACAGGACAGAAAAGCACTTTTAACTACTTTGCACTGTGAAAAGTATTGAACAACAGAGTTCATAATTTTCTTTGGAACTCCTTAGCACAAGAGCAGTCATAAAAATTATCAAGCCATAATTCCTCATAAATTAATTACTATAAAATAAACAAGAAATCAGCCTTTAATGCATTTAATACATAACTTAAATATTTTACACAAGAAACTGCATGTCATATATTTTTCATAGAGATTACATCACAACACAAACCTAACGAAAACAAGAACCACATTTTTTTGAGCTATATTTCATTTACTATGCATTTACATAGTTTTTAGCATTTTAAGCAATTAAATAATTCTACACAGAAAAGTGTCACCAAAAATGCATTTCATAATTTTCACAGATAGATCTACTCACAAGAAACCTAGCAAAACAAGTTTTACTCAATTTGAATCACATTTGCCCGAGATATGAATTTAAAACGGTTTAAGATCAAATCTGCAAATCATTTAAATCAAAAACCGGGCCCAGCCGGTCCATGGGCTCGGTCCAGTGGACCAGAGTCACAGGCGGCCGGGGCCGCTGGTCCATGGCCCCACCGGCCAGCACCGAAAGGGAGTGGGAGGGTGCACCGGCGGCGCTTAGCGCCGGCGGTGAGCCCTCCTACGCAACCCGATGGCACCGCCGTGCTCCGCAGCGGTAGGCGCACCCAGCGGTGTGCTTGGTTTCGCCGGGCGACGAGCCCTAACGGCGGCGACCATGTGCGGCGGCGAGCGGCGGCGCTATGTTGGCGTCCGCCATCTCCGTGACGGGAGACCGCGGGCGGCGGCAGAGCTCTGCATGGCTCAAGGCGAAGTTAGCGAGGGGTTGGTTGCCCTATTGGGCAACCCAGAGCCCCAGGCTGCGAGCGTGAGCGGCAGCGGCGCTGTGACAACGACGGCGAGGTGGCGGCGAGGCGGAGATAGCCCTAATCGGGCCGAATCGGCATGCCCGGCGTAAGCGCAACCCTAGTGGCCCCGGCGCGCGGTGGGCGCGGGAGAAAGTGTGGAGAAGCGTGGCGGCGGTGGCGAGCCGGTGATGCTGCCGCCGCGCTGCGTGCGGGTGTGTGTGGCAAGGGAGCAGGGTGAGCGAGTGTGGGACGAGAGATGAGAGGCGGGCGTTCCCCGTTGGGGTGATGGCGGGTCGGAGCGCCGTTGTAGGCCCCGCTTGCCGGCGCTAAGGGCCACGCCGAGCGGCGGCTGAGCACGGCGAGCGCATGGCGCCCCGGCTGGCTGGCCGGGTCGGCCACGACGCGCAGGCCGTGGGCCTCGTGGGGCGAATCCGGCCCGGCCGCTTTTGGCGCTTTGGTTTGCTTTTTTCTTTTTTTGAAATTTGAATCAAATATAAACCGATAAAAAGTTACTTTTTGACAAATTTAAAAGTAGTTTCAAACAAAGTGCCTAAAATAAAAAAGTTATAGAACTTTTTGAAATGAACAACTTTTGTTTTAGAGTCAAATCAAAATTCTAAACAGATTTTGAATTACAACTAGAATTTGGAGGAAGGCCTTTGAAATGAGAATTTAAAATCTTAATTCTTTTGCTTCGAAATTGCACCAAATCTTTTGCCATAAAATTTGTTAAAACTTTTCAAATTGCTGGGCACATGGATCCAAACTCGATCAAGCAATTTGCAAGGTAATTAATTAACTAATTAATCAATCAAGCAAGCAATTAATAATTAAATGCAACACACATAAAATAATGAAATGCGTTTAGGGTTTATGCTTGATGGTGCTTATGTTATGCTTAATGATGATTAGTGTGAAGTAATTAAGTGCCTAATGCATGCTTAACACTTAAGGTGTTACATGAAAGGCCCGGACATCTTGCCCGATCCTGCCCTTATCCTAAAAGAAATCCTTCCAATCTTCAATAAGGGTCCGTAGTCGGCAAAGATTAGAATCAAAACAGGGGTAATTCACAGCATGTCCCGAAAGCGGTGCCGGAAAGAAAACTGGGCGTATGTATCACGTCCAAACTGGGGATGTTCTTGAAGGAGAACCTGTCCTAATGGGTATGTTTTCTATTGCCAGTCACCCTGCACTTATATTATTTGATTCTGGTGCATCGCATACATTCATCAACCGTACTTTCGTTACAAAGCATAAAATTCCAATAAAGAAAATAAAAGATGAGTTTTTAGTGCAATCACCGGGAGGGCATATACGCACACGGGAAATGGTATACAAGTTCCTATATCTCTTGGTGGGTATCTCTATCCCACAAATCTGATAGTACTGAAGGACCAAAACATAGATGTGATCCTTAGAATGAATTGGTTACATCAACACGGCGCTATGATAGACACGCTGAATAGAACCATTAAACTAGCTCTACCTGATGACCAGTCTCAGCTTCTTATCCAATTTTTGATTCCCAAGAGAGCAGTTGAGACAGTTAATGCAACCTCAGTGCAAGAAATCAAGGATATACTTATGGTCTGTGAGTTTCCAGATGTATTCTCTGAGGATTTGCCTGGGTTACCACCGGAGCGAGATGTTGAGTTTGTGATTGAGTTAAAACCGGTGCTTGCACCAAAGATCCCGAAGAGCTTATCGGATGCCCCCAAAAGAGTTAGCAGAATTAAAAACTCAATTGAAAGAATTGTGGGACAAAGGTTTTATCCGACCTAGTTCATCACCGTGGGGTTGTCCTGCTATCTTTGTGAAAAAGAAAGACCAGACTCTGAGAATGTGTGTGGACTATCGTCCACTAAATGAGGTGACCATTAAAAATAAATATCCTCTTGCTCGCATAGATCTTCTCTTTGACCAACTTGCGGGAGCCAAGGTGTTCTCCAAGATTGATCTTAGATCCGGTTATCATCAAATCCGAATCAGGCCCGAAGATATTCCTAAAACCGTCTTCACCACCAGATATGGCCTACATGAATATCTTGTTATGTCATTTGGGCTTACTAATGCTCCAGCCCATTTCATGTACCTGATGAACTCGGTGTTTATGCCCGAGCTCGATCGCTTTGTCGTGGTTTTCATAGACGACATCCTTATATACTCCAAAACCAAAGAAGAACATGTGGAGCATCTCCGTACTGTTTTAACTCGTCTCCGAGAATATCAGCTTTATGCCAAATTTAGCAAGTGTGAGTTTTGGCTTAATGAAGTCAAATTCCTTGGTCATGTTTTGTCTGCCGAGGGTGTTGCAGTTGACCCTAGCAAAGTTCAAGATATCCTTAACTGGAAGCCACCCACCATTGTTCATCAAGTTCGTAGTTTCCTCGGAATGGCAGGATATTACCATCGTTTTATTCTAGACTTCTCCAAAATAGCCAAGCCAATCACAGAACTTCTAAAGAACCAAACCAAATTCAAATGGTCATCTGAATATGAGCAAGTATTCCACAAGTTGAAAGGTCTTTTGACTACTGCCCCAGTCCTAGCTCAGCCAGATATCGAGAAGCCGTTTGATGTATATTGTGATGCGTTCGGCATTGGCATTGGGTGTGTGCTGATGCAAGAAGGTAGGGCTATTGCTTATGCTTCAAGGCAATTGAAGCGACATGAAGAGCATTACCCAACTCATGATCTTGAGTTAGCCGCAGTTGTGCATGCTCTAAAGATATGGAGGCACTATCTGTTGGGCAATACATACCACGTCTATAGTGATCATAAGAGTTTGAAATATATCTTTACATAGTCTGAGCCGAATATGAGGCAGAGAAGATGGCTTCAATTAATCAAAGATTATGATCTTGAGGTACATTATCATCCTGGCAAAGCTAATGTAGTTGCGGATGCTCTTAGCCGGAAGAGTCAGTGCAATTGTCTTGCTATTACACCAGTGAATCTGAGTCTGTGTCAAGAGTTAGAAAGATTAAATATTGATATGATCCCTCAAGGCAGTCAAAATGATATTACAGTACATTCTTCTATTCAAGAGCAGATTATTGCAGCTCAGCGAGAAAGCAAGGTCTCAGGCATATTAGAGAAAAAGTCCGATCAGGGCAAGCATCTTGCTTCCGCCTTGATGATAATAATGTATTATGGTTCAAGAATCGTCTGGTTGTTCCAAAAGTTCGTGAGCTCCGACAGTTGATTCTTGATGAAGCTCACCTAACCAGATTCTCAATTCATCCAGGTAGCAATAAGATGTATCATGACCTGAGGCAGAGATTCTGGTGGACCAAGATAAAAATTGAGATAGCTCGATATGTTGCAAGATGTGATACCTACCAGAAAGTCAAAGCTATGCATCTGAAGACTGCCGGAATGTTGCAGCCTTTACCAATTCCAGCATGGAAATGGGAAGATATCAGTATGGACTTTATTGTTGGTTTGCCCAGAACAGCCAGAGGCTATGATTCTACATGGGTTATTGTTGATCGTTTGACCAAGTCAGCCCATTTCATACCGGTGAAGAATATTTACCGAGCACCTCAATATGCTCAGTTATACATAGATCGAATCATGTGTTTGCATGGGGTACCCAAGTCTATTGTCACAGCTAGAGGTACACAGTTTATTGCTAAATTCTGGCAGAAATTCCATGAGACCCTGGGTACTAATTTGTTAGTACTGCTTATCATTCTCAAACTAGAGGGCAGACTGAAAGGATAAATCAAATTCTAGAAGATATGTTAAGATTTTGTGTACTAACTTATTCTTCTACATGGGATGAATGTTTGCCATTAGTAGAGTTTGCTTATAACAATAGTTATCAAGAGAGTATCAAAATAGCACCATTTGAAGCTTTATATGGTCGCCGATGTCGTACTCCACTCAATTGGTCTGAACCAGGAGAAAGATGGTTCTATGGAGTTGACTTAGTTAAAGAAACCGAAGATAAGATTAAACAAATTCAAGCAAATCTGAAAAGAGCTCAGTCTCGATAGAAAAGCTTTGCGGACCGTCGTCGTCGACCTTTAGCATTTAAGGTCGGAGACTTTGTATACCTGAAGGTATCACCCATGAAGGGTGTGGATCATTTTGGGGTCAAAGGAAAGTTGGCACCTCGATACATCGGTCCATTTCAAATCATTGAACAGTGTGGGAAGGTCGCATATCGATTGAATCTACCTGAACAGTTGTCTCTTGAGCACAATGTGTTCCACGTATCCCAACTGAAACAGTGTTTGCGAGTACCCGACAAAATTGTTGACATTGAAGGTGTCAGACTTGAACCTGACCTGACATGTGCTGAATATCCAGTCAAAATTCTTGATCGTAAGGATATGGTTACACGCAGGCAAACAAGAAGATTTCACAAAGTCCAAAGTGGGACCAACACTCTGAAGATGAAGCAACCTGGGAGTCTGAGGAATTCTTGAATAAGCATTTTTCGGAGTTTCTTCCTTCCTTCTCCTAAGCCACGGTTCATTTCTAAGAATCGTGACTTTCTGAAAACATGAGACTTGTAATATGAACCCTTCTATCTTCCTTATAAAACCATGTAAGATGTGTTTGCTTGATACATTTCCTTTTCCATCACTAAGCCCTAAGCTTTGAATCTCGGGACGAGATTCCTTTTAAGGGGAATATAATGTAACACCTTTGGTGTTACGTTAATCTAAACCTGCCATGTCATCACCATCATTGCATAAGCATTCATGATTAGAGAACCCTAATAAGTATAACTAAAACAAGTTTATCCATTCTAGGGTTGGTTGCGCTCTTTTATATAATATGTGTATGTGTACACCATTTAAATTTCACTTGCATGTTTAATCTTGATTATAAAAGCAATCAACTAAAACTAATCTTGATGTTTGCAAGTGTTTGACTAACTTTGACTCCCACCCTAACCATATTTTATAAGTCAAATGATACAAAAGCAAGAATGAAAAATTAAAGTTTGAATACGAATCCCAAATCCTAACCCTAGTAGGTTAAGTTTTGGATTTGAATTTCAAGTTCACTTTTGAGGAGCTAACCATAATTAATTTTATAAATAAAAGTTGCCAAACTTTGGCACCATTTCAAAGTATAAACTTTGTACTTTGAAAGCATGCCATTGGTTGGGTTTGAAAAGTACCACAACATCATTAATTAATTGCCCAAAGTTTCAATTTAAAAATCTTCTTCAAAAGCTTGAAATTCAAAAGCAATTTGCCCCCTTTTCAATTTTCTCTCAAAATATTCCAAATTTGGGAAAACTTAAAAATATAGATTGTACACCTCTTTGAGCTCTACAAGTTTGGTATATAAAGTTTTTCAAGTTTTTGAATAAAATTTAAACTAATTTCAAAAGTTTAGTAAATTAGAAAATATCCCCTTTTGTATTTTAAACTTTAATTCAAAATCTATTTGGTTTCATGAAAAACTTTCTAAATAAAAGTTGTAGATCTTGAGAAATGGAACAACTTTTATTTTTGGAGATTTTCATCTTTTATTCAAAATTTGAAAGTAATTTTAAATCCCCAAAAGTAGGGTTTTTGTCCTCTTTTCAAATTTGAAACATAAATTCAAAAATTATTTGGAATCTGTCTGAACTTCCTTAATGAACGTTGTAGAGCAAGAAATTTTGTGTAATCTGTATTTTGGTAGTTTTTCAACTTGTGTTCAAATTTTAGGAGTAATTTGAAAAGGGAGGAGGTGAGGTGGCACAAGCAAAATTCAAACAGGGAATGGACATCTTGCCCACTGCCCATGCCATGAGTCACCGGCGTCGCCGTGTCCTTCCCGCTCCTTCGCCGGAAAACATGCACTGCCGACCACATGTCCAGCGTCGTGAAGGCCCTGGCCACCGCTCCGAAGCACCCTTGCTCTATATAAGCCGCCACCATCGCCGTTTCCTTCTTTTCTTCTTTCTCTGTCACCGTCGGCCGTCATCACCGTCACCTGTGAAATTCGCCATCCACACACCATCATCATCCAATTCTTCTTGCCATCATCTCTGCTACATCTTTACGCACCGATTGCGCCACTCCTCGCCCCTTGAAATCGCCAGAATCGCCCTAGCCATCATTTTCTTCCTCGCGGCCGGCCGTCGAGCCGCCCCAAGGTCCCAATACGCCGGAACGCCGTCGTCCCTCTTAGTTCACGCCGCCACAGCTGCTGCCGCCGCCGTCGACCACCCTCCGCCCACCTCCAAGCTTGGTGCGCAGTTGTTTTGAAACTTAGGTGAGCTCCTGACCATTACCCATGTATCGGTTGTGTCTATCTTGCCGTGGTTTGGCCGGAACGGCGCCGCTCCGATGAGCTCCGCCATAAGCCGCGCATCGTTGAGCCGCCGCTGCTTGCGCTCCGATGAGCCACCGTGGTCGTGTCATAGCTTGTTAGGCTCACCTCGGAGAGGGGGTGTGACTGGTGTCGTCGGTCTGGTAGATGAGCTCGTCAGCGGCGAGCCCGCTGTCAACCGCCGCCGTCGGCTGTTTCAAACGGAGGAAAGAAGGGGAGGAAGAAGAAGCTGACACGCGGGGCCGGCGTGTCAGCGAGAGGGAGAAGGAGGAGCTGCATGCGCATGGGGCACGGCCAGGCCGTGCCCATGGGCCGGGCCGGCACTGTGCGGAGCCGCTTGGGCCGCACAATGAGCCCGGTGGGAAGGGAAGATGTGTTTCCTTTTTTCAAATTTAATTTTCTTCCCCTCAGATTTCATCTTTTTGTAATAATTTATTTTGGGCAAGTAAAAATGTGCAAAAATATGTTCTGTGATCCTTGAATGATGCTCTGTGTAGGAAAAATACTAACCCTTGGTTTTCAATAAAATTTAATTGTGCTATAATTTACTCTTTTAATTAATAAATGCCACTTTCATAATTTTTAGTAATTAAAATATAAATCCAAAAATCATGAAATTTGTTTTGTGTACTAATTAGATGATAATGATCTTAATTATGAAGTTTGATCATGTTTTGACTAATTTTTGCTTTATGCTTAATTAATGCCTTGTTTTAAATAATGTTTAATTAATTAATCCTTTGATTAATTAGGGTTTAATTAATCTCCATTTAGCAAGTTAATTAGTGGCTTTCAACAATTATAAAAATAGTTAATAAATTAGTAATTAACCTTAATTACTATTAGGGTTGCTTGATTTTGGGATTGAGTGATGACCCTAGGTCATTAACCCTAATGACCTTCGGCATTTTATGTTGACTGTGTATCGTTAGTCCGTCATCGTTGACGCTAGTTATACTTCCGTAGTGCAACCTTACCATGAAGAAAAGTTGTACTCAAGATAGACTAGTTATCGTTGCATTATTATCGCATGCTCCTTTTATTACTGCATTGTAATCATGCATCTCAATCGTGTAGTTGTGCCGTCTGAAGAAGGGGTTGATCCAACTCACATCTCTAAGGAAGGTTATCGGTGTGAAGAGGTTGATCCAAATCTTGACAAAGTGTCATCGCTGAGCCTAACTTCGCCGAGCCTCAAGGCAAGCCCCCGGATGCATTCGGACTTTTTTGTATTTCAAAAAAAAGCTTTATATTTTATGTTGATGATATGATGCATTAGGTAAATGGAGTTGTGTGATATCCTAATTTGATCCATTTACTGTACCTTGATATATACCCTAGATACCTATTTTGATTTTAAAAATGCTAGTATATGCTGAGCCCTGCTAATAGCATAGGCCTTATGAAATGTTTTTAAAGGTGTGATAACATATCCTTTTGAGAAAGTGATAAAACCTGATGTTTCTTGTTGGTACCCTTCACTTTGATTGGGTCAAGGGTATGCAACAAGGACATGATGAGTAAATCGAGACATCGGTGGAGTGACTTGCACCAGGATGGGCAGTGTCCTGGTGTAGTGTCGTCCACTTGTGTCAGTTAAGCACCATTCGTTGCCTTGGCCCTTGGATCATGAGGTTATTGGATAGTACTAGTCGCATGCTAATGGCGATAAGCTCCACTTAGACTATCTAGGACCAGAGCGGACAACCGTGGACTGGGAGTGGAGAGATGGCGGGAGTAGCGTGTACCCATCCTACGAGCGCACCGCCGAAGGACAGACGGCGTAGGGAGGTGGAGTACTGTACTCTCGGGTGCCATAGGACCTGGTCTGGTATAGAGAAATCTGAGCGTTGAGTTGATGCATGCAAGATGTTGGACCCTGCATACATCGTGTGGCTAGGAAGCCCCAGCTGGGTATATAAGCGGTTCGAATCGTCATTGCTCCACGATATGGGTGACTTGATCCTTACACCAGCATCGTAGTAATGATGGAAGCTGATGGAAAGTTTTGAATCCATTAGATGGTTGAAAAGTGATTGTTACAGTAAGGACAGGCTTAGTCTCTTTTTGCAAAATGTGTCTTTTGATCTTGCTAAAGCCTCACCTTGATTCCTATTGACTAGCATTCCTGAGTCTTCTCCTCAATTTTTGGTCGGGTAAGTATTGCGGAGTACTTTTTGTACTCAGGGTTTGTTTAACCCCGTTGCAGGTGGACCGTGTGAATAAGAGTGTTATGGCCCTTGTTGCATGACGGTCGTCGAGGAAGGATCTGATGAGGAATAGATTGTGTGGCCCTTGGGCAGGGCATTTCCGTTGAGTGGTTTGTAATAAAGTTACGTAATGATACTTTCGCTGCTATGTAATAATGATACTCTGGTTTATATAAGTTTTACAAACGGTTTATAAATTAAGTTATTGCAAGTCTTCCGCTACTCTGGTATTTTTGTATGAAAACTGTTGTAATACTGTGATGTCTCTGTAAGTATCGATCCTGGAGGAATTATGGTTTATCGGGGGTTCACCCGACGGAACATTCAAGGTTATGTGGTGTACAAGCATAGCTGACAGAGGTCTTAGGGACAATGTCGGTGCTTGTGGGCCATATAATTTAGAAGGTTCTACCACAGGTTCATTGAAGGCTAAGTCGTTGTCGGTCATGACAATGACTAATTCGTACTGCTCACGCCACAGCTTATAGTTGGTCCCATTGAGTTTCGAAATTATCTGCACCCAGTTGGTGAATCCTGAAATCCAGATATAAAAATAGTGAGTAAACTTAATCAAAAGAAATATCTGAAAGTGACATTGCATGTATTAAAACAACGTTGGTCAGTATTAATACATACAATCCTTTCTGCATTAAATCTATGTCACCGTTGGGCAAAAAATAGAAATAGTGCAGATTAACTAATGGACTAAAACAATAATAATATTGATATAATCAACGTCGATCGAGAAAATAACAATGTTATAAAATTTTCTAATTCTTAAATTTGCCCAAAAACTAAATTCTCTCCTGTAGGTTCGAATTTAATTAAAGAGCAAATAAACTTACTTCCGCAAATGAAAAACGTGACCAAGATAAACTAATGCTTAATTCTAGAAATATTTCTAATATTATCTCTAAAAAAATGTCACATAGGATCAACATTAAATTAAACTCAAAGTAATCATAATATACATGCCAAAAGTATTTCTGGAAAAAGAAAAGAAGATCTTCTAATTGATATGGGCCGAAACAAAGGAAATAGACGCAGACTTTTTTACCCACCGCTACATGTCTTGTGTCGGGGAAAAATCAAAAGAAAAAGGAAAAATGCACTGTTCTCTAAACAGGCCGCGGCGAACGAAGCGGCCCATTCGCGAATGCGGCTCGCGTGAACGGGCGCGCGTTCGCCGCCTTTGGCCTGTGAGGCCTAGCTAATCTGCGCCATCGAATCCGATCCGACGGCCCCCCGCGCGTTTAGCCGGAACAAAACCGCCCACGGCTGTTGGTGTTTCGTGAAAGCACCAACTAGTAAATTTATAGATGCGCTGCGTTTGCTCCTGATGGTTCGCTAAGAGGACACGGGGAGTATACTGGTTGGGGCGTGAGGCCCTACGTCCAGTTCGAAAGGATCGTGTTACTTAGCGGTGGTTCGTAGTAGGGGTTACAACCGGTTCGAGAGAGGGAGGAGCTCCCAAGTCTCTGATTGAGTGAGGTGCCAATATCGTGGTGTGTGTGTGTGTGATGTGTTTTCGCTATTGGTTCGGGCCTATCTTGTGAATTGGCTCGCCCTCCCTTTTATAGATGAAGGGAGGGAACGGCCTTACATGAAGGAAGTATGGACGTGTCGGGCAGAAAAAGAAAAAAAAACAATGGTGGAGTGGCTCGTCTGCCTTCCTGGGGTCGGGGCGTCCTTCTTCCTTGCGTCGCACGCGTTGATCGCCGGCGAGGTCGCGTCGCCGGAGTGTCTGCCCATGCCTTAACAGTGGACGGAGAGGCCGAACAGTTGATTAGAGCGTTTGGAGTATTATCCCGGAGTTAATGACGGCGCACGGTTCGGGAGTGGGTCGTGATGGACGGGCCGTCCGGACTGTCAACTGGGAAGGTGATTAGACGTCGAGCCACGCCCTGCCTCTGACTAACAGTGCGGTCAAGGAGCCGAATCGCGCCCTGCTCTGACCCACAGTGCCGCTGGCATCCGCTTCCATGCCCCTGCTTTGCCGCCTTTCCGCGCGGTCAAGATACTCCTTTTCCATGCCCTGCGCGGGGCGCAGACGGGGAGGGTACGGTTTGACCGGTCGCGTGGCAGCGAGGTCGTGGCCCAAGCGTAGAGCGCAAGCCTCGGGCGGCTTCTTCGCGAAGACGCCAATGAGGGGTCGTGCGAGCCGCGGTCTCCCGGGCCACGACCCGGGAGTCCTTCAGCCCCAGGGGTCAGCCGCGCCCGAGCCGCGCCCTAGGGGTCGAGCCCCCCACGCATGGCGTAGTGCATCCGCGAGCTTCCGCCGCAGCCTCCTAGTGGGCCGTTGGAGCGCCGGCCCACCTGGTCCGGCTTTCGTAGGCCGGTCACGGGCCGTTAATGATTTGCCTAATCTTATTTAGCCGGAGGCCCAACAGACCGGTTGTTTGGCCCCCCGATAGTAGCCCCCGAGTCCTTGCAGGTGTGGGCCCACGCCTGCAGGGACTTGAAGACGGAGGGTCGCTGCAGTTTCTCCGGTGGGTGCGCGCGAGCGCACCAGCCGGGTGTAGCCTTCGAGCTCTGGGGACGTGGGCCACATCCACAGAGACTGAATCGTGCGCTTTAGGGTAGTGGGGTGCATTGGTTTTGGATGTGCTGCTGGGCGGTTTGCCCCCTCCCCCCGCAATAATGCGCCTCTGAACCGTCGGGGAACCGAGGGGTCGCATTGGCCTGACGGGCTTCGGAGACCGCGCCGGGACTTATCCGGGGGAGGCGTGTTCATAGCGTCGTTGCCTCGGGTCTGGCGTGGAAATTAATGCAACAGGTGGCTGGGAGGCAGGGCGTCGGGCGGGAAGATGAGTGATCTTTCCGCCGCTCGGTCGCAGCGGCCCTTGGGGTCTCCACGGTCCCTATAAAAGGGGTCGTGGCGCACAACCTCTCCTCACCCCTGCCTCTGCTACCTTACTCTTGTCTTCCCACCTCTCTTCTTCTTTCCCACTTCTCCATTCGCTTTCGCTGTCGAGATGGAGAGGCGTGCGCCGGTGGGGAGGGCCAGTCCAAGGAGTCCGTCGGGTCTCCGGTTCGCAATGTGCGGGGCCGGGGACACGCGGGAGGCCGGGCGTCTTCCGACTTGCCGGATTTCATCGGCGGGTTATGTCACCGGCTTCTCTCGGGCGGTGGCCGGGCCGCCCGCTCCCGGGCGGCACCGCGCACGCTTGCCCCTCCAGTGGCGGCGGAGCCGCCGGCCCCTCCGCTTCCGACGGGTCGCCCTCGAGCGCATCGCCGCCCTTGAGGCGGTGGTGGTGGCGCTTCGAGGAAGAAAAACCGCCGCTCGTCGCCAGCGGGAGGAGGCGGACCGTGCTTGCGCCAAGTGAGGGTTTTTTTCGCTTCGTTTCATCTCACGTTCTTTCGGTACCTTCCCGACCGGGTGTCTGTTCTTCGTGTTCCCTGCAGAGGCTTTGGCGGAGATGGAGACCGTGGCGGCCGCCGGGACCGAGCTCGCGGACCTCGCCCACGCCCCGCCGGGTGACGTCCGCGAAGCGCCTCGATGGCGCAGTTCCGCGTGAATGCCTCGATGGCGCTGATCCCCCGCGGGGCGCGGTTGTCGGGCTCGCGATGGCGGAGGCGCACCGGCATCGACATGACCGACGCCGCGCTTTCTCGGCCGGTGAGTCCCTCGAGGACTACGCCGCCATGCTGCCGGTGTACGAGGAGGCGGCGGAAGTCGCAGTGGAGCTCTCCCCGGTGGATCAGCTCTTTGCCGGGGAGCTGTAGGGCAGGGTCGGCGATCTCGCCCCCCCTTTTTTCTCTCCTGAAAAAGGCTCATGTAATGCAAATAAGGGGGAAGAATTAATGAAATCTTTTGTTAGTCCTGTGAGTTGCTTCACTTTTCAGTCCCTTAATCATGAATAATTTAAAACATCGAGAGAGAAGTCGTAAAAGCGATCGTGCGAGAATGAGTAAGCGCAAACGGTACGTTCGGGGAATCGACCCCTCACGAGCTGAGGGGTTGAACTAGTTAATTCGTTTCAGGGTCATATTCGTGCGCACGTTTCCTTGGGGCGCCGGGGGTTGTACGCGTTTGCCTCCAGGGTTTATTTTAGTTTGTTGTTTCGGACATTTCTGCCCTCGAGCCCCCGGCGCCCCCGTATTTGCGTGGGCCCAGTCTGGGGGTCGAGTCTTCTCCCCACGCGACCCTTTAGTGGGGTCGAAGGAGGTGGACAACGCTGTGCCATCCCATCGGTTGGGTCGAGGCGCAGTTCCCGGTGAGTTGCTAGCGGGTAGTTCAAGTGAGGCCCAGGTTCTCGGCCTTTACGGCGCGCGGCGTGACCAGCCTCATAAATCCAGGTAGCCGATTCATACTTTTCCCAAGCCGTCCGTGGGCTCGTGGGCTCGATGCCTTTTTCGCAAAAATTTCTGAATCAGAGATCAACCTTGGACTTGAACACGGCCCAAGAAAGCCCTAATCACTTCGCGTGCGCGGGAAATTAGGCCACCAGTGGGCTTCTTTCTTGGGTTGCCCCTCACTCCGTCGGTCCGGAGCGGCCGTGATCCCTTCGCGGGCAGGCCTGCGAACCCCGGTCCTATTTTTGAACCTTGTTATATGTGAATCGATTTTTCGTAGTTAAGTACAAACTACGTGGTACAAAATTTATACAGGAATTTAACCGTTACACAAAGCGAGTAAAACGGAGTAAATGTAACGTGCGCGAGAATTTAGACGAGAGGCGAGTTCACGGTCTACCGATCGCGGCCAGGATTACGGCCAGGTGAGTTCGTAGCCGTCGTCGTCGCTGCCGTAGTCACTGAGGAGGTAGTCGCAGACGCCGAGAAAGTGGAGTAGTGCTTCCGGATCCTAGAACTCGTCGTCGTCTTCCGGGACGTCGCGGATGCCGTGGAGCTGGTTGCTGTCGTCGTTCCTCGGACCGGGTTCGGTGGTGACCGTGGCGGTGCTGGACGTGGGCGTGTCCGAGAGGCGCCGAGGTTCCTCCTTGGGCCGTGATTGGCGACGGCGAGCATCCCGGTTCCTGTGGCGGTCCCTTCTCCTGCATCGTGCGCCGGAGCGAAATGACCTGCTGGTGTTGCCGTGCCGGGCCGGGTTGTTGTCATAGAGGCGTAAGTCGGCGAACGACGTAGAGACGGCGTCGATATTGGTGTTGGGGGGAGGAGCATCATGTCGTAGTCCACCCCGACGCTGATAAAATCGAGATTCCCAAACCGGACATGGGTGCCCGGAGGGAATTGAAGATCGTTGGACTTGGCCATCCGGATCTTTGGGTTTTGGAGACGAAACGCGCAAGGCCCCTACCTAGCGCACCAACTGTCGGTGTTTCGTAAAAGCACCAACTAGCAAATTATAGATGCGCGGCCCGGATGGTTCGCTAAGAGGACACGGATAGTATACTGGTTCGGGCGTGAGGCCCTACGTCCAATTCGAAAGGATCGTGTTACTTAGCGGCGGTTCGTAGTAGGGGTTACATCCGGTTCGAGAGAGAGAGGGGCTCCCAAGTCTCTGATTGAGTGAGGTGCCAATATCGTGGCGTGTGTGTGATGTGTTTTCGCTATTGGTTCGGGCCTGTCTTGTGAATTGGCTCGCCCTCCCTTTTATAGATGAAGGGAGGGAACGTCCTTACATGAGGGAAGTATGGGCGTGCCGTGCAGAAAAAAAGGACAATGGTGGAGTGGCTCGTCTGCCTTCCTAGGGTCGGAGCGTTGTTGACACTCGTTAGCGTCAACTTTTACTAGGGCTTTTTACCCGAATGAAAACAAGAAAACACACTAGTCTAGGGCTTTATCTGACAAATTCCACGAGTCTTGCATATTCTGTATTTTCCAGGGTGATTTTCAGAAAAGCTAAAAAAGAGGGATTCTAGTGCAAAATAAGCACGAAAACTTATCCGCCACTGAAATATCATGATTGGGCTCAGGAACCATCTAGAAGACACCCGAAGCAACGGGACCCCGAGAGGAGGAAAAGTGGGGCCGGCCGGCCCCCACCTTTAGGGCCGCTTCGGCGCCCCCGCTAGGGTTTCGGCCCCCTTCCGAAGCTTCCTCCACCGCCTACGAGGAATCATCTTGGCCCTTGGTTAAGTCGGTTTGATCCTACTACGGCGCACGCCGATCCCACCGGGCTATAAATAAAGGGGTAGACCCCCTCCCTAAAGGCATCAAGTCATTTGGAGATCCAGCCATCAAGAGCCTTCTCTAGTTCATCGAGCCTCTCTAGTTCATAGCTTTAGCCTAGTTAGATTAGAAGTAGAAGAGTTCTAGTTCTTCACGGGATCCGGGCCCCCCCGGCGTCTGTCATGCGGGCGCGGAGTTCGGTATAGATCTAGTACCTTTCTCTTATTGTATTCATTATGATTCAGGCAACATTGTTCTTAATCTCTTATATATTCTTAATTGCAATAGTCATTGTCTACTTTGATTATACGTCTAGGATAGTTGGTTTGATCTTATTGAATTCATGTAATTGCTCAGTATAGCGTTTACCCAAGCGTCACCGGGTAGATGGTAGACAATATGTAGACGTGGTGTCTAGATATCTTGTTTATCTGCGAGTGCACCCCGACGTCTTGTCGGGACGTGTGGTAGTCCGCGCAGTGACAGCTGCGTTGGTTCCTCTCAGTAGTCCACCCTCCGCACGTAGGACTAGCATGGGCACGGTCCACGAAGGAGGTGACCCTTGTGTCTTAATACCCTCATTAGTTGATGCCTCTTTACATGTGATAATGATATAGGGTTAACTTAACAATGATTGCTAGATGTAGTTGCACTAATTAGAGTTATTCATTGACGTAGTTATTGAATTACCTTAGTATTTATTCCTGAGTTTATCCATTGGCTAGCTATTGTTATGACTAGAAGAGCTCTGATGTTTATCTATTTATGATGACTGATCATTATTATTATTTATCATATATATCTTTTATCACGTGACTTATCCCTGTTATGAGTAGGATTCTAGTTATGGTTTGCCTTTCACATCAATAGTATAAGTTATAGTTTATAAGTCCTACATATAGACCTTCCCAAAGGGTATAAATATAAATCGATAACCCGGTAGACTTCTCTAGGTAAAATGCTACAACGGTATAATTATCTGTCCGCTTGCGTAACCCCAGTTAGTTTATATTCTTATCTTTATATTCATATCTCTTATTTCTGCCTAGTCATATTGAATACATGTAAATCTATAGTTATTTCTTAAGCAATATAATTAAGGATGACAACTTAATTCATGCTTAGGAATGATAGTGATAAATAGGTGGCTAGTTGCTAATGATAAGTTAATTATATACCGACCATTTCTAACGTTATTGCTAGGGGTAGGATTTATCTCTGCTTTTTAGTAGTGACGTTAGAAATGCCAACAAGCATTTTTGGCGCCGTTGCCGGGGATGGTAGCTAGGCAATTAAGAACATTGATAGACTTATAATTAAGCATGTGATCGAAATAACCATTAACCCCTGCTCAAGCAGGATTACCCTTGTTTGTCTACTTTAATATCTTATGCAGGGTAATAAACGATCGGTTTACGACCTTCCGGCATGCCCCCACAAAACAAAAATAAACATAACAAATCCAATGTTGGAGAAAGAGGTCGACGTCACAAGACTTTAATTCATATCTCAAGTGACGGGAACAAAGATGTTGCATCACTCACAAATTCCAGCATGTGAGTCATGGTAAGTATGATCAAATAAAGGTGAGAAAGTCTTGCTCATGGACTTTAAATTTGATGAGTAGTTATCTTTTGCATTCCACTACATGTTTACTTTTTACAATCCAAACATCCATCTCATTTAGTTTAAAGTTTTTCATCCATAACATGTTTAGTTCCAGTCATATATCCATCCCAACCTGCATTATTATAAATAATAATAAAAAAACTCACCATAATCATGCTTTTTCATCTCTACTTGAATAAACTTCTACAGTACTTTCATGCTACTTGTATTTGCTATAGTATGTTTAGGTTTAGAAGTACCTTCATACACCTTTGAAATTGAGCATTGATCTGTTTTCCTAAGTTAAAATAGACATGGTGTCTAGTTTAATTTTTGAATCATAAGGTGATCTGATCTTACTTCTAAAAGTTTTTTTGAATTAAGCAAGGTGCTTAGGTTAAAATCCTTTCCTGATTTAAATTGGACATGAGTCTATGTTGATTCTTGAGCTGCTAGTACACTTTAGTAGATGCTAGTTATTTTGTCGACTAACCCCTATAGGAGAATTCTCAAATTCAATCTGGATAAGTCAAGAAAAGAATTCACATATGAGATGAATCAAGGCAGATGATAACTTTGCACAAGAAGTCCAGCTTGTGAGTATTAATTTATCTTTTGTTACAAGTCATCTTTGCCTTGAACCATGCTAGATTGCAACAACAATATAAAACATGATAGACACAATTTATGCTAAATAATTTTAAACCATATATCATCTTGATTAGCATAGAAGAAAATCACAAAAAAAGAGTATGGACAACAAAACCCGTATTTCAATCTTGTTATTCCCTCGGGTATGTGTCCATTAGCATTTTGTAGGAAAGAACAACTTTAATCTATTGGAGAAGAAGTTTTCAAGTGAGCATTATTGCATCTCCAATAGACCCGAACCCTCCTCTTTCAAGTAAGTTCGTCACCACTTACTTAGAAGGATGAAGATATGAGGTACGTTTGTCCAAGCCTCATGCAACATGTAACTACAATTAACATCTCATACCATGTTGCTAATTTATCTTGGTCATTTCTACCCTATGCTATGCTAAAACATAACTTGCTAAATATATATATAATAAAATTCTCATGTGGTTCACCATACATATTCTTGGTTCTATATGAATAAATACTTTTAGTCCTATAAACTTTCTTATTCTATTATAAGTATGCTTTAGAATATTACTTAAATATTATGAACATCAAGCATACTTATATAAGAATTTAATTGTACATATAGACTAACCCCTCCTATATAAAACAAATGTTTAAATCATATTAGGAGACTATTCGTAGAATCAATTCAAGGTTAAGGGTATGCTTTAAAATAATATCCTCACTTTAACCTTGATGTAAAATTTTTGAGATAGTGGTGAGTCGTTGAAAACATGAGCTATAAATTAATCTTTAACTCTTAGACAAATACTATCCATACTTTGATAAATAGTATATTCCTTCGGGTATGTGTTGTCCACTAACCCCTTGCAGAGAAGACATAATGAGAGAACCAGGAGGTCTGAAGAGTGAGAAAGGAGTACAACATTCAAGACAAGATGCTAATGAATAACCCATGATACAAGAAAAAAAGAGAGAAGACCATTGAACTTCATTTACCCTTCATCATGCTCTAATAATGGAGGTAACATCTTAAGATAAGTGGTCAATTAATTTTCTCTTGGTCCTGGTATGCAATAAATGAAAATACAACCATGTTATAGTTACAACTTAATTTGATCAACCTAATTAAACTTAACATGATTTGTTCTCTAAGTTTATTCATAGCACCATTCTCTTAATCTCAGTCTTAACCAAGTAATCTATAAATACTTCATCTATTATTCTTGATACATTATAAAGATGAACAGTCTTTCTTGTGGTTAAGTGCCTTTACTCTTTATCTCACAAGTTTAAATACCATATTTATACTTCTAGTCCTCTCACCCGAGATATGAATGAACAATATGAATAATATCAGTCTTATTGTGCCCAAGGTTAGAGGATGAATAAATTTCTCGGTTCTGTTGGTGTTTTCCCACCAGCAGAGCCCATGCACTTGATCTCTACCTTGTCTTTATGGGCAGAACACACTTCAATTAAAGTGTGGGGAGACAATCCCCTGAATTCTCTAAGTGAAAGTTCTCAACTATAATAATGATGCACATAAAATTGACTTCGAGATGCCTACAAAAGAAAGAAAAAAAGGTGGCACCGCCATTGGAAGCCACTCGTGGAGGCACCACCTCAATCCTTACCCTGAAGAGCAACTCGAAGTATTCAATGAATCACTACAAGGAGAAGTCTAGTTCGAAGGACTATAAATATCGAACCCTCGCCGTGAGGTAACATCGGTAGTTATCTATATGTATTTTCTTGCATCGTATGATTTATTCTCTCTTTAGTATGTTTACTTTTCTATATTAGCAATGCATAGAAATAACAAAAAAAATAAATAGTCTTGCATTAGGCTATATTCATGCATCTTAAAAAAAACATTAAGCCCCATGTAAAACCCTTGTAGTGTAAAAGCTGTAGGAGTTCTCACCGTGATGGCCTACAAAATATAAATAGATATATCATACATTTGTACTTTCTACATGTAAACTCATAAAATCCAAAAAGGTTAACTGAGCATCCTGCTGCAATACTGCTATCTTAAAAATACTTTTAAACCTCCACAACAACCAATCCTCTAAAAACAGCTAATCATTAACGTTTTATCCAAATACCGTTCCACGAGTTTTGGTATTTTGTGAGAGCTTTCTGCAGGATGACTCCAAGAGCCAGCTTACCTAGGAATATTCATCTTCATCACTTGAAGTACACCTTTCCGACATGCAAAACCCCCAGTGTAAAGGAAGTAACTTCTTGGGTGATGAGATTGAAGTATTCCCCGGCAACACTTGCTCTTATAAGCATGAGCTCCTCTGTGAGGACCACTCAGCTTCAACGATCAACCATAAGCAAACTTCTAGCTTGGGGAAGAGCATCCCCTAGTTATCAGCACGGTTAGAAGCAAAAGAGACAGAAATGAGATGGAAGGAGGCACGTGCGGTATCACCACGAAACGAGGAGTTGACTGAGGTTACCTCAGACGATGAACCCACTGAGTAAGTGTTCTCCTCTATCTAAGTCCCGTTTCGGTAGACTTTAAATTCCGTACCCTAGCCATAAGGTTAGAATGGTAGATATCTCATTAAATGCATTTGTAATTTATTTAACAAAGATAATTTTGTTTACACACTAAAAGATATAAAAATAACAAAAATATTTACTTTGCATTACTCATGGCATCATAAAGCCCCATGTGGATACCCTATGGTATTTTTTGAAGGAACATCCGCTGTGGTGGCATAAAATAAAAATAACAAAATATAACATTCATATTTAACTTCCTACATAATAAATAGAAAATTTAAAAATAAGATAAAAGTGAAATCCTGTTTAAATTAGACAATATTAAAGCTAGCTCATAAAGGTGATCAATTACACTTTGGCTGACCGCTAACCCGTTAACAAATTCGAGCCTCGAGTTTTGGTTTCTCTTTGTGGAGAGTATTTATGTAGGAATAACATCATAGCAAGGAGAGAGTCTATCGGTGGCACCCACCAGGTCCGCTCTTGGTTAGCTCACTCTACAGGACATCTACACCAAGTATTGCAACCATCCAAATTGGGGGGAGCATCCCCTAGTTATCGGTGACTACACCTAAGCGATTTTTGAGTCTACTTTATATAGTCATAAAATACCAAAAAATATGTGGGCACATGAAGGTCCACGCCTGTTGAGTCTTTTATGAGTCTTTGGTTAAAGAAAATCTAAAAATTAATAAAAAGAAGTCTTAGTTAGTATTAATTATATTAGAGTGTGTTTAGAGTCAGTCTAGGCTAGAGTTAATTAAAAACTGATGAACATTAAAATTTTGTCTTGGAAATGATGAATAGTTGCTCATATAATGCTTACTAAGTACCTACTTGCCAAACTTAAAATCTCTCTGGTTCTAAGCATTGTTGTTTTAATTGAAGTATTTATTCTGAACCTTAATTGTGGAGGCATAAGCTTGCGCTAAGTCTAAGTAGTTGATTGATATGACTCATAAAGGTTGAGCTGCTATTTATCTTATTTCTAGCATTGCTAAGTTCTGGAGGTTTATTTTGAAAATCTAAAAAATTATATGATGAGCTCCTGTATGACAACTGTGGATTCCTACCAAAGCCAGAATTAATATCTTAGAGGATAGGAAAACCTTTTCACATTTAAGCTGCTTGCTTTGTATTGAGTTCAGTCAACTTGTGTTGTATACCTTATGAGAGTCTTGTCATATTTTTAAAACCAAGAAACACTTGCACACTTCAATCCACATATGCATTATTCCTACTTTAGGAGTAATCGTAATCATTCACCATATTTCATACATGTTAATCATAAAATGTTCACCTCCTACTACAATCGGGAGAGGACACAAAATTATACACTCACCCTATAGGATAACCCCTGTTTTTAATGCTCTAAGTCCCGATTATATCTCTCGATTCATTTATTGTGTTCAAAGGATGCATGTGGCTATGCAAAAAGAAAGAAAAAAAAAAAAGAAAGAAAAAAAAAGAAAATGGGAGTAAAAGATGGACAAGTGTCCCAAAGAATTAAAACAATGGGTACTAGATGCCCGCCTCCCTAAATAAAAAGAAATAATAAAAATAGCCCATGTCTTTCCCCGAGAAAAGCTTTAAAAGAGAGTCATTCCCAAAAGAGCAACAAGAGAAATAGAAATTAGCCATAAATAACACATATGCACCTATCCATTATATTCCATACACATGCATATCTTGGTTTGATTGTATGCCTTGATTCTCTGTGGATCCACTAGTTGATTTCACAATACATGTTTTGCAAGTATGTCTATCCTTGTTATTGCCACCCCTATAGCTCCACCATATATACCTTTAGCTATAGGAGGCATAACATCATTAATGTCTCAAGAGAGAACCATAAATACCACATACATTGAGAGACTTGAGGGAGTCATACAATTAAGCTCTGAGTTTTATTCTGAAAACTTATGAAAGACTCCGGAATGTTGGTATTGCAAAGAATTTGAGACGTAGTACTTAGCTTGATTGTTCTATCTTTCGATTGCTCAAGACTTATGCAAAAGCCGTGAAGCCCCATATTACAGGTGAAATGAGTAAGTTTGAAGGTTAGAGCATTCATTGTTTGATCCGGAGGAAATTTTCGTTTGAAAGCATGTGTCTTTGGAAAGTATAACAACATTGTAACAACTCCCCGATCTAAAGACAATATCGCCTAGGCTTAGTTTGTTTGCCAAGGGGCTGCCAAAAGGTAAGCTTGGGGGTATTGTTGACACGCGTTAAGCGTCAACTTTACTAGGGCTTTTTACCCGAATGAAAACAAGAAAATACACTAGTCTAGGGCTTTATCGACAAATTCCACGAGTTTTGCATATTCTCGTATTTTCCTGGGGGTGATTTTCGAGAAAAGCTGAAAAAGAGGGATTCTAGTGCAAAATAAGCACAAAAACTTATCCGCCACGGAAATATCACGATTGGGCTCGGGAACCATCTAGAAGACACCCGAAACAACGGGACCCCGAGAGGAGGAAAAGTGGGGCCGGCCGGCCCCACCTTGGGCCGCCGCCGCCCCCACTAGGGGGTTTCGGCCCCCTTCCGGAAGCTTCCTCCACCGCCTATGAGGAATCATCTTGGCCCTTGGTTAAGTCGGTTTGATCCTGTGGCGCACGTCGATCCCACCGGGCTATAAATAAAGGGGTAGACCCCCTCCCTAAAGGCATCAATGTCACAACCAATTTCAAGGAAGAAACTGAATGCGTAAACTCATGTGTGCCCAAAGATCAATCACACACACGAGTCATAAATTTTATATAAATATCATCACGGTGTCTCATACATCACGATTATAAAGTCATTACATATAACAGAGTCTGATACATAAATAACATAAAGATAACTATTCTCCGTGAGCTCTCACTCCACAGGAAACGGTTGACGGCACACCTAGTAGTCTTCAGGGAAGAACTCATTGTAGCCATCTGTTACCCATCCGGGATTTTCCAAAGTTAAGAATAAAACAAGCGTAAGTACTTCTCGTACTTAGCAAGCATAGCACAGGGGTTAATGAGGCTCAAAAGGTCGACCACGGGTTATCTGACAATTAGCTTTTATGATTGTCAGTTTAGCAGTGGTGAAGCATCAAGTTATACCCTTAATCCAATGTTACACATGATCAGGTAAGCATGATAAATGATTAGCATAAACAGTCATTAACAGAATACATCATCATTTACTCTATGAGGGTCCAAGGCCGCTCGTGACCGTGAGCACGGCTGATATATCAGTTTTTAACACACTCTGCAGAGGTTGTACACTTTCACCATGAGTCGTGATTTACCCCTTTGCCCGAGGCGGCCAACCTCTTGACCCACTTCCGAGGAGGGTCGGCAGGGTTCACTATGAAGTCTTTCAAAGGTTCGTCTAACAAGTTAGGGCTGCTAGAGAGTGGCCTACGAATGTAGAGCCCCCCTTCCATATGGTTCAAAGACACGCAGCCTGCACACATAGGGACAGAGGTCGCACTACACCCAACCCGGTTACACCCTCGAATTAGCGCCCGTTCGGGTAACCACTAACAAGTTAGAAAAGGTCCTCATACTTAACTAAAGCCAGAGCCATATAGCCCTCATGGTTGTACTGTAAATCCCGGATTGTCGCCCACAGATAAGTCCTTACGGAGAGGAAGCTAGCACATAGACCACAGTGTACTAGTCCCCTGTGAGCATAATAATAAAAGCAGGTTTTATAGCTTAGGCATAAGTCATCAGTCAGTTACGAGATCATGGTAACCATAGAGCACTAGCATTTCTAAATAATGCATCACATCCCACCGGTGTCAAGGAACAGGAAATCAACTCTACTTTATAATTTCTACGGTTGTCAAGGTAGACACATGCATATGATTATGGTGTTTAAGGTGAATAGGACAACAAGGATGATCCCGTGATATACTTGCCTTGCTCAATGAACTCCTGTGGATCCTGCTGGTCGTCGAAGTAGAAGTCCTGCTCACCACCCAACTGCTCACCGTCTAAACACGATACACCGAAAAATTCACACGCATCCACCATTGCATTCATACATAAGAAACAAACTCTATATTAGAACAGTACACCAACAGTGACAAAACAAATTAAAAAGTTTGTAAAACCATTCTACGTCTCGCTACGAACAAATCAACGCGAGAATCACGAAAATCGGAGCTAAAACGTAAAAGTTATAGTCTAAGCAAGGTCTCTACGCGCTCTAATTAACTTAGTCTAATCCTCAAAATTAAACAGCATCAAACCTACCTAACAGAGGTACTAACGCGTAGAGAATTTCACTACGAATCTAACGCAACTTGAACGGATCAAATCGGAGTTAAAATGGAGATTTTATAAGCAAAAGATTGCAGTGGCAAACTTGTAAATAAGCTGAAATTAATTTCAGAATTAAAATAAATATAATCAGTATATATGAATTCCGGCCAGGGACTCATTCGTAAATAGAAGAAAGGGGAGGGGTTCTTAACCAAAATCGCCGGCGAAGGGGTATCGGCCGATCTCGGCCGTTGGATCGTGGATCGGCGGCTAGAAAAGGAAGGGAGGGAAGAGAGAGGGCTGCCGGCCGGAACAGTAGGTCCAGCGCGCGGCAATGCCGGGCAGGCGCAAAGCTCGCCGGGAGCGCAGTCCCGGACCACCAGAGCCTCCTGTTCGACGAACCGATTGCACCGGGAGATGGGGAGAAGGCGGTCGTTTCCCGAGTCAGCGCGGGCGGAGGGGCTTGCGCGATGTAACCATGGTCGACGGTGGGTGAACCTCGCCGGTGTTCACAGGGATCAGCATAGGGTGCTCAGTTTCATGAATCGAAGACACGAGGAGGTATAGGAAGGGACGGCGAAGCTCACCACGGCCTTCGAATCGAGCGGAGACGGTGGAGGCGAGGTTGTCGGCGTCAATGGCGACGGCGGCGGGGCGTTCGGCGGTTGGCGGCCCAGTGAAGAGCGCGGGAGAGCGGGGCAGGGGAAAGAGAGCAAGGCGGCGCTCACACTATATACCCGCACCGGAGATCGTGGTGAGCGGGGCGCGTTGCGGATCGTGGCGGAGGCGTCTTGGTTGCACGCCCAGCGTGCGACGGCGGCTGACGGGCGGGAGGTTAGGGGAAGACCCC
This sequence comes from Chrysopogon serrulatus, assembly GCA_015844335.1. Taxonomy (NCBI): domain Eukaryota; kingdom Viridiplantae; phylum Streptophyta; class Magnoliopsida; order Poales; family Poaceae; genus Chrysopogon; species Chrysopogon serrulatus. The sequence goes on along the minus strand of JADLZL010000397.1, from coordinate 180,845 downwards.
GCCCGACATGCGGGCCCCGGCCGGCCAGGTGAGAGGGAGAGGGAGGCACGGGGGTGGCGCTGGGCCGGCCCAATGAGCGGGAGGCGTGCGGGCTTGCGGAAAAAGGAGAGGAGGAGGAGAGGAGTGGGCTGGTTGGGCCAAAAAGGAAAAAAAAGAGAGAAGAGAAAAGAAAAGACTTTTCTTTTTATTTTCCGAGTTTTCAAATCCTTTTCAAAACTAATTTGAATTCTTTTGAATTTTATCAAACCACACAAACAAAACAAATGCTTGCAAAGATGATGCATCAACATGTCATTAAACTTATATTTCATTTTAATTCTTCAAAATTTATTATTTCCTATATTTGAATGCTCACCCAAATTCATAAATAAATCCAATTTAATCTAGTTTCAGAAAATGCAAATTTTGGGTGTTACAAACCTACCCCCCTTAAGACGAATCTCGTCCTCGAGATTCCACTGCTGGCTCCTCAAACAACTGTGGGTACTCAGATCTCAAATCATCTTCTCTTTCCCATGTTGCCTCGGCCTCTGAATATCGATTCCACTGTACTTTGCACATCCGTATGACACGGCTCCGAGTGACTTTCTCTGCTGTTTCCAAGATCTTGATTGGATACTCCCTATAAGTAAGGTTCTCTTTAATACTGAGTTCCTCCAAAGGTATCTGCTCTTCAGGCACTCGCAAACACTTCTTAAGTTGAGAAACATGAAAGACATCATGCACCTCTGACAAACTTTCAGGCAATTCTAATTGATAAGCCATTTCACCTCTTCTTTCTAACACTTTAAACGGACCAACATAACGCGGTGCTAGTTTTCCTTTCATGTTGAACCTCTTTACTCCTTTCATAGGTGACACTTTAAGATAAACATAATCACCTGTTTGAAAGACTAGCTCTCTTCTTCTAGTGTCTGCATAGCTCTTTTGACGAGACTGTGCAACTCTCAAGTTGTCTCTTATCGGTCGACTTGTTCTTACTGCATTCTTAAGCACGTCCAGGTCCAAACACTTGTGTCTCTCCCCGTCTGATTCCAAAACAGAGGTGTTCTACACTTCCTTCCATACAATGCTTCAAATGGTGCCATTTTGAGACTCTTTTGATGATTTGTTGTTGTATGAAAATTCAGCATATGGCAAACTCTTATCCCAAGCGGTACCATACTTGCAAAGCATAAGCTCTCGGCATATCTTCTAGTATCCGATTTGTTCTTTTCGAGTCTGCCCATCTGCTGCGGGGTGATATGCCGTACTAAAATTCAGCTTTGTTCCTAAGGATTCATGTAATTTCTGCCAATAGTGAGACGTGAATTGCGTACCTCGATCGACACAATCTTCTTAGGAACACCATGCAGACTCGCTATCCTCTCCAGATATAATTCAGCTAATTTTGCACTAGTATAGATGGTCTTAACAGGTAGAAAGTGGGCAACCTTAGTTAGTCGATCCACTATTACCCATATAGAATCATATCCTCTCTGAGTGCGGGGTAAACCAACTATGAAATCCATTCCTACTTCATCCCATTTCCATTCAGGTATTTTCATTGGTTGTAGTAATCCTGCAGGTCTCTGATGTTCAGCTTTCACTCTCTGACATGTATCACATAGAGCAACGTACTCAGCTACATCCCTCTTTAATCCATACCACCAATACTTCTCTTTAAGATCTAAGTACATCTTGGTACTTCCAGGATGAATAGAATACGCTGACTCATGAGCTTCACGTAAGATTGCCTCTCTAATAGCCTTGTTTTCTGGCACACATAGCCTTTTACCAAACCACAAGGTTCCATCATCATCTAGTCGAAAGCCTGGTGCTTTACCAATCACTATGTTGTCAGCTATCTCCTTCAATTTCTCATCTTCAAGCTGTCCTTTACGAATCTCCTTCTCTAGTGTAGGTTCTAGAATCATCTCCACTGTATTAACAGCAAATCCCAAGTTAAGATGCGCTATTTCCTCACATAACTGTCTGGCCATAGGAGTAACATGTACCTCATTGACATAACTCTTTCTACTAAGTGCATCAGCTACAACATTAGCTTTACCAGGATGATAGTGCACTTCCAAGTCATAGTCTTTAATTAATTCCAACCAACGGCGTTGTCTCAAATTCAGATCTGACTGAGTAAAGATGTATTTCAAACTCTTATGATCAGTGTATATGTCACTCTTATGTCCAATCAGGTAGTGTCTCCAAATCTTTAAAGCATGTACCACAGCTGCTAGCTCTAGGTCATGTGTAGGATAATTAAGCTCAAGCTTCCTCAACTGTCTGGATGCATAGGCCACTACTTTTCCTTCTTGCATAAGCACACAACCAAGACCCAATCTAGATGCATCACAATATATCGAGAAATTCTTGCTCAGATCTGGCAAAGTCAACACTGGAGCTGTAGTTAAACGTTTCTTCAACTCATCAAAGCTAGCCTGACACTTATCAGACCAAACAAACTTAGCATTCTTCTCTAGCAGAACGGTCATAGGTTTTGCTAGCTTGGAGAATCCTTCTATGAATCTCCGATAGTAGCCAGCTAATCCAAGAAAACTACGGATCTCACTAACATCAGTAGGTGGCTTCCAATTCAACACATCAGCTACCTTCCCTGGATCCACTGCTATTCCTCCATTAGACACAATGTGACCAAGAAAGGATACTTCCTTCAACCAAAATTCACATTTACTCTTCTTGGCATACAACTTATGCTCTCTAAGTTTCTATAGTACTAATCTCAAATGTTCAGCATGCTCTTCTTCATTCTTAGAATAAATCAATATGTCATCTATAAAGACCACTACAAACTTGTCTAAGTATTCCATGAACACCTTATTCATCATATACATGAAGTATGCAGGTGCGTTGGTCAATCCAAATGACATGACTGTGTACTCATACAATCCATACCTTGTAGTAAAAGCTGTCTTAGGTATGTCAGATGCACGGATCTTTAGTTGATGATAGCCAGACCGAAGATCAATCTTTGAGAACACACAAGCTCCTCTCAATTGGTCAAACATGTCATCTATTCTAGGCAAAGGGTATTTATTCTTGATGGTAACTTCATTCAATGACCGATAATCTACACACATTCTCTGGGTTCCATCTTTCTTACTAACAAAGATAACTGGTGCCCCCCAGGGTGATGAACTAGGACGAATGAAACCCTTCTCTTGCAATTCCTTTATTTGTTTCTTAAGTTCTTCTAACTCATTTACTCCCATTCTATATGGTCTTTTAGCTATAGGTGCAGTACCAGGTAAAAGCTCAATAATAAATTCGATGTCGTGGTCGGGGGCATACCGGCAAATCATCGAAAACACATCTGAAATTCACCCACAACTGGATCCTCCTCTTGGTCTCGTCACTTTCCGGTGATTCACGAATGGCATGCATTGCTCTTGCATTGCAATGTCAACATTGATTCTCCCCCCTTGGGTGTTGTCGAGTCACAACCTTTTCCTTGCACTGAATAATTGCATTGTGGTTCTTCATCCAATCCATGCCCGTGGATAAGATCGATTCCGGAAGTTCTTAACACGTGGGTTTTCACATGGAACTCTACCCCCCTTAAAGAGAGTTGAACCTTGGGGCAATAGAGTGTTGCTTGCATTCCCCACCAGGTGAATTAACTAATAATGTGTATTTAAGTGCACAGTGGTATGCTATGTTGTTTAATGAACATGTGTGCAATAAAGGTATGCGAAGCACCAGAATCAAAAAGAACGGTAGCGGGGACTGAGTTGATGTCAAACGTACCAAGCATAACTCTTGGAGCCTCCTGCACTGTCTCAGTAGACACGTGGTTCACTCTCCCATAGTGTGGTGGCTTCTGAGGAATGTTCCTCTAGTTGTTGTACGGTCCTGGGTTGTTGTCTGGAACTCGGGGTGCTTGCTGATTCTTCTTCTCAGGACAGTTGTAGGACATGTGCCCCTCTTTTCCACAGTTGAAACAAGTGTTGGCGGTGTTTGGGGCGTTAGTCTTCATAGGAGCATTGTTTGGATTTCCCTGTCTAACAACTGGCTGACCACCCTGCCGCAGGTTCTGTGGACGCTGCTGAAATTGTGGGCGCTGCTGATACTGGGATTGTTGCTGGTAGGGTCCATGATTCCACTGATTAGGTGGTCCCTGGTACCTCTGCTGGTACCCCTGCTGTGAATTGGCGCGAGGGCGAGTGTTGCTTCCAGATGACTGACCTTGGAACCTTCGCTTCTTGGCCTCAATCTCCTTGCGCTTGTTGTCAATCACTATTGCACGGTTAACCAAAGCTTGGAAATTGGGATAAGTGTTGGACATCAGCTGCAACTGAAGACCATCATACAAACCCTTCGAGGAAGCGACGCCAGCGCTTCTCACTTGTCTTACGCAACATCGTTCGGAGCATAACGCGACAGAGAGCAAACTTGTCTCTCAGATTCTGCCACTTTGTCATGGAGCCTTGCTTCAGAGCTCTGAACTCCTCTTGCTTCAACTCCACCTCACCTGCTGGAATGTGGTAGGACCTGAAGTTGTCTCGAATTCCTGCCGGGTAACGGGAGGGAGGTCCTTGGGTCGAGCATGCTTTGGTAGGACTCCCACCGCCTTGGGCTGCTCCCTCGAAGTTGTCCCTGAAGCGTACAATACTTTCTCCGTCATTGCACCGAGCTATGTTAAGTTGTTTCTCCACAGCTCGTAGCCGGTCATCCGCTTCCGCCGGTAGTCGGCATGGTTGAACACTGGTGGACGGCCTTTCATGAACTCTCCGTGCTTGTCCCTCACATGGACAGGCGGTGGTCCTCCGGCTGGTTCATTATCCATGCGCTGAAGCATGGCTTGCATCACCTGCCCTTGCATTGCCATCACTGTTCCACGGTCATAGGCGGGGCGGTGGCGGCGGATTCACGGGAACACCACGTCCCACGGCCATGTCCACGACCACGACCCGCGGCCTCTGCCTTGACCATCAGCATCCATCTGGTGTCCAAAAACACACAAACACACTTAATATAATTCCATTGAAACTTCTCTTGTAAAATGGTAAAACAAAAGACTGCAGATTTCTGGCGAGTTTCAGCAGTAGCAGTTCAGAAAATTCATCATATCTCATCTTCCAGACATCAATTTCAGACATGGTGTATATGGTTGGAAAGCTTATAAAATTCTCTACAATTTTCGTATTATACACTTTCTCTGAATCAGACATTAAATTACCTGAAAACAGCACACTACCCAGACTATTCTGGAACATAAACTGTGCAGCAAACTGATCTTTCTCATTTAATATCTCACAGACCAGAATTGATAAAACAGTGATTCTGGACTTTTTGGAAAGCTACAGAAGTCTACTTCCCAGCATAAAATTTTCAGAAATTTAGGACATACAGAATAGAAGATATTATCACATATTCACAGACTGCTTCAGATTTCAGCATAACAGAAATAGAACCAAACTGAACCAACTATATTAAGCATGCTCTAAGTTTTAAAAAAATCCATAACTATGAGATGTGTGGACAGGCCCACATTATCTCAACATTCAACCAAAGATCCAAATCATAAAAGGTTCACAATTACAACCAGCAAAGCATTAAAGTTCACAACTCACAAAGGACTAAGAGACTCGCACTAACGATAGACTATGAACACCAAGGTCATCCAAACTCTATGGGGCTGAGTCGGCGATGGTGACCTTCGGAGGCAAAGTCATGTAGATGCGTGGCATTCCCTGCTGGACCCTCATGTCGTCCACAGTCCGCTGTAGACGCCGGATGATCTTCTGATCGATCCTCGCGCGATCAATGTACATCTTCTCATTAGCATACTTGAGGGGCATTCATGTGCTCTACAAGAGTAGCCTTCAAGGTGGCTTCCTCACCCTCAGGATCCTGGACCACCCACTCACCTGCTTCAAAATCCTAGCGAGGAAGGAACTTGTACTTGTCTCCCTGCATATCTCCATACCGACGACCGCGGTAGTGGGTGCAGGCTGCCTCAGCTGCATCCTCCATACTCTCATACACATCCCTACGCTGAATGGTAGGAGTGTGCATAGTCTCTAGCTTCTTCCCACTGGGGTGTGTGTTCCACACCATCACTGACAACTCGGTGGAGAAGAAGGTACCCTCAATAGGATGTGTACGCTCAATGCAGAAGTATTTGATTTCTACACCTAAGTCAGGGTAGTAATGGTGCAGGGTCTCCTCTAACAAGCCGTGGAAGTGAGAAGTGTCAGGTGCCTCCATGTGGTGAAACTGGAGAGTCCAACCCATCTCCTTAGGGGAAGCAGGAGCTGGGGTAGGTGCTGGCGCTGGTGCAGGAGCAGGCGCTGGTGCTGGTGCAGGAATGGGTGCAGGTGAAAGAGCCACAACAGGAATGGGCCACTCTTCCTCGTCTTCTTCGGTGATGTCTTCTACCACCACCTCAGGATCCTCCATCACAGTGTCCTCTTGGTCATCGGGGATGACCACTACCTCGGGAGCCTGGGGGTGCCGGTGTCGCTGAGGTGCCCGAGTAGCCCGAGGTGGCTCGGTCTCGAGGATCGCTGCAAAGTCTTTGTGAAGCCGGGTGGTGCTTGTGCAGGGACGAAGCGGGGGGTGAACATGGCGCGGTAGGTCGACGAGTTGAGGCGGGCGCAGACCGGCGAGGCGTCGACATCTATAAGTTTTATTTAAGATACAAGAAGAAATAATATTTTAACAAAATAATGGTAAAGTAACATAAACATTTTAATAAAATAACAAGAGTATGATAACAATTTAGTAAAATAACAAGAGCAAGATAATAAGCATAATAATAAATAGAGTTAGACCTTAAATGCGACCAAAACTACCTAGGCTTGCGTCCCTACAGATCAACCTGGCTCGATACCAATTTGTCACACCCAATTTCAAGGAAGAAACTGAATGCGTAAACTCATGTGTGCCCGTAGATCAATCACACACACGAGTCACAAATTTTATATAAATATCATCACGGTTGTCTCATACATCACGATTATAAAGTCATTACATATAACAGAGTCTGATACATAAATAACATAAAAATAACTATTCTCCGTGAGCTCTCACTCTACAGGAAACGGTTGACTGGTTGACGGCACACCTAGTAGTCTTCAGGGAAGAACTCATTGTAGCCATCTATTACCCATCCGGGATTTTCCAAAGTTAAGAATAAAACAAGCGTAAGTACTTCTCGTACTTAGCAAGCATAGCACAGGGTTAATGAGGCTCAAAAGGCTGACACAGGTTATACAGCAATTAGCTTTTATGATTGTCAGTTTAGCAGTGGTGAAGCATCAAGTTATACCCTTAATCCAATGTTACACATGATCAGGTAAGCATGATTAATGATTAGCATAAACAGTCATTAACAATGAAATACATCATCATTTACTCTATGAGGGTCCAAGGCCGCTCGTGACCGTGAGCACACGGCCGATATATCGCTTTTTAACACACTCTGCAGAGGTTGTACACTTTCACCATGAGTCGTGATTTACCCCTTTGCCCGAGGCGGCCAACCTCTTGACCCACTTCCGAGGAGGGTCGGCAGGGTTCACTATGAAGTCTTTCAAAGGTTCGTCTAACAAGTTAGGGCCGCTAGAGAGTGGCCTACGAATGTAGAGCCCCCTTCCATATGGTTCAAAGACACGCGGCTTTGCACACATAGGGGACAGAGGTCGCACTACACCCAACCCGGTTACACCCTCGAATTAGCGCCCGTTCGGGTAACCACTAACAAGTTAGAAAAGGTCCTCATACTTAACTAAAGCCAGAGCCATATAGCCCTCATGGTTGTACTTGTAAATCCCCGGATTGTCGCCCCGCACGATAAGTCCTTACGGAGAGGAAGCTAGCACATAGACCACAGTGTACTAGTCCCCTGTGAGCATAATAATAAAAGCAGGTTTTATAGCTTAGGCATAAGTCATCAGTCAGTTACGAGATCATGGTAACCATAGAGCACTAGCATTTCTAAATAATGCATCACATCCCACCGGTGTCAAGGAACAGGAAATCAACTCTACTTTATAATTTCTACGGTTGTCAAGGTAGACACATGCATATGATTATGGTGTTTAAGGTGAATAGGACAACAAGGATGATCCCGTGATATACTTGCCTTGCTCAACGAACTCCTGTGGATCCTGCTGGTCGTCGAAGTAGAAGTCCTGCTCACCACCCAACTGCTCACCGTCTAAACACGATACACCGAAAAATTCACACGCATCCACCATTGCATTCATACATAAGAAACAAACTCTATATTAGAACAGTACACCAACAGTGACAAAACAAATTAAAAAGTTTGTAAAACCATTCTACGTCTCGCTACGAACAAATCAACGCGAGAATCACGAAAATCGGAGCTAAAACGTAAAAGTTATAGTCTAAGCAAGATCTCTACGCGCTTTAATTAACTTAGTCTAATCCTCAAAATTAAACAGCATCAAACCTACCTAACAGAGGTACTAACGAGTAGAGAATTTCACTACGAATCTAACGCAACTTGAACGGATCGAATCGAGTTAAAATGGAGATTTTATAAGCAAAAGATTGCAGTGGCAAACTTGTAAATAAGCTGAACTTAATTTCGGAATTAAAATAAATATAATCAGTATATATGAATTCCGGCCAGGGACTCATTCGTAAATAGAAGAAAGGGGAGGGGTTCTTAACCAAAATCGCCGGCGAAGGGGTATCGGCCGATCTCGGCCGTTGGATCGTGGATCGGGCGGCTAGAAAAGGAAGGGAGGGAAGAGAGAGAGGGTGCCGGCCGGAACAAGTAGGTCCGGGGCGGCGCCATTGCCGGCGGCGCAAAGCTCGCCAGAGCGCGCGGTCCGGACCACCGGAGCCTCGGTTCGACGAACCGATTGCACTGGGAGAGAGAGGGGGGAGAAGGCGAAGCTGTTCCCGGAGTCAGCGCGGGCGGAGGGGCTTCGCGCGATGGTGCACCATGGCCGACGGCGGGTGAACCTCGCCGGTGTTCATGGGGATCGGCATAGGGTGCTCGGTTTCATGAATCGAAGACACGAGGAGGTATAGGAAGGGACGGCGAGCTCACCACGGCCTTCGAATCGAGCGGAGACGGTGCGGAGCGAGGTTGCCGGCGTCAATGGCGACGGCGGCGGCGTTCGGCGGTTGGCGGCGGTGGTCTTGGCCGGAAGGGAGAGCGGGGCAGGGGAAAAGAGAGCGGGGAAGGTGGCGCTCACACTATATACCCGTCAAAGGGAGATCGTGGTGAGCGGGGCGCGGTTGCGATCGTGCGGAGGCGTGCGGTTGCACGCCGCGCGACGCGGAGGCGACGACGGGAGGTTGGGGAAGACCCCGCTGACATGCGGGCCCCGGCCGTCCGGGGGTGAGAGGGAGAGGGGAGGCGCGGGGTGGCGCCTGGGCCGGCCCAATGAGCAGGGAGGCGTGCGGGCTTGCGGAAAAAAAAAGGAGAGGAGGAGGAGAGGAGTGGGGTTTGGTTGGGCCAAAAAGGAAAAAAAGAAGAGAGAAGAGAAAAGAAAAGCCTTTTCCTTTTATTTTCCAGAGTTTTCAAATCCTTTTCAAAACTAATTTGAATTCTTTTAAATTTTATCAAACCACACAAACAAAACAAATGCCGCAAAGATGATGCATCAACATGTCATTAAACTTATATTTCATTTTAATTCTTCAAAATTTATTATTTCCTATATTTGAATGCTCACCCAAATTCATAAATAAATCCAATTTAATCTAGTTTCAGAAAATGCAAATTTTGGGTGTTACAATCAAGTCATTTGGAGATCCAGCCATCAAGAGCCTTCTCTAGTTCATCAGAGTCTCTCTAGTTCATAGCTTTAGCCTAGTTAGATTAGAAGTAGAAGAGTTCTAGTTCTTCGCTGGGATCCGGAACCCAAGGCGCCTGTCTAGAGCGCGAATTCGGGATAGATCTAGTACCTTTCTCTTATTGTATTCATTATGATTCAGGCAACATTGTTCTTAATCTCTTATATATTCTTAATTGCAATAGTCATTGTCTACTTTGATTATATGTCTAGGATAGTTGGTTTGATCTTATTGAATTCATGTAATTGCTCGTATAGCGTTTACCCAAGCGGCCGCTGGGTAGATGGTAGACAATATGTAGACGTGGTGTCTAGATATCTTGTTTATCTGTGAGTGCACCCTGACGTGCCGGGGCGTGTGGTAGTCCGCGCAGGTGACAGCTGCGTTGGTTCCTCTATAGTCCACCCTCCGTACGTAGGACTAGCATGGGCACGGTCGCGAAGGAGGTGATCCTTGTGTCTTAATACTCTCATTAGTTGATGCCTCTTTACATGTGATAATGATATAGGGTTAACTTAACAATGATTGCTAGATGTAGTTGCACTAATTAGAGTTATTCATTGACGTAGTTATTGAATTACCTTAGTATTTATTCCTGAGTTTATCTATTGGCTAGCTATTGTTATGACTAGAAGAGCTCGATGTTTATCTATTTATGATGACCGATCATTATTATTATTTATCATATATATCTTTTATCACGTGACTTATTCCTGTTATGAGTAGGATTCTAGTTATGGTTTGCCTTTCACATCAATAGTATAAGTTATAGTTTATAAGTCCTACATATAGACCTTTCCAAAGGGTATAAATATAAATCGATAACCCGGTAGACTTCCCTAGGTAAAATGCTACAACGGTATAATTATCTCGTCCGCTTGCGTAACCCGTTAGTTTATATTCTTATCTTTATATTCATATATCTTATTTCTGCCTAGTCATATTGAATACATGTAAATCTATAGTTATTTCTTAAGCAATATAATTAAGGATGACAACTTAATTAATGCTTAGGAATGATAGTGATAAATAGGTGGCTAGTTGCTAATGACAAGTTAATTATATACCGACCATTTCGACGTTATTGCTAGGGGTAGGATTTATCTCTGCTTTTTAGTAGTGACGTTAGAAATGCCAACAAGCGTCCTTCTTTCTTGCGTCGCACGCGTTGATCGCCGGTGAGGTCGCGTCGCCGGAGTGTCTGCCCATGCCTTAACAGTGGACGGAGAGGTTGAACAGTTGATTAGAGCGTTTGGAGTATTATCCCGAAGTTGATGACGTCGTACGGTTCGGGAGTGGGTCATGATGGACGGGCCGTCCGGACTATCAACCGGGAAGGTGATTAGACGTCGAGCCGCGCCCTGCCTCTGACTAACAGTGCGGTCAAGGAGCCGAATCGCGCCCTGCTCTGACCCACAATGCCGCTGGCATCCGCTTCCATGTCCTGCACTGCCGCACAGTGCGGTCAAGATGCTCCTTTCTCACTCATGTAATAAGTCGTAGCACCTTACACCATTTTTGTGTTAAGAGCAAGTATTATAAGGGGCTGAAAGAAAATTATATGCTGATGTGGAAGGAAAAAAGGAGGAGATAGAAGAGAGGTGGACTACAAATAAGATAGCTATTGTATAGGTTGGCTGAGATGTGAGTTGTAAAGATTTATATAGTCAAGAGAATACTGTATTGTTAGTCTTGCTCTAACAGGATAAGAATTAATCAGGTTTTGGATAATGTCGCTATTCTAGCTCTACTAGTCTTGTGCGGGTAACCAGTTCGATTGTGCACGCGTTCCAACTGACCAGATTCACTCATCTCGCCATGCATCTGGACGCTTTTGCCTTCGCGTTCATTGAATCAGTACAGCACGTGGTATGTCCCTATAATGACAGAGACAGTGGGACGGAGGCTACATCAGCACATATGCATGCATCAGCGTACCGTACCAGCCTCCTGTGTGCCAGCGCTCAGCAGTGAGGGCGGCGAGGACGGAGCAACCCCGTGAGGCCGTGACGACCGACGACTTCATTGCAGGTGCAGGTGCAGGTACAGGAGTACCCAGACCTCCGGCGGCTGGAGCCTGGAGCGAAGGACCGAGGACGACGGAAGATTCTGGCGTTGTTTTCCCCCACAACCGCCGGCTACCGTTCAAGTCTTCCAGAACGGACCAAGCTTCCATTGCTTGCCCCGTCGTCAGCTGCCTCCAACTCTCCCAGTGTCGTCAAAGCATTCATTAATATTATCGCTTCGAGAGGTCCGTTCCGGCGAGAGCGTGAGGCGAACTTGACGAGTTCAAATTCTATGGAGTCAGATAGTAACTTTACTCGTGTACTATTACTTGAAAACACTTCTGACTATAGCTAGCGCTGGACTAATTCCCTTCGTGGGGTTTTTTTATTTATTTAAGGAAGGAAATTTACATAGTGATGATATCAGATTATATGTCATACATGGACGTGGACGTACGTGCTTGCTTCTTACTCCGCGGTTCCATTTGGACCGAGTGAGCGCGCGTACGTATTCATCTATCCAGCAAAACCAATACTAGTACAATGATCCACATCAGAACTCAGAACTCCCGCGTGCTCCGGTTTCCTAGAGAACAAGAAATCAACGGAGAAACTTCTCTTATCCCAAATCAATACTGTTCACGACGGCTTTACAATAATAACTCTCTTGGTCTTCTAGAAATTTCCTTGTCAAACGCTCAAAGAACCTTCTTCTTGACTATCAAGAAGCAAGCAAGCCTTGTAGGATAGGAGCACACATCAAATCATTAGGATAAACTAAACAGATCATGCGGGTGCGTAGCAACTGCAAACCGCCAACCGGTCAGCGGTCAGTGGTGACCGCCCGTTCTAGTCAATTCAGCAGAGCAGGTAGCTCCAGGAAATGGAACGGAAACACATTGCTATGGACTATGGTAGAGGCCAAACGAAAGCCGAACACACACAAGCTAGTAATAGAAAATCTTACACGTGCCGGCCGCCGCGCATCTCCGCCGATCCTTCGCTAATCGCATTCGGCTGAACAAGGAAGCCCCACCAGATTCGCCAACTAACCCTTCACAGAATTGTCTATGTGCATCAATGAACAGGGGCGGCCGGCAAGCGGCGGCAAGCCACGCGACAGGGGGTTTCCGAACATTCGCCGGCTACTTTGCTTTAAAGCGACATCATCGTCGTCTGTTCATTTCGTTACCAGACTATATATAGTACTTGTTAATGGTGCCATTTTATATTATAATGTTAACATCAATTTTTCTCACATTTTACATGATGTTGAACTGTGTTGTTCCCTTTTCGTGGGAAACATGACTTAGGAGTTAGGAGTGCTCTACTCTGTTTTTTTTTTTTTTTAGATTCCCTAGTTATTCATTCCACTCCCACGTCTTTATTTATTTATTTATTTGGGTGGGTAGAGAAATGCGTTGGTAGGACCCCAAATAGTGTCGGCGTCGCTTTGCTTGGAGTACAGTATTATGCTTAAAAAAATCTCACATTTTGTTTCAGGGGTCAATTATCATAATTTTTGAAGTCTGGATTAAATTTAAATCGTGTGCATCATGGTCCAAATCATCTCCAGAGTTTCAGGAAGCACTGGCCAGCCAATGAGCCAAATTAAATTAACGTAGATATTCCTCCGTTTCTAAATAAGTGTCGCCATGAGATGTGTGTCTTCTGAAGTTTGACTTGATTTATAAAAAATACATGTAATATTTATATCTCCAAATAATTTTATTAAAAAACTAGATCCAAAAATCTTTCCGATAATATTAATTATGATATTAATCAATAATATTTATTATTTATTAAAATTACTATCAGTTATTTCTTGGAAAGCGAAGTCACACTTATTTAGGGACGGAGAGAGTATGCCTCATCGCTGGGGCGTGTGGTGCTTGCTTGGTTACAGCAGCGCGACGTGCCTAGCCCAGCACCCAGCTTGGCCGTGTGGTGCTTGGTTACTGAGCCGATACGGAGGAATGGCGGCGGGGCGGGGGCCAGGCCAGTGCTCCTTTGCAACGGCCTCGGCAACTTTTCCCAGCCCGGGACAGCCACCGCTACAGCGTGCCACCCTGGTTGACCCATGGGCATCAGCGTCACATCCAGGTGCCGCTGCGGCGGATGTTGCCCAATGCCCCACTCGCACCGCTACGAGGTTCATGTGGCCCATAGAGTGGTGACTCTGGTGACTACCATAAAACATGAATGGCCGTGAACATATACACAAACGCACCTACGGCCTTTGGCACGATCGGCTCTAGCTTCACTAAAATCTGCCTTTTACACGGAACTGTATGAGCCGAATCCATCTTTAGTAGAACCTGTTTGGATTCAAAAGAGATATTTATTAGCTAATTTGATCCAGCCAGTGAGATACTTCGTACTCTCTCCGTTTTGACTTTTTTGTTCATCCTTTTTGCTATGTGTATAAACACATTATTAGATCTAGATAATAATAAAATAGATATATAAAAAAAAAATCAAAATAATTTATAATTTAAAATAGAGGAAGTATTTGTTATCTAAAGTCCTACTTTTTCGGACCGATTTCTAGGGCATGGTTACGTTTTTTTCAGGAAAACCATGATGTTAGGCATCATAGCTCTTGAGTAGTTAAGTTGTGCATCGGTTTTGTTGCATGTGATTTTTTTCTTTTGCATTTACTATTTTCATGCTGTGCATGCATGCATGTATTTAAATCAAGGTACTCAGCCAACGTGTAGCTGTAGTTAATCACGTACACAACTCTCAACTAGTGTTCTATGTATTACTATTTTTGAGCCAGAAGCTCTATGCTTGATTAATTCTTCTCTTTGGTATCAGAAATTTTGCTGAAAACACCTAAGAAAAGAGTCCGGAGGAAGTAACTAATAAGTATCTAGTCCACTATCCGTATATGTTTGCATCCAAAAGAAATAATTATTAACAGATAAATACTGTCTATAGGAAACTAAACAGGGTATAAGAAGCTAGGAACCGGAATGGTGGTTTCTCATGTTTCTCATATACTATTTGTCTATGGAGCTGTTTTTACTATTCTTAGTTTTAGCTCAAGCAATAAAAGTTCGCTACAAGAGGAGCTAAAAACAACAGTTACCTAATTCCAGGTCTAGAAATCATTCCAGATTTACTTGATTATGCAAATTAAAGTAGTTGTTCCAATTGGATTTTTTTCACGTCATGATTCAGGAACTAATAAGTGAAATTGGAGTTTTGCTAAATTGGTCCACTCTCGCTTGTAAATATCTCGATGACACATTGTCTCGTTTACAACCGCCTAGGAGTCCTCCTTTTAACATCGTTGTCTAAAGATTTGGGTGGATTTAGTTTTAAAACTATATTGATTCTCTTATCCCACTTTTTTGAGAAGAAACATATGTTGAAAATGTTTCCTTTAATGTGCTAATCGCTAGCACATGCCGAAACTGAATACTTATAGGGAACGTATCTAATGCAAACTAATTTACCGTGAAAACCCGTGTAAACCACGGCAAAAAATTCATATAAATTCACAAAAAAAAAACACATGTAGATGATATGATGATACATAACCTTGTAAAATGTCTTGTCTAAACTTCGATTTCGTTTGTGAGATATAAAAATAATAAATTTCAAGCCGGAAAAGTCATTCCAAATGATTTGCTAGAAATTTGTTATTTTTATATCTCACAAACAAAGTCGAGTTTGGACAAGATATTTTATAAGGTTATGTATTATCATATCATCTATATATATGATTTTTTGATGAATTTATATGACTTTTTTTGCCGTGGTTTGCATAGATTTTCACGAGAAGTACCATACTTATATGCATGTGGCACAAAAAAAGAAGTACGAACATGGAGTGGGTAATCATGGCGACACACCTGTATTTGTGTTTCGTAATGATGCTAAGACTAATGAGTACAAGGAGTCCAAGAGCCATAATGCCACATTAAAAGGTGAATAGCCTACGATTTCTTCTCGAAGGTTAGTGTTGACAGGCAAAGTTGTCAAATGGCGTAATTGACTCCAATACTGCATTCAGTCCCTAAAATTTCAGACAATCTAGCCCTAACTAATGTATGACCGATCTTTACGTTAAACCAAATTATACTTTGTGAACTATATACTTCTTAAGAATTCTGACGATCTAGCCTTAGTTGATGTGTGACTGATCTTTACGTTAAACTGAATTATACTTTGCGAACTATATACTACCTAAAAATTCTGGCGATCTAACCCTAGCTAATGTGTGACCGATCTTTACGTTAAACCGAATTATACTTTGTGAACTATATACTTCCTTCAGCTTGGCCTAGTATTTTAAAGGTTCATGTGTCCTCAAGCTCTAAGAATTTTCGATTGGGTCATCTTTAGCTTTGTAAAGTATTAAATTGATGCAATGGGCACATATTGAAGACCTTTAAGTAAGCATGTTTTATAGGCAAATCATTTTATTTTCTTAATTCATGCATGGACTTTGGAGCTGCAGGCTGCAGCAGTACTAATTAGACTCTGGAGTTGAAATACTAGCACGATCGCTGAGGGCAGAGGAACACGCCATACGGGTCGGTGGCGAATTGTCCAATCCTTTCCGCGACTATTTGTTTGCGTAATCAATTCGAAGTGGATCTATATCATTTGTATATGCATTCCCTTCTACAAAATACGACGCCGCCCCGTCCGCAACTTCTCCCGCTCTCACATATAAACGCTCGAGCTCTTCCCCCGTGAGCCCCTCTCCCCCAAATTGGTTCGTGGTACACTCCCAAGGCCCCCACAACCCCGCCGGCCACCGCCGTTGCTCCATCCTTACCCACTAGTGCCAATGGAATCGACGACACTCCTCCGGGACAATGGCCGCCTCCTGCCCTTCTTCCTTCTCTTGCTCGCCGCCGCCGATTTCACGGCGGTGCAGGGCCAGCCGCAGCCTGGACCTGGAGGTGGAGGGTACTACCAGCAGAGCTTCAGCCCGTCCATGGCCATCGTCATCGTCGTGCTCATCGCCGCCTTCTTCTTCCTCGGCTTCTTCTCCATCTACGTCCGCCACTGCTACGGCGACGGCTCCTCGGGGAGCAACTCGGCGAACCCGGCGGGTCCCAACGGCGCCGCCGCGCGCTCGCGGCGCCAGCCGCGCGGCCTCGACGCCGCCGTGCTCGAGTCCTTCCCCACCATGGCGTACGCCGACGTCAAGGCGCACAAGGCCGGCAAGGGCGCGCTCGAGTGCGCCGTCTGCCTCAGCGAGTTCGACGACGACGAGACGCTGCGCCTGCTGCCCAAGTGCTCCCACGTCTTCCACCCGGACTGCATCGACACCTGGCTCGCCTCGCACGTCACCTGCCCCGTCTGCCGCGCCAACCTCGTCCCCGACGCCAACGCCAACGCCGCGCCGGCCGACGACGCGCCCGAGCTGCTGCCGCCGGCGCCCGCGCAGGATCTGCCGGCGCCCACGGCCGCGCCGGCTGCTGCGGCTGCGGTGGTCATTGACGTGGAGGAGACAGAGGAGGAGAGGATCATCAGAGAGGAGGCCGACGAGCTGATGCGCATCGGCAGCGTCAAGCGCGCGCTGCGCTCCAAGTCCGGCCGCGCGCCCGCGCAGTTCCCGCGCTCGCACTCGACAGGCCACTCGCTCGCAGTCGCGTCAGCCACCACCGGCACCGGCACCGAGAGGTTCACGCTGCGTCTGCCCGACCACGTGCTCCGGGACCTTGCCGCGGCGGGGAAGCTCCAGCGCACCACGAGCCTCGTCGCGTTCCGCTCCAGCCGCGGCGGCAGCACGCGCCGTGGCGCCAGCGTCAGGTTCGGGGGCGGCGTCGGCGAAGGCAGCAGCC
Organism: Chrysopogon serrulatus; assembly: GCA_015844335.1. Taxonomy (NCBI): domain Eukaryota; kingdom Viridiplantae; phylum Streptophyta; class Magnoliopsida; order Poales; family Poaceae; genus Chrysopogon; species Chrysopogon serrulatus. Next base: position 163,234 of record JADLZL010000397.1, on the reverse strand, counting down.
GCGCCGGGAGGAGCATCCGGCTGGGCCAGTCAGGGCGGTGGCCGTCGTTCCTGGCGCGGACGTTCTCCGCGAGGCTTCCCGCGTGGGGGGGTCGGTCGACGCGCAGGGGCGTCGAGACTACTGATGGGTCGAGCAAGGGCGGCAGGGCGGCCGGCGCCGCCGGCGCAGGCGCGGCGAAGTCAGTGGAGCAGGACGACCAGGCGGGCGCGCCAGGACAACAACGTGTTTGACCGCTTCTCGCTGGCGCGGTCCAACGGCGGCTGCTAGGAAACTCTTGGTGCTTTCGTCGCCGTCGCGGTGGATTTTCCCTTTGGGAGTTGAATTTAGGAGAGAACGTGCTTGGTCGCGCTCCTCTTCCAGTCCTTCTGGACGCGCGTTGTATTCATTTTTTCTTCATAGAATTAGCAAGTTTTTTCTTGAAAATGAACCTCTAAGCACACGCACACATGTACCTTATCTCTTGTGAATAGATATGAGATTGACAGCTATTTTTTTCTTTGTTAAAGGTCACATCATTTACCATAAAAAATAGCATATTTAAATCTTATTGAACTCCAGTGAACATGTTTTACTAGAAGAAACTCAATTAGTTGAGCTATCCTCGGTTCACCATGAATTCATAAGTTGAAGGTCTCTTGCAGAGCAAGCTAACGAAATCAACCTTTAGATTTATTATTTATGTATATACTTCCTATAACATTCATGTATATGATATAATATCATGCCATGCTGGATTTTGGTACCTTCCTCTTGCCCACTTAGACCGACTCCAACAAAGACTAGGCAAAATGGAAACCCATTCCAAGATTTAGGTTCTGCACAGTGAAAAGGTAATCGACCCAAAAACTTCGTTTTCCAACAACAGAAGGCAAAAGAGGAGCGTCGTCTCCCTCCCCACGAGGCCCACCCGTCGCGTCGTCGTCGTGCGGGGCCGGGCGCCGTCGCTGTCGCGGCAGTGGGCCGTCGGGGATGGAGCACGGGCGCCCGCCGGAGATGCGGCCGGTGCTCGCCCTCCCGGCCGCATGCCCGGCCGGACTGCCTTGGCCGGCCGCTCGTCGGGCCGGAGGTGGAGCTCGCCCCCCCACGGCCGCCGCGACGGAGCCAAGGTTGGAGCTCCGCCGGATCTCGCCAGCCGGCCCCGCGGAGCCTAGGGGCGGAGCTTCGCCCCCACCGCCGCCGGGCCCGAAGCTTCGCTGGCTTGCCGGGCGCCGGGAGGCGGAGCTTCGCCCCCACGGCCGCACGATGGAGCCAAGGCGGAGCTTCGCCGCGCGGATCCGCCTCGCCGTCGGCTGCTCCTCTGCTCCTCGCCGGGAAGGCCTCCTCTCTCCTCGCCTCGGCGGCTGCTCCTCGCCTACCTCGCCGTCGTGGCCACCCACGCATCCGGGCTCCCCCTCCGCCCACCGCCGCGAGGGAGGAAGAGGAGCCCCGCAGAAATGGGTCGGAGGAGAGATAAGACACATTTCTGCGTCTCGTTTCGACCGGGACGCAAAATGCGTCACTTGTTTGCCTCGCCGTTGGAGGCTGTTTTTGAGATGCAAACGCACCGTGCGGGATGCATTTTGAATATGGGTAGTATTGTTGGAGTCAGTCTTAGCTGAACAATATAACTTTAATACAGTCCTTTGTCCACTTATCCAGAAAAGTTCTCTTCGCTCATCGTCCCCGTGAGCAATGGCTCTAGTGACTCGGAGGAGCAATTAGATTTCGGCATACTTTGTTGTCGAGGTGGTTTCGTGGTTGGTCACCGAGGTTATTCTCTGGCTGGCAGATGCTTGTTACCCGGGTCGGGGGTTGGACTGATGCTTTGCCGTCTGGACTTCTAGCGGATGCTTTGCCACCAAGTATCTTCTACGGCTCCGATCACTGCTGGCTTCCTAGGGGTTGAATTATTTGTTGTATTAGGTTCAGTTGTTGGGGTTGTTTGGTGGAGGGTCCCCCACCCCTCATGTTTCTTGCTTCTCGGTTGTGTTGAGGATCTTGTTAGTAATCCACGGATTACCTACGAATCCTCATGTATCAACTATGTGTAGGTCTATTGACCACTCTCTTCTGTTTAATGAAAAATGAGCTATATCCCTGATCTCGAAAAAAAAATGTAAGAATGCACATCTTGTAGAGTTGAACTTACAGTTTAACAAATATTTTTCTGAAAATAATATCAATGTTTATACCTCTAAATAAATTTAAAATTGAAATATATCATACATCATAAATATTCATGTTTTTAATATATTTTTTTTGCGACGGAAGAAGAATTATATTAAATAATAGCTGGGTACATCAACACATTACAGTTCCTCTGGATTACACAAATATCCGTAAATTCATCTAAATTGTACCCACGCCGTGAATAGCTACAGATCTCAAACCCAAACCTATTTGACGCTTTGTATGGATGACCACACAGGCAAATACTCGGCAACAATTGTTTTCGGCCGGACAGTAGATGCCCAACGGACGACCAACATTCCTGCAGGCGGAGTTGAGAAATTTCTTCTTCTTCCTTGTGTCTTTCTTTTTTTCTTCTTTTACGCCACCGAAGAACGAAAAGATTGATCTGAAAATTTTTCTCCCTAGTCCTTCATCGTGGCCAGATCCAACCACAACAAAACGAAGAAGGGCGAGAGAAAATTATTCCACGGCGGCGGCATCATCTCCGCCTTGATGCCGCCGTTTGGAAACACAAGTCTCCATGTCGTCATGTCGATGAAGATGCAGATACCGTAGATGCCGCCTTCATCTTCAACATGTCCGCCATAGAGAAAACGATTCCACCCCATACCCTCGCCGTTGCCGGAGAAAAGCAGGAGGAAGAGATAAATCTCCAATACCAAAAAAACTTGGCATGGAGAAACCCTAAACCTATGACTCAATCTAATAAAAAAACTTACACGAAAACAATGGATCCCTACTCCCTCCGACCTCCGGCGATATGCCGGAGGAGGAGGGAGGAGGACCAGCCGTGGAGACATCGAACGGCGGCGACGGCGGCGGCAGGAGTCACAGGCCGACACGCGTTGGGCACGTAAACCCGGCGCTTTGCGGGCGGCGGCCGAAAATGATCGAGCTTAGGTTTTTAATATATTTGATTACTAAATTTAGAACAACATGATTCTTTAAAAGGCGATCTTCTTTTTTTATGGAAGTACTCCATAGGAATCATGTGATAGACAACGAGGCGCCAAATGTTTCTCCGTAAGCACGTGTATGGTTGGAAACCACCCACCTATATGCTTCTCTAGAAGACCCTTAACATCGATCGATGGGTGCCTGCCTGCCTACCCTCCTAATGTCAGCACCAGCTAGTAGGCTCAGCAGAAGAGCACAACACACACCATGAATGTCGTCATGTCGAGGAGAAAATATATGCACTCCAGAAACGCGCATCAGATGGATGCGTCAGGCTGTGCATCATCACCCATCGGGCATAATTAATGGTGGTCAAGTCGAATGTTCGATTCGGCCTCTCTCTGATTGACGTGCTGTGGTCGATGGATCATTGATATCATCCGTGTATCTTGTTTTACTTCTCACTAGGACGTTTTTTCTTGGGAATATAGTTTGATATAAGAGCTAAGCTAAAAATTAGCTCTCTGGTGTATTTAAACATAAGAGCCAATAATATTTTTTTTGAGCAATAGAAGTGCTAATAGATGAATTAATATTTTTAGTCGAGGCTTCAGTTAGTGGTTAGCCAACTATAGCTAACTAGCAATTAGTCCTTAGATCTAAATAGGCCTATAGTTAATTCAAGTTAAACTTTAGTCGTAATTAGTAGCTATCCCGTATACGAAAACAGAGGCTTCTGTTAGTTGTTAGCCAACTATAACTAACTAGCAGCAATTAGTTCTTAGATAAAATAGATCTATAGTTAATTTAAGTTTATTTTTAGTCCTAGTTAGTAACTATCCGTATACGAAAACAAACCCTCATACCAAAAAGGAAACCTCCACCATCACTTGCCACATTAAGCTGAAAGCAGCTGCGGACCTGCGGTTGTCTAACAGAAGGACCGCAATTATTATATTCGCTCTATTCACTTGTCTTATGAGTCTGGCTTATCAGTCATTCGAAAAGTATTTTTCTCTCATAGCAAATCAACTGACTTATCTTATCAACCGGCTTATATAAACAGCCAAACACCCCGATTAAGAAGATCAAATACATAAATTTGCCGTGCACCCGGTGCGCCCAGAGAAAATTAGCTAGATTCTGTTACTGCAAATTCAATGGAAAGAATTGACCGGATCGGCAACTTGGCCGCTGCACGACCTGGATCCATAGGTTTGTCTCGGCCGGTAACTTCTGGTAGATTTGATCCAGATTGCTTGGCTTATCGTGGAAGGTTCTAGTACTTTTCTCCTATAAATCTATCGTGATTAGAAGAAGGCATTCATGCCTTTCCGATGGTTGGTTGGGCTCCTGGTTTTGTAAATTATTTCACCTCTTATTTGCATCTACCCGCACTTTCATGTGTAGAAGAAGACAACAGAAACATCAGTCCCAAGCAGAAGAACAATATCAGTAAGAAAAAATCAATCGAAAAAAACAAGCATCTTGATAAGATTTTTGCCAAAAAAAAAAAAAAAGAAAACCGTCAACCAAACTACAATTAGAATAGCAAATTAGAAACAAGCGGAGGAATCTGCCATTGTCCCTGTGAGGTGGGGATTAGATGCTGAGGTATCTGGATATATGCATACTATCATCTGCCCTCTAAGAGCTAAATCTAATTTTCTAGTTTTTGTAGACAACTTTAAAACTTTAGAGATAATTCTAGGTTTATCACCTCAAACCATAAATATATAGACAGGGATAGCATTTATTTTATTTAAATAAAAAAGGGACATAACCACCATTAAAATCACCTCAAATCAGGACAGCGATGTAGTTTGAACAGTTCTGAAAATTCATTCACATCACGTTTATAGTTTTAAAGTAAAGAAGGTAAAGTAGACCCTTACCCTTTTTTTTCCTATCCAGAATTCGGCCCAAGTTAAATCAGCAGCCCAAAGGTAGCCCAAGCCCAACTGGTGCCCTGAGCCTACCCACCATCAGACGACATATATTCGAATGGAAAAAGTCTACTTTTGCCTTCTCAACTTTCGCCAAAGTCTACTTTTCCCCCCTAAACCCCAAAACCGGATAAACAACCTCCCTCAACTTTTCAAACCATGCATTTTTCCTCCCTGGAGTGGTTTTGATAGTGGTTTTGCTATAGTGACAGTGGTTTTGTCTTTTTCTTTTTTATTTATTTCGGCTGAACTTTTGAAAAATCATAGTAAATCATAAAAAATCATAAAATACAAAATCTAATTTTGTTGGACTTCATATGAGTACATCTACACAGTGAATATATAATATGATATGCTTTAGTACAAAACTTTTGCTAGTCTTTTTCTTTTTATTTATTTTGGTCAAATTTTGAAAAATCATAGTAAATCACAGAAAAAATCAAAAAATGGAAAACCTAATTTTCTTAGACTCCACATGAGTAGATCTACAAATGAACATATAATATGATATATTTTAATATAAATTTCTTGTTGTAGCTTTCGATCTATTCTTTTACGTAATTAATTAAAATAATTCATAAATGTAGCTTCTATAACTATTTTGTTGCACTAAAGCATACCATAGTATATATTCACTGTGTAGACCCACTCATGTGGAGACAAGAAAATTGAATTTTCCATTTTATGATTTTTCTATGATTTACTATGATTTTTCAAAGATTCGGCCAAAATAAATAAAAAAGAAAAAGACTAGCAAAAACTTTAAACTAAAGCATAATATATTATATATTTACTGTATAGATCTACTTATGTGGACTCCAACAAAATTAGATTTTCTATTTTATGATTTTTTATGATTTACTATAATTTTTCAAAAATTTGGCCGAAATAAATAAAAAGAAAAAACAAAACCACTATCACTGTAGCAAAACCACCATAAAAACCACCTCAGGGGAGGAAAAGTGTATGGTTTGAAAAGTTGAGGGAGGTTGTTTATCCGGTTTTGGGGTTTAGAGAGGAAAAATAGACTTTCGCAAAAGTTAAGAGAGTAAAAGTAGACTTTTTCCTATTCGAATCCAGCAAGGAGGCAGCCCAAAGGTAGCCCAAGCCGAACTGGTTACAGAAGTTCCAAATGCTGTGATGCAATTAGCACCAAAGCAGACACGACAATCGACTAGGAAAGTGGTTTATCTAGAAATGGTAGAGCCTATAAAGCTTCGATGCTCGAACAACCGCGAGGTGAAACTACAGTCAATCAAAACTGAAAAAGAGGCGATTGTCAAAAAAAAAAAAAAAACACTTTAAGGAGGCGATGTGATGTGCTAGCACCTGCCTCTGGCGGTGCAGTGGCGAGATGTTATGTTGGGTTCGAAGGACAGAATGTTTCAGGTGAGGTATCCTAATTTATACTCATATTTAGTTTTAGGATAGGGAGAGACAGGATGGTCATATTAGAAAACCACAAGCATATCCGTGGGTTGTAGTGAAAATTGCTGATGATGAAAAAAAAAAGTAGACTACATATTATTGCTTATAAAAAAGATAAACAATTATAAATTAGTATTAATCAATGATGTGCCACGTTGATATGGATAAAATGTATGTTAGGGAATGACCTGTTGTATATGCTAGTGGGCTATAATTATATGTGATAGTGGAAGGTTGAGGTGGATGGTTTGCATGTTGAGATTAAACTCTAGTGAGGTTTATGATCATAGGAGATATAGATATGCTTTCTACATTTTGTGACTTCAGCCTCTCTATTATTTACGAATAAAGTCGCCCCACCTAGGATAAACATTCGTCCGTACTAGCGTGCGCATAGGGTGCATCTGCATGGGACCGTGACCCCAATCAGCAACTGCCAGAAATGGCAAGCCGAGGCACAGGTGGCACATACTACGGGCTCCGCTGCTGGCCATGCCACGCAAAAGAGCTCCTTCCTACTGAAGCATGGGCGGCTACAGGCACTGGCGGGGCGGCGAGCGGTGGTGCAGACTGGTGAGTTCCACCACCGGCAATGCTGCGCAGAAGTGCTCTTGCCTACCGCATACGCTAACCACGGCTGGAGGGGAGACTGGATGGGGCGGAGCAAGGATCAGACGGCATCTCGTCTGCTAGATGCGTGCATGAAGAAAGGAAGGAGAATGAAAACGAAAAAGCAATGATGGTTGGGTCTATACATGTCACATGGTTGGCCATACCTTTGTTGTTACTAACCCAAACAGAAACCGTTGGAATAGTATTTTTTAGAAAAAATAGTCATTTTACTTTATTAGCTGCTTATAAGTCCTGACAGACAGACAAAACTTATAAGCAAAAGAGGTCATTTTGTTTCTAAAATCATAGGCAGAACCATCACATTTCACCTTGTTTTCTAAACAAGCACTACCTTCACGGTGTCGATATGTGACAACAAAAGAGCAAGCTATTCCCTTCTACAATCCTCATGTACACTTCTGGCCTTCTGCTCAATCAACCAAGCATGATTACCTGAATGAATGGCTGAAAGTGTTTCTCTTCTATTGCAAATGAGTGAGCATGTTCCATAAGCTTTGCTGCTGGATGACGGCTGTCTGTCCAGAGACCCGGTAACCCTTGTGCTGATACTCTATCCGTTTTAAAAAACATGCAATTGAGGCAAACATTATAAACTTTAACTAAAATTATATGAAAAAATATTTAAATTTATGAGATAAAATAAGTATCATTTGATTGGTTATGAAATAAATTTTCATAATAAAATTATTTTGAGACATAAATGTTAATATTTTTTTTGCTACAAACTTTATCAAAGTTAACATGGTTTGACCAGCACATTTTTTTATAATTGCATGTTTTTTTAAACAGATAGAGAGAGAGAGAGAGAGAGAGAGAGAGAGAGTAATAACTTAATATCTCACCAACATTTCATACTGCGAATTGCTGACATCGATGCCCACCCAGGTACGGAAGTGCCGAACTCCCTCAATGTGTCATATTACGCAACTCCCTCAATGTGTCATATTACGCCAGCAGTTGATTTGTTTGTTTATCTCTACTGCTCCCTCCGTCCTAAATTATATAAAAAATAATCTTGTTAGATGCATTGCTTCTATATAGTGTATAGCAAAATGTACGTCTTAAATTTAGAGTGAAGGGAATAGTGTTTTTTAGAAGCAGAGGAGGTTCCATATAGCAGAGTAACTTGTCACACCGATACTCTGCCGATGTGCAGGTGTAATATCACAAAATTGTGCACTAGCTTGATGCGCGTTTTAATTTTGTTAGGGGTTCCTACACAACAAATTACGCCAGAGCCTATTAAAAGAAACTGAGATGTTGAGGGTTCCTGAATCCTGACTTCCTGTCTTACAGAAACACCGGTCTTGTCAGGTAGTACTCCTAAAAAACAAGTGATGCTATAATTCAGAGACTTGATTTTTTTTTTTATCACGCCTACCGTTATTTTTAGTAGTTGGCATTCACGTTAATTGTCAAAGCTACAGACTAATAATATTTCAATGAGAAAAAAATATAAAGTATCCCTCTATATATGTGGATAAGTTACCACCACTGCCATTCGCAAAAATTAAGCCAAACATACCCTTATATAAGTTTACATACTTACATGCGCCATTGTTAATGAATTACATGTCATTGTTAATGTATTAACTATCAATGCTATTGTCAGAGGAAATGAAGCAAACTGTACTTATGATTGTTGCACCCTCATGCATTTAATAAAATTTAAGTTATCTTTAAAAAGATTCATCATTACAGTTAAATTATTTTATGCCAAATCTAGCAGGAAAAAAAAAGAAAATTGGTTTCATGTGAGAGTTTAAAAAATAAATATAGAAAAAACAACTTAGCATTGACTAAACGATTAAATCTTCATTGTGGAATAAAACGAGATTCAACATTACAATTCAAATTTGAGCTTTTAGGGCATTAGCCTCACTGCACTAGCTATCTAAAGTCTAAACCATGATTATTTCTCATATAGAACACACCCGCAACCAAATATAATAGAAACAGATGGGGGAAAAAATACTCCTAATTAATTACTTTTTGGTAAGTACAAGAATAACATGTCATAAAAATGTAGACTACTGCCAAGATCCTAGCTAGAATCAAACCTTCTAGTTAGAATCGTGGTCGTAAAATTATATACAGCCTACTCGTTGTAGCTTTCTAGGCTACGGCTGTAGTTGTTTGTAGCAATTTTTTTATAGTAGACAATAGTTGTTTTCTTGCCGCCATAGTTGCTGAGTAAAATTGCATGATTCTAACAACTATGCTTTTAAACCCTGCGATGGAAATTCCACCTTTCTGCAATGCTCGTAGTGGTCAGTGTCGGGTGAAAGTTTTTTAGGTGGAAATGTGGGCAACTGGGCATTAAAGTAAATGATCAAATGGGCTCATCTTTCCAAATCAAGAAAGATCTTAGACAAGGTGATCCTCTATCACCGATCCTTTTTTAATATTGTTGCAGATATGCTAGCTATCATTTTATCTAGGGCAACATATACTATGCAAACCAGACTCCTGTGCAAACTATGCAAACTCTAATCAAGACCACATGAATCTAATCCAGTGGTTGGTAATTTTAGCACTTAAACCCTCCCACTCATGGGGGTGTTTTGCAACAGCCAGATGGGATGAGTGGAGGGGTTTAAGTGCTAAAATTACCAGCCATCGGATTAGATTCCTGTGGTCTTGATTAGAGTTTGCATAGTTTGCACAAGAACCTAGTTTGTATAGCATACGTTCCCTTTATCTAGAGCCAAGGAGAAAGGCCAAACAAAAAGGGTTGTTACTCATCTAGTGGAAAACGGTCTGTCTATCTTGCAATATGCATATGACATGGTTTTGTTTTTGTACCATGATATTGAACATGCAAAAAAAATTAAAATTTTGCTTTGTACTCTTGAACAATTATCGGGTTTGAAAATTAACTTCCATAAAAGTGAATTATTTTGCTTTGGCCAAGCAAAAGAATTTGAGGAGCAATACGCAAAAACCTATTTGATTACAAAATGGGATCATACACTTTTCAATATTTAGGCCTTCTTACGCATTACAGGAAGTTAAATAATAAGGATTGTAAATTGATTGAAGAAAGAATTGAAAAGAAGTTAAGCGAGTGGAAAAGAAAATATTTATCATATGAGGGCAGATTAGTGTTAATCAATTCTATTTTGTCAAGCTTACCTATGTTCATGATATCTTTCTTTGAAGTCTCGAGAGGTGTTCTAAATAAGATTGAATATTTTAGATCAAGATTTTTTTGTCAAAATGATGAGCACAGAAAGAAATATAGACTAGCAAAGTGGAATATTTTGTGCCAACTAAAAGAGCAAGGTGGTTTAGGAATTCAAAATCTAGATATATGAAATAAGTGTCATAGTGCAATGAGGAGGGCACTTGGCATAGTCAATAAGAAACAAGTACCTAAAGAACAAGACTAAGTCATTTTAAAAGAAAAATGGGTTTTTGTATTTTTTTTTTTGGAATGGTTTGTTGGGAATCAAAGATATTTTCTTAAGTCTTGGGAAGTTTAAGCTAGAGAATGGAACTCAGATTAGATTTTAGGAAGATAAATGGTTAGTTTTCCAAGCCTTGAAAGCCAATATCTGAATTTATTTAATGTAGTGCTCAACAAACAAGCAACATTGCTGATGTTCTTAATTCTACCCCTTGGAATGTCACGGTCTTGTCGAAAGAGTTGCTTTTATTAACTGAAGCTATAGGAAAGCGGGGTACACAATTGATTAATAGGAGCTGCTAGTGTCTAATCAAGGAGTAGAAAGGTATTACTATGCTGATTATGATAACAATATATTTTGCTCATAAAATTCCTTTTAACATTCTTGTGTTTATCTTTATACCCATCCAAACACCTAGGTATGCAAAAATTCCTATGTTTTTTTATATTGTTGTTTTACGCTTGCATTCCTATCCTATTCTTTTGCTTTTTTTTCTTATTCTTATTTTTTTTTCCATTCCTCCATTCTAAAGGAGACCATAAGCGATTATCGCCGGCCCTTGTACACATGTGGAAATAAAAATAATAAGGGATCCCAAATATCTATGAACATAGAGGGAAAAATAGTAAACATTTTATGAATACAAGCTGCTGTTTTGCATCTTTTTCTTTTATTGAAACAATAACATTCCATGACTCCCTTCCTCTGCCAATACGGATCTCCCTTTTAAGAAGCCAAATAATTTTAAATTTAGCTAGCTTTATAAAAAAATTAGTATCAATACTTACATTTTCAAACAAATATAATTGTTAATGGTACTCTTTTTATTACATGCTATTTGATTAAAATTTAAATTGTTTGAGTTCTTGGATGTGAGTATGTTGAGTATGAATGCATGAGTATCCAGCAACGTTTCTGTTGTTGACCTCTCCTATTTTTTCCATAGGAAAGTACAACCAAATTTCACAACGAGGCAGTGTACGAGGACAGGTTGACTTTTTCTTCGTGTCGGATAAAATGAACCATGGCTAGAAGAACCTTTTCCACTCCAGTAGAACGATCTGCAGGACCAAGTTGATCCCGTCAAACCAATCCGACGACCCAGATTCTCGCGGCCCCGCACGAGCCACGAGAAACAAAGCCAGGCAAGCTGCCTTCAAATTCCCAACCTCTCGGCAGTTCACACCATCCCCGTCTCCTCGATCGGCGTCCGCCATGGGAGGCCTCAAGCTCCGGCGGCTTGCATCCACCTTCCTCTCCCCCGGGCCCCGCGTCCCCGGGCTCTGCAGCCGACGCGCAGCACGCGGTGGCGCGCGCGACGGCGCACCACCCTTCCTCGGCCCCGCCGTCCGCGCACCACATGGACGCGCTCCTCGCCTTCGGCCGGGGGTCGCGGCTCTCCGCCGCGTCGCTCGCCGCGGCCCTCGTCGACCGCCTGCGCGCCGCGGCTTCGGGGGCAGGGAGACGCCGCCGTGGCTCTCAAGTGCCTCGTCGCGCTCAGGATCCTCCTCGCGCGGGGCGCCTTCATCCTCCGCGACCAGCTCCTCGCCGCGCTCGCCCGCCACCCGGCCTCCGGGCGCAACCCGCTTGCGCTCTCCTCGTTCCCGCTCGGCCGCTCCTCCTTCGCCGCCGCGTCGTGGGTCCGGTTCTCCGCGCGGCTCCTCGAGCTCCTCCTCCTGCTCCCGGACGCCGCCTCCGCCGACGCCGACGCCGACTACCTCACGGCGCTCCCCAACGCTCATCTCATCGCCCAGCTCGCCGCCTTCGTGTCCGTCGCGGACGCCGTCCGCCAGGCCCCGCCGCCCCCGTCCTCGGGCCCGCAGCCCAACGCGCTCATCTGGGAGGCCGTCCGGCTCGCCGACGAGGACCGCGTCGCGGCGGAGCGGAACATCGCCGCGCGGGTCCAGGAAATGGGAGAGCGCCTCGACACGCTGTCCCTGGCCGACGCCGTGGAGCTGGTGTGCGTGCTGCGGCGGGTGGAGGATGGCGCCGCGTCGGCGCCGGCCCCGGAGTGGAAGTGGGCAGGGCTGGACGAGGGCGTCGTGGGCGCGGCGCGGAGCCTCCGCGAGTGCGCGGAGGATGTGGTGCTGCGGAGGACGGTGGAGGAGAAGCGCCTAGTGAGGAGAGACGCAGGCGGCAGCGCGTCCGCGCGCGTCCTCCTGCCGATCCGCGCCGGCGCCGCCGCTGGCGACGGCGGCGTCCGGTTCGGGTCCACAAGGTGGGCTGGTACAGTTTCTGCGTCGCGTAGACGGTAGTAGGACAAAGTGTACAGTTTGAGTATATTTTCTTATGGTTCATTCACTCGACACGTGTTTCAAATTCTTGTAATTAATTGTTGTAGTAGTCAAGTTTTTGTGAATCTTTTGTTGTATTGCTTGTTGTTTGTTTTTAATGCAAAATGCCATGGTGTAAATATTAAGATTGGGCGAAACGTGAATGGAAGTGCTTGGTATGAGATGATTGCTCGATTAAAAATCAGTTGTTGCTCGATAACTTTGTGATTTGTGAAGGTGAAAGCTCTGCAACTGCAAGAGGGAACCATGCATTAAAGACTCCGGCGTGTAGTACTTTGCTGCTACTATTTTTGTTGTTAATCGATCATCTCTTACGCTGTAGAAAGTGATGCTTTGATGGCGCGATCGATGTAGTACAAAAGATGCAAATGTAACTGCTACTCCCGGTGTCCAGTACACCAGTGGACTCGCGCTTGCAAACTTGCAATAATTAATATAACATTCTGAATTTCTGATGTCGACCTGCTATACCTAAGATATGATCATAATAGTTATTAGTTGTATCTGGTGGCATCTGCATATCCATGTAACTTTGACTTTGCTGCGAAATTTTGGTGGTACTATAGTTGAGTGGCGAGTGTCGACATCAGTGGATTACTCGGCGAGCTTGTGCACTTTAATCTTCTGATTCTGACAGGCATGTGTGCACAACTAGGTGCATTATTGGCTTGGGCTTGCTAGTTTATCCTGCACCCTTCGTTATAAAACTAGCAGCGCCCTCCACCGTGGCATCGTCTACAGACGCACTGTGTTGCTCTCCAGATATCGAAACAAACTATTTTTCTAGTTTATAATTAAAGTTTAAACATGTGCAGTTCTTATGTCCTTTAGATAGAGTTATTTTTTGTATGCACTTGTAGTTGCAGAGGGTGGTATACCCTTCGTGATCTGTATTCTGCTCCTACCATCACTAACCACCACGCGCAACTCGATCGTTTACTTAATATAGTATTTTTGCTGACGGGTCACCGGCTTCTAATATACGTATCGATTATCTAGTTGCGTACAGACAATGCAACCATTGACCCTGACTCTGAAAGGGAGACACTGAATCAAGCCTTAAGCAAACAGCGATCGACCAAAGCACAAGCTTCAGAGAAGGAGAAAAAAAATATAATACTAGTACATATGAATAGTAAAAGATGATGAGCCCACGGCCGAGTGCAACCTGCATGGGACGAGAGTCGAGACCTGAGGTGACGTCATGTATGACGTGACGAAGGGCACCAGACCTGATTGTGTGTTATCTGAACGTAATCAGGCCCATTTCTTCAGTCCATGCAACTCAGGCCCGTTTCTTCAGTCCAATGATCAACCGAAAGGAAACTAGATTTCTTTTTCGAAAATACAGAATAAGCCGTTCTAGTCATGTACTCATGTCGGACAGCATTTTCAATTCTTTTCCGGAGAAGAGATACTAATTAAAGTTATCAAATTCGAACGTAATAGTAATTTATCAAAAAAAAATCTGCTCCAGAACTCTCTGAAACTATAAGAAGCATAAGAACGATACTATCATCAACAGATGTACCAGAAGGTAGAAACCATACCGTACGTGTCAGGAGAACTGGAGTGCTAGCAAATAGCAGTCTTCTGGCAATGCAATTGATAATTTACAAATGACGGCCACAATAATACAATATATATGTGCATTTTCTGAAATTCTCGGAACGTACAACCCAGCGCGCTTCCCTGATATTCATTCATTGCGCCTGATGCCTCACTTGGAGCTGCTCCATGTCCGCATTCTGCTAGAAGCTTTCAGCGCCTGCAACACAAGATCGAGAAGACTTCACCACATCTATAGGAAAGTGAGGAGAAATCAAGGCAATATCATACATTCATACCAAGAGTCTGAGATCCCATATTTTTGCCAAACCGTTTGATAAATTAATGTAACAGAAGAAAACCAAACCTCCTCATTCCAGTCGCATCGTAAGGTGATAAAGGAAAGAATTACAGTTTGCACCATCGTGCCACCGATCATTCCAACCCAAATGCCCTGCAGAATTGCATATACAACCTGAATAAGTGTACAAAGCATATGAATGATGTGCTATCATTCATGCATTTTGAACATTCATACAAGGACCCCGTAGTGGAAACCCCATGCTAGCAGAACACCGAAAGGAACACCGATTATATATGTAGTAGCACCCAATGTTCATATAAGCAACTAGCGCTTGCCACCCTGAACCAACGGCAACCCCTGCATGCAAAATGGAAACCAAGAAATCGTATTTATTTTTGTTCTCTTTATTACGAAAATTGGTAAGGAAGGACCTATTGAAGAACTTAATGCTAAATCTTGCGTTAGTACCGGAGAGCACGGGTTGGATGCCATTGAGGAGGATGGTGAGGGCTAGCAGAACAGAAATACCGTAACTGCATGGATCACAGCCTCACTAGACGTGAACAGTATTGCGAGCTTGTCATGGAAAATAAGTGCAAGTGAACTAATTAATAGGCTGATCAGGAATGATGTCGTCGTGGACACGATTGTCGCAAATCTTGCCGCTCGTCCATTGTTCGCGCCTAGCTCATTGGCAACCCTCACCCTTGTAATTGTAACGATACAGGAGCACTCAGTTAGCCAACTGAACTGTTTCTGAATGTTGCTGTCAAGAGTGAATTTATGAGATGCTTACCCAGTGCATGCTAAGAAGCCCAAATGAATCATCATCTCCCATCCAGCCAAACTCATGCTGCCCAATAATGAGGATAAGAAATGGAATAAAAAAAGACCAAAAGATTTAGTATTCCTCAATTCATCTAGCAATGTCAGATTTCTTGAAGGTTACAAGATAGACAATGCATCCACAGCTAATTCGGCGCTTCATGTACGCCGTTAGGAAAATCAATATCCGGTAGTACCAACTCTCCAAGCTGCAGATGATGGAAGAACAATTACTCGTTGGCTTGTTCGTTCTCATGTACTAAATGTACTAAACCTAATAAGCTACGGCAATTGGCAAAGTAGACATACCACATCATGACACCCGACGCCACGGACGACCTGACGAAGTCCTTCAGTCCCAAGAACGCCGACGACGAGAATCCCCTCCACGTCTCTGGGCACCCACCGCCAATGGCGTACGCGAGCTGCAGGCCCGTGATGAGCGCCCAGGACAGGTTGAGACTGACTGCACCGCAGTCCTTTAAGCCAACCTGCGGGACCAAACACCGGATAGAATCTCTGCACCGCAGTAGAGCAAGTTTAAGTTTAATAGACAACGCCCGCTGCCGGCTGCAACGAGTGCCAGGTCGCTCAAGCCCGGGACCGGTGGTGGCGGGTTCCATCCACCTTTAATGCTCTGCGTGGTTGAGAAACGCCTTAGAACCAATGAGAGCTGGAGGAGCTGTGGGACATGCCATTTCGCCCGCTCGCGCTATGCAAGTCGCCCACTCTCCTCTCTCTCTTGCTTTCTCTCTCTCCCACGTCACTGTTGTGCTGATGTGTCTGCTCATTTCGCCGACTGAGCTGCCTCATTATACTTGCTCTAAGGGCGTCCGCAATGGAGTTGGCGATGTCGCTAGCTGATGTGGCTGAGTAAGAAATAAAATAATATTGATTGCTTTCTCTCTTTCAGCTGGTCCCACCTGTTTCTCTCTGTATTTCTTGGATGAAGTGAAATCGCTAGGCGATTTAGCTGGCGCTAGAGTCTTCTCTCTCTTCCTTTTTTTCTTCCACGTCATACCGAGCTACTCCTAGCGACGTAGCTAACCGCTGGGGACGCCCTAAAAGGTCCGGTATCAAACAGGAGAGCAGCATATGCGCCAAATACAGTGCGGTGCAGGACATGCGCTACACCCTGCATGCGGAGAGAGAGACTCAGTGAAAGCAGGGGAAGAGAGAGAGGGGGTGGCCCCACTTTTTAAACTAGCAAAAGAATATTTTAACTCACAGACCAAAAATCCAAATTAAATTTTGATTACACCATTAAATTCATTTCAATAAATCCTTCAAAACAAGATGTCACATGGATATATTTAGATAAAGTGACAAGTGGACCCAATAGTGGATAGAGGATGATTTAAAAGATGGATGAGTGTAGAAAAAAATAGTATAGAAGAGAAAATCTTAATGATCAGAATAAAATATTTTTTTTAGAGGATAGATATAAAGGACGAAAAGTGCGGATAGTCTGACAGACATCGCGGCGCCCAAGACCCCAAGCTGAAAGCGCTGCACCAGCAGCCAGGTCGCCGCGACGTGCACCGGGAACCCCACCACCGAGGACAGCGCGATGACCCAGTTCTTGCGCTGGCACTGCAAGAACTTGTTGAGCGGCAGGATGATGGCGAACATGAAGTGCAGCGGGAGCATGTAGATGCTGACCAAGCCCGCCTCGCGAGACAGCTCGGCGGGCTGGCCCAGCGCGATGAGCAGCTGCCCGCTGAAGATGTACGTCGGAGCAAGGAGCACGGCGAAGGCTAGGAGAACGAGCCAGGAGCGCTGTAGGTAGGCGCCGATCAAGGAGTACTGCTTTGCACCGTAGGCTTGGCCGCATAGCGTCTCCAGCGCACTCGCCATGCCAAGCTGCGAAATTACGTGCAAGTGGAAGGAACATATATTTGAGAGTGTAAGGAACATATATAGGACTGCAAACTAATGGAGCTGATAATGTGATTATAATACCAATAATACGGGTTTAAACTTCTTTAATAAATTGGTTATCTTATTTTTACTGTCACTAATTAGAGGCCCAACAAAGCTTCTTTTTCTAGATAAAGAATATTATTTTGTATCCGGCTTCATCTACCAACAAGTAGAATCAAGCTAATTATTATAAAGCTGAGGCCACAGGCCAGAAAATAAAAGAGAAAATAAATTAGGAGCTTTAGTAGACATTCAGGACATTCCGGTTTGCTACAAGACGAGAATACACCACTAAATGCACGGCAATAACGCTAAGAAATTCGGGAGATAACTCTGCTGGCACGAATATTAACAACCAACGAGAATCTTCCAAAAGCGATGTCTTCAACAAGAGCATGAGATACGAAGATGCCATCATCGCCCGACCAGAAAGACCGGTTTTAGATTTTCACCCCGAAAGATCTCTATGGCGCCCTATGTTGAAGAGGAATGATGATGCCTCCAACGAGGAAGTGGCACCCACAGGCGTCACCATTATCAAAACACATCAGCTATCTCATCGAAATTCTTGTCGTTATGCCAGTGACCAGCGAGGAAGACCGCCACTAGATCCGTAACAATGAAGATCTTGGAAAGTGCACCACCAACATGCGGATACGGCCTCAATCGGAGGCGGCACCAGACGGCCCCCCACACCTCCACTCGGGCCATCCGCTCGCGATGGCGCCCGGAGCCCCGGCACCGGCAAAGGGTATCGGATCCATCGCCCGAATCCCAGATACGACCATCATTGGGAACGGGCGCTGGGCGGCCACCGCCCGCGTAGCCACCCACGCCTCGATGCCTCAGATCTGGCCTCACACTGTCGGTCTCAGAGTCCTCCACGTCACACACTCCTACGCCCACCTCCACCTCTACCGACCTGATCCAACCGCCGGAACTACACTGGATATGCAGATCCAGCCCAAAGAGGACCGGATCCGACCGCCGGGAGGACCGACCGCTGCCGTCCCGTCGTCATGAGGCTCCTCGGCCGCATGGTCTGGTCACCAGAGAACCCGGAGGCATCGGCCCGCCCTAGGCAATTTCCCGCCGCTAGCACCGTTGTCTCCACGGCCATCCACGCGTCCGTAGATCGCTTGGACTGATGAAGAGGCGCCCACGCCGCCACTTCATCGTCACAGCTAGAAGGGGACCTCACGCCGCCATCACGGCAGCCCGCTTCATGTGCCGGTCCACTTCGACGGCAGACGGGAGAGAGGAGGAGGGTTGGAGGCGCAAGGGGAGCCGCCCAAGTCGCCCGTGCGGGGGAGCCATGCGAGGGGGCGGCGGCTATTTTGTCTAATCCTATAAGGGATGAAATTTTTCGGCCCAACAAAGCTTCCATGTTAATTATTATTATCGGATGCTCTAAAAACAAATAAACTCTAGAAATTCACATAATAAGAAAAAATATCTAACCTTTAATTTGGCTTTTAATCGTTGTCTTAAAAATGCCATAGGATCCATTCATTATATAAAAAAATCCACCTATGTCATTAAGAAAGATTATTCTAATTCTTTTATTAAATTATCCATCTTTGCCATTATAAAAAATATCTCAGGTCTCTAAATTTTCACCTAAATTTTCCATCTCTACTATTATGAAAGATAATTCAAAACAACCTCCTAAATTTGTATCTAAGTTACCCGCCCCACCATTAAAAATATAATTTAAAATTAAAGTTAATGCATAGTAATGCCTACGTTGCCTCTAATATTTCTTATAAATTACGTACCTCTATCACTATGGAAAATAATGTCTAAGTTTGTATCCAAATCACCTATTTACTTATGCCATTAAAAAGATAATATAAAGTGGCATCTTTAAATTTGTATCTAAATTATTCACCTTATTTATTGTAAAAACATAAACAAAATGTAAATACAAGTATAAGCTATTACAAAAATGATAATTAATATCCATGAAGTACTCTATGTATATTTTTTAAAGGAAAATTTTGCTATTGGACATACCAAATGATAGCTCTTTGCTGGTGGACAACCATTTTAGTGATTTCTTTGAAAGAAACTCTAATTCTTGACAAATTAGTTAGTAAACACTATGTCCAACAAAATACTTTTATAAAATAGATATAAAATCATATAAATGTCATAAAATTATACCATAAAATCTTCTAGACTCTACATGATGAGAACTACATAGTAGAATATTGGTTTGTCTTGAAAATGACTATTTTGCCTCTCTTTATAAATAAATAAAGTTAACTATGGTTAATTTGTTCATGTATTTGTAGGACACTAAAATCTTGAAAAATCATAGAACATATACATCACCAAATCATGACTATGCTAAAAATATTAGCTCAAAATAATAAAGTTTATAATGGTATATTTAGTATGACTGAATTATAGATTTATCACCTAGGTCAAACTTAATTGATATATTAGACTTAATTATTTTGAGCTGATATTTTTGTATAGTCATGATTTGGTGATGTGAGCATTCATTGATTTTTTCCAAGATTTTTGGTGTCCTACAATTACTTGAACAAATGAATTATGGTTAAATTTGTTTATTTATGAAGAGAGGCAAAAATTCATTTTCGATTGCAAAACAATATTTTACTATTTGGTTCTCAACATGTAGAGTCTAGAAGATTTTATGGTATAAAATTGGGATACTCATATGATTTTATATCTATTTTATATAAAAAGTATTTTCGGTGGACACGGTGTCCACCAACCAATTTGTCAAGAACTAGAATGCCTTTCAAAGAAATCACTTTCGAAAATAAGTGTTCGCTAGCAAAGAACCATCGTTGACATGTCCAACAGCAAATTTCTCTATTTTAAAATTACAAACTTCTACCATTGTTAAACTAAAGTAAACACATATAAATTACGATAAACATTTATTTTAATAGCATATCAAGCGTGAGGAAAATATTCTGTTAGCAATGACACTGACAGTTCGGTTGTAAGTTATACTCCATGATAATAAATTTCAAAAATTGTTATTTTAAATAAGCTTAGACATTTTGACTAAAATAGTATGTGTTATATATATTGGTAGTTTAGTTTACGTGCTCTATGTTTTATAAACCAATATTACTACACATATGATAAATTCAAAATCTCAAAGTATAGTGATGGTAGCTAAAACGACTATTTGTGCCATTATAATGGCTAAGAGGATAACCTACTAGGACTTAGAATCTTCTTTTCATAAAATAAAAACTGAAAATCTAAATATAATAAGCTCTTTTTTTTAGAGTTTCAACTTAACACATGATTTAGAAAATTATGACATACTAGATTAAAATTTAAAATTAAAATATAGATTCATGATGTCACAGAATGGGATGCAATAGGAGATTAGGAGGGTGTTTGGGACTGCTTTATAAACTCTGCTCCACAAACTCCATAGTGGAGCAGCTCCACAAAAACTTAGAGTTTGTAGAGTACTCTTTAGATGCTCTCACAAGCCCACCTTTTTTTCCGGAGGCGCATGCATGGAGCTAAAACCGTTTAGCTAAAAAACGTGGAGCGAAGCCGGAAAACATGAAGCGGGCAGTCCCAAACACCCCTAGGTTTCAAATAAATACATACTAGCAAATATGCCCGTGCGTTGCAACGGGATAACAAAAAGAACTATCAAATCTTAATAGAAAATGAGAAAAAAATATTACATATCTATTTATAATTTATTTTTTCATAAATTTTAATAGCTATAATTTATTTTATGATGATCATGGCATCCATAATAGAGTTAATATCGTTAATAATGTTACAGTGTCCTGTTAAGACCGTAACAAAGTAAAATAATCCCATTATTCTAAATGGTTAGTTATTCAGACTTATACATAGTTTTTACTAAGCTTCTATGTATATGTCATGTCTAAACATATAGGAAATAAAGGTATATATATCTTAAAAAGTCAGAATAATTTACAATTTAAAATAGAGGGAGCATAACATATTTCTCAATTATAAGGCACAAAAATATTTACTCATAATTGCTATCCCCCGTCATGCGCCTAGACACGGGCTCTGGTCCCGGCGGTCTCCTCCTGCGACGTGGCACTGGGAGGCGTTCGCAGCACACAACGACCGGTGCATCGGGCGCGGCTTTGGAGGACCTGCGCGGCGTCCCGGCCATGCGGCCTCGTGGCGTCGCGCCGCGCCGACGACGGAGCGGAAGGTCGGGCAACTCGTCGCGCGTGCCTCTGCGGCGCAGGTGGGCACGGTGGTCGACGTCAAGGAGGTCCTCTATGGCGCCATCGCGAACCTCGTCTCCACCGTGATGTTCTCCATCGACTTGTCGACGTGGAATGGCGCCGCCGAGGCCGACACGGCGGCGGCGGGCCATGGGTTGCTGGAGATCATGGAGGGACTCATGGAGTGTATCAGCAAGCAGAACGTGTCCGACTAAGAGCGCTCGACCTCCAAGGATGTCGTCGCCGGGTGGCCGTGCAGCTGGCCAAAGTTCTCCGGGCCTTGGGTGACATCGTCGACTGTAGGTTGGCCTAGGAGGCTTCTTCTGGCGACAAGCACAGCGACTTCCTCGACATCCTCTAGGAGCTTGAGTCCACGGGCAAGATCACCCGCGACAACCTGACCCTGATTCTCTTCGACATCCTCGCTGCCGGGAGCGACACCATGGTGCTGACCGTGGTGTGGGTGATGGCTGAGCTGCCATAACCATCATGGCCAAGCTACGCTACGGAGATCGAGGGACGCCCGGGCGACAAGGATGCCGTCGAGGAGTCCGACGCGGGCGGGGCTGCCGTACCTGCAGACCGTGGTGAGGGAGGCGATGCGGGTGCACCCGCGGCGCCGTTTCTGCTTTGCCGCACAAGGCCGTGGAGGATGGCGTCGAGATCGGCGGCTACGCGGTGCCGCGGGAATGCACGGTGATCTTCAACTCGTGGGCGATTATGTGCAACCCGGCGGCGTGGGAGACGCCCGACGAGTTCGTGCTGGAGCGGTTCCTGGGCAGGGAGGTGGACTTATGCGGGAAGCAACTGGAGTTCGTCCCGTTCGGCTCGGCCGCCGGCTGTGCCCCGTGACCAGGCGGAGCAGGTGGTGCCACTGGTCCTGGCGTCGCCGGTGCAAGCGTTCGAGTGGCATCTGCCGGCCGGCATATTGGCGAAGCAAATCGGCGTTAGCGACAAGTTCACCACCACCCGCGTTTTAGCCTTTCCTCCCATCAAAGCTGTGCCTCTAATCATGATGCGCGTTGGCCGTCGGGTGGAGCCCAAGGCCAAGAGAATAGGCAGGTCACAGGGCTTCTTTTTTTGAACTGGGCCGTATCACACTTGGATACGTATCACATAGCTGCAATTGTTTTTTAATCCGAATCAATCTCTTGGTTGGACGAAAAAAGAGGCGAACCAAAAAAATTGGCTGAAAGTTTTGCCTCTTTAGTATGAGGTATAGAAGATATAGATATAGATTTTCTGCAAGGTTTTCGTTTATATTTAATAAATATTATCTAATCGTGGCCCAATTAGATTCAAAAGATTCATCACGTGATTTACAATAAAACTATGTAATTAGTTATTTTTTTTACTTACATTTAGTGCTCCATATATACAGGTAAAAATTGATGTGATAAAGAGAGAGTGGAAAAACTTGCGCAAATTGCCCAAAGAGAACAAGGCCTTGTCACCACGTAATTTTGATGTGGGACTCGGGAAGTCACCGCGTCCTCTATCTACCGAGATAAGAGCAACTCCACCCCAACATGCAAATTGGATCTCTAGTTTTTATATTTGCATGCTAGTTTAAAAAAACCTAAATTTGTTTTTCAACTCTAGGCCAAAAACCCTATTGTGGAGGAAGGATAAGGTCCTCCTATTTTTAAGGGGTTGAAACTATATTTTAGGAGTCCTTCTAAAATAGGAGTCTAAATAGGAGCCCACTAACGTTGTTTTTTTACTTAAACTTCCAAAAATTAAAGTAGAGGTCTGTTTAGCGGGTCCATTAGAGTTGCTCTAAGTGAATCTGATGGCTCTCACAATTTTTCTAAAGAATATTTAGCTTTTTCTAAAGAATTATTACGGCACCAGAAACCCCGCGCCTCATGAACCAGCCCAAAAGGCTCCATCCAGCCGCCGAAAAGGAAGAAAAAAAATACCTCCGCTTCTCTTTCCCGAAGGCCTCTCCGCCGCCTTTCCATGTCCTCCTGCGCGCCACCCGCCGCCGCCGCCGCCGCCCATGGGGTGAACCCGGCAAAACCACTACTCCGGTCCCTGTCCTCCCAAACCCCTGTTCGCTTCCCACACCTCTCTATGCTCTCCTCTTCTCGCCGCACCCGACCCCTCGCGGCGGCGGCCAGCGGAAGCAGCGCGGCGGCCCCTTCCTCCCTTCTCGCCGCCGACCCGGGCCACCGCGAGGCCGTGCTGCTCGCCGCACGCGCCGCCATGGGGAACTGCCTCGGAGAGACCCGTCTCGACCTCGCGGTGCCAGGGCTCCGCCTCGCTGCAAAGGGCAAGGTGAGCAAACCGCTGGCATGTCATCGTTCGGGGAATCTCTTCCAAAACAAATGGCTGTGGTGAGTGACCGTTGGTGCTCGCTGCGAAGGTGAGGGACGTGTACGAGAGCGGGGAGCACCTGGTGTTGGTGACCACCGACAGGCAGAGCGCGTTCGACCGCGTGCTTGCTTCCATCCCGTTTAAAGGGCAGGTATGATCGTCATCTAGAGCTAGTTTTTACCATCTTTTCACACTTTTACATGGCAATGTCATTACCATTACGGGTTGTCAACTCCCCGCACTGAATTGCTTCTCCTTGTGTTGGTCCCCTGCTTTTGTTGTTCATACAACTGTGTAAGGTTGCTTTCTTCGTTCCTCGGACTCTAGTTTTGTAAATAAATGTCAACGTTAGGCACGCCAATCAGACTACTTTGACAGCATGGCTCAATGTCACTAGTGATTATGACATGAAAATAACAAAAGCATGTGGTCACAGTATTGTCTATACTAGCACATACTGAAGTCTGTAAGAAGAGTACATTTAGGATGAGAAATTATTGTTTCAACAATCAGGTGTTTTCCTGTGATGTCATATGGGTAATTTCAGGTTCTTAATGAGACAAGCCTTTGGTGGTTCAATCAGACCCAGCACATCACTCCAAATGCAGTAGTGTCTTCTCCTGATAAGAATGTAACGATTGCCAAAAGGTGCACAGTTTTTCCAGTTGAATTTGTTGGTGAGACCTAAGGCTTCTTGCATATATTGTTTTTTTTCCTGCATACCCATTCGCAAGCATTTTGTACAGAACTTTCATGTTTTTGCTAGCATTCTTACTAATCTTATCTTTGCGTGTTAATTTTCAGTGAGGGGATTTGTTACAGGAAGCACTGATACATCTTTATGGACAGTTTATAATAAGGGTGTAAGGAACTATTGTGGAAATGCTCTTCCTGATGGTATGCTTTATGCTAACCAAGAATTATCCAATTCGAAGTTGTTTTGTTCTTTCTAGTGACTGATAAATGGCCTCTTTGTTCCAGGCATGGTAAAGAATCAGAAGCTATCTGCAAATATACTGACACCAACAACTAAAGCTGCAGATCATGATGTCCCTGTAACTCCAGATGAGGTATCTCTTGCTTGTAATATAATTCCCCTTGTAGTCTTAGAGTTATAGCGTAGTGTAAGTTGTTACTGACACTAGATTCATATGAAGAGGATAAACATATGCTCTTAGATCAATCGAATATTGGAATTCCATATGTCAGTAGGTGGGGCCTATGATTTGGGATGTGATGAAGCGACTATCTGGGGACTTTATTGTTGACAGTCGAGAAGTTACACTAATTTGTTTACTTGTCCTGATGTTGATGCCCTTTTTGTTTGGTACTCTATATGATATTTTTGCAGGAACATTGGAGTCTTTGAATAATTTCTGGATCGTATATCAGCTTTCTTTGTTACACTTAGTTTGAACATGATCCTTTGAGAATTGATAGTTTTATTTTATTTTGGTATTTTAATGCTGCTGCTTGCCTGCATCACCTCTTGTTATGACTCTCTGTTATTCAAGGATGCCCTTACATTGCCCTTTTATTCTGTAGATAATCAAGTCAGGGTTGATGTCAAAGGAAGATTTTCATGAGGCAGGAAGCAAAGCCTTAAGCTTGTTTGCATATGGACAGGTAGTGAATGGTCATATTTTCTGTTTTTGTTGAGGTATTTTCAGGTCTATGTCCAGTAACATTACTATTTAATTTCAGTTGCAAACACTGATAAAATGGTTCAGCAATTTTGCTTTGATGTGCTTTAGTTCGTACTTCCTCTATCCTAATTTATAAGACGTTTGACTTTTTTGACGCCAAGTCTGATTACTCGTCTTATTCAAAAGTTTTTGCAAAATTTCACTTCTTTTTTAAAACTGTGTAATGTAACTTGTTAATACTATGCTTTTCCATTTGCAGCAAGTGGCCTTAGAGAATGGATTAATTCTGGTTGACACAAAGTATGAGTTTGGAAAAACAGCTGATGGGACAATCGTGTTGATTGATGAGGTTATATTTCTGACATGATTCTGTAAATGTTTCTTAACCTTGTGCTCATTATACCCAGTAACTAGCGGAAGAATATGCATGATTATGCTTTCCACAACAGTGACAATGCATTCTGTGGAATCATATAGTACTAACTAGCTGTTATGTGTATAAATATATGCAGAGTTGTTATATCATTAACTGATCACTTCATGTTGTTGAAAACTTTCTGTTCTGAGTAGTATCTAATTTTTTAATAATTATTATACTAAAAGGTATGATAAATTCTGAGATATTGAAATGCTGAATGGTATCCTCTTTTTTTTGTCAAGGTTCATACTCCTGACTCCAGCAGATATTGGATTGCTAATTCATATGAAGATAGATTCAAATCTGGTCTTGAACCTGAAAATGTTGATAAGGTAAACTACCTCTGAGTCATACACATCATGTCTGGGCTGATTACCTTGAATCCTTGATGCACTTTATGCCTTTAAAACCTTATGATTCATTTTTAACGAGATTTCTGAATACATCACTTAATTATCACAGGAGTTTTTAAGGCTTTGGTTCAAGAACAACTGCAATCCATATGAAGACGCGGTATATTTTCTTCATACGGTTGTTAGAACCACTTATGAAATTTGTTCCATAATGATCCAACTCAATTTTGTTGAGTGAAAACTTACATGTGCCTCAAACATTCAGGTTCTGCCAGAAGCTCCAGAAGAGTTGGTTTGTGAGCTAGCCTGGCGGTATGTATCTCTCTATAAGTTCCTGCTATTGTTTATCACTTCAAAGCTTTCCTTTCCCTCTTTCATCTTTTGGCCTGTCCCACAAAATTTGTGCACATTCTGTACACCTTAACTGTTGCAAGAATGATTTTTTTTATTTTAGTTGAATAATAATTTGCTTGAATATCCATTGCAGGTACATTTTCCTGTTTGAAACAATCACAAAGACGAAATTCGAGATCCTGGAAACACAGGTATGCAGAAGGCTTTGTTTATGCTTCTAGTTTAGCAGATAAACAAATACTTAAAATCAATGTTTTTTGTAAAATTCAGGAACCAATTCATGAAAGGATATCAAGGAATGTTGCTCAAGCCTTGCGGGACCTATGATTGCTGACAGGGGATCATGGGGGCAGAGTTTGCTGTGAGGTGCATTTCTGGTACCAAATACTCCGTGAGAATATTAGTATGCTCACATGCCATATATCCGTCCTGTGAAGGTTGCCATTGTGGCGTGATGAAGCAGAACTAACTATCCACATTTATTCTTGATCCGTGATGTAATGTGGTAATAAACTCCGACTGGAGCTGGCTGTGTTTATGTGAGCAACCGCCATGCTCTGTTGGTGAGATTTGCCGTGTTTGGAGCATGAGGGGAGATAAATAGAGAAAATTAACAAGCATGAGACAGTGACAGATACTGTATGCGTCTTCCTCTAATTTCCCTTGTAAGCGTAACGATGTAAAGTGGTTGAGTTGGGCGGCCACCACGCTTTAGAAACATATACCTTTCTGAAATGAAAAGAATGAAGTGCAAATAACCATTCGAACAGTTCATTATGTTTTAGCGTAATCGGGCTTTTCCTCAAATATAAAAGGCTTGTCTTGTCTGAATTACGTATTGTTACTCCTATTAATGTAAAGTAGTAAGCTTCTCTGACCAGATCTTGTCTTTTGATTACCAATAAATATTAATAAATAATACAAATTCCCAAGGACTCCCTAGAAGGCAACCTTGACACGGCACCCTACTGTTGACTTCTGTGAATCTAGATGTGACAAGATCTCTTCATATATTGCACACTACTGCAGTTGCAGCAGCAGAAGCCGAAGAGCAGAGGCAGAGAGCAATGGCCGAGAAGGGCGTGAAGGTGTTCGGCATGTGGGCGAGCCCTATGGCCGTCAGGTTGGAGTGGGCGCTCCGGCTGAAGGGCGTCGAGTACGAGTACGTCGACGAGGACCTCGCCAACAAGAGCGCCGACCTGCTCCGCTACAACCCGGTGACCAAGCAGGTGCCCGTGCTCGTCCACGACGGCAAGCCCATCGCCGAGTCCACCATCATCGTCGAGTACATCGACGAGGTCTGGAAGGGCGGCTACCCCATCATGCCGGCCGACCCCTACGAGCGTGCCCAGGCGAGGTTCTGGGCCAGGTTCGCCGACGAGAAGGTACGCGCCGGCAAGCTGCAGCGACATGATCTGCTCTCTGTTGTTAGTCTTTTCTCGATCGATGCAGGGCAGGACCCGTGTGTTCTAGCGACAGGAATACAGGATTGATGATGTCTGTGAGTCTGTCTACTCGATCCAGTGCAACGCTGCTCTGTACCCGATCTTCACCACGACCGGCGAGGCGCAGCGCAAGGCGGTGCACGAGGCCCAGCAGTGCCTCAGGACCCTGGAGACGGCCTTGGAGGGGAAGAAGTTCTTCGGCGGCGACGCCGTGGGCTACCTCGACATCGTCGTCGGGTGGTACGCACACTGGCTCCCCGTCATCGAGGAGGTGGCCGGCGCCAGCGTCGTCACCGACGAGGACCTGCCGCTGATGAAGGCCTGGTTCCACCGGTTCCTCGCCGTTGACGCGGTCAAGGCGGCCCTGCCCGACAGGGACAGGCTCGTCGCGGCCAACAAGGCCCGCCGTGAGCAGCTCCTCTCCGCTTAAGTGGCTAATAGTTGTGGAGCAGCTAGCTTCATCAACGCCATATAGCTGAATAATAAGAAGGGCTGTTTGTCAGTATACACCTTGAGCTT
Organism: Chrysopogon serrulatus; assembly: GCA_015844335.1. Classification (NCBI taxonomy): domain Eukaryota; kingdom Viridiplantae; phylum Streptophyta; class Magnoliopsida; order Poales; family Poaceae; genus Chrysopogon; species Chrysopogon serrulatus. Next base: position 134,580 of record JADLZL010000397.1, on the reverse strand, counting down.
ACTTACTGTTGCTGTACATATGAGATTTGTGTCTCCAGGCATGTGAGTAACCAATTTCATATGTGCAGCAACAGTAAGTAAGCTCAAGGTGTATACTGACACTGTTTGCACTTAGCACGCTGTGTGTGCAGTCGAGGTTTGGATGACCTCTGTCTCTCTGTTCCATTTCAGATTTCAGTTTTCTTATAATATAGATATATAATGATATAAACCCTTCGGTGCTTCTTCTCTACTATAATGTAATAGTTAAATTATACTCCGTCCACCCAAGAATACATCCTCCGCTGAGGGCCTCCAACTATTGCGCACTCCATAAAATACACCCAAGAATCCAACATCATCAAAATTTAAGGTACTTAATCAACCTCGCGAGATCTTACGGCCACAAATCCCAGGCTTCAGCGCGCTGAAGCCAGCGCCCGCGACGCTCCCGTCTCCACGCGAGGCGCTCTCCTCTCCCGCGACGCTCCTCGCCTCCGCACTAGCCGCCCCAGGGTTCAAAACCCTCATCCTGCGATCTCTTTCCGTGTGTGCTTTGTTCCGCCCCCGGGAATCACGCGATCGGCAACGAGGCGCAATCTGTGGCATCCTTTCTTCCTTCTTTTCTCCTGCGTGCGATCTATGGCAGCCGACGTCTCCATCCCTTGCCGGCAGCACACGGTGAGTCCCAATCCAACCTCTTAGTTTGGATCGTGGAACCCTACAGTTGTTTGGTTTGTAGGATGTGACGCTCCATCCTTCTACCGCAAGGATTTCCGATATCGGCTTTTCCGTCATGCATCCGCACAAGGAGCGGATGGTTGCTCTGCCGTCCGTCCCCCCGCTGCAGCTGCTCGATCTCCCACGGCTGCGAGAGGCGGTAAGGCCCACCGGAGAAGGCGGAGGGCGAGCCGAGGCTGGAGACATGGAGGGTGATGGCGAGCAGCGCGGCAGGTACATTGATTTTTGGGTTTGATTTTTTCCCTCACCTTGTCTCCATTGATTTTTGGGTTTGATTTTTTCCCTCACCTTGTCTCCACGCCTCCTCCTCCCCCATGGACGGCCGGGGAGCTCTGTTTTCAGCAGTGGATGTGAACCCCTTTTTGCAGCAGGCGGGCGGTGAATGTGGTGTTCGCCGGGCTTGGCCGGTTTCGTCGTCGTCGCCATGGAACATCGGGCAACCCCTGCATCGGCGTCGCCACGGACGGCACCGTCATTGACGGCAACCCCGGCTTCAATCCCGCCACCAAGTGCAACTGCTCCACTTCCGTCCAGAACACCACTGTCTAACACGTCATTAAGCTGTGAGTACCTCTCTTTACATGTGCGTGCGTCAGGTGCTCGATGGAATGCTCACCTCGCATGCTGTTACAAATAAGCATAGGTGCGCTAATGAACACATGTCACTACAAAAAGCCAAAGGCTTGTTGGAGGATGTGGCGGTGCTTCATAGGCCTCATTGTGTTTATATCTGACATGGCAGACTTGAGATGGCATGAGCTGATGGGTAATTTCTTTTTCTGATGTAGGAAGACGTACACACTTAATCTTTGTTGGATCCATACCACAAGAGCTGCAGAATCTCATGCCCTTGACTACTCTAAGGTGCTCTTAACTTTCTTGCATGAAATTGTATAGGAGCCAAAACATCCTATCTCAAGCTTCCTATTGCTAAATGCTGACTTGTGGTTTATGTTATTTGCCTGATGTGTATTGCATCATTTATCCTCCCATTTTCTTGTTTTCTATCATGGATTTCACAGATTGTAGATCTGATACTACCATCATAATTCTCTTACATCAAATTGCTGGTAGAGAACAGCAGACTTCGTTTGGCGATTGCTATTAACGCATTGTGGCTGATATTTCTCATAAGCTTTAGCAGTAACTTAAGATGATATATAAGTTGTGGTCCAATGCTTAACATCAAATCTTAAACTTTTCCTCTCTCGAAATACAACTGATCTCCGTCACTGATTTTGGCCATCAGGAGACATGAATGAGATCCGAAGTAGCCATCAGAGTTGTAGTGAAAGAAAGACTTTCTTTTTTACTGTATATATTTCAGTTCTAATTTGCATATACCCGAATGTTGGCGAGCAAGGACAGCATGGTGAGTTCTGTTGCTGGTCCTCAATCAACGCTGCCATTGATGCTCTCTCTTTGCTTGCCGACACAACCAAGGTGAGGTTGGAAAATATTGAATGTATTTCCAGGTTTTCATGAAACCAGTTTTAGGTAGTAAAATAAGGAACTGAAATACAACTACCATGTAGTATTTCAATATCACTGCATCAGCTATTCTATTCTCAATCAATCTGATGGCTGCTAGCCCCGATTGAGAAGTAGGCTTTGCTTTTTTTTTTCCCTGAGAAAATAGAGGTCTTCAGTAGTAACACTTTCCTGCGCATTTTTGCACCTTTACTAGCTTTTGAAAGAGGCCTACTAGCAATATGGAGTGCTTGCTCCACAAGACTTACAAGATTTTGACTTATTTTTTATTTAATTTGTGGGTGAGAGTCCAAACTATCTATTTTTAACAACTGTGTGCTTAGTTGGGCCAATCAGATAATCATGAAAATTATATTATTTGTTGTATAGTTAAGTGTTCAAACTGTCAAATATCCTGAAATGAAGCCGTGGTGTTAGCATGGGCACTACAGTATTTGTGCTAATCCATTTTGGTTTCCATGGTTTGGATTCTCCGGGATAGATAAGGTTACATTAGTTGTAGATGGAGGATCTTAGGAACATATTGATGTTTGTTGTTTTTCTGAATCCAAAGAAATCTCCGGGATAGATAAGGTACTTTGTTTGTGAGTTGCCACAAAGATGGATCAATGGTGACATGAAAAGAAAATATAGGTTTCACGATGTACAGCTAAACGAATAATGCCTTTCATGGCCATACATGCTAATAACGAACAAAATTTCTTTGCAGGCAACATACCCTGCTGTCAAGAAATTGTAATCATTCAGGGACGCAGGATGAGTTCAAGTTGACTACTGCAGCAGCAATTGCTTCCTGTATCGATTCTCCTGCATATGCTTCTTTTTTCTGAAATCACAGGATCCGTGATGGGGTTGTTTGAGGATAGCAAATACAAGTCTGAATAAAAAAGGTGCACCTGAAACAGGGTTGATATTATTGGACTGGGTTCTCCGTGCTGAGGTGGATCGAAAACTTAAGTATGCTAATGATCTTTCATCAGGTGTGGTATTCAGAAGATTGTGAACTCTCCTGCAAATGTACTTACCCCTGGTCAGTAGATCTTTCATCAAATTTTGATTCTCCTTCATAGATTTATTGTCAGTAGTATACTTATTGCCAGTAGTATACTTATTGCAGTCATCCTTTGTCCTTTCAGCTGTGCTTGCGGAGGAAGCGTCAATGATCGCTTCTACTTACAGTGATGTGTTCACTGCCACAATACTAGACGTAGATAAATGCAAAGAGTTGAAGATGGGTTCCTACTTGGGATTTGCTGCAGCTATCTGCTAACTCTCACTTCATTCATGAAGCTTTGTTATAAGGGATCTGCTTGTTTAGAATGTAGTCTTAGCAGTTGTTGATGCTTTGGTCTATGCTTGCAACCAAGGTGTTGAAAAGATAATGAAGCTTCATTCGAATGTTCCCTATACATGTTGTCATTAGTGTATTTCTAATGTAGCCCCACCCCTATGTGGCTTGGTGTTACTGTGTTAGCCCTTATTATTTTTGGCATGTGGATGCTGGAGCAGTGTCAGTTGCCAACCAAAGTGATTCAGTTATTACATCAATTCTACAAAGGCGGATCAGTCATCTACTACACTCTTTCTTGCTTCTTTCTGGTCTACTCGTGCTGGTGGCGCCTGTGGATCCTCAGTGAGCTGTGGACGATGAAAAGCCGGCGCTTGGTTTTCTTGATTGTTGTTGTAATCTCTACTATAATGGAATATTTAAATTATACTACGCCCACTCAAGAATCTTTTTTCCGCCGAGAGGTCAGAACTATTCATTGTACCCCATAAAATACACCTAGGAATTCAACGTCATTAAAATCTAAGGCCCTTAATCATTCTCGCGAGATCTTGCGGCCACAAATCACAGGCTTCAGCGCGAGCGTCGAGGATCGCCCGACACCCTCATCACGTCACCGCTGCCGGGCAAGGGAAGAGAATCGGTCGCTCGCCGCGACAAGAGCCGCCGGGGAAGACCGTCACTGGGAATGGAAGAGAGGCGGTCGCTTGCCCCTTCTGCCGCCTCCCCGCCCAACCCGGCGATCTGCCGCCCAACCCCGCCCCCCGCCGCCTTCCCGGCCCTCCCTCGATGCGCTCTTGTTGCAGAGTGCCAGAGCCCCCTTCCCCTCGATCTTGCTTTGCTGGGAAGACTTCTTAATGGAGAGGGCTGCTGGAGACGACGAGCAGGAAGGAGAGGAAACAGACATGGTCGTCCTTGGGGCTTCGGCTCGTACGTCGTACCGCCATCCCGCCTTGATCCGGATGCTCTGATCCGCAGCCTGACAGGGCATGTTGGGTAGCAGTGGCCTAATCTACGGTAGGCATGACGGCTGGACTCGAGGATGACGTGCATCGTGAGGAAACCAGAGATCCAAGCCCAACGTATGGATGGGTTCTCGTGATACTCCTTTTCTCTCTTAGTTGCTTTTTCTTTCTTCTCTTTTGCTCAGATCTGAGTTACTTCTTCCTTCCAAGTAATTTGGTCTTCCTTCCAAGTTCAAACTAATTTGGTGTTCCATTGATTTTCGATGCGAACTGATGACACATAATCATATCTACCATGCGTTCGTGCCAATGCTTCTGTCATCGTTTTCGTGTCAATGCTTCTATCATTAATCGATCTGCCACAGATTTCCGTGCTGTAATTTAGTTTAATTTGCTGCTGGATTAAGTTCCAAGAAATAATCATACATGGTTCAGATACTCTGACTGAAAGTGCAAACTATTTAGTTCTGCCTGTAGACTGTTGACACCAGTAAACATGTATGGCCCAATGTTGTTTGTGATGCTTACTTTACATGATCACCAGTGCCTAATTCTAGTTAGATAGTTTACGGGCTCTCCTTTTGAAGGCAAAAATTTCATAAGCATCATCCATTTAAACAAACTATTGTCTGAAAAATGCTATCCAGCTGAATTTCATATGCATCATTCATTAACGCTATCTAGCTGAACTTCATATGCATCATCCATTAAACCTACTGTTGTTCAGGAAAAATAGGCTAGCTAGCTAAATCCAGAAAAGTGATTGAAGCCTGAGAGATGCATCCATATGCTTGTATGTTTCTGCTTTCTGATGATGAACCATGTAACCTGAAATATGTATCCTCAGACCTAAACCTGAATATGTACAGATAGTTTTTTTTTTCTTTTTTTGTTGGATACAATAAATTCCAGGCGGAGCTTTTAAGGCATCACTCTTGCATTTGTCCTAAGTGCAAAACTCAGGTGTCCCTCTTCTGTATTCTTCTTATCCCAGGTCATATTGCAGTTAAACAGATATATACAAGATACAATAAGAAATCCAAACAGGCATATGGAAGACCATCTTATAATTAAGAACAGAGACGTGTACTTTTTTTAATATCCACAAGGATTAATTAAACATATGAACACTACTTGCTTTAATTGAATTTGATTGAACTTGCTCAAGTTTTTTTCAACCTGTTGCTCTTCATGGGTGCTCGTGTGCTACCTCTACCTGGATTCCTGTTGTGTTGCGAAACTTGTGCTAATTTAGTATGTAAAATTGCAGGGGCTGTACCATGAATTGCATCCTCTATGAAATATGAACGTTTGAGCAGGATTTTAAAACAGAAAAAGGAAATTTAATGCAGAGGAGTCTGTGTCAGAAGCTGCACGAGGTACAGACATAGTCTGACTAGCTTCCTGCAGAAGATATTCCAGCTGAGATCACTAATAGCAATTTTTTTTGTTAGATCACGTCCAGCAGATCTATAGAGTGATCAAGAATGGCAGCGAGCAAGCAAGTGAAATTAAAGAAGAAACAAACAGCTAAATGTCTTGTATGAGAAATATAGAGAGAAAGGTTTGTTCTTTGACTATAAGGTTCTCATGCGGAGTCATATCTGAAATAATATAAAAATGTATGTTTATCAAAATGAATTTATCTCATTCTCCTTGGCTTCCTTTCACTCTTACATGTAGGCCTTGAGTTTTGCTGGTCAAGACCCTGGCAGCAATGAGTATGTGGAAGCAAAGTTTCCTAAAGGTTTGTTCTTTGACTATAAGGTTCTCATGCGGAGTCATATTTGAAATAATATAAAAATATATGTTTATCAAAATGAATTTATCTCATTCTCCTTGGCTTCCTTTCACTCTTACATGTAGGCCTTGAGATACTTGCACCATATAATCAATTTGCTGGTCAAGCCTGTCAAGCCTGATAATATTACTGGTGATCTACCACAAAGTTTCACTAGATTGTCAAGCCTGAAAGAATAATGGAATGATGCAAGCCTGTTTATTTTCATCTCCTAGACATGCCTCGTTACAGTGTTTGCAGTAACCCATTCCTTTTCCTCAGGTATTTGCAGAACAACCAATTTGCTGGTTGTATCAATGTCTTAGCCAATCTCCCCCTTGAAACTCTTGTGAGTAACCAACTGTGAAATTCAATGGTGCTTTATTTGAATTTTCAGTACCATATCTCATTACCTGCTTGCCTATAGGAAGAGATAGATAAATGTTTAGTGAACTTCTAGACAAATTAATCTTTGAATTGTTAGTGTACTACTGCTTGATAATTTACTGCTGTGACAAAGCATTTTACAGACACATATATTCCCTGAAACGAGTAGACTTGCATCTCTTTTTATTTCTAAAAGGACCTCCCATGATATATTGTGACGAGGTATGACGCTGGTTGTTGTCTGGTTTTTGTTTCAAGTATTGCTGCTTTGTTTGAACTTCATAACTCTTGAGTTGAGCTTGCTTTCAATAATGGCAATGCAATCTGCAGGTTTTAGTGGTACGCCAGGACCTCAAGATGGGGGCTAGGAAAATAGCTTCTCAACTTGCTCGAAAGTTCATCTCCAATTGGACACATGCTGTTTATTTGGCGCACATCTTTTTCTTTGAAGTAATCTGCAACCACCAAATCTTAGCCAGAACAGCACTAAACTTTTGCTATATATATCAGAAGATTGCTCTTAGTAGTTCTTTTTTTCTATCTCACAATAGTTTGGGCCTTTGGGGATTATCTGAAAATGGTTGTAGCAACAGGCTGACACATTTGTAACATCCATTGATCAAGTATAATGGATTGATTTAGATTTGCCATATTTTTTAAATTTACAATAATAGGTTGTTTACGAAGTTTGATAAATTACTGTATAATGTGGGTTATTTTAGATGTCACCGTAGCGTTAGCACGGGCAATATACTAGTGGTCAATTAATTATCCAAGGACCAGAATAACTCCCATGATTACAACGTCGGCTACACCAGAATCGAGACAAGTGGGATGAAGGTGATGCAACTGGTGCGGGATCTTGTTCATGCAAACACTAGCAGTTACAGCTAAGCTCTTCGATCACTAACGGATGCTTTCATTTTGGCTCATTGCTCATCGAGGTTTACCGTTATTGAATTGTGCAGAGCGTATCCTCCAATGGAGAGTAGATTTATTATGATCTGATTGGCAGGTGATTGGATGATTTAGATGTTCGTTTTAGCAGTTTCTTATGTGCACCTATCTTAACCACATATCATCAGAAAGTCAATAAACTCGAGCAGCATGCCGAAGCAACTGTAGATGAAGTTCTCGCCAGTCACGATCTCCAGGTACCTCAAGGAGAGCAGCAGGACGCCCGACGTGGAGAAGAGGATGCCCACCCAGGCCTCTGCATACTTACGTAAATCTGTGAAGATAGAAAATGGAAGGAGTATAATCATGCATGGTAGGCTTGGCGTGAATTCAGCCAAATCTTAGTTTGTTAGGAAAATGATCATGTTTCAAGACTTGTCCTGGTGACGATGATTTGATAGAAAACATGACTAAAGGTTTTATTGTCTTTTGGTTATTTTGATGTGTATGTACAAAATTTTGATGTACTGTTAGCATGGGTCGACGGAGTTGGCTCCTAAAAGTTATCTTTATTTTTTTTTTTCAAGAAATTATTTTTAAAAGAGACTCGCACTCGCCCACGGCTACTAGAACTTACAACTTGGTTAACTGGATATTTATTTATTATTAAGTATGCAATGTGCTAATGATATATATGATTTGAGGGAGTATTAGCTTGTGATATCTTTGAGTGGTTTTAATTTGTACATCCAAATAAAGCCATAGCGTTAGCACGGGCACTATACTAGTTTTTGTAAGGCCTTCGGTCCCGTTGTATACGACATGGTAATGCCGTATAGCCTACTTGCTTCCCAGTACCCAGTACCCACAATATTTACGCCTGACCATACACATTAGGCATTTAGGCGACTGAAAACTTTTGAAAAGACAAAAGCTTCCAGTCGCCCGTATGTATATGATGCACGATGAAGCCATGTCCGTGAGATATGGCTCTCCGAGGCTAGGCATTAAGGAAGGATGCGGTTATGTCACGAGTCATGTGCTAACGTTGACGGTCTGTCGTTCCCCCAAATCTGGGAAAGAGATCACTCATGTGCTGATGTTGACCCATAAAGGGCACTAACAATACTAAAAAATTATAAATAGTTTCTATGTCTATTGATCTATGTAGATAACACAGATAATACACATAAAAACTATTCCCTTTGACCCATAAAGAATGTCAATCTTATTTTTCAAGAAGCCAATATTTTTTAACTTTAACAATTATAAATATAAAATAATATTTATTTTAAAAATACATAAACAGTATCATTAGATAAATCTCGGAATATATTTTTTAATATAAATGGTACTAATATTTTCTATAAAGCTAGCCAAAATTTTTGATGCATCTCATAGGTCTTCCCTTTTTTTTGGGATGGGGGAATATATTTCTATTGGATAATTTTACTCAAGTCTTTTGTTGAATGATATATCTTTTTTATCCCTCATCTACCTCATATCTATTCATGTCTTGGTTTTTGTTTATACATGGTTTCTTACTAAATGTCATTACATTTTCTCTTTTACTTAGCATGGTGTTTTGTCTCACCTAGGCTCCATAAAATTTCTGGCTTTGCCATAGGACACAATTCTCATAGTTGTACTTTTTGGGATAGATCGTGAGTATGTTGAGATAGAGAATGGCTATGTAACACCCCGGTGTTACGTTAACCTAAACCTGCCATGTCATCATAAGCATTGCATAAGCATTCACAATTAGAGGACCCTAATGTGAATAACTAAAATGAGTTTATTCGGTTCTAGGGCTGTTGGCGCTCTTTTATATCGCATGTGTATGTGTATATCACTAAACTTCACTCATAATTTTACTTTTTGTTTATAAAAGCAACCAACTAAAATCAACCTTGATGTTTGCAAGTGTTTGGCTAACTATGTTTAACATCTTAATCATGTTTTACAAGTCAAACAATGTAAAAAGAAAGAATCGAATTTGGATTTGGAATTCAAATTCCAAACCCTAGCCCGAGTGGCTAAGTCTGGGAATTTGAATATCATTTTCAATTTCGAGGAGCTAACCATAATTAATTTTCTAAATAAAAGTTACTAACCAATGGCACTATTTCAAAGTATGAACTTTGTACTTTGAAAGTGTACTATTGGTTGGGTTTGAAAAAATATCACAACATCATTAATTAATTGCCCAAAGATTCAATTTAAAATTCCTTTTCAAAAGCTTGAATTTCAAAGGTGTTTTACCCCTTTCTCAATTTCATCTCAAAATATTCAAAATTTGGGAAAACTTCCAAAATATAGTTTGTGCATCTCTTTGAGCTCTACAAGTTTGGTGAATAAAGTTTTTCAAGTTTTTGAATAAAATTTTAAGTAATCTTAAAAAGTTCTTTAAATTGAGTGATGCTCTGCTTAGGAAAAATACTAACTTTGTTTTTCCAATAAATTTTATTTATGCAATAAATTGCTCTTTTAATTAATAAATGCAACTTCCATGATTTTTAATAAATAAAATATAAATCCAAAAATCATGAAATTTGTTTTGTGTGCTAATTAGATGATGATGATCTTAATTATGAAGTTTGATCATGATTTGCTTAAATTTTGTTTTATGCTTAAGTAATGCTCTATTTAATTAATGTTTAATCAGTTAATTTCTTGATTAATTAGTGTTTAATTAATCTTTAATTAGCATGTTTAAATAGTGGCTTTCAACAACTGTAAAAATGGTTAATAAAGTAGTAATTAATCTTAATCACTCTAGGGTTGGTTGATTTTGCAGTTGAGTGATGACCCTAGGTCATTAACCCTAATGACCTTCGGCATTTTATGTTGATTACGTATTGTCAATTCGTCCTCGTCAATGTTATCTATGATCTCTTAGCATAACTATACCATGAAGGAAAGTTGTACTCAAGATAATAATAAGTTGAGTTGTCTCATCCGTATTGCATCCTTCGCATTATGTCATGCATATCGTTAAAGCATGCATCATTCCTTTACGTATAGTTTACACGTGAGAGCGATGGAGTGCGATGGTCAGGCTTCGAGGAGATTCACGATGATCCAACCCTGACGATATGAATCTACAAAGATGTTGGTGTCGAGGATAACAACTAACCTTCTCTGCAACGCAGGCAAGCTCCAGATGCATTCAACCCTTCCTTGAATTTTGAAAGTCTTTTATAATGTTATGTTGATGATATGATGCATTAGGTGTAGGAGTTGAGTGATATCCTATCTGGATGCATTTACCGTACCTTGATATACTATCCCCTCGAACCTGTTTTGATTTGAAAATATTTATTATATGCTTAGTCTTGCTGATAGCATAGGCTTTGCAAATAAAATGTTTTCAAAAGTTGATCACAATATCCCCGTTGAGGGCAATTACGAAAACCTGATGTTGCTTATTGTTTATCCTTTACTTGATCGGGTCAAGGGTACTCAATAAGAACATGATGATGAGTAAATCGAGACGCCGGTGGAGTGACTTGCATCGGGAAGGGCTAGTGCCCCGGTGTAGTGTCGTCCACTTGTGTGTCGGTTAAGGACCGCTCGTTGTGGTGATCCCGTGGTCAAGATGGTTATTGGATAGTACTAGTCGCATGCTAATGGCGGTAAGCTCCCTTGTACGATCCATACGAGAACGGACACCGGGACAGGAAGTAGCGTGTACCCACACTACGAGCACACCGTCGACGGTTGTGACTGACGGCGTAGGGAGATGGTGTACTGTGCTCTCGTGACTAGGACCCGTTCTGGTCTGGAGAAATGCAAGCGTGAGTTGATGTATGCGAGATGTTCGGTCCTGCATACATCGTGTGGCTAGAAAGCCCCAGCTGGGTATATAAAGCGATTCGAATCGTCGGTGCTCCACGATATGGGAGACTTGACCAAGCGTCGAAGATCGTAGTAATGATGAAAGATGATGAGGTTGGAAAGTTTTGGAAATCGAGATCTTGCTTGACAAGTGATTGATTGCTCTAGACTAGGATAACCTAGATGGATAGCTTAATGCTTAATGAAAATATCAGATAAGAATGAATAGTAAGGATCAACATTAGTCGCTTTTCCGCAAAGGTGTCCTTGATTCTTGCTAAAGCCTTACCTTGATTCCTATCAACCAAAGATTCCCGAAGTCTTCTCCTCTCTTTTCCGTCGGGTAAGTCTTGCGGAGTACTTTTGTACTCGGGGTTTGTTTGACCCCTCATTGCGGTGTTGACTAGTGTTGCTGACTTTGGTCATACCAAAGGGCTTGGCATGATCGAGTATCTTCCGTCTATAAAGTTCTTTCCTCGCTTCCGCAAACCCAGTTAAGTTTTGTTTAATCAAACTCTGATCAAGTGTTGTAATCTTCTTTTGTAAATTTTTCGCTACTCTGTTATGTTTGTATAAATGGTTGTAATACTGCAAGTTCTTTGTAAGAAGTGGATCCTGGAGGATCGTGGTGTCATCGGGGTTTCACCCGACAGAACTTTTCAAGTTATGTGGTACACAAGTATGGCTGACAGAGGTCTTAGGGACAATGTCAGGTGCTTGTGGGCCATATAATTTAGAAGGTTCTCGCCCACGTGCTAGTGGGGTTTGATATAAGTCTAGTCACAGTGGGGATTTATGACCTAGTTTCTAACACATTCATGTTTTGGAAATAGTACAAAAGAGTTTCTCTCCCATGAAACTCTTATCATCTCTCTCCTCATTAACACAGTACTATGCTAGTATATTTATGCCCATAAAATCCCATAAAACCTCTGTTGAGGTTGGCCTAGCAGACAATTCTCCTATCTAGCTAGTTCGTTTAAAGAAAAAAGGTTGTTCATTGTTGTGTTCGTCCGAAATCTTGTCATCGTCTATATACTCCTACAAAGCTAAACCTCCACTATTGGATACATTTATAGTCAACTAGCATTTGTAATTATAATTTACATTAACATACATTTAGTTATCTACATCAGACTACCACCATGTCATCTATCTACTAACAATAATTTATAATTGTCTAAGTAATTTTATTTTAAATCATCAGCAGTTTTAAGCGATACCGCATGAGGTATTCCTCTAGTAGTATAAATGTAGAACGGCGAATTTTAGGGAACCCTCAAACTCACTTAACCTCTCTCTCATAGGTGTAAGTACATAAATAATAGCATATATATACATCATATATATACACCAACATACATAGTGTGGGCTCTAGGCCCATTGGAATTTAGACAGCCCAACAAAATTCATACTCCCTCTGTATATGGTGTTGTATGTATAATTTAATTTGATATGGGGTGCTTCTCTATTCCTCAAATACGGGGTAAAAACTTATTTACTACAGGTAGTCAGGTACAGGGTACCATTTACGATTTACGAACGCCATCATCTATGGGTCCAAATGCTCAACATCTGGTGTCTTGCCAGACTGGTGGTGCGCCTTGGATGTTTGGACCTCGCCGTAGAAGTAGGAGACGAAGCCCCAGAGCGAGAGCGCGAGGGCGAAGCCCTTGGTGCCGTTGAACGGCTCGTGGAAGAACATGACGGCGAGCACCTCGGTGACCGGGATGAGCACCGTCATGATCACGCCGGCGAGCAGCGCTGAGCCGAAGAAGACGGCGCCGATGGTGCCGAGGAAGAAGCACTGGTACGTGGCGGCTGACCCCGCCAGCAGCAGGTAGTAGCCTGACCGGCCGAGATCGAACTCCCGCGCCTCTCCGGGGATTGCCTGCGTTTTTCAGCGTGAGCGAGCAGCCTGTAGCGCCATTAATCATTTCAAAATAATATGGTACTGGACTACTAGAGTACTACGTAGTAAACACCATGGCAGCTTGGCAAGTGACAAATGGTGCTGTGGATTGGCAAGAACCTTTTTAGCTCTACTCTCCTAGGGACTCCCAATTCAAGAAAGAATACAAGCATATGCAATCGTCCTAGCCTATGCATACAACTTGTTGAATCCAAAGAGAAAATATAGTCTGTATATATGCAACGAGGGGGATTATCGTATTGTCTTTCTTTATTTATCATTTGTTATTAGGAATTGATTATGTCACAGTTTGAGTGTCTCTTTCAGAAATGTGCTCTGATCTCCACACGTTTCTTCTTTTTTTACTAAAGCATGCTCAATGTAACAAACATGTTCAATAAAGCAACGGGCTTTATGGAATATGGATAGCTTATATAAGGTTAAATTCCTAAGAGGAGCAGTAGTTTATAATATCTGTGTAGTTTTTGTGGGCTACCTTTTAATTTTTAATACGAAGTAATCTATTGATAAGGTCACTAATTAAGGATGACAAAAGGAACTCCACTAGATAACTTTCATTGAAATCTCGGAAACTATCTTGATGACCGTTACTAGCTGCTGGCTGATTCCAAGGGCCAAGGGCCATCTGGTCCTGGCACGCATAAATTTCACGTTATTATCTTGCAGTAATATTAAGGAGTTTCTACGTGATGAACATCTATATCTATACCTATATCTATATATATTATTAGTATATCTAGATTTGTACATCGGGAAGCCTACGACATTGGATATGCCCTTTATAATTATATTCTTCAATAGAATTCTTTCTCCACATGCATGTCATCCATATCAGATATCAACTGTCCTCTGGAGCATGCAGTTGTTGCACATATTAGTCATGCTAGTTATTTACGCCACACACTCGTTCACTAGCACGTATTTATTTGTCCACGTTAGCATACTACACAACAATAGCTATTTTGCAATCCTTGCAAAAAAAAAAAAAAAAAAAAAAGAGAGAGAGTTATTTTACAAGGCGTGGAAATATCAACACTCAGTTTTTACAGCATATAGGAGTAGAAGCAACTCGGTTCCTGAAATTTGAAACCACTATGAGTAGAAATTCTAGTTAGATTTCACACTAGCTAAGGATCTGTTCGTGAGTTCGTCCTGCTGTCATTACATATGAGGAATCTAACTATAACACTCTTTACTTTTAACTTCGTCCAACATATGAGCCACTGTTCTGCTAGCGAGGAAAATGTGAGTGCGTACATTCTCGTATGGGATTGTGTCATCAAGTGTGCCGAAAGGCTATCTAGATATACTGATAGATGGCGTACAGCGTACTGACGATTGGATTCTTGTCCATTTATCGCCTCCTATTCTGAAGCATTCTTCAGCCGCAACTCATATTCATAAATGGGTGAATTACTAAAGATGATTTACATTTTAGAGTCCAGAACAGGTATGCAGCTGACCTTGTTATTAGCATTCTGATGATCATAGGTAAATGTGATCGATAATATGCTTTCTTACTCTGTTCAGATCTTCTTGAGATGTGTGCATGTGAATTAATCATCGGCGGTGCGCATAGCAGAACTAACTGGATTTTGTTGTAATATCAGTGCTTTACATAATATAATATAAATCTTTTTTATACAAGTTTTATGCTCTATAATTACATATAATTTAATAATTTAATTAATTGTTAATCAAGATTTATAAACTTTGTCATCTCTTTCTAGACAAATACGACTATCATTTCTGCATTATGGACGGAGGGAGTACTATGCCTGCATGCGAAAGGGTGATAATGGAGAGCGCTGGGATGCTGGGGAACAGGCCTGCTGGGGAATTATTAGCGACAGAAAGTTGGCAGAGAAAAATAAATAAACTTTACGTGGAAATCATTGTTGGCAATCATGCCGATGGCGCTGAAGATGGTGGCGGTGAGCCCTATGACGAGCTGCATCTCGATGACGAGCGTGTAGGTGACGGCGGCGGCACCAGCGCGCGCCGCGTGCCGCGCCTGGCCGAGCTCCATGACGGGGAGGATGAGGCCGTAGAGCGCGGCGGCGCCGAGCGTCATGGCGAAGCCGGCGCCGTACTGCGCCCGCGACACGCCGCCGGGGCGGTCCCCGCCCGCGTTCATCCCGAGCATGGCCGCGCCGGCGCTGAGCAGCGCCACGGCGTTCACCGAGAAGGCCGTGGTTCACTGCCGCACCAGCAGCAGGGCGAAGGCGGCCGTGAAGGCCAGCTGCGTGGAGATGAGGATGGAGGACGTGGAGACCGGCAGGTAGGCCAGGCCGTAGGCGTAGAGGAGGTCGTCGAGGCCGGTCATGAGGCCGATGGCCGCGGACGCCGCCAGGAGGCGCGGAGTCATGAGGAAGAACGGCGTGCGGGCCGCCTTCGCCGGCGCGCTGGTGGCGCCATCGTTGTCGTCGCGGTCGCGGCGGCGGCGCCGGGAGAAGGAGACGCAGAGCGGCACGAGCAGGAGCGGGAAGCCGGCGGTCTGGAGGAAGGCCGAGAGCCACTTGCGGGCGCCGCCGTGGAGGAAGTAGGCGCGGAGGAAGAGCGGGCCGCCCGCGGAGCCGACGACCATGAGCGTGAAGTTGACGACGAGGAGCGGGTTGCAGAGTGTCGTCGTCCTTATATTGCCGGCGGTCTGGGCGACACGATTGGTGCCAGCGTTCTTGCATGGCTGTGCCTGCGCCGGCGTCGGTGTTTCCACCTCCATGACCATGAGACGTGCAGTGCCGCAGTGCTGGCGTATGAAGCGGCGGTGTCGAGTTTGCCGGGATGGACACGGATGGATTTGCGAGTTACGAGCGTGTCATCATATATCGGCGAGATGCACGAAAGGATATGCGTTTTCAGCTTTTGATGACGGCGTTGTGGGCAGCGGGACTCGGCATTCGTGTCCCAGTCTTTGAGATGGTCT
Source organism: Chrysopogon serrulatus (assembly GCA_015844335.1). NCBI lineage: Eukaryota > Viridiplantae > Streptophyta > Magnoliopsida > Poales > Poaceae > Chrysopogon > Chrysopogon serrulatus. Next base: position 118,356 of record JADLZL010000397.1, on the reverse strand, counting down.
AGCTAGAACCCAATCAATTGGCAGGCTGATTCCACAAAGAAAACATGACTGTACTACTACAGTCTACTCCAAGTGACCAAGTACTATGTACTCAAGCATTTTGTGTCCTGCAATATGTGCCGTGGACGCTTTGGACCGGCATTTTGTTCTTGGAGTTTAGTGTGATCCTACACTTTCAGAACAGCGGCAACATTTTGTTCATGGGAGGGGTCAGCTTCAGTCAGCTCCAGGGGACGTGACTCGTGAGGCATCTGAGAACTCAAGCATAGTGCCAGTTGTGGGCCATTTGGACCTATCCCACCCAACATGCCCAGTTGCACGCCAAACGCGGCCCAATTAATACTAGATTCCAACTTTTTTCACACTCTCTCCATCACATCAAGTTTTTAGCCACATACATAGAGTATTGTAAGTAAAAAATAACTAATTACACAGTTTAGTTGTATATCACGAGACGAATCTATTGAGCCTAGTTAGTCTACGATTGGACAATATTTGCCACATACAAACGAAACGTGTTACAGTTACAAAATTGAATTTTTTTTTCACCTTTTTCCCAATCTAAACAAGGCCTAGCTCACATATCCCCTCTCCTCTCCTGCGTCCACTACTCCACACGAGAGTAGATGACACTTAATGTGCCATTTAATAAGTTTAAAAACTTCAAATATTTTTTATAGTTTGTGGACATAAGAGATATCATTCCACAAACTATAAAAACTATTTTCAAATTTTAAACTTATTAAATGGCACACTATAAGTCTATATTAGACACATATAAGTAACATGTCACATTAGCGTAGTATGTATTTCGCGTTTAACCAACCTCTTCTCTCTTCTCCACTACTTTGAGGAATGGATCCCCCTCCCTTTCTCTCTATTATTACTTCTTTTCTTCTCCCACGACTGCACAAGCTCGCCAACCCTTCCGCACCTGCAATATCGTTAGCTGGGGGATCCAATGTACAAGTATTGATGTCATATGACCTTAATAGCTTTGTAGAAACATCAAGTAGATAGATATCTAGAAAAATAAATAAGTAGCACTTATAAATAAGTAATAATCTATGTTCTAAGTAGGAGTGACATGCCACACATGCAGCGGGTCAACATACGCTAGCGGCTCGTCACGCCGTGCGTGGCCGATCGTCGAGACCAAGCACAATAAACTCGACATCTCCTGTCGTCTTTGCATAGCTAAATCTCATCACCGGCGACGTGTTCCCTCCCTCTCTGCCCCATATGACCCTGCAAGATACCCTCTTGACTACCTTATATCCAATTATCCTTAGCCCTTGGAGAACCGATCACCGAATTCATGCCCCTGGCCTCAGTCTCTATCCCGGCATCCACCACCTATGGTCACCGTCTAACACAGTCGGCGGCATCTCCACCCCTGGTCGCCGCCCCCAGCATCCAACAGCCCTGTCCACCGCAGCACGGTAGAGCCTCGCCGAAGCTTCGAGTGACAGGAAGCGATTATAAAATATCTAAAAAGGTGTTGGGGACCCACGAAGCTATCAACGGCCAGAATAGCCCCTGCAGGCGCATACACATGCGGCGCCGCTTTTCCCGTCGAATTGTTGGCCTGTTGCCTTTCCTCCGGCGACAAATCATTGACGATATCCATGCAAGGTACAGTGTAACTGTTGCAACAGAAATAAACACAGGAACAGACATTGCATTCTTTTCATATAGTATCTGTTCGTTCAGATCAGATCATTCCTAGGATCGGCCCACAAAGTGCGCTGATCCGTTTCGCTACGACCTCCGAACGTAGCTAACTGTCCAAACCTGGTACTGCCACGGTACCTCCGTGCACCATGCAGTACCCCCCAAATGGCCAAATGCCAACTGAAGAGAAGAGCAGCACATGCACATGCGACAGCTGCAGGTGACGACGACTGACGACTCAGGACGCCATCCACACAAACGCAATCACAACACATATGCAGACAGCAGTAGGTACAACGGGGAAGAAAGAAGCACTGATCACGGGGCCGCCGGCTGGGCATCCGCGGCGGCGGCGGCGGCGTCCTCGCTCTTCTTCTTGGCCCTGGCCTGGCTCCACTCGCCGTAGGAGTAGGAGGCGAGGCCCCAGAGCGAGAGCACGAGCGCGACGCCTTTCTCGCTGCTGAACTTCTCGTGGAGGAAGATGACGGCGGCCACCTCCGTGACCGGGATGAAGACGGCGATGAGGATGCCCGCCAGCAGCGTGTGCACGCAGAAGATGACGCCCACCGCGCCCAGGAAGAAGCACTGCCACAGCACCGCCGACCACACCAGCACCGTGTAGTACCGGCTCTCCCCGAGCTCGTACTGCCTCGCCTCCCGGGGGATCGCCTGCATGCATGCGTGTGCGCGCCAACACATGAACAACCACAGAATGAATAATGTCTTTTTTTTTCTTCAATTTGTGAGGAGAATGGATATGCAGAACAAGTTTCAGTAATTTGTACCCAGTTAGCTTAGGCCTTGTTTGGCTGCTCATAAATATACTTCAATCCATATAATTTGTGGGGGATTGAGGTGTATTTTAGTTCAAATTCCACCCTAATCCCCTACAAACCATATAGATTGAAGTGTATTTATGAATAGCCAAACAAGACCTTACTGTGCATCATGCGGTCATGCGTGTAAAAGATAAACAGAAAGGTGGGAAGTGTTTGGACAAAAGCATGGTCATCTTTATCCTTGAAAACTATGTCACGTGTTTTCTAAGAGGTATGCACCACAACTTTTCTGAAAAGAAGTACAAAAAGAGGAGGAGGAAGAAGACGAAGTGTTGATCATGTACTGTCCTCCAAGCCGGCCATTGCATTCTTGTCACTATCCCTATCAGACTATCAGTGTGCGTATGTATATAAATAAATCAGCTTTATACCATCAAGACGCAAAGTTTGAACTGCGAAGTGCGGTGCTCGGTGAAACGCTTGCATCTGTCGACTGTCGTGCGCCAAGGATACTGTACTAGCTAGGCAGGTGACGAGAGCACAGTCACTCTTCATTGTTCATGCTTTTCTCGATCATCATGCATGATCACCTTTCTATGTGGAATGGAAGTTTGGCACTACCCAATCCCTGATGAAGGCCCCCCTTTGTCCTAGACTCCTAGTGCGTGCTGGTGATCCGTCCTTTTGTATGCTCTATTGATATATGCCATTGTTAGTGGAGGAGCACAGATAGGCTCACCTACCGCATCGATTATGCCGTGCTGGTGATCAGTGAGCCGATGTCCCCTGCTTTGAGGAGGCAGGGAGAACAAGGTTGCTGATGCCTGGAGCCTGGTAGCACTAGTTGGTTCAATCCAGCGGCCTTTAGCTGGCCTTAAGGCTTTTTGTTTGCTCTTAGCGGGCGCGCCAAAACGCTGCGCTTTCATGTATGGTTAGGCTTTAACATCTACTATAAAGTAGGGGAAGTCTTTGTTTGGGGGAAAAAAAAATGGCTGGTAGCACTTGGCATCCAGCATCCTCTTTAGTTTCTCAAGGTGTTTCCCAGCTATTTCTACTTTTCTCTTCTTGTTCCCACTAATGAGCTAGCAATGATTCGCTGAAAAATGGTCTTTTGAATTGCTCGGCATGCACCTCACATGATTGGAGATAAAGCCATCTCAGGAGAGGAGGCAGGACACACGAACAGTGGCGCTAGTCATGGGCAACTCATGGTCGTCACCAACTATAGTCTGCAGGTACTATCGTTTTCCCCTGATACGCTCTCAGTTCAGAATCAAAAGGTAAAAGTTTATATCCATATTTCTACTCTCTATGATGAAGAGCATAATTTGTTTCAAAAAACAAAATGATGAAGCGTATAATTTGTTTCAAAGAATAAATGATGAAGAGCATAAAGCAGTGAGAGGACACTACGGCATGACGACCATCCAAGGTGGAAGAACGAGCTTATTTAGCTTTCCAGCCATGATCTTTGTCACGGCCTCATCTCGCACAGATGCAGGCACCAATCAATAATTTTGATTCCTTTGGAACGAAACGGACAGCTTCCCGCATACTTTTCTCTCTGTTCCTCTCGACTCTACGTCAAGAATTTTACCACTATTAACTCTGATGGAGATCCGCGCAAAGAAATCGAGTACACAGCGACAGGCTCTCAAACGGACGCCGCAGGCAAAACGAGTAGTCGCTGGCCCTTTCTACTCAGCACTCACTGTGGGCGATTTTTGCGGCATGCATGAAGACTGGGCCAGGCGCCTGATCGGCAAATCGATTCGGACAGCGAGGCGCAGGCGTTGCTGGCCACTGTTGCGAATCCTGCCGGCAAAATCTGGCGTTGCCGTTACGAACCGGCTGATTAATTAAGGCCGTGCACTGGTCTTGTCAGTTTCATGATCCAATCCAGGCTGATTGGTCAAACAAGACGCGAGTTCTAGTGCATGCTGCTAATCACTCAGATGACGACGCAAAATCGTCCTATTTCTAAACACCGGAAAACCAGGGGAAAACGGTGCAATGCCTAGTTTCCCACAAGCCACAGCAATCCTGCCATGAATCATTGCAAATGCATATCTCCTACCTAGTACGTCAGCGTAGTTTGGTTGTTTCTTGTTATCTTTTCGTTGGGACCTGGAGCTAGATACCAAGGCGCAGAGATAGCGAAACTACTCGTTGCCGGCGATCGAGCGGACACGTGGGAACTCACCTGGAAATCCTTGTTGACGACCATCCCCACGGTGCAGAAGGCGGTGGCGAAGAACCCCATCACCAGCTGCATCTCCACCACCAGCGCGTACGTCACGGCGCGGCCGCCGCCGCCCGCGGCGCGCTTGTACGCGAGCTCCACCAGCGGGAGGACGAGGCCGTAGAGCGCGGCGGCGCCGAGCGTGAGCACGAAGCCCAGCCAGTACTGGCCCCTGGTGATGCCAGGGGCCGGTCCGACGACACGTGCAGGCCTAGCACGATGGCGCCCACCGTCAGCAGCGCCACGGCGTTCACGGACGCCGCCGTCAGGCGCTGCCGCACCACGAGGAACGCGAAGAACACCGTGAACGCCAGCTGCGTCGAGATGAGGATCGCGGAGGTGGACACGGGGAGGTACGCGAGCCCGTAGGCGTAGATGAAGTCGTCCACGCCCGTGGCGACGCCCAGGCCCGCGGCGGCCAGCAGGATCCGCGGCGGGGTGAGCAGGACCGGGGCGGCACGGTCGCGCGCGCGGCGGGCGGCGAACGACGCCGCCACGGGGACCAGGAGCAGCGGCCACCCGCCGGTCTCCAGCCACGCGGACAGCCACTGCCGGTGGCCGCCCTTGCTGAAGTAGAGGCGGCTCAGGAGCGGCCCGCCGATGGCCCCCAGCGCCAGCATCCCGCAGTTGAGTGCTACCAGAAAGCGGTGCATCGCCTTGCCGCCGCGCGCGGGCGGCGCCGCGATGTCCTTGCGCGCTTCGACGTCCATGGCGCTGCGGCTGGGGCTGGGGCTGGCTCTGCCCGCGCGCGAGACGCAGGCACGCTCTCACGCAAACGTGGGTGGCTGGCGTGTGGCGTGTGCGGCCTGCCTATGTGTGGAATCTAGCACGGCGCTTTGGATACAACGATGATGCCGGCGGCGCAGATTAATTTCATTCTTTCAAGCCGCGAGCTGTATGCACCGGATCCTATTTTTACGTGCAAAAAAAAGCACCCAGGGGAGGGAGTGTGATTTTCTTAAACTATTGCCGATTCTATTCCCTTTTATAATGTACGCATACAAATGAAGAGTCAAACTATAAAATCTTTTACCAATAATTTATCTAACAATTTTAATTAATTATTATACTATAAAACTTGATATGGTTAGATTGGTAATTAAATGTACTACCTAATTATTATAAATGTATAAATACAAGTAATATAAAATAGATAAATGGTTAGAATGTAGTTTGGAATACCGTATCATGTTTAGCCAAGTGTTATTATAAAAAAAGAATGGAGGTAGTATCTAACAAGGATATGTTCTTTTTGGTACTTTTGCCGATTCTACTCTCAAATGTCAAATAGACTGTGTTCTATCTATTCTAGGGCATGTCTAGCAAGTTTTTTCATTCCTCCTTTTAGTGTATCATAGAAACATGGTTCATTTAAATTATTTTCTCTAACTCTCTCCTTTTTTTAAATTATAAGTCCTTTTGATTTTTTTTTGATACATTTATTTTTCTATGTATCTAGACATATATTACATCTAGATGCATATCAAAATAGATTTATCAAAAGAGTCAAATAAACTTATAATTTGGAATCGGAGGAGTATAATATACTTGTTGTACATTAAGAGACGGTGAAAAAAAAATTTAGAGTTTCATTTTTTATTTGGAACGGTAGGGGTTTGAGCCCCTATGGAAAATTTATTACAAATAAAAGAGTGTAGATACAATTTTTTTTTTTGTCTAGAATTTCATTCTCCGGCTCTGACTTCAAACTCTCGAGGGATTGTAGTACCTATCAGAGCCGAAGCCCCCATACAAAAAGCCCACTCAACTCTAGGGAGCGTGATTACAAATGGCAGTGTGGACTAGCTGTGTACCTAATTCCACTCAATTAATGGTCTATTGTGAGTGCAGCTCCGTACGTCCACTAGCTAAGAAATATAGAAATTTATTTTTTTAGGATGAAGATAGAAGAATATTCTAAGGCCAACATGGAGCTGATTTTGCCAGCATGGATCGTGACGTGTGAGATCTGAGATGAGGTATTGAATCAGCTTGAAAGGCCTAGCTAGGTGGGCAAGCTATCATCCTATATTCCTCTCCCTCTCAGTCTGCTGCTGCATGCATGTCATTTTTCTTTCTTCGGCTCAGCCAACTGCGCGCTATTACCTCATCCCCGAGCCTTCACAATTGATCACCACTGGTCCATTAACCCGTGTCCATTACCATGGAAATAAAACCCAAGAGGCCCATCCTTTCGGGCTCATTAGAGCCCAACCGCAAAGATTTGGCGAATCGGCTGCGAAATTGCTACCTGCAGCAAACCAACACTTAGCCGGAAAAACTAAGCCAGCACACAGCGTCGTCGTGGTGGTAAAGAACACCGACGAGTTGCCGAGGGAGACGACGGACTGAGGCCCGAAAGGGGTACGGCGTCGGGCGTCGGCGCGCGGACGGCTGCCGGGGGGCACGAGCTTTTATTACGCGATCAAGAATGTGAACGTGAGCGTGCGCCCTGACTAGCCGGGCTGTGGCTGTTATGCCTCTGGCTGGCATGCCAGCCGTTCCCCCGGGTCAGCGCTGGCCTCTATTCAAGCTCGACGGGACGACGGGGCGGCGCATGGCCCTCGCGGACCGCGTGGGATTATTTTGGTCTGAGCAGTTAGTTGTGTAGAGGCCTAGCCCTGGGGATTTCTGTATGACGTAGATACCATGCATCAATAGGCAGATCGCTGTCAACCTCTGGCCTTCTGCCTGTGCGCTGTCCACAGCAACAGCTCCATGCCGGGAGAGAGAAAGAGCTGGATGAGTCCAGCTCTTTCTCTCTCCCGGCATGGAGCTGTTGCTGTGGACAGCGCACAGGCAGAAGGCCACCGGCTGGTCGCGCCGGTTGCGAGGAGGGCGATCGAGCCCCATATATACGCGGCGTCGAGTAAGGCAAGCAGCAGGCTAGGACCGCATGCAGAGATTTGCGCCAGCTGCCAGGTGTGTCGTGGGGGATCGAACACCGAGCACCCACTCTACACCTGAATTGTAATAAGAATAGAGCGTCCCAAAAAAACTCCATAAAACTACATTGGTAGGCTAATGATAATGCTAATTAAAGATAAGGAATAGCAGCTCTACTTCGGTGAATTGTGATCTAAGCTTAATTTGGCCACCACCATCCTCATCAACTTCGGTAAGGTTTTATATATGGCGAGGTTAGGGTTAGCTAGGTCTTGACAGATTAATTTCCATGTTCACTTTTCACAAGAGATATAGAGCGTGTGTGAATTGTGCACTATAATTTGGTGCTGGCTCTAGAGTGATGAAACACAAAGCGCGTGGTAAAAAAGAAGAAGAATAGGAACAAATCAATTAGATGAACTGATCACTCAATTGATGCTCCTACACGCTAGCTATGTGGCCCTCGTCACATCCCATTTGCTTGCTGTTAGGTAGTTCAGTATATCTTCTCACTTTTTATATATCTTTTTTGTTTTTTGTTTGGCTTAGAATTGAATGCAATAAGTTGATGCACCACCGCTCCATTTCTCAAAAGTTAATTGTCATGATCGGCGCATTTTGTTTCTTAAACCTAATGGACTCATTCCACTAAATTTGGCAAATAAACGGAGTCATGATCGATGCATTTTGTTTCTTAAACCAGACATGCATATACCTTAGTGTTCAACGTATATATGTGGCAAGGCTAAGGCTATCTAGTTGAGAATTTGCTAGCTAGTGTTGAATTGAAGTGGAACTTATGCGATCGACACGCATGGGGCATGACGCACCTGGAAATCCTTGTTGACGATCATGCCGACGGTGCAGAATGCGGTGGCGACGAACCCAAGCACCAGCTGCACCTCCACCACCAGCGCGTACGTCACGGCGCGGCCGCCACCCGCAGCGCACTTGTAAGTGAGCTCGACCAGCGGCAGGAAGAGCCCGTACAGCACGGCGGCGCCCATGGTGAGCGCGAAGCCCAGCCAGTACTGGCTCCTGGTGACACCCGCGGGGCGGTCGGAGGAGACGTGCAGCCCCAGCACGACGGCGCCGACCGTCAGCAGCGCCACGGCGTTCGCCGTCGCCATGGTCACCCGCTGCCGCACGATGAGGAACGCGAAGAACACCGTGAACACGAGCTGCGTCGAGACGAGGATCGCGGAGGTCGAGACGGGCAGGAACTCGAGGCCCCAGGCGTAGAGCAAGTTGTCCACGCCCGCGATGAGCCCGAGCGCCCCCGCGGCCAGCAGTATGCGCGGCTGGGTGAGCAGGGCCGGGGTGCTCCCGTCGCGCGCTCGGCGGCGACGGACGTAGGAAGCCGCCACTGGCGGGATCAGCAGCGGCCAGCCGGCGGTCTGGAGCCATCCGGAGAGCCATTTCCGGTGGCCACCCTTGCTGAAGTAGAGGCGGCTGAGAAGCTGCCCGCCGGTGGTGCCAAGCGCGAGCATCACGCAGTTGATCACCACCAAGATGCGGTGCATCGTCTTGCTGCGCCTGCGCGTGGGCGGAGATCCATGGCTCGCTTCCACGTCCATGCCTATTGGTCGATTGGTCGTGCTGCGGCGAGTCGTGCCTCTGTCTGTGCACAAGATGGTATGTGTAGCTGGCGTGCCTCGCGTGGTAGGTTTGGAGCTGCCAGTCTACCACTACACTTTGAATGCAACAGCGACGCCGTCACGCCGGGTCCACGGTCCCGGGCCCAGGATCGTTTCACTCAATCTTCAGTAACGTGTGCTCAATGCATAGGTGCTTAATTTATAATTTATGTATGGACTATTGTTTTCAAGTAACTTGACTATGTTAGTCAGCTCGTGATCCCCATATCTGGTTTAATTTGCACCTCAAGTTTTTTCAAACACAGTACGAACGTAGATGACCATGCAAACCGCGAACATACACTCATCTTGATAAACAAATGCACAAAACATATCCCTATGAGAGCATTCGAGAGATTGAACAAGCATATCTTGAGATTGAACAAGCATATCTTGAGATTGACAAACACATCACTTGAGCTTCTTTGTCAATGCATGGTTGCCTACCACCAAATGGCTTTTCTCTCGAAAATAAATAAAAAGAATACGAGCACTCATACCAAGTCAAGGAGATTCTCACCGAGTTTAAAAGGGCTTTAGTATGGAGCAGGGCATAACAAGAGGTAGCTTGGCAGAGCAGTGACGGTGCCGCCCGTTGGTACGGTGTAGGGGATCGGGGTGTGGACTATGTGGTGAGAGATGAGACGGAAGGGATTTTGCACTATGTCTATGGAGGGTGAAATAGAGCAAAGAAAGTGGGGGTGGTTACTGAGTGGCTCAATCATCGCCATGGTCGCTGCTAGCCAGGGTGAGGATGGCGATGTGAGAAGAAAATCGAAAGAGACACAAATTGTTATTGTTATCAAAGTGCATACGTGGAGTAAGAGACTCGCCGCAACTTTTTTTCCTTTGGGTCAGTTTGATAACCACTTGCTTTCTCATAATAAAGAGGACCTTTTTGAAGATGCATAAGAGGAATTTTCTTACATAGGGACAGCCTACATTTCGTTCTAGTGTTTCTCTAAATTTAAAAATTACTGCTTTGAATTTAGAATTCTTGTAATTCTTTTCATCTACAAATAGTTTCCAATAGTGGTATTTTCATGTTCAAAGAAAAAACTCGAAAGAAGAAAGATAGCGCATGACAGGTCGTGCGTTTGAGGAACGCATGACCTCGGCGTCCTCATCCTCACACTGCCTCCGGCTTCCACCACCCCTAGCCAGCGATTCCGGCCGCCTTGCCACATGACCCTCCTCCTGTCTCCACCCCTCGACTCGCCCTCCAATCCCCTAACAACAGGGCTGTTGACGATTGCTCGCCGCGACGCCCTCGCCCAACCGCCATCTCCCACTACCTTGGTGGGCAGCACACACATCGCTCTGCCCTGCTGCCATCTTGGCCGTCTCCACTGTCATGTCTTGACGGCCGCCCCCAAACTCCCTTCTAGAGCCACCAGTGATCGAGTAGGTCCCCTAACACCGATAAGCTCATGGGTCATAAAGGTTGTGCGGTTCGCGTTCTGCGCGATGGATCGGCTAGTAGAGTTTGTGTGCCATAAATATATTCTTTGGAAATTTGTGTTAGAGTACAAGAACTCTTTGTGAAATCTAAAGAACCAAAAGGATTAAAGGAAATGCAGAATGAGTCGATGATGTGACGAAGTCAAGGCCTCTGAACGCACCCGACATATTGTTTCACGAGGAGCAAGAGTGAGATTTATATTCTAAACACCAACCACAATCTCAGTTAAACTAGCAAAAGCAACAAAGCAGCCAGTCGCCATCAATCAATCAATCATCCAAGTTCTCAAGGTTATCGAGCTGAAGACATATACTAAGTGATTATACCATCAAATTGGATGTCAGGAGGAGCACATGGCTCACGAGTATGACATCATTGGAGCTCCAACCCAAGGAAATTAACAGAGGGCTTCAGCGTAATTCCCGGGAGAAAATTATGGCCTGTCCGAGTGTTTTCATTTTTTTTTTCTTTCAAAAACAGCCTTTCAAACAGACATGAGCTCGTGCGCGCCCGGCGACATGGAAATGTGGGCAACCAACGTGCTTGGCGAGTGTATTTACTAGAAGTGACACGTACGCGAGGCGTGAACGAAATCAATGTTGGGGCACGCACCTGGAAGTCCTTGTCGATGACCATGCCGACGGTGCAGAAGGCGGTGGCGAAGAACCCCATCACCAGCTGCATCTCCATCACCAGCGCGTACGTGACGGCGCGGCCGCCGCCTGCGGCGCGCGCGCTTGTACGCGAGCTCGACCAGCGGCAGGATGAGCCCGTAGAACGCCGCGGCGGCGAGGGTCAGGGCGAAGCCCAGCAGGTACCTGCCCCTGGTGACCCCCTCGGGGCGGTCGGACGAGACGTGGAGGCCCAGCACGGCGGCGCCCACCGTGAGCAGCGCCACGGCGTTCACGGTGGCGGCCGTCAGCCGCTGCCGCACGATGAGGAACGCGAAGAACACCGTGAACGCGAGCTGCGTGGAGATGAGGATCGCGGAGGTGGAGACGGGCAGGTACCGGAGGCCGTAGGCGTAGATGAAGTTGTCGGCGCCCGTGGCGACGCCGAGGCCCGCGGCGGCCAGGAGCACGCGCGGCGGGGTGAGCAGGACGGGCGCGCCCCGGCCGCCGTGCGCGCGCGGCGCAAGGCGTAGGAAGCCGACACGGGGATCAGCAGCAGTGGCCAGCCGACGGACTGGAGACACGCGGACAGCCACTGCCGGTGGCCGCCCTTGTCGTAGTAGAGGCGCATGAGGAGCGGACCCGCCGTGGTGCCCAATGCCAGCATCCCGCAGTTGAGCGCCACCAGGAGGCGCTGCATCACCTTGCCACGCCGTGGTGTTGGCGTCGTCATGTCCTTGCGCGCTTCCACGTCCATGACTACTGCCGTCTGTGGGCTGCGCTGCGGCGAGCGGACGGGTACTGGTGGCTGGCTTGATTGAGCGTGTGTGGTCTGCCCTGGTACGAAACGAAATCTAGACACGCCTAAGAATCACAGTGGCATCACAGCTCAAGTGTCACTCCACAGTCCACGCTTGCTCGCTTATTATCAGCGAGGTGCTGCTCTGTACCGCCACCCGCCGCCGCCCGCCGCCCGCCGCCAATACATCAGGATGGAAAAGGGATGCTCCCTTTGACCGGCCGGCCGGCTGGCTCTGGTAAATAGGGACAACAAGTGTGTAGTCAAGTTTGATCTTTTTTTTATGGGACTACCGTCAAGTTTGATCTTTGGAATCGAAGCAAATAAAAAGAAGGAAGTACGACAGATGAGCCTTTGCTGCGGACGGACGGCGGATGCAGCGATGCGGCCGACTTCGGGGGAGTCGCGTAGATGGGCTCCTTGGCTCCGTGGATGCTGAGACTGGTACTAGGCTAGTACAATGGCACAGGCACACACAACCGCACAATTGTTAATTATATATAAAAGAAAACGCACAATTGTTTTAGCCGTCTGAATGGAACGAGGCATCATCGTCAGTCATGAACTCATGATGCGTTAATAACATACGACTGCAAAACTCTATCCAGTAAGGATATATCCCAACACTTGAAACTACACACGATTTCTACATCAGCCATATACTACATCAGCCATATATCTTATAGCTTAACTCAAAATATTTACTTTTGTCCTCCTATCTCCATCTTCTTCATTGCGACGACTTCCATCTGTTCTTCCTTGGGAACCGGGGGGCAAGTAGAACCTAAAAATACCTCTATGATGTTGGCCCAATAGCCCAACAAGCATTGTTTGGAGTCTTGCCCGATGCGCTCCTCTCAGAATAAGAATTTGGTTTTAATCGACACATCGGTTTAGTTTCTTCGGTCAGTAAAATCTTTGGTTTCTAGAATCTAGAAGCCAATCAGTTTGTCACAAAGAAAAAGTAATCGACAAGTTTGTTGTCAGTTTATTCAATTCAATTTTCGGTTGAAACAAAAGAAATTGTGATGCCAACACAAAGAAGAGAGAGGGAGAAGGAACTCATATGCCTCAGATGGGTGCTGCTGCAAAGGAGACTGGGGCCCGCCACCCTTGAGGCCCTATCACCAAGTCGAGATCTGAAGCGAGGCGCTCAGGCGAGCCATGGCTGCCCTAGCCTGCCCCCCCCCCCAGCCCCGGTCAGGCCACCACTCCCTTAGACCCGACGAGGAGTCATCATCATCACGCACCGAGGTGCCTCGTGTCGTTGGCTCTGAGCAGGGGAGGAGCCATCGCCACAATGGTTTAGTAGTAGATCTGAGATGAGAGGGGCTAGAGCATCTCCACCAAATCCCCAATAACTCATCACTAATATGATAGTATTGGTGATCACCAATATTGTTTTTGGGGTTTGTTGGAGAAGATGCTATCAGATCGCCAAAATCTCATCCCCAATACCTAATATGACAGATGGAGCCCATGTGTAAGTGTGCTAGTTTTTTTTTTTTTTCTCTTTCCTTTATTTTCCCCTTCTCCCGTACTAGATCCGAGCCTCCCGTCCTTCTCGTCAAATAGCCGGCGTGGGCGGTGGAGCATGCGACTCCCATTCCCGATGGCGACTCCCCCCCCCCAGCTCACTCCCGGCGGCGCAACCTCCTCTCCCCCCGCATGATCTCTTCCGCACGGCCACCTCCTTGTTTGGATTTGGCTCCACCGGCCGTCCTCGGCTCGTCTTTGCGCCTCTTCAAGCGCTCTGCGCGAGCTCCTCCCTACGGACCGGACCGGTGCGAGCTCGAGGTGAGCTCTTCCCGGTGCGGCGACCTCCTTCTACGATCCGGCTCCTCTCGGCTCGCCACGCAGCGTCTTCCCAGCGGGCTGTGCGTGCTCGACAAAGCCATCTCTCCCCCCACGGCCCTTCTCTTGTCGGTATCGGCCACGGGAGCGGCTTCGTCTCGTCGGAGAGGCAACTTCCACGTCTGGCGGGAAGGAAAGTGCGGCGATTGGGATACGGGTGGGTTCTTGGGGGAGTTGCATCTTCCCCTTTATTTGAGGGAGTTGGGCTTGTTTTTGGTGATCACCAATTAAAGGGGATGGGATAAGGGATCTGCTGGAGCTGAGATTTTGAACCAACTCCCCCAATATGGTTGTTGGATTGGGGATAGGGGAGTCTTTCTTTGGAGATGCTCTAAAAAGAAGCGAGGGAGCGAGGGTTGGGGCCGCACAGTGAAGAAGCGAAGTGTGTTGTGCGGCGTGTTCGGGAGTTGGGTGATGCGCCAAGTTGGGGTGAGCTCGGTTTCTTGGATTTTTTTGTTCGATGGGGACCTAGAACCTAAGCTAGCGCTCTGTCACGTTGAATCTTTGGACACATACCTAGAGTATTAAATATAAACTTAAAAAACTAACTGCACAAATTGCAACTATTTTGTGAGATAAATGTAACACCCCAGCCCAGGGGCTTAATAGGATTAATATGATACTCATACCAATAAGTTGTAACTTCTTTTCCGGAAGCTCATCTCGAAAGAACTCCGCAGTTAAGCGTGCTTGGCCTGGAGCAATTTCGAGATGGGTGGCCCGACCAGGGAATTCGTTCTCGGGTGCGCATGAGTGAGGACAAAGTGCTTGAAAAAAAGACTGGTGTTGGTGCAGTGAGGGCGTGTGGTCCTATTAAAGCTACTAGATATAGCGGGCCCGGCCTCGAGGAGGCGGGGCGTTACAAATGGTATCGAGCCGACTCTCGCGGTTTCACGGGCGCGTGTGTCGCGATTCTTGTGGCATGGTGCGCATGGGCTGGTGTGGATCCGTCGTGGTCACACAGGCATGGCACATCTTGGCGGCTTGGGCACACGGACGTGGCCAAGAGAGGAGGTTCACGACTGGGGTGATCGGCGAGGGGCGTCGATCTCCTAAGGGGTGAGGATGTAACACCCCGGCCCGGGCTTAATAGGATTAATATGATACTCATACCAATAAGTTGTAACTTCTTTTCCGGAAGCTCATCTCGAAAGAACTCCGAGTTAAGCGTGCTTGGCTTTGGAGCAATTTCGAGATGGGTGGCCCAGCCAAAATTCGTTCTCGGTGTGCATGAGTGAGGACAAAGTGCGAGAAAAGACTGGTGTTGGTCTGTGAGGGCAGTATTGGTCCTATTAAAGCTACTAGATGTAAGCGGGCCCGGCCTCGAGGAGGCGGGACGTTACAATAAATTTTTTTAAAACTTAATTAATCTATGATTTGATAATGTGATGCTACAGTAAACATGTGGTAATGATGGATTAATTAGTATAAAAAATTGTCTCACGATTTAGTGACAAGTTTTGTAATTTATTTGTTATTAGTATATAAAAACCTCTTCGACATCTCATATAACATCCGATATGATAAAGGCAAGCCACTAGATCTAAACACACCGTTGGAACGGTTGGCTGAATTGTAGTGACTCGGTCAATCAACCATAGACCCCACCTTGTTTATTTGGACATAGCATTGTGATGTCTGTCATAGTTAAGGTCACCTGTTGGTGGATCTCATTCACACAGAGTGAAGACCAGTTGGTCCATATACATTGCTAGTAGTTCTAACCCAAGAACATGTTAAGTGTAAACTAATCTCTCCGTGCAAACCAACTGTGGGAGAGAGATGGGAGGGAGATTTATAAGTGTAATTTTGCACTTAACCGTCTGCTCCCTAATCATACTTTTGCAAATCCCTATCCCACACCTCTCCCTCGTAGTTGATTTGCACGGTTTGCACGGAGAGATTGGTTTGCACTAGATATGTTTCCGTTCAATAAGTTTTATGAGACAAACAAATGAAGAGAGATAACAAAAAATTTCATGGAATGAAATGAGTTTTATAGAATGAAACTTATTTGTACTACTGTTCTCAACGTATTGAATCTTGAGAATTAGGAGACTAGCCTTTGCGAGCATGTTGGCTCCATTGTTTCTATGAAAACTCCACACCTCATTATTGTGGTGGAGGTACACGCCCGACGTAAATACCCGACCCCACCCAACGGTACCTGCGGGCGCCATAAATTGCATCTTGCCCACACAAGATGAAGAATTAGACGCAAGGAGTTCAATAATGAGCGAAGCTCAGTCAGAAGCCTGTCCCGCGAGCCATGCGATAATGGATGGAGCGTGAAGGGGGGCTGCTTTGGGCCGGGATTAAGTATAATTAAATTAAATAGATTAGGGACCTATATATGAAATTTCGTAGTCTAGAGGTCTAAATGTTACGAGATGATGCAGGCTTTGGATCAGGGTTAGAGTAAGTAAACAATTTAGGGAGCTAGATATATAAATTTTTATAGTTTGAAAACAAAATACTCCATCATTGAATAGAGTAATTTCTAGAAACCGTGTGTCGATCAATTTTTTTAACTTTAATCAATTTTATAAAAAAAAGAGCAACAATATTTATGATATACATTAAGTATATTATAAAAATATATTCTATTGTAAATCTAATAATATGAATTTGGTAATATAAATTTTAATGTTTTTTCTAGAAATTCAGTTAAAGTTTAAATTTAACTTAAGATAAGTCTATAAATTACTTCTTTTCGAGATGAAGGGAGTATTATAATAGTTTAGAGACCGCCAGTCTAATTTACTCGATTTAGAAATGGTAGATTCTAGTTTATTTGAGAAGAAGAGGAGAGAGAGGATTGCAAACATAACAGCCCGATAAGGTCAGCCTGGTGTAGCCTGAAAACGGCATCAAAACGGTCAGTGCGGCTAAGGCTCCATTTCCTACTACAGTAGTAAGCACAAAAGATAGGTTTGGGCTTCCACTTCCATCATATCAGCATTGAAGTCAATGAAAACACCAAATCGTCTCGTGAAATAGGAAAAACAGAAAAAAAACTACTTTTCCTCACTCAACTTTCGTAAAAGTCCGCTTCTCCTCTCTAAATTCCAAAACCGGATAAACGATCTTCCTCAACTTTTCAAACCATGTGCATTACCTTCCTAGAGTGGTTTTGACGGTGGTTTTGCTACCGTGATAGTGATTTTTGTCTTTTTCTTTTTTATTTATTTTGGCTAAATTTTTAAAAAATCATAGTAAATCACAAAAAATTATAAAATAGAAAATCTAATTTTGTTGGACTTTACATGAGTAGATCTACACAGTGAATATATAATATGATATGTTTTAATACAAAGTTTTTGCTAGTATTTTTCTTTTTTATGTATTTGGTTGAATATTTGAAAAATCATAGTAAATCACTGAAAAATCATAAAATATAAAATCTAATTTTTATGGACTCCACATGAGTAAGTCTACAAAGTGAATGTATAATATGGTATGCTTTAGTCTAACAAAATAATTATAGAAGCTACAATTATGAATTATTTTAATTAATTATAGAAAAGTATAGATTGAAAATTATAGTAATAATTTTGTACTAAAGTATATCATATTATATGTTAATTTGTATATGTACTCATGTGGAGTCTAACAAAATTAGATTTTCTATTTTATGATTTTTCTATGATTTTTCAAAGATTCAGTCAAAATAAATAAAAAAAGAAAAAGACTAGCAAAAAACTTTATACTAAAGTATACCATATTATATATTCACTACGTATAACTACTCATGTGGAGTACAACAAAATTAGATTTTCTTTTTTCTGAATTTGTTATGATTTTTTCAAAAAATCAGCCGAAATAAATAAAAAAGAAAAAGACAAAACCATTGTTACTGTAGCAAACCACCATCAAAACCACTCCAGAGAGGTAAAAAGCGCAGGGTTTAAAACGCTGAGAAAGATTATTTATTAGGTTTTGAAGTTCGAAAAGAAAAAGAAAACTTTCACGAAAGTTAAGGGAAGACATGGCAATTTTTTAGGCGGGCTCAACCTTTGCTGTTAGGCCAGATGTCGGGCTTTGTGCAGGCTTGAGCGGCTCTGTTGGATCTTTTAAGGAAACCCTGGCCCGGTTGGCCCAAGAACATAAACAGGCCTAATCACGATCGAGTTTCTCTTCACGGTCGGGTTGACGCCAGGAGAAGCAGGGCCGCCGGCCCGCCGCCGGAGTTCACGAGGAGCGCCGTGCGCCGGAACGCGGACGCCGCACGCTGGGGACGGGGACGTGCCGCCCTGCTGCCAGTGCCACGCCGCTGCAGGACCATATCCGGCGCGCGGAAGCCCGAGAGCACCCACGCCACGTGAATTAATTGCTCAACGTGCTGCCCCTCGCCATTGCCGCCTAGCTAGTCCACGGTAGACGGCAGCATCTCCAAGTGTTAAAAGGGTACAGTACAGTATACTACTAGTATGGCTCAACGCGCGTCACGCGTGCTGACAGAAAAACAAATGCGTTGTACATCGATGGAGTAGTATATATATTTAGGTTAAACTAACCATAGTTATCTTGCTAAACGAGAAGAAAGAACGCCTGCCTGCCGTCGATCTCTCGTGTGAGGACGAACCCCGGGCAGGGAAGCCGCTGTCGTGTTTCAGCGCGCGGAAATGTTCGGCGGGCCGACGTGACGAACTCGTACTGGCCGCTGGCCGGAGGCCACGCCGCCCACAGCGAAGCTATTGGTCAGGTCAGGTCCTCCTACTGCTTTGCTTTGCTTTGCTTCATCTGGTTCTGCGGAAGACGCTTGCAGCTCTTTGAGGAATGAGGAGATAGCGTGGGGAAGGGGATAAAGAAACGAGTGGATCTGAAAGAGAAGCGATGAGAAAGACAACACAAGGGATAAAGAAAAGAGTGGAGATGAACATGACAGGCATGTCAGGCTTTTTTGCTTATTCGTATTGTCATCATAAAAAGTAATACCAAAATATGTAAGAGAATTGTATTATAATTTATTCACTTCTTCTATATTTCAGGTGCCCAAATTTTAAGATAATTTCAGTTAACACTCTTTGTACTACAGATTATACAAATAAATTGCCACTTTTGTAATTTTTTTATTTGTATTTATATCATAATATATCAAAATTTTGTCCTTGTCCGACTATAGCAAATAATTGTAAATTGTGTTTGTGCCAACACACATCAAATTTTATGGTTTGTAGTTTTGTCTAACAGTTTTTTTATTCCCAGAATAAAAAATTTCAAATTATGTCTACTGAAATTGCAACAAATGAGACTGTAATTTTAGTATAAATATTGCACCTGAAATTTAACAAATCCATATTTTATTTAAATGTTGTTATATTAAATTAATATATCTTATTATATTAATGATTCTAAAAAATAGTGTAATACCTATATTAATTAATCTCATTCGTATCAAAGAAGCTATAAATAATAATATACAAAGATCATATTCATACTAGACCTTGGTTGCATGGATTAAACAGTTCCTAAAAAAAATCCTCAACACGAGCTATTTGTCTATGCATTGTACATGCTCAGTGGAGTGCGATCCCAATAAGTACTCACGCCTCACGGCGTCACCTCGGTCGCTGGGCTGCTGCTGGCTTCATAAATTGCGTCCAGAAGACTTTGCCGAGATCAAGCATGGAGAGCCTGAGCGAGGTCCCGCTCCTCCAGAAGCTCCCGCGGCCGCCAAAGAAGTTCCATGGACGCCTGCGGACGAAGGAGGTGTGGGAGGAGTCCAAGAAGCTGGGGAGCGTCGTCGGCCCGGCCGTCTTCATGAACCTGGTGTTCTCCTCCATGAACCTCGTCAGCCAGTCCTTCGCCGGCCATCTCGGCGACCTCGACCTCGCCGCCTTCTCCATCGCCAACACAGTCGTAGACGGCTTCAACTTCGCCATGCTGGTACGTGCGTCGTGCACACAGACGCTTTTCTTTCCCTTTCCATCTGCTCTCTCGGGATAATGATGTGTGAGATCCAAATCTATCACCAGCCATTGACCTCCACTCTCCTAGCTTCAGTATCCAATCCAATTAATTGAAGTCATCGGCTTCTCGGGGCAGAGAGAATGTATTTTTCTTTTACATAAGGGGGGACATTTTACATTACCTTTGACTCACTGTTCCATAGGATTCAGAGTGTTGTGGTCGTCGAACTGCATAACGAACGACGCGACGCAGTTCTGCAAACAATGTGTAGTAGTTTCTATTTCTACAAATAGGATGAATTGGTTATGCTTGGTTCAGTTTTCTTGAAAGTTCCTCTGCTGCACCCCAAAAAAAGAACCAACCAGATGGGTAGAGTCAGAAGGTGCTTTTCTATAAATATTTGCTTTCGCACAGTACATTTTCACAGCACCTTGGAGGCTTGACCTTGTTTTCAGCTTTCAGCTTTTAGTTTTTTTCTAAACGAGTGAAAGTAGAGAGACGTTTTATAACCATTTTAAGGAAAATAAAGAGATGTGGTAGGTTTTATAGTTATTTTATCCAAATAGCCTTTTTCGCGGCACATAACTCACAACAGATTTTCAATACCTAACACCTCATAAGAGCTATTTTATAGCTCATAGCTGAACCAAACAAACCTATCTTTTTGTTTGATAGAAAAATGAACAAATAGTGAGTGATAGAGAAAAGTAGTTTGATTCATTGTAGGTACTATCTCCATTGCAAATCGTAAGTTATTATGACTTTTCTAAATATATTGCTTTTACTACAATCTAGATATACACTATGACCAGATACATGATTTTTACTATATATACCTAGGAAAGGTAGAAGGACCTATGATTTAAAATGGAAGGAGCACTCTATTTGTACAGGAGTATGGGTTTGCTAGCTGGTTTCCTAGAGAATATACTTTAAATCCTTCAACTTATGAGACTTTAGAAGTACATTTCATTATAATTTTACAGGAATAATTTTTTTCTCAACCCCTTTCTTCCTTCCCCTTTTACTGACATATTGAACCCCGCACGAGAAGTATGAGTTTCCTATAGGATCTATTTTAAATCTTTCAAAATTCATGAGATTTTAGAAATATTTTCCATATAATTGTACATCTATAAACATGTTTTCAAAACTAGATATTGAATTAAAACACTATATAGTGGGCAACTGTACAAGTGATCTCACGAACTGCAGCGCTCTGTCAGCTTGGCATGGCGAGTGCAACGGAGACGCTGTGCGGGCAGGCGTACGGGGCAAAGCAGTACCACATGCTGGGCATCTACCTGCAGCGCTCGTGGCTCGTCCTCTTGGCCTTCGCCGTGCTGCTTGCTCCGGTCTACGTCTTCAGCGGGCAGCTGCTCGCCGCGCTGGGGCAGCCCGCCGAGCTCTCGCGCGCGGCGGGCCTGGTCAGCGTGTACTTCCTGCCGTCGCACTTCATGTACGCCGTCCACCTGCCGGTCATGACGTTCCTGCAGTGCCAGCGCAAGAACTGGGTCCCCGCGGTCGCCACGGCCGTCGTGTTCGCCGTGCACGTCGCCGCCACCTGGCTCCTGGTGAAGTGTCTCGGGCTCGGGGTCTTCGGAGTGGCCATGGCGTTCAACCTCTCCTGGGTGGTGCTGGCGGCGCTGCTGCTCTCGTACGCCCTCGGCGGCGGGTGCCCGGAGACGTGGAGTGGGTTCTCGGCGTCGGCGTTCGTGGACTTGAAGGATTTTGTTACGTTGTCTGCGTCCTCGGGTGTCATGGTGTGGTATGTACTTTGCGGTATGTACTAGTATCTCAGGCCGTTCTGGAGCAAAATCTTTATTTCTTTTTTATTTTGCTTCTTTGTAGCTTGGAGAATTGGTACTACCGGATACTGATTTTCCTCACTGCTTACATGAAGAGTGCAGAGCTAGCCGTGGATGCACTGTCTATCTGGTAGGTTGACATTCTTGTGCCACCTTTTTATTTACCAAGAAATCTCAAACTTTTTATTTACCAAGAAGTCTCAAATTGGTTGATCTCAGATTGAATTTTACTATTTCTTCATTTTTCCTTCGCTTGGACAGTATGAGTTTGACCGGATGGGAGATGATGATTCATATGGGATTCTTAGAAGGCACTGGGTAAGCAACTGGATGACATAACTGTAATACACTATCTAACATCACTTCTCGCAAAGAGTTAAACACAGTTCTTTCCTTATTGTTTACAAGTGTGAGAGTAGCCAATGAACTTGGGGCGGCCAATGGGAATGGTGCAAGATTTGCGACAATCGTGTCAACAGCAATATCCTTTCTGATCAGCCTCTTCGCTAGTTTTCTGGCACTGATCTTCCACAACAAGCTGGCTATGATCTTCTCATCAAGTGACGCTGTGATAGATGCAGTGGATAACATTTCCGTTCTTCTGGCCCTCACCATCCTTCTGAATGGGATCCAACCTGTGCTCTCTGGTATGCCCATGGTTGATTTAGAGTAATTTATTTATGGGTTTTCCCTTGGCATTTTCCTTAGGAAGATAGCCATACATTTTTTTTTTTTGATTCCTGTTGCAATTGCAGGAGTTGCTATTGGTTCAGGGTGGCAAGCTCTAGTTGCTTATGTGAATGTTGGAAGTTACTACTTGATTGGCGTTCCTCTTGGTGTTCTGCTGGGATGGCGTTTCAACTATGGCGTCCCTGTATGCATCTGTACATGTTCAATATTGTTGAACAACATGGGATTTATGTGTTCTATACTAACCTAATCTGCAATTTGTGTAGGGCATCTGGGCCTAATCTGCAATTTGTGTAGGGCATCTGGGCCGGGATGATCAGTGGCACAACAATGCAGACTCTGATTCTGGCACTGATCACCCTTCGATGCGATTGGAATAAGGAGGTTCTGTTTTTTCTCTTCTCCTCGTTAAACTTATTGCCATAAACCCACTATTTCGCATTACATGGTTGATCTTGGCTTCGGATGACTCCCTGGCCTGGCAATTTATCATTTGGCATCACTTCTCAGGGGGTTGCCACGCTTGATAAAAGTCTTTTGGTTTTGCAGGCACTGAAAGCTGGTAACAGAGTGCGGCAATGGAGTAGCACCTAGTGAGCTTGGGGCCTGTATGCATGCTGGTAGAGAAGTAATAACATTTAATTTATTATTCGCTAGTCTAGAAATCTAGATGCACCCGGAAACAGGGATGAAATATTGGTGTCGGTGTCAAGAATGAACACCAACAAGTAATCGAAAAGAGAGCGCACTTATCCTCTGGATGGTTTCCCAAGTGGATACAACGATGTATACTGGTTCGGGCGAATCACCCTACGTCCAGTGAGAGAGAGGCCGTGTTACTCAGGAGCTTGTATGGGGCAGTACAAGAGGGGTCGAGAGAGGGAGAGTCTCCCAAGTCTCTGTATGAATCTAGGTTCGGGTTTTAGCTTGTTTCGTATGTGGAGTTAGATTGGGTGATAGTCACACACGTGCTCCGTTGCCCAAGTCCTCCATTTTATAGTTCGAAGGGAGACTCACAGAGGAGGGCAAGCCCGTGTGGGAACTGAGAAAGTGTGGTGAATAAGAACTTGACCATTCAGACATGTGTCGAAGGCACTGTGGTTGATGTCGCCTTTTCCCTCATGGGTCTCCTCCTTGACGTCGTAGCCCTTCAGTGTACATGGCTATACCGAGGACACCGGGTAGCATATTTGACGATAAACGCCGTGGGTCAAAGCTCCGGTGTAAGGTCATAGGCTGCAACGATGCCGGACGTGCGGGGTTGATTCCCCGATGCACCCGGTCCCTTACGCAAAAAGCGGTTGGAACGGCCGCCGCCGGGTACGTCGGCCACGGTGTCGGTACGAACAGCGCTTCCTTCCCCATGCTCCCCTGTTCCGTCAAAGGCGACCGGCCGGGGGAGGTACTGGCTTCAGCGTCCCCCTGGAGATGCCTACACGGGCCGCCGTAAGCATACCAAAGACAGGGAGGGAGCCAACAGATTTGTCAGGTTAGAGGCGTGGGTGCAACGCAAGACCCATGGGTTACTTGGGGGTCCCGCTTTCCCACTTGTTCGTATGCGGGGGTGACGGTGCGCCCCCGTGCACACAAAACCGTGCGTGTATTCCATTATACGCCATGCACGCATAACGGTTCAAGGCGGTACACCCCGGCCTTTGTTCACGTAGGCGGGGTCAACCTCCGACCCCCTACGGGCGGGGGGTCGGGGCGAATCGGAGATTATCCGGAGGGTCGATCTCCGTGTGGCGGCTTCATTCCGTGGGCTCTGGAAGGCCTCGGTTATGTGACCGTTAATCATTGCCGGGACAGAATGTACTTGGACCCAAGCTCGTGGGCCGGATCGCAAGTGCGCCAATCCTGGCCCGGCAATTTTGCTTTTTAAGAGCCGTTTTAATCGGGCCCTTAGAGGGCCGTGGTTTTTGACCCCTCGACAAGTAGCCACCGAGCACGGAGTGGAGCCTACGGGTCCTCTTCGTGCTGAGCCGTTTGTCGAAGGAACAAAAGAGGGTCGACCTGAGAGTCAATCCGGGGGGTGCGCGCGAGCGCACCCGCCGGGTGTAGCCCCCGAGCCTTCTATAGGAGTGGCATACTCCTGTAGAGGCTTAAACCGTGTCTTGCGGACCCTTCAGAGGTTGGAGATAGGTCGATCCGGGGTCGTCACAACGATTGTGTATGTGGACACGCATCGCCTCAGCCCTCGAGCCCTTACCGATTTTTTCTTGTTTGCCGCGAGGGCGTCTCGGTCTTTGCACCTCCCGCTTTGGCGCCCGAGGCGGCGGAGTCCGTAGGCTTCACCAGAGACGGTAAGAACCGTCTCGGGCGCACGACGCCGGGCGGTTTCTCTTCCGCCGCCTCGCCACTAATGCCATGAACAGGGTAGTGGGCGACGTGGAACGTCAAGGGGCATTTTCTCGATCCAATCCCGGCATCGGCCGCCTATAAAAAAAAGGGTAGGCGTGGGATGAGCGAAGTCACTCATCACTTCTCGCCTCGCTTCTGAACTCCGGCCACCACCTCTTCTTGTATCCATTCTTCTTCCTCCCTCATGAGTGGCGAGTGAGATGGACCGCGGAAAAGCGTCCCCCAGAGGGCCTCGTCGGAGGAGCACGCCGCCTCGAGGCCGCCGGTCGCGTTCCTTCGGGTGAGTCCAATGTGGTGGCCGAAAAAAGGGTTTTTGCTTCAATCGGGGCTTCGATCGAGAGTAGTTTCTTGATTAATCTCGGGTCTTTTTTGTTCTCACGGGGTGCTCTCCAGTGTACCCATTCCTCGCCACCTCCTCTCGGCCGGGGAGGAGCCCCTTGTGGGGGTGCCATGGGCGAGGGCGCCAGAGCCGAGGCCGGGCTGGGTCCATGGTGAACTCCAGAGCCCGCCTCAACGCGGTTCTCGCCGCGCTCACACGCCTGGAGGAGGAGGCGGACGACGCCCGGCCAACCTCGAGGATGCGCCAACAGCGCGTGGCGAGCTAGAGTCCGAGCTCCGAGCCATGCGCCGGGCCGTCGAGGCCATTGTGGCCTATGTCCGGCCTCCCGGGGCACCTCGGAGGAGCGGCCGTGTGCAGTTCGTATCCGCGATGTCCCACGGCCCCATGCAGGGCGGCATCCGCGCTGGCCGTGGGCGCACGCCGCTCTCGCCGACCTCGGGACTACATCGAGCTCCCGAGGGCGAGCGCATGGGGATCTGAGCACTTAGTGCGCCAAGACAGACGCCGCCGATGCCGTCGTGGAGGAGGTGCCGGGCGGATGAGGTGATCCGCGACACACCCCCGAGGCGCCAAAGGGGCCTCTCTGTTCGGGCGCGTGGCTTCGCTGCGACGCCTTGCTCAGCCCGGCGAACATGGGTTGATCTCCATGGTCTTCTAGGAGGACATGTAGCCGACGTCAGCGGGAGTTCCCGTGCGCCTAGGACCTTTCTACTCGGGTTGATCTCCATGGTGCTCCACCGCCGCCGGGCGCCGGTGGTAGTGGTAGGTTAGGAGAGCCATGCCGAGGGCTTTTGTACAGTCAAGCCGCCAAGGCGGCTTTTTGTGCTTCGGGCGCCCGCCATGCTTCTTTAACTTTAACTGTAATCGGCATTATGAATCAATGCTCACTCTAGATTATCTGTCATGAACGCCCGAGCTTATTGCCTGCATTTCCATCGTTATCGATCTTGGCGGGCCGTGCCACTTGGATGAGTAGATGCACTCGAGCCTCCGCTAGGATTTTCTTGCTCGTCGAAAAGCCATGGCGCCGACTTCGTTAGGGTTTTTTCGCAGGGGTCCTGAATGGACAAAACGCCCCGGATTCTTTTTGACCCCAAAGACCATGATTACGGCTACTCGTCGTAGCCTTTCCTCCATTGCGCGCCGCCCGCCTCCCACATAGTCAACGCGAGCCCAAAGTCACCTGGGGATTGCACCGACGGGCCGCACAGATCGTGATGGGACGGGACGGAACCGTCGAGACGCGTGGGGGCGACAACCGTACACCACCGAAGCGGAGTTAAGGTGACCAAGGCATGCTCTCGCCTATCTCGACCCTTAGTGGGCCCGGCCACGCCCGTCCACGACTGGAGGACGGCCAAACGGGCGGTTTTCTCCTTTAAAGACATCGGGAGGGGGAGAGTCTCCCCCAATCGCATCTGCGCCTTCAACCCAAAGCCGAAGAAAAGCCCCGAGCCCTTCCTCCGCTTCGTGTGCTTCTTCCACCGCCGCCACCGCCGCCAACTAGTTCTTCCGTCTCCCCCCACGATCCGCCGCTCGTCGTGATGGCGGTGGAGATGCGCCCCTATGGCCGCGCAGCAAAGACCGTGACGGTGCGGAGATGGAGCGCCTTGTGGCGGAGGACGTCCTGCCACCACTGACGGAGGCGAAAGAGTGGATCCTACCGTTCGAGGATGATTCCCCTCGGCCGCCGATGGGGTACATCGTCTCGCTCACGGCCTTCCATGAGCGGGGACTTGGTGTTCCCTGTTCATGACTTCGTGCGCTGGATGCTCATTTCAAGGCCGAGCTCCACCATTTGAATCCGAACGGATTCTCGCACATGGCGGTGTTCGTCGCGCTGTGCGAGGGGTACTTGGGGATTCCTCCCCATTACGACTCTAGAAGTACTTCTTCGCCGTGCAGCTGCAGAAGCGATGGGCGAAGGAGAGGGATGGGCTGCCGGGGCGGGCTCCCCGCAGGTGCGCCAAAGACGCTCCATCCGGGGAGTGTGTAAACACTACGTGGATCCGAAGATGTCCACGCCGAACCGCGGTGGCACTCGGGGGTGGTTCTACCTCAAGAACTCCGAGACGGCGCCGCTCCCCGATTTCTCCGATGTTACGTTCGAAGAACGCCCACGACGATGGGGCCACGGGGTGAACGACAAGGAGATCGAGAAGCTCGAGCACCACCTAGAGGCCATCGAGGATTCTCGCAGGGCCGCGGCCTCACCGGGGCGGGCATAGTGGATGCCCGGTTTCAAAGCAAGGGGTGGCGCCCCGTTGATGTCGCGTCGCCTCCTCGCTGTGGGAGATGGTTCCCCGGCGTGGAGCTTGCCGGCAACGTGCTCGGAGCGGCCCACTTTCGCCACCGCGGCCGAGGCGCCTCCGGAACCTTTGGCGGGCGGCCCCGGGCGACTCCTCAGTGATTCCTTTGGAGTCGCCCCGTGCCGGGATAGCCTCCCGATGAAACCGACGCCGGCTCGGTGAACTTCGTAAGCACGTTGTTGCTTAATTTTTATTTCTTTCACATCCTTCCCGACTCGCTTTCACCATACCAAATCCAGAACCTTCCCTAAAGGAGGATTCGGTTCCCCGCCCCCGCATGGCGCTAGCAAATAACGGCGAACGTGGCCCTCTCCGAGGCTCGCCATGCCCAAAAGGAGAGGCGGAAGGCGGGAGGGCGGAGAACCGCCTGAGGGAAGAACGGGACCTGACCCCTCTCACGGATTCGGATGAAGGGGAGTTCAAAGATCCGGTCCGACGGATCCGCCGGGGCTTCGCCCGACCCTTCCCCTGGAGGGCGAGAGCAAAAGCAGCGGTTTGTTCGAAGGCCCCGCCTCCGCGACGGGGAGGGGGAGAAGGAGAAGGAGAAACAAGCCGAGGACGACCCCCGTGATCTCGACGAGATGGCCTCGCACCGTGGGGGGCCGTGCTCGTGATGGGGTCCTGTGGTCCGCCCCTAGAGCCACCGAGCCAGCGATGGCTCCCTGAGGGGGGAGTCGGATCGTTTCGACCCCCGCCGACACCGTGCCTCGTGGCCACGGAGGGAGGAGGGGTCGGCGCGCCGACGCGGCGCCTCTGTTGTGCCGCCAGCCGCCGACAAGCAGTAGCCGTGAAGACGCCGCAACCCGCCACAAGCGAACGGGTTCGCCATGATGGCCTGACAGTAACGTTAAGGGCAAGGGGAAACGCCGTCCCCGACACCGCTGAGTCGGGCGCCGATGGGGCCGGTCCCCTAAAATGCCGCTCCGTGCCCAGAGGTGAGCTTCCAACCGGGTTCCATGTCTTGCCCTGCACGCGTGCAAGTTTGATTTTGATCGTAACCCCTTTCTCTTGTTGTAGTCGAGTTCGGATTCCTGGGCGGCTCTCATTCGCCCCAAGATGGCGCGGCAAGAAACGGGCGGAAGGCCGGCGGGTCGCATCCCAGCCCCTCCCGCCGGGCGGGGCTCTACGTTGGTGCCCTTCGTGGCTCCGTCCCCAGCGGAACCCGTGGGGGGTGGAGCCGTTGATGGTGAGGACGGAGGGGGCTTTGCTTCGACACAAGGCCCGCGGGATGAGGAGCTTCAGGGCCCAGCCTCAATGCATCGTCTCGAGGACCCCACGACGGGCGGAGGTGCATGATGCCAGGGAGACAAGGCGGGCGACCAGGGCGCCGCGCCTCCCCTATACCCCCAAGCTAGCGAAGGCCAAGGCCGTCGCCTTCCGGCGGGAGGAGCTACCAGATTGGGCCGGTTGGAGGCTCGGGGTTCCTCCTGTCTTCTCGAGGGGGAATTCCGGTGGAAATTCTCCGACCCCCACAATCCGCATGCGCAGAGCCCCTAGTGGTCGATGATCGCGCCGAGAGGGAGGTCCTTGTCTCCTTCGAATCCGTGATGGCGGCCATGAGCCGTGATGTCACCGCCATGACGGCGAGGCTTGGGCAAGTGTTGGTATTTTTAATCGCACTCCATTAAATAAGATTTAAGTAGGATTATCCGCAAAGCGCCACGTATATCATACCAGTGTCACATTTTACCCTGAGGTTTTAAATATCGTATCCATAGGGAACAGTTGTGATAATGACAACGTCTATAGACTTAACCCTACAATTAGGCTAGATCATATCAAGAAAAAGGAAATAGCTATTGCACTCTAGTTCCAATAACCGGTAAACTTTGTTTAATATCGCCTTATCTGACAAGTGACCTGAATAGGAGAAGAAAAAGAGTAATCTACCTACCGCACACCTATAAGCCTATCAGTCCTATCAATGGGAAGTGGACTACAAAGGATTCAACGTAGCTATAAAGTCACCTACGCGAGCTACCACTATCCTACGATCGTGGGACATTCACAAGTAAATCTAGCCTAGGCACCACGCCTACACTACGAAATACAACTCTAACCTACAAATGGCCCCATAGATCAAAGTACTCAATATGAGATGTGAACTAAAGAACGAATAAGAACAAATTGCTTACTTGAATCGAATGGTAAATACAAAAGTACCTCGTAACGCAGCCCGACGAGGAAGTCAATCCGCATCTAATACAAATTACGAAGAAGAAGCCGACAAAGTCGGAGCACCTCTAGAATCTCTACTCCTCTACTCAATCTCTAATCTCTAAACAAAACTAGATCTAGAAGAACTAGTCTCTCCTAATTGCTACAACTAGATGAACTAGAACTAGATGAACTAGACTAGATCAACTAGAGGGACCCTAACCCTAATTATGTAGAGAATATGAAGCACCGGGGTGTAGAATGCCTCTAGGAGGGGCCTTGGGGCGTCATTATATAGGCCGAGGTGGAGTAGGGGGCAAGGAACCGCCACGCCGGCCGATCCGCTGCTCCATCTTGTGTGCACCGCCGGATCAAACCGACCTAAAATCAACGTAGGGATGCTTTGATTGGCTTCCAAGGAACCGTGGGAGGAAGACTCCGCAAGGCGGCGGCCGACGTTGACCTAGGGCGCCGATCGCCCTGGGGGGGGCCGGCCGGCCCCACCTGGCTCCTCTCAAGGGCCCCGCCGCTTCGGTGTCTTCTAGACCCTTCCCGAGTCCGATGATGATGTTGTTCCGTTGTGGATCAATTTCGTGATAATTGAGCTCTATAATCCCCTTTTTATGCTTTTCTCGAAAATCACCCCGAAAATACGTAATATGCAAAACTCGTGGAATTTGTCGATAAAACCCTAGACTAGTGTGTTTTTCTTGTTTTCCTTCGCTTAAAAAGCCCTATTAAAAGTTGACGCTAAGGAGTGTCAACAATACCCCCAAGTTTACCTTTTGCTGGCCCCTTGGCAAACAACCCCAAGCCTAATTATTAAAATATTTGGATCGAGAGTTGCCGCAATACTTTTATTTCTTTTAAGTACACTTGCTTTTAGACATAAATTTTCCTCCTGGTTTAGATAAAACTGCTCTAACTTTCAAACTTACCCATTTTACCTTTAACTATGGAGCTTTTACAGCTTTTGCATAAGTCTTGAGCAATCGAAAGATAGAACAATCAAGTCAAGCACTATGTCTCAAATTCTTCACAAGTACTAATATTCCAGAGTTTTGTAAGTTTTCGAAATAAAACTCAGAGCATAATTGTATGACATCCTCAAGTCTCTTATTATATGTGGTATTTATAGATCTCACTGAGGCATTAATAAGGTCATGCCTTCCTACAACTAAGGATATATATAGTGGAGCTTATAGGAGTGGCAATAACAAGGATGAACATACTTGCATTTCATATACTGTAAAGTCAAGCAATGGATCCAAAGAGAATCAAGGCATACAATCAAATCAAGATGTGCATGTGTATGGAATATGGTGGATAGGTGTATATATGGTATTTAGTGGTTAATCCTAATTCTACTTTTTGCTCTTTGAAAATAACTCTCTCCTTTAAAACTTAAAACTTTTCAAGGGAAAACATGGGCTATCTTTATTCTCTTTTTTCTCTCTTTTTTTTTTTTTTTACCTAGGAGGCGGGCATCTGTGTACCCATTGTTTTAATTGCTGGGACACTTGTCCATCTTTTACTCCTTTTTTTCAATACTTTTGCATAGCCACATGCATCCTTTGAATATAAATAATTGGAGAGATAATGATAAGAACTTAGAGCAATTAAATGGGGACTGTCCTATAGGGTATATTTTTGGGTGTTTTACTCCTAGTGTAGGAGGAAAACATTTTTAAGGTGGATCTAGATGAAAGTGGAAATGACTGCGCTTACATCCCAAAGTAGGAGTAATGCATATCTGGGTGGAGTGCGTGAGTGATCTTGATTTTAAAAGCATGACAAGACTCTCATAAGGTATACAACAAAGGTTGACTAACTCAATGTAAAGCAAGCAAATGAATGTGCAAAGGTTTTCCTAACTCTAAATGTATCATATATGGCTTTGGTAGGAATTTAAATTTTACCATACAAGAGCTCATCATGTAAGATTTTAGGTTTTCAAAATAAATCTCCAGAACTTAGTAATGCTAGAAATAAGATAAATAGCAACTTAGACCTTCATGTATCATATCAATCAATTACCTAGACTTTAGCTCAAGCATATGCCTCCACAAATTTCAGGTTCAGAGTAAATTTTTATATCAAAGTAGTCATGTCCAAAACTTAGGAGAATCTATGGTTAAAAACTAGGCACTTGAAAGGAATTATAGTAGAGCAACTATTCATCATTTCCACTTTAAAAAGATTAGAGAGAGAGAGTTCTTTAAACATACTTTAATTATTAAATCTAACACACACTATAGCTTACTAAAATAAAACTAATAGTAAAGACATACCTTAATCACGATGATAACGGGGGTGCGTCTCCCCCAAGCTAATCCCTTCGATCGCGTCGAGCCTTTATGTGCCCGAATATTTTTGTGTTTTTCTTAATTAAGGGTGAGCCTTCATATGCTCACATATTTTTGGCATTTTTAAATTTTCTTATGATACTATTGTGAACCTTCATGTGCTCACATATTTTTAGTATTTTATGACTATATAAAGTAGACTCGATAATCGCCTAGGTATAGTTACCTGATAACTAGGGGATGCTCCTCCCCCAAGCTAGATGTTTGCAATACTTGGTGTTGATAATTTTCAGAGTGAGCTAACCAATAGCAGTCCTGTGGATGCCACTAATAGACTCTCTCCTTGTCATAATGTTGTTCCTGCATAATTATACTCCAACCAAAACTCGAGACTTGAATTTAATAAGAGGTTAGTGATCAGCCAATAAGTAATTGATTATTCTTTGAGTTGATTTGAATTGACAGGTTCTAGCAGATGCTCTTTTTTTTAGGATTTTCTAGATTAATTATGTAGAAATTAAATATATGAGTATTATATTTTTATGCCTCCACAGAGAATATTTATTCTTATGGGGCTTAGGCTTTTTTTTATAATGCGAGAGAGTAAATACAGATGCTATTTTTATTATTCTTCTTGCCACCACAAGAAATATCCCTATAGGGTTACCATAAGTTTATTTACGTGGGGATTTCAATATTTTATGACGCAAAGAAATAAAGCAATAAAGATTTTTATTTTTTTTTAATATTTATGAAGATGAATATATTAAAATGAAATTATTGAAGTAGATAGGAATACTAATTAAATAGATAACTACCATATTACCTTATGGCAAGGGTACAAAATTTAAAATTTACCGATAGGTCTTCTTCTTCCACTCTTGTGTATCTCTCCATCTTGAGAGATGGAGGTCATGATGGTTGCATACCTCTAGTGATGATGATGTCACCTCTGTTTCTTTGATTTGGCCAACAAGTTGAAGTAGAGCTTTAATTATAGCCGGCAGGATCTTGCTCAAGTGTGCATGTTCACGTAACTCTCACTTGTAGAATTAATAAATTTTTCTCGATGTGTTGTCCTGTTTGCAAAACCAGGGTAGAGATCAAGTGCATGGGCTCTGCTGGTGGAAAAACACCAACAGTAACCAAATCTATTTCTTTATTTATTGTTCCCAATCCTTAGGCACATTGAACAAGATAAAGTTGGTGTTACATGAATTGTTTATTTATGACATAAGTAGTGAGATCAAAAGATTAAACATTTAATGTTACATTTAAGTTCACATGATAGAAAAGAATGAAATTGCTTGACCAATGGAAGGATTGTCTATCTCTATATAAATTTTTAAATAAGTATGACTATCATCTTTCCAAGACCAAATATAATGTTTTAGCTTGTGTGGTTAGGACTGAGATTAAGAGGATGGTGCCATGAACAATCTTAAAGAACAAAGCATGTTGAGTTAATTAGGTTATCAATTTAAGTTGTAACTCTAACATGTTTGTGTCTCCATTTATGCGTAAGGCAAGATCAAGAGAAGAGCAAAGACCACTTACCTTAGAATATTACCTTCATTATTAGAGCGTGATGGCACTAAGTGATGAAGGTAATTGACTGGTGGTGCTTTCCTTCTCTTGCATCTTGAGTTGTTCATAGACATCTTGGCTCCTCTATTGCACTCATTCTTTTGTCATCTTTTGCTTCTTTGATCTTTTTACTCTTTTCACTCCAGTTATTATTATGCCTACAATAGATTAGTGGACAACACATACCCAAGGAGTATACAAATTTTGAGCACAGGTTGCTTGTCCAAGATTTTATTTTCTTTTGTCTATGCTAATGAGAAGATAATATTAATATTGTTTTAGCATAGATCATGTTTTATACGGACATGGCTCGAGGCAAAGTAACTTGTAGTAGAAGATAAAGTGAATGAATCATTAATGCTCACAGTTCTTTCATAAATGAGCTGTGTCTTCTTCTACAAAGTTATTAAAGTTCAGCATGTACCCTACTTCATCTCTAATTTGAATTCAACTCATGACTTATCCAAATTGATTTTGAAAATTTTTCCTACAGGGGCTAGTCTACAAAATATCCAATGTCTACTACAATATATTATTAGTTCAAAAATCAACCTAGACACCACGTCTAATTTGACTTAGGAAGGCGTTCTAACCTAAGCACCACGCTTAATTCAAAAAGCCTTTAAAAGTAAAATCAATACACCTCTTAGTTCAAGAATCAAACTATACACCTTGTCTAATTATGACTCAAGAAAACAGTTTAAACTAAGCACCATGCCTAATTCAAAAGGTGTATGAAATTTCTCCAAACCTTAAGTATACTATACCAAACAAAGGTAACATGAAAGTTTATCGAGTGTTATTCAAAACAGAGATGAAAGAGTATGATTAATAAATTGAATAAAGGTAGAGACAACCAATATTAGTAATATAGGATTTTTCTAAATAAGGTCATTCCCCCAAGCTTGAATTTTGTAAAGTAAATGTAAGCTTGAGTGGATATAATTCAAAGTTGTATAATGATTGGTTGGTCATACCTGACACTGCCATTATTTATTTTCTTACTTCAAATCTAAAATGGTTAGTGACAAAAATATCCAAAGGAATATTTTGACAATTATATTTCTATGCTAAAGGTGCAAACTTAATTCATTCATTTTTTTTAGAGTGGTTATTTTTGGGACACAAAGTTGTTCTTAGAAAACCTTCTAATTATTGTACTTCAAGTTGGTGAGGTGGTTTCATCTAGAACATTAGCCTTTGTGCGCCTATATCAAGATTACAATGAGATCTATAATATTTATGATAAACATATGCATCGACAACCACCCTCTTAATGATTTTATGAACAGGTAAAATAAGGGGGTTGAAGATCTCATGTGTGGTAATATTAGAGAGACCAAAAGATTCAGGAGATTTCTCATATGAGCATGGATTTGATAAAGTGTTAATGAGATAATTCCCATGCTCATCGATGTAATCTCCCTTTCCAAACTCCAAGAGTGTCTCTTCATGGTTGTCTATAGGCAACAAGTTTGCCTCTATTATTTCATGCCTATGACATTCATTGAATGTTTTATCTTTTTAGGATTTTCCATGAATTGATGCTTATAGGATTGGTCTCATCTAAAGCTTTCTTTGAACTTGGGTGAGTTCTATTTATTAAGGAAATTGATTTAAGCTCACCATTTGAATCTAGACCAAGTTCGGATGCTAACACTAAGGCTTCGTCCTCCTCCATCCATTCTTTGACAATGGCAAATGAGTTTTTCATATGTTCCATGCATTCATGCCATTGTCGACGTTGCTCTTCTTGATCATTTCTATAGTCTTCATGACTCCTATACTTTAGGTATTCTAGTGAGTTTGTAGGGTCATTATGAGACTTAGGGGAAAGAGTATAAGAAGGATCATCAGGGTCAAGGATGGGTTTAAAGTTGGGTTTAGATAAGTCATCTAATGTGGGCATAGAAGGGGAGAAGATATGATTAATTCTTGAGTGGCTTAGCTCTCCTTCTATGGTGTCACTAGACATGCCATCCATGTATTCTTCTTGATGTCCTTTAGGAGGGAAAAGAAGTTGAGGACACTTTTTCCAAGATGCTCTTCTAAGAATGTCTGTTTCATATCGATGTATAAGCATCTTAACTAATTGGAAGTCTAAATCATCATTGTGAGGTTTTGATGGTTTAGGATTGATAGCTAAATTTTGGGATTGGGGTGATTGTGTTTCAGCTACCAAAACTTCATCTTCTTGTTCGGGAGATGATTCCTTCTCTTCCTCAGAGAGCTCAGAATAGGCTTGAACAACCTTTTCTAGCATCGGTCTGGCTTCAGTTATAGGCAAGTGAAGAAAAGCTCCTCTAGAGGCTAAATCAAGGGAATCCTTAGATTCCTTGGTAAGACCCAAATAAAAATATTGAAGAAGCATAGGGTCTAGAAAACTAAGGTCAGGGCCAAATGTGATAAGTTCATTAAAACGCCCCATGATTTACTAAGAGATTCTTGTTCTAGTTGCCTAAAAGTTAGAACCTCTTTTTCGAAGGCTATCTACCTTAGAGATGGGAAAGAAGTGTAAACAGAATTCAGAGTATAACATTTTCCAATCACCTTGCATACTCCCTACGGCTCGATTATACCAAAGTTTAGCTTTTCCTGTCAAGGAAAACGGAAAAAGCTTCCATCTAATAGTCTTATTAGACATGCCAAAGAATGCGCAAGCATGTACAAAATGCTCAATTCTCGTAAGTGTAAGTATGGGTTTTCATTGCCTTCTTCCGAGAAGGGTTTATCCCGAATCATTTTGATTAGACATGGGTGCAGCTCATAGCCAGTGTAATGATAGGTTCATCGATTTTAGTGGCCCGAAGCTTTCACGCATGCCATAAAAAGCGTATAGGAATAGAATTAAAAGCATCCATAAGGATGAACACAAAAATAATGAAGAGAAAATGAGATAAAATAGGAAAAGATAAAAGTATAATACAAGATTAAGCTAGACTACGTCAAAATCAACAAACCGTTTCCTAAGAACGGCGCCAAAAAATGCTTGTTGGTATTTTTAACTCGCACTCCATTAAATAAGATTTAAGTAGGATTATCCGCAAAAGCGCATTGCATATCATACCAAAGTCACATTTTACCCTGAGGTTTTAAATATCGTATCCACAGGGGAACAGTTGTGATAATGACAACGTCTATAGACTTAACCCTACAATTAGGCTAGATCATATCAAGAAAAAGGAAATAGCTATTGCACTCTAGTTCCAATAACCGGTAAACTTTGTTTAATATCGCCTTATCGGACAAGTGACCTGAATAGGAGAAGAAACAGAGTAATCTACCTACCGCACACCTATAAGCCTATCAGTCCTATCAACGGAAAGTGGACTACAAGGATTCAACGTAGCTATAAAGTCACCTACGCGAGCTACCACTATCCTACCGATCGGGGACATTCACAAGTAAATCTAGCCTAGGCACCACGCCTACACTACGAAATACAACTCTAACCTACAAATACCCTATAGATCAAAATACTCAATATGAGATGTGAACCAAAGAACGAATAAGAACAAATTGCTTACTTGAATCGAATGGTAAATACAAAAGTACCTCGAACGCAGCCTCCCAAGGCGAGGAAGCTGAATCCGCATTTAATACAACCACGAAGAAGCGCCGACAGGGCCGGAGCTCCTCCGCAATCTCTACTCCTCTACTCAATCTCTCTAATCTCTAAACAAAACTAGATCTAGAAGAACTAGTCTCTCCTAATTGCTACAACTAGATGAACCAGACTAGATCAACTAGAGGGACCCTAACCCTAATTATGTAGAGAATATGAAGCACCGGGGTGTAGAATGCCTCTAGGAGGGGCCTTGAGGTGTCATTATATAGGCCGAGGTGGAGTAGGGGGCAAGGAACCGCCACGTCAGCGATCCGCGTCTCCATCTTGTGTGCACCGTCGGATCAAACCGACCTAAAATCAACGTAGGGATGCTTTGATTGGCTTCCAAGGAACCGTGGGAGGAAGACTCCGGGCGGCGGCGGCCGACGTTGACCTAGGGCGCCGACCGGGCCCTGGTGGGGCTCTGGCGGCCCCCACCTGGCTCCTCTGCGGGCCCCGCTGCTTCGGGTGTCTTCTAGACCCTTCCTGAGTCCGATGATGATGTTGTTCCATTGTGGATCAATTTCATGATAATTGAGCTCTATAATCCCCTTTTTTATGCTTTTCTAAAAAATCACTCGAAAAATACGTAATATGCAAAACTCATGGAATTTGTCGATAAAGCCCTAGACTAGTGTGTTTTCTTGTTTTCCTTCAGGTAAAAAGCCCTAGTAAAAGTTGACGCTAAGGAGTGTCAACAGCAAGCAGCATCGCTCTACCAGGTATTTTAGCTTGTGCTTTTTCCCTCGTAGATCTTGGGGTCCCCAACTCACCTCCGAATTGCTTCTTGGTTAGGCGTCACTGCGGATCGGCCGGTGTCGGTGTTTGACCACCGATAGCCTGCCACGGGGTTCCCGTAGCAGTTGATTCGGACCTCGGCGAACGACTAGAACTCGGCGGTTTCACACAAGAGACACACGGTTTATCCTGGTTCGAGCCCTCGTCGTCGAGTAAAAGCTCTACTCCAGTCGGCCTTGGCCTTTTGCGTTGGATTGATGTCTGATCGTGTATTGTTCGTCTGTTTTTTCTGTTACAAAAGAGGGTGCTCTGGCTCCTTTTTATGAGAGGAAAAGAGCCAGAGCTATGGTTTCTAATCCTAATCAGACTCGTAGGAAGTGTTCTGTTCTTATTATAGAGGTTACTTTCTATCCGCCTAACTAGGTTAATCCGTAATCTACTTGGATCCGATCTTCTTGCTCTTGTCCTGACGGGAGCCGTGGCTGGTGAGTAGCCGTCTCACGTCCCCAGTATCGACAAGCCCCGAGCATTTCAAGTAGAACTTGGGGAGCGCCTTGCTTCCGAGTGATGCTTCAAGTGGTCTAGTCAAGATTTCTTTCTTCCTCCGTTGTGCACCGTAGGTGCACTCATTGAGTGTAGCCCCTCGAGCCTCTCGCTACTTATTTATAAGTAGCCGGAGGATCTTGAGAAAAAAAAAAAAAGTTGAGGGTGTATGCCCCGTAGCCCCCCAGCCTTTTGTCCGAGTTGTTTTTTTGTCGAAAAAAAGAAGTCGGGCGATGGCTTTTAGCCTGTTTGGTATTGTAAGTGTGTTTCCTTAAGCGTAGCCTCCGAGTTCTTCCGAGTTCTTTGTAAAAATGAGGCGAAGGCTCGTGACTTGCTTTTTAGCCGTAGCCCCGAGCTTTTCCCCCGAAGTTTTTTTTTTGAAAGTAGTCGGATGGTGGCTTCGTTGACGTGCCTAGAGGCGCACTCATTGAGTGTAGCCCCGAGCCTCTTGCTTTTTGGAACAAAGAGCTGGAGGGTCCGTAGTAGCATGATGGCTTTGAAATTGTAGCCCCCGAAGCTTGAATTCTTTTTTCTCAAAAGTAGTCGGGTGGTGGCTTTTTGATTGACGTGCGCCCATTGGCGCACTCAATGAGTGTAGCCCCGAGCCTCTTGCTTTTTGGAACAAAGAGCTGGAGGGTCCAGAGTAGCATGATGGCTTTGAAATTGTAGCCCCCAAACTTGAATTCTTTTCTTCAAAAGTAGTCGGGTGGTGGCTTCTGGTTGACGTGCGCCCATTGGCGCACTCAATGAGTGTAGCCCCCGAGCCTCTTGCTTTTTGGAACAAAGAGCTGGAGGGTCCTGAGTAGCATGATGGCTTTAAAATTGTATCCCCCGAGCCCTTGTCCGGGTTCTTCTGTTGTAGAATTGGACAACGGCTCGTGACTTGCTTTCACTGCTCTTTATATCTGCTTTTATGGTTGGTCGTTGGCAGCTGGCGGTGTAAAGACTTTTACTGTTCTGGAATATTTCTGGAATATGCTCCTTTACTGCTTTCCTTACTGCACTCTTTTATTGTCCTTGTCAGTGCTTCTTTGTCTTGGTGAACTTGGTCTATGTACGCCGATCTGATCCTATAAATTGGACCTCCCTCTTGATTGCTTTTCAGTGTCTTGTAGTGTGCTTCCTTCTATTTTTGTAAAGATGATAGTTTGTGAGGTGGAGCAGCCCCCGGGCTTCTTTCTTGTTCTTCCAAAGATGGTTCATTTAGTGGGTAGAAGAATTCTTGAGATAGGGATTAGAGGCGCACTAATCCCTGAGTAGCATTGTGATTGAGGCTCGTTCGGTAGGTAAAAGAAGTCTTGAGATGTGCCTTATGCTTTGGTCATTTTGCACTCTTAGTTCTTCTTTTTCCACTCTGCCAGCATATGCTCGCGTGGGAAGGTTGCCGAGCCGCACGGTCTTCTAGCTGTGCGGTGCGTATCAGCCACCGGCCGACGCGCATAGCCGAGCCTCTTTGTTCACATGGGGTTCGGTCCGACTTGTTTTTGGAGAGGCCCGTGTGATGCTTGATCGGTCAAGCTCCTTTTGGCAATCTTGATTGTACTTGTGTTAGTGTATCTAGGTTGCTTTGGATCCGCTCGGCCATTCTCGCCTCGAGGGTAGTCCGGGTCCGCAACGAGGACGGTCTTGGATTCTGCGTAGTTGTTTTCTATGGCGGAATTCCACTGGGTTCCTTGTAGATTTTTCGCGTAATTTTCTTCTATGGCCAAATTCTACAGGATTCCTTGTAGCCGTTGCTTTAATGTTCTTTCTGAATTCGATGGGTCTTGTAAGACTTGTAACCTTGTATCCTGTAATATTAAAGAATATTTGATCCTGCAATGATCCGAGTTGTTTTGTCCTCGAAGTTTATGGTTGTCCGCCTTCGAGCCGACTTGTTCTTGTTTGATATGAAGACCGTCTATCTTTGAGCGGACTTGTTTTGGCTCGAAGTTGACCGGATTCCTTTGATCGAGTTGTTGGTGGCCGCCTTCTTTTGTGTCGACTTGTTATGATAATATTGGCAAAGCTACCTTTCCTTTGTAACGGCACAATACTTTACCGTTGGTGGGTAACGGGATAAGGACCGTTATCCCGTGATTTAAGGGTTTACTGGGCCTTTCCTGTTACTGCGCCTTGTATCCGTTGGCCTTTTTACCGTTGCCCCTTAAGTGGGCCTCTTAAGACCGGTCTATAAATTAGCTGCGGTTACTGTTCTTCTTCTTCACCTTGCCTTTGCTTCCTGAAACTCTAGTGCCGTAGTAAAAATCCCCAAATCTTTGCTCTTGCATTGCCGCCACGCATCCTCCTCTTAGTTTGGTTGCTTGATTCGTTGCATGGGAAGGAAGAAGGTGGCCTCCAAGAAGTCGGTAGTTGAGAAGCCAGTTCTTGAGGAGGAGGTCGATGAGCAGCTGAATCCCGAGTTTGCTGCTATGAAGGCCATCGCGAAGAACTTTCCCGCTCCGACTACTCAGGAGAAGCATCTGGTCGAGCTGCAGGAGTGAGGGATGATCCAGTCCAAGGAATTCTCAGGTTGGATTGCTCCCCGGTGAGCGTCGTGTTCCTGTTCCTCACCCAGGGGAAATTGTTCTTTTTATTTCTTTTGTTTCTCACCGGGCTCTGTCTTCCGGCCTGTTCCTTCCTTCACCGTTTTCTTCGCTATTTTTGCATCTCTCTCCATGATCTTACCCCGAATGGAGTTCTTCACCTTTCTTTTTTTTTGTTCATTTTTGTGAAACTTTTCTTGGCATTCCTCCTTCCCTAAATTTGTTCCGCTTTCTTTCCGCCTCAAGCCGCAGCCCCAAGAATGATTCCCTCCACACCCTTGGTGGATGTGGAATTCAATTCCCAGCAGGGGCGTAAGTCGAGCCACTTCTTTGAGTACGATCTTGTTGAATCCATGAAGGATTGGCGGTCCGAGTGGTTTTATGCTGGTAATCTTGATGGTGGTGCCGGGTGCTCCAAAGACTCCAAACCTACTGGGGGTCCCGCCTGTTCCTAATGATCGGTGGGAGAAGAAGCGGCTTTTATGCCGAGTTGACTCTTCTCCAACCCCTCTTCAATAGGATTATTTACTTGAAGCGTAATGGCTTGTCTGGTTTCGCCATTGTGGCAAGCTATCTTCGTCGCCGAGTACAGCCTTTGAAGGCACGGAGCATTTTGGCTTCGAGTACTGCGTGCCGAGGATCCCTCCCGAATGGTGGCCACGACCGAAGTTGTCTAATGGTGAGGTGCTTGTGCGCCTCCGTAAGATTTTGAAGGGAGCGTCGGTGGTCCCCATGATTGGCTTTGAGTACTCGGCCAAAGAATCCTCCTCTTGTTGTAAGTTATATTTTCTTGTTTGAATTTTTGTTTTCCGAGTACTTTTGATTAATACCGACTTATCTTTTGTTCTTTTTGAAGCCTTTTGGCAGGGGATTTTGATGCCGATGCCTCTCTTTATGTTGATGGGGAGATTGCTCCTCTTCCTCTGCTCCTCCGGCTACTCCCCGGTCATAAGGTAATTGAAGGCCGAGTTGTTTTGCTCTGTATTTCTTTTGACGGAGTCTTCTTTCAAGATGTTCTTTATCACCGGTGGGCCCTTCCTCGAATTACTCGTGTCGGTGCGAAGAGACCTCGCTGTGGGAGATTCTTCTTCTTCTTCAGGCACAGAAACGGGCGCGTTCTTCTCCTTCCCC
This sequence comes from Chrysopogon serrulatus, assembly GCA_015844335.1. Lineage (NCBI taxonomy): Eukaryota > Viridiplantae > Streptophyta > Magnoliopsida > Poales > Poaceae > Chrysopogon > Chrysopogon serrulatus. The sequence continues at coordinate 76,397 of JADLZL010000397.1, read as the reverse complement.
TCAGCCTTCAGGTAACCTTCTGATAGGTGAGAGATTGTTTGATTTTTCTTGACTTGTTTTCTTTTTTGGAAAGTAGTCTTGATTCTTCTTTCTTGGTAGAAGGTGGATCAGTTCTTATTTTTGAGGATGAGGCTGAGGATGTTGACAACTCTCCCCTTCTTCGCCGGTGAGTATTGTCTTCTTGGTTTTGGCGTGTATACTTCTTTGCTCTTTTAACTTTGATTCTGGCCCCCTCGTAGCTCCCTTGGCGACTTCTTCTCAACCTCCAGTTTGGGACCCTTGCCGGGTCCTGCTCCTTCGTCTGCCGGGGTTGTTGGTGGATCTGGAGCAGGTCATGCCTCCTCCTCCACCACCTCGGCCTCGTATTGCTTTCCGTCGTCCTCCTCGGTAAGTTTTTTTTTTTTTCTTACTTCTTTTTTATTTTCTTGCATCATTTGTCTTTGACTTTTTTGGTTTTTGTAGGTTATCTGCTGCTATTTCTTCTGCTCCGGCTTCTGACTCTGAGAAGACGGAGAGTGTTGGTGTGGTGGGTCAGGTACCTTTGCCTGACCCCAATCCTGCTGTGGAGTCTACCCTCATGGTGACTTCTTCTTCTGCTGCTGGAACTTCTTCACTACTGGCTGCTCAAGCGGTTGTGGCGACTTCTTCAGGAGCAAACAAGTTGCCATTTGCCCAACCCCTAACTTCTCCTCATCCTAGGGTTGGGTGTTCTCCTCCTTTGTCTCCTTTTTATCCTCCTTGGAATTCTGTTCGTGATTTCAAGTTGATGCAGGATTTGGAAGAGAATTTTAATCCGAGTTCTCGCCTTAAGAGGCTTGAATTAGGATTTAAGTCTTTTGCTGAGCAGTTTCAGGTAGGACGGCTTGTTTGTAGATTCTCTTGTCTTGTTCTTTTTCCTTAATTTCTTTCTATCCATACGCAGGAATATGTAAGCGATTCTGACATCTTCTTTGGCTCGTCTGAGTCTCAAAAGAAGTTGTTGGATGAGTCAAGCTTCTCTCATGGGCCGGGCGCTTGATGAGGAGCGTCAAGGATGTCAATCCTCGGAGACTGCCTTGAGAGCTCAGGTTGTTGCTGCTGTTGAATCCGAGAAGAAGGCTTCTCGAGATCTCCAAGGTACTTGTAAATACTTTTTGTTGCGTATAATTTTGTCGCTGCTTTTTCTCTGACTTCTTTCTGCTTCCTTTTGCAGCTTTGAAGAAAAAGTATTCGGAAGAGACTGAAGCTTTGAAGCTTGAAGTAAAAATCTTTCGCAATGACTCGGAGAAGGTAAAGGAGGATGCTGAGGAAACTTTAGCCCGGGCTCGGCTGATTAGGCGTGGTGCTGATCGAGATCTTTTGCGTGCTAAGGCATCAATTGAAGACTTGTCTCGCTCGTCTGGTTTTGGAAGATGGTGGTCAGCCTTTGCCGAAGTTCCCGTGCAAGGACTTGCCACTATGCCGAGGAGGCCCGAAGATGCTTTGGTTCTGACTGGGTTCGCCTTCCTTCCTCGACCGACCGAAGCGGACCATCAATTTTGCCAAGGATGCAAAGTGTTGCTTGGCGTTCGTGGTGTTTTGGCTCGCATCCGAGTGGTTGATCCCAACTTTTCTCTTGATAGAGTGATGGATGGGACCCATACTCCTGAGGATGAACAAGCACTCACGGAGTCTGAAGCTGCTGTCCTGCCCTTAGCTCAGGAGTTTACTGATCTTGTAGAGATTACGCCAGTGCGTGCTGATGATGGTGATGATCATCAGTAGTGAACTTCTTTGTTGTAATGAAACTTTGATGCCTTCCCGGATTATAAAAAGAATTTTCTTTCTTGAATCTTGGTCAAATATCTTGTTGCTGACCTTTAAATATTTTGCTATCTGTCATATTCTTTTTGGTGTTGTGAATCCATCTAAGAATAGTTAATGTTGTAGCAATCTTCAATGATCAGTTCGGACCATAGGCCCTCATCCGAGTTCTTTTTCTCTAGAAGTCGGGATAGGTCGAGCTCTCTCTTGGCTCTCATCTAGTCCTGAAAAGGAGCTAGGATAGGGCGAGTGTTGACTTCTTTTAGCCGTACTCTCATCGGTGTTGTGAAAACAACCCGAAATAGTTGGGCTCAGGCTAGGTTGTAGCCATTTTGCTCTTCAACAAATAATTCGGACCGTAGGCCCTCATCCGAGTTCTATTTATCTAGAAGTCGGGACAGGTCGAGCTCTCTCTTGGCTCTCATCTAGTCCTGAAAAGGAGCTAGGATAGGGCGAGTGTTGACTTCTTTAGCCGTACTCTCATCGGTGTTGTGAAAACAACCCGGGGGGTCGAGCGTTTTTTGCTCTCATCGGGGTTCTATGTTGCCCGGAGGGTTGAGCGTTTTTTGCTCTCATCGGGGTTTGCCCGGGAGGGTCGAGCGATTTTTGCTCTCATCGGGGTTTGCCCGGGAGGTTCGAGCGTTTTTTGCTCTCATCGGGGTTTGCCCGGGAGGGTCGAGCGTTTTTTGCTCTCATCGGGGTTTGCCCGGGAGGGTCGAGCGTTTTTGCTCTCATCGGGGTTTGCCCTGAGAGGTTCGGCGTTTTTGCTCTCATCGGGGTTTGCTCGGGAGGGTCGAGCGTTTTTTGCTCTCATCGGGGTTTGCCCGGGAGGTTGAGTGATTTTTTGGACCGTAGGTCCTTATTCGAGTTCCGTATTCTAGAAGTCGGGATCTAGTTCTGGAAAGAAGCTGGGACATTGTAATCTTTTCTTTTGAATAATGAATTTTTATTGGAAGAAGTAGTATATATCTTTTTTGTCTATGCAAAAAATCGTCGTAATTGAGATATGTGCCATGAATTTTTTATTGAGCTCCGTCTTCGATCATCGGTTCGTAGGATCCCGGTCCTGTTACTTTTTTTGTTACTATGAAGGGACCTTCCCATGGGCTGAGTAGTTTGTGTCTTCCATCTGGTTTTTGTATTTTCCTGAGGACTAGATCGCCGGCTTGTAGGGTTCTTGGTTGAACGATTTTGTCGTAATATCTTCTTAGTCCTTGCATATATCTTGCTGATTGTAGTGTTGCATTTACTCTTATTTCTTCTAAGCTGTCGATTTCTAGTCTTCTGGTTTCTTCTGCTTCCCCTTCATTGTATTGCTCAATTTTGGGAGATGTCCAGATCAAGTCACCGGTAGTACGGCTTCTTCGATCCGTATACTAGGAAGAAAGGCGAATAGCCGTTGCTCTCGCTTATTTGAGTTCTTAATCCCCAGACTACTTTGGGTAGTTCATCTATCCATTTTGCTCCGTAATCTTTGAGGTCTTCATATAGTCTTGGTTTCAATCCTGCCAAGATGAGACCGTTTGTTCTTTCTACTTGACCGTTTGCTTGAGGATGAGCTACTGATGCATAATCAATGCTGAATCCACGCCTTGAGCCCAGCTTTTTGAATTCATTGGCTGTGAATGGTGATCCTAGGTCTGTAATTATCCCGCTTGGCATCCCAAATCTGAGCATAATTTCTTGGATGAACTCTTGTGCTTTGGCTGAACTGTATTTTACTAATGGCTTGTATTCTATCCACTTGGTGAACTTGTCGATGGCCACAAAGATGTACTCGAACCCTCCTTTGGATTTCTTAAGTGGTCCGACTTGATCAAGCCCCCCAAAGATGAGAACGGCTATGCTGGGTGGGATGCATATTAGATTGTGAGTCGGAACGTGTGCTTATCTTGCAAACATTTGACGCTTTTTTTGCAGTATTTGACTAGTTCTTCTACGTCTTTCAATGCTGTTGGCCAATAGAATCCTGATCGAAAAGCTTTTCCGACTAGTGTCCTTGAAGATGCATGATTCCCGCAGCACCCCGAGTGCATTTCTAGTAATATTTCTTTCCCCTCTATTGTTGATACGCATTTCAATAATACGCCTGATGATGCTGCTCTTTTGTAAAGATTATCTCCTACTAAGACGTAATTTTTGCTTCTTCTGATTACCCGAGTTGCTTCTGCTTTATTTCCAGGTAACTTCTTTTCCTTGATGTAATCTATGAATACTTGCATCCATGTTGAGTTGTCTATGCTGATCATTAGAATTTGCTCTTGTTCTGTCTTCTTCTTCTCGTCTTCTTTTTTCGTCGACTTGATAGATGGTTTGTTTAATTCTTTTTTACAAAAACTCCAGTGGGTACTTTTGCCCTATCTCGAGCCTAGTTTGGCTAACACATCAGCTGCAACATTTGAATCCGTAATATATGATGTATTTCTAGACCTTGAAAATTCTTCTCAAGCTTTCTGATTTCTGCGCAATAGGCATCCATGTTTTCCTTGGTGCAATCCTATTCTTTATTGACTTGGTTGACTACTACTGCTGAATCTCCGTAGACTAGTAATCTTTTGATTCCAAGTGACGTTGCGACTTGTAGGCCGTGGATGAGTGCTTCGTACTCGCTTTATTGTTGGTAGCTTGCCATAAAATTTGTAGAACATATCTGAGTTGTTTTCCATCGGGTGCGATAAGTAGTACTCCCTCCCCGCCCCTCCTAGTTTTAGAGATCCATCGAAGTACATTTTTCAATGGTCCAGGATGACGCCCTGAGTAGGTTGTTGTATTTCGGTCCATTCCGCAATGAAGTCGGACAATGCTTGAGATTTGATTACCTTTCTTGGTGTAAATTCTATCTTGAGTGCTCCGAGTTCGACTGCCCATTTTAAAATTCGTCCTGTTGAGTCTCGGTTTCTTAGGATGTCTCCGAGTGGAAAATCTGTTACGACGACTACTTTATGATCTTTAAAATAATGCCTGAGCTTCCTTGAGGTTATAAGTATTGCGTAGAGTAGTTTTTGCACGTGAGGATATCTCACTTTTGATACTGTGAGTACTTCACTTATGTAGTATACTAGCCTTTGTACTTTGTAGGTGTGTCCTTGTTCTTCTCTTTCGACCACAATAGCTGTGCTAACCACTGAAGTAGTTGCAGTAATGTAGAGCATGAGGTCTTCGTCTTTCTTTGGTGGTACTAATACTGGAGATGTGCTGATGTATGCTTTTAGCTTGTCGAAGGCTTCTTGTGCTTCTTCGTTCCAGGTAAATTTGTCTGTTTTCTTTAGTAATTTGAAAAAAGGTAAGCCTTTTTCCCCCAGCCTGGAGATGAATCTGTTGAGTGCTGCCATGCAACCTGTTAGTTTCTATAGATCCTTGATATTTTCTGGTGGGCCCATATTGGTTATTGCCTTGATTTGTTTTGTGCTTGCTTCAATTCCTCTTTGGCTGACTAGAAATCCGAGAAGTTGTCCTGATGATACGCCAAATACACATTTGTTGGGGTTGAGTTTCCACTTCCATCTTTTGAGATTGTTGAAAGTTTGTTGTAGATCTTCAATCAGAGAATCTGGGTTCTTTGTTTTGACGACTACGTCATCCATGTATGCTTCCGCGTTCTTTCCAATTTGATCTCCCAAACAAGTCTGGATTGCTCTTTGGTATGTTGCTCCAGCATTTTTGAGTCCAAAAGACATTGTTTTGTAACAATAAGCGCCGAAAAGGTGTAATGAAAGAAGTCTTGCTTTGGTCTACTTCTTTTAGTGCAATCGGTGATATCCCGAGTACCAATCTAGAAAGGATAATAGAGCTGATCCTGCTGTTGAATCCACTATCTGATCAATTCTTGGTAATCCGAAAGGGTCCTTTGGACAATGTTTGTTGAGGTCCGTGTAGTCGACACACATACGCCATTCATCTGTGTTCTTTTTGTGTACCAGAACAGGATTTGCCAACCAGTCTGGGTGTAAGATTTCTTTAATGATCCCTGCTGCTAGTAGTCGGGCTATTTCTTTTTTATTGCTTCTTTCTTGTCTGGTGAAAAACGTCGTAGTCTTTGTTTGATCGGTCTTGCTCCTTTGTTGACTTCAATTTTGTGCTCAGCCAACTTCCTTGGGACTCCGGGCATATCTGCTGGTTTCCAGGCAAATATATCCTTGTTGTCCCGTAAGAAGTTGGTAAGTGCGAGTTCCTATTTGATAGGCAGGTGTGCGCTGATTGTGGCAGTCTTTGATGGATCACCTGTCCCTAGATCAATCTTTTTGGTGCCCTCTTCCTCAGCTGTGGTGAGTGTACTTTGTTTTTTGGCTGGTATCTCTAGTTCTTCTGTTCTTATTTCTGCTACTGCCGAGTTGATTTCTCCTTGTACTTTTGAGGATATTTGTATTGCTTGTACATCGCATTCGTAGGCTCTTTTTAGGTCTCCTCTGAGAGAGAGTACTCCGTATGGTCCTGGCATCTTGAGTAGTAGATATGGATAGTGTGGTATAGCTAAGAATTTTGCTAGTGCTGGTCTTCCTAATATCGCATGATATGATGATTCAAAATCTGCAACTTCAAATCTGATGAGCTCTATCCTGTAATTTGTGGGAGTTCCAAATGTTACTGGAAGTGTAATTTGTCCGAGAGGCATAGCTGGTCTCCTGGGTACTATCCCATAAAAAGGTATGCTTGTAGGTGTGATCATTTTTGAGAATTCTGGCCCCATCTTCTTCAGGGTGTCTGCAAATATGATGTTGAGTCCTGCCCCCCCATCAATGAGTACTTTGGTTACTGTTATGGCGGCAATTGTTGGTCCGAGTACTAATGGATATAGCTCTGCGTTCCCAACACTTGTCCATTGGTCTTCTCGTGAGAATTGAATTGGGTATTGTGACCAATTTAAATATCTGGGTGTTGCTGGCTCTGCTGCCATGATTGTTCACTAAGCAAGCTTGTCTTCTTATTTGCTCCTAGAACCGGGTACTCCTGAGAATATTACTGATACTGTTGCTTTTGGATTTTGAAAACCGTTATCGGCTGTGTTGTCTTCTTCTTTCTTTTCCCTGTTTTCTTCTTTCTCTTGTTTGTCTTTCTTCATGTATCTTTCTTGAAAGATGCGACACTCTCCCATTGGGTGGATTCCTGTTGGATGATAGATGCATTTCATGTTTTCGAGGTCTTCAAATTTTCTTGCCGGGTAGAATTTCTTTCTTTCGGTGGATGCCACCATGTTGTTAGAATATCTCTTTTTGTTGTGGAATTCTTGTCTGTTGTCTTGAATGTTCCATCTTCTTGAGTTGTCTTGATACCTTGAGTTGTCTTGGTATCTCGAGTTGTCTTGATATCCCGAGTTGTTTTGGTTGTTCCATCTTGTGTTGTTTTGATCGTTCGAGTTGTTTCTTCTGTCCGTGTTGTTTCTCCTTTCTCGAGTTGTTTTACGTTGTCCGGAAACCTTTATCTTGTCTTCTCTTCTGCTGTAATCATCTTTTCAATCGTTCTTTTGAACTCCTCGTTTGTCCGAGGATTTTCCTTGCAGTAAGTCGTGAAACATCCATCTTACTTTTAAGCCGTATGAAAATGCTTCTATTACTTCTCTCTCAGTGATGTCGTGTACTTGTGCTCTGAGTTCTCCAAATCTTCTATAGAAGTCTCTGAGGCTTTCTCCTGGATTTTGCTTTAAACCTTTCAACTCGGCTTGCGTTATTGGGTGGATCAGTATCCCTGCAAAATTCTCACAAAAGGCTTTTTGGAGGTCGCCACATGTTTTGATAGATCCGGGTCGTAACTTGTCGAACCACTGGAGTGGTAATATTTCCGGGCCATTGGGAAAAATAATGTTTTTATGTCGTCATCGCCTCCCGGCTAGTTCTATAGATTGAGAATAAATCCTAAGCCATTGCATTGGCTCGCCTTTGCCATCATATTTTGAATGATTGGATGGTTTGAATTTATGAGGTAATTTGATTTGTGAGTAGTCTTCTGCTTGAAGCAAGGAAATCTGTCGGGTACTTTTTCGGTCTATAGTCGGAATCACGCCTTTGGCCGTCGTATCTCGAAATAATCCCGGTGGGACTTCTGGGTGGTGTTGGAGATCTTCCCCTGTTTTCCCCTGTTTTTTCTGTCCAATCGTGATGAGGTTGAGCTCTTCTCCCATAATTTGGAGTTGATAATCTTTCGAAAGCGGAAATCCTCCGAGTTCTTTGACTTGTCTGCTCGGATGGTATGTGTCGGGAGGTACTCGGTCGTCTTGTATCTTTTGCGCGGTATCTCCGAGTAGACTTCTAAGCCTGGCTTGTTCTTCACTTGGTCGTTGTATGGCGTCAATTTCATTAATTAACTCTTGTATCTTGTTGATAGGATCAAGTCCGGTCCTTTCTTTGCAGATTCGTCTTTCTTCGGCTTCTTTTTTCAGCTCTTTTTTTATTGTACTTTCGGCTAGCTCTTCTTCATATTTGCGCCATGCTTCTCTACGCTCATGAACTCGGTTCCTTCTTCCTCCTCTTTTCTTGTTTCTTCTTTCTCTTGCTGCTTTCATTTTGTCGGTCTCCCCTTCTCTTGTGACGGAATTTGCCGGGATATCGACCTCTCGATTCTTCCGATGAATTATAGTTGGGTTGGATTTGGCGGTACCGGAGGTTGCCTCATCATGAACACTTATTCGTGTGTATTGGGTGGATGGTCGAGTTCTTCTCCTTCTAGAGGTTTACCGTATTGAAAAGGAAGGAAGGTGGAGTACTTATCTTGCTTGAAGATGTTCCATTGGTCGAGGTCGTAAAATTCCATTGCCTTCCTCGAGTGATATCCCCGATATATCCGTGCCGAGTTGTTAAAACCGTAGTGAAAAGAACTCGTCTTGTCTTGTATATTTGGGTTTTCAGCTTCCTCTGTGAGCTTGAGTCTTGAAAAAATTTCCTGTATCTTCGGCTCGGGTTTTTGAAGTAGTCGACTATGGAGAGTTCCTTGTTAAATTCGCCTTCGGACCCGACTTCCAAAAACGAAGGTTGATCCCGTTGGAAAAATCATCATGTGTAGGTCCGTCGAGCCTTTGACGTTGATTTCGCCGAAAGCCCCTACCTGCGCGCCCGGCTATCGGTGTTTGACCATCGATAGCCCGCCACGGGTTCCCGTAGCGATTGATTCGGACCTCGGCGAACGACTAGAACTTCGGCGGTTTCACGCAAGAGACACACGGTTTATCTGGTTCGAGCCCCCTCGTCGTCGAGTAAAAGCTCTACTCGATCGGCCTTGGCCTTTTGCGTTGGATTGATATCGATCGTGTATTATTCGCCTGCTTTTTTTTGTTACAAAAGAGGGTGCTCTGGCTCCTTTTTATAAGAGGAAAAGAGCTAGAGCTATGGTTTCTAATCCTAATCGGACTCGTAGGGAAGTGTTACTGCTCTTATTACGAGGTTACTTTCGATCCGCCTAACTAGGTTGATCCGTAATCTACTTGGATCCGATCTTCTTGCTCTTGTCCCGACGGGAGCCGTCTTTGGTGAGTAGCCGTCACGCCCTGTATCGACAGCCGGGTCAAGTCTCGGCTTCTGTATCAGCAGCACCCTCGGTGGGAAGAGGCAATGGGGGCGATCCAGGACCTGCGCATCCGGCTGAGGGACACCATTCACGACGTCGAGTCGGTGGAGGAGAGGTACCGTGACCTCCCCGCAGGCAAGAGGTGGATGGCGCCGAGGCAAGGCGCGTCCCAGAAGATCTTGCGCAACGCTGTCGGTACATCCGTGAGTCTGCTCCAAGAGTCAAAGCAACTGCGCAGCCGGCTACTTAGTGCGGAGCAGGATCTCGCCCACGAGCGCGCCAAGGCGCAACGGCTTCGTTGTGAACGCGACGACAGCCATGAGTCCGAGACCCGCCTCCGGAAGAAGCGGAATGCGCTCCGGGATGAGGTCGCCGGCCTTAAAGGCGAAGCCGAGCGGGAGCCGCCGGAAGACAGAGGCTGAGAACGCGGCTCAGCTGATGTCTGAGGAGGTGGCGACCCTTCGGGGGTCTATCTCCCACCGCAATGTTAGAACGCTGGCTTACATATTGCGATTGACAAGTGCCCTTGACGGCTTGGGCGTTGCTCCTGCTCTGGATGGCTCCCTCATCACACGAGTGTCTCTGCTGCCCAAGAGCGTTGGGCACTTGGAGCGCGGCGCCCTGAGGACCGGGATCCAAGAGTCATTCGCCATCGCGCACTCCCATTACGGGGAGAAGCTTCGACCTCGATGTCCTCGGCGAGGGATACTTCGGAAACCTCCGAGGCGGACATCGTGGCTCTCCGTGCGGCGGCGGTGGCGGGCGATCTTTGAGAAGTCCTTGCGGCGGCGGGGCGGACTGTGCTCCCTCGGCGGGGAGTAGAAACATTTGTTTGTTTTTTTTTTTTTGATAATGGGTTCTTCGTGCCCAAAGACTATTTTAAGTTATCTGTAATAATAACTGCTTTTTAGTTCGAACTAATCCTTTTCATGAAAAAGAATTTGAAAAAATGGATTGCTCAGCCCCCGGACACCCGCCGGGTGTTATACCATCCCGGTGGTGTGTGCGACCTCAGGCATCCAAAACTGGCGGATCCTGCCTTTCGAGGCTTTCTCTTAACTTAGGGATGTATTAGGTCGGCCGCTTCCTGTCATAACCGTCGTATCTCTAGGGAATATTTTGGTGTTCGAGGAGGCTAGCCGGACCCTCACCCGGTTGTGTCGTTAGCCATTTGCGCGTTTGACAAGACAACCGGGGACGGTTTTTGGGTGCTAGGACCACTTCTTACGCCAACTGCATCCCTAGAGTAAGACAATCGTGATAGAATCTGAGCCAGACATGTTGCTTTTTCTTTACTTAACAAAGGAACATGAGTCGACTTCAGGGGTCGAGACTTTTCTTATAGAAAACTTTCAAATTAAGCATTTAGTCATCGAAAGCGGAAAAAGCATTGATACAAAACGAAGTACATAATATGAAATGGGAAAAGAAAATCTTCAGGGATAAAAACGACATAACTGCTCGATGTTCCAGGCGTTTTTGACGAGCTGCCCCTTGTCGTCCTTCAGCTTATAAGCCCCTGGTCGGAGGACTTCAGCAATGGCGAAGGGACCTTCCCATAGCGGGGTAAGCAATGACTTCAGCATTTAGTCGGCGTCGTCGTCGTTGTCGGTACCGGAGTATTCGTCGGAGTCCGGCATGAAGATGGGCTCAACGAGAGGCCCAGCCGCCGCCACAAGCTCGACGTCCTCGGGAGTAGGCGCGATCCCCCTCGTGATGAGGTGCGCCATGGTAGCCACGGCGTTGTGGTACTCGAACAGAGCCGGCTTGGAGGCCTCCTTGATGAGGATCGTCCGGGGAATAGGGTCGCCCCTGCAAGGCTAACCATGATGGTCTCGTACCAATACGAGAGCGCGAAAATCTCATCGGTGGAGGGGTACGGTCCCAGGTAAGGTAAGAGCCGTCGATCTAGTTCCGTGAGCTCATGTATGTCCGGGGCTTGATGACCCCGCCTGATGTTGACGACACACGACCGGGCGCCTGGCGGCGTGGGAGTCGGTGCCAGCGGTCGGACAGGTCTCGCATCGCGTGGAGATGCAGGAGACCGAAGGCTCACGTCGCCCATGGCCGCAACGAGTCGTCGATAGGGCCGTGGGAGGGACCACGGCTCGTGTCGTTGCCCGCGGCTCCTCCGTGGAAGCGGGGGGCAACGTTGTCGTGGCGTCGGGGAGGCTAGCGGTGGCTCGGGAGCGAGCCAGTCACGCCGTCCTCCCCGAGGATGAAGTCCAGGTCCCCAAAGCGGATTTGGATGCCCTGAGCGAGGTTGAAGCGATGCATGGCCATCCAGAAGCTTGTTGGAGTCGTAGAAGTGCGCTTGCCCCCCACCTGGCGTGCCAACTGTCGGTGTCAAGAATGAACACCAACAAGTAATCGAAAAGAGAGCGCACTTATCCTCCGGATGGTTTCCCAAGTGGACACAACGATGTATACTTGGTTCGGGCGAATCACCCTACGTCCAGTGAGAGAGAGGCCGTGTTACTCAGGAGCTTGTATGGGGCAGTACAAGAGGGGTCGAGAGAGGGAGAGTCTTCCAAGTCTCTGTATGAATCTAGGTTCGTGTTTTAGCTTATTTCGTATGTGGAGTTAGATTAGGTGATAGTCACACATGTGCTCCGTTGCCTAAGTCCTCCCTTTTATAGTTCGAAGGGAGACTCACAGAGGAGGGCAAGCCCGTGTGGGAACTGAGCAAGTGTGGTGAATAAGGACTTGACCATTTCGGACATGTGTTGAAGGCACTATGGTTGATGTCGCCTTTTCCCTCATGGGTCTCCTCCTTGACGTCGTAGCCCTTCAGGTGTACATGGCTATACCTGAGGACACCGGGGTAGCATATTTGACGATGAACGCCGTGGGTCAAAGCTCCGGGTGTAAGGTCATAGGCTGCAACGATGCCGGACGTGCAGGGTTGATTCCTGATGCACCCGGTCCCTTCTGCAAAAAAGCGGTTAGAACGGCCACCGCTGAGGTACGTCGGCCACGGTGTCGGTACGAGCAGCGCTTCCTTCCCCATGCTCCCTGTTCCGTCAAGGCAACCGGCCGTGGGGAGGTACAAAGCTCGGCGTCCCCGGTGGAGATGCCTACACGGGGCCGCCGCTCGTACCAGCACGGTGCAGGGGAGCCAGCAGTATTTGTCGTTAGAGGCGTGGGTGCAACGCAAGACCCATGGGTTACTTGAGGGTCCCGTTTCCCACTGTTCGAATGCGGGGGGTGACGGTGCGTCCCCCGTGTCGCCACGGAACCGTGCAGATTCCATTGTACGCCACGCACGTACAACGGTTCTGCGCGGTACACCCTAGCCTTTGTTCACAGGGCGGGGTCGACCTCCGACCCCCCTCGGCGGGCGGGGGCCGGGCGAATCGGAGATTACCTGGAGGGTCGATCTCCAGGTGGCGGCTTCATTCCGTGGGCTCTGGAAGGCCTCGGTTATGTGACCGGTTAATCGTTGCTGGGCCAGGAATGTACTTGGACCCAAGCTCTCGTGGGCCGGGCTGCAAGTGCGCCAATCCTGGCCTGGCAATTTTGCTTTTTAAGAGCCGTTTTAATCGGGTCCTTAGAGGGCCGTGGTTTTGACCCTCGACAATTGGGACTTTTTGTGACAGAAAAATTTAAAAAATGGAGTTCTCTCCAGACTTTGTTACAACAATATTCAACATTATCTAGAAGTACAAATATAAAAAAAAATCTATTAAACAACACTTAGGCGCCCCATGACAATGTCTTTTCTGAATAATAAAAGCCCCAGATATGTCTTGATCTCTTATAAATTAATAAACAAACAATCAAGCTTGCGGTAGACTTGCGTCGCATTAGCAAAAACCCGTCCAAGTCCAACTAAGAATACGTGAAGCCGATGTAATGATAAATAAACAAAAAATGAATGCTCTAGCTATGTCGTTTCGCAGCAACTAATTAACCGTGTAGTATGAGTGTATGACGCCATCTACGTACTACTCGCAACCTTGGACTTGCGTGCCATGTTAACCACATGGTGGAAGCGTTGTGCGTCGCAGGGGACCTTGAGCACCCCCTGTTGGCCGTACCCAAACTGTTGCTCGGCCATCTCCAGCAACGCCGCCAAGCAGGGCTCCTTGAGGTCTCTCACGCGCACCAGGACCTTCGTCTCCGAGCCACCTTCGTTGTCGTCGTCGCTGCGAACCAGCACTAGGGGGAGGTATCCTTTCGGGGTCCTCTGCTTGTCATCGTCGTCGTCACGAATAGCACCGGGCACGCGAATCGCCAAGGCGGCCTTGGCGGTGGCCTTTCTTGTCCAAGCGGCGGCCATTGTTGTTACTGTGAGATATGTAGTGCTGTGGATTTGCAAGGTGGATGGATACTACTGGATAGGCTATATCTATATGCGCCGCTCTGTTTCTTATGATGTCTTGATGCTCAAACTCGATGGTGAACAAGAGATGCAATGCAGGGGTTTTTATGTAGGAGTGCTGGTGGTGGATGTTCAAAGCCGATTAGGACCTTTTCCAGTTCAGTAGACAGACGTGACTTGTGTGATTGGGTATAATGACACTGACCTGTACGTACGTACGTACGTAGTGCAAATTGACGAGTCCCGGTCTGTGTTAGTAGTATATTTTGCTGTCCCTGTCAATGCCATTAATCAAATTCAGTAATAAAAGGCTCCTATATATTTACTCCTCCGCCGGGCGAGAGTTTCCTTCGAGTTTTATGCGTACTTACAAAATATGCTAAGTAAGCATTTTTATGACATGATCATGGTTTTAAAAGAGAGAAAAAAAAAAGTTTCATGTAGGTGAAATTTTTTGGCTCATACATTACGAAGAGCGTTTCATCTATATTTATTGTATTCTATTTAACGTGGTATTTTTTTGAAAACAACGATATAAACCACTAAGCTCCGTTTAGATCCTTGGATTGAATTCATTTTAATAATAATAATTTAGATATAGATTAATTAAGTTAATAGAATTATATATAAAATATATTTGTATATTATTATGAGTCATACGAGAGATACTTATATATTGTATTCCTTTTTTTTTTTTTTTGACGCCTCTCATCCAGGTACAGTATAGCATCTGTTCTTTAGACACACGCATGCCCACTCAACGCACTCACACTACCCACACCATCCGTGTACAAACAAACCTACAACTACACTCAGATCTGAAACCGCGTCCTTCTTGAGATCACCAGAATCCTCAGATTCCGTAGACGACGGGCACGTCGTATTCCCCTTGTGGCTCCACGCGTGAGAGGCATGCGCTTGAAATCCATCCAAGCGGTGACTATTTATTTTTTTTTGGAAAAATCCCTGGTGCCACACCCGGTCCGATCCCGCTGGGATTCGAACGCGGCGGGTGGCCTCCACCACCGGAGGAATTATATATTGTATTCTACAATATAGGAGTAAGTTAAAGAACGTGTTATAAGTCATAAAGTAGAAATATAGCAAGGTAACCTATAGAATCAATTTTTATTTTCTACTCTATGAATTTGAGATAGGCTTATATGTGAACTATAAAAGTTGTGGAACGTCAGGCCAAATAACCTAATCTATTAAGTAGATTTCAATTCTTCAATATTGAAAGGATCTAAACGGCCCTTAATAGTTCTTTTGGCTAATATAGTCTGAAAAGTTGGGGCTATGCCCTTGAACTCTAAAAAAACTCACTAATAGTAGCCTAAGGCCCTATTTGGCATGGCTAAACAGTCGCTTTAGCTCATTTCTATAGTGCGTGGAGTCGGAACCGTGGAAGCTAAAAATAGTAATTTCTCTGACTCTTAATTCATTTTGAGAGTGAGAAAAAATTGTTTGTCGCTACAATGCATGGCGGAGTGGGAGCGAAATCACCCAAAGCTCTATCAAACGGGGCCTTAAGATGTAACATTAAAATGGTTTCAATGGTTGTTAATAAGGGTGCCAACTAAGCAAAATCAATAGTGATGTAACATTAAAATCAAGAAAGGAAAAATATGTGTACACAAGAACCAAAATATAAAAATTATATGATATATGATAAGAGAGAGAAAACTAGTGATAGGACAAAAACTATAACCCTGCGTTAAAAATATGATTTCTTTGTATAGTGTTTTTTTATATGACTTAGCAATTGTGGAAACTATTGCATAGTTTCTAGTTTGAGATTACTCTAAAAAAATGCAATTGTCCATTTTTAGGAGTCAAATAGTTCTATGTTTGACAAAATCTATATTACTTCAACCGCCCAAATTATAAGATGTTTTGACTTTTTTTAGATATATTGTTTTTACTATATGTATATAGACATAGTATATATATATTAAAAACCATGTAAAAAGATATTATCTAAAAATATCAAAGTGTCTTATAATTTGGAAAATAGAGGTAAAAAGTAGTAAAGTATTGCCATTAACTATGATACCAAACAGTATTATTAAATTAATGACACAATATATTTTTATATATCTATTTAAAGTTATAAATATTAATAATCTTTTTTAATAAATTTGGTTAAATTTGACAAAGTTTGATTTAATTTAAACTCAAAATTGTATCTGTTTTGAAATGCAGGTGTTAATGAAAATTATGGTTTTAGATTTTTTTCGTGAAAGATTATTTGCGTTTAGACTGCAATAACACTGGTAATCAGTCAAGGGAGGACATCGTCCTGTTGTACGAGTGACTACCAATTGAGGTTAGCTAAGATCGAACACTCTGCATCCAATAGTCTGCTGGTCTGATACATCTGCATGCCTTTATTGCAGAGCTGGGAACCTCAACATTCGTTATTCTATTTTTGTTTTTGCTTTACAAAAACTTGGCGCCAAGGCCAGGCAGGCCTGTGCTCTGAAAACGTTCAAACAGGCCTTCTGTCGTGTCGGTCGGTTTTGATTTAATAATCAAACGTGTACTTACGACGACCAAACAAGGACACACTTACGCACGTTGTTTAGCATGTTGATGAAAGTATGTTCCATTTGTGTGGTTAACAAAAGGAATATCAGTTTATTTGTCTTCTCTGAAAAAAGTGATATAATAGGTTTATTTCGCCAACATATCACAAAGGAAATGTTGAAATGTCTAGCATATCTCATGCTAAACACTTGAGATAAGATTTATCTACTGTAAATATATAGCAGAAACAAGGTTTTGTAAACCATAATATATAAATGCAAAAACAATAAATTTGTTCTTTTAAAAAACAGCATGGCTAGCACCCGGGTATCCGGACGCTAGCCCTCACACGAATGACCATGCCTGCCCAAACCTGCTGTGCCCGCCCAGCATGCTAGAGCCTGCCAAAGGCGAAGGTTCTCCGGTGGAAGGTTCGGCCGCTGAGCCATCTAGAACCTTGGGTGTCCATCGTGGCCGCTGGGCCATCTAGCAAGCAGAACCTGGGGTGTCCGTCGTGCACGCCATGGCAAGGAGCGAAGTCACATCCCAGGCATTGGTCAATCAACGGGTGCGCCAACATCCAAATACTCATGATATAATGTAACCACATTTTCAATCAGATGACTCTGGTTCAGAACAAGATCGAGCCAACTTGGGTAACTGACCTGATGTAGGACTAAATCTAAGAGAAAAACTTATACTAAAATAAGGATTATTTCGATTCGATTAGGAGGAGCAAAGCCTCCATTCCTTTTCAATGGCTGAGGATCCATTCTTCCTCCGATCTGAAGGGAGAATCATTTGATAGATAAAGGTTGAACCTTTTTGCATGGTTTGATAGTTCAGATGATTTTTTTTGTATGATAAAAATTATATTACACCCAATTACAACTCTTTATTTTATGTTTTATCTGAAATATGGCAGCTACAAAATTACTGGTTTTTTAAAAAACACAGAGCATTGCATGCGACCAACCCTCAGTACCAAGCTCGGAAATTCAACTAGTCAGCACTTTAGGATGAATAACGACTACACAGACCCTCAACATTCAGTGGCACAACCTTTAACACACATATACGTCATAAAATTAAGGCCGGTTGTTCATTTCAGTAGAGATCTTGCAAAGTGCTCCCTAGCTGTGGCTAGCGCCTGAGTTATCGTCTGCACAGAGGGTCACAGCAATCATGAGACATATGCAACATGTTAAGTAATGTGATAGGATGGATAAAATAATTACCTGCTCAGAAAAGGGCACAGAACCATCAACAGCATTGGTTGCGACCTTCCCAGCAATGGTATTTGCATCTGTTTCCAGGATGATTCTGCAAAAGTACATAAACCCAAATTGTTTCAGTACATTCTCAAAAAAAATAAACAAGTTTGTGGCTCCCAAACTCCAAAGATTAGCTACTATAGTATGTTTTACATAAAGAATATAGCAAATATTATCAAAGGCAACCAATTTAATTCCATCATGATTGCACTTCTTGTGGAAATCAATAATAATTACGCCAAAGAATAAGCAGATGTCACAGACGATCATAGATGCACGCACTGGAATAGGCAGTTCAAATAGCTTTCTTCTCCATGTTAAGTAATATAATAATTCATATAAACAGATGCCATAAAACAGGCAGCAGTGAGACCATGCCAGAATCTGTTTTCAATGCAGTCACATGGAAGGTAAAAAAAGTAATGCAGAACTAATTGGATATAAAGTCATAGAACCATCTAACATAGTACAGCCTCATTTGAAATAGCACAATGTAGAACAAAGCTGATAACCAAAACCTAGCACAAGTCAAGATTATTACCCTCCATCTACAATTTCATCGATGCAGAGAAGTATCAAATCCAAGTTCTCAAGTGCAGTCCGCTTCTCAACATCACCCCTAAAGCACAGTAAGTGGCACGTCAAAACAACCAAATACAAAGGCAACTGCAACATACAGCAGTAACAGAATATAGGCAACCTGAGTAGAAGACCAACAGAATCAGAAAAACCATGTAGTACACTTGCTAAGATGAGTTCATTCTCATCATCTCCAGCAGTGACGAAAAAGTGAAGGTCATGTACAAACTTGTAAACGACAATATAACCATCAAACAATGTTATCTCAGCTGCAAAGAACCAAAAATATGCATCAGGGAGAATTTACTTCTGGACAGTAGACACCCCATGGTGCCCAAGTATATCAAAGGACAATACAATTTCAACCTAGCCATCAACCTAGTGTGCAAAGTTTGATTCAATATGTGTAAAGGTGCATGGACAATAAAGCTGTCTCAGGCACTCAATGCATGATAACATGGTTACCAACAATATAGTATCATGTATTTATGCAGCGCACACTGCTTAGCTTTTGTTCAAATTCAGTAAATTGATTGGATAGCCCAAAACCAGTAAAGTGATTGAGCAATTGTTAACAAAATCAAATGACAGGTTTCAGACAAGAAAACTTGGAAATGGTTGAAAGTGCAACTGTAGTTAATTGAACACTAAAGGACCTAACAACTAGTGTGAAACAGAGTACATGAAATTAAGTGAGCATAACTTAGGACTGACCAGGCATATGCATGATTACAATTGATGACAAAGATGAGTAGTTGAAATGTTGAATACATATGGGTTATTGAAAAACTTGAAACTGGTAAAAGCAACAACATAGCATAAGATTTTAAATCCCGACACTATGATAGTGATCTTTGATTTTGCATGAAACAACAAAGAATGAAAAATACCTTCTGATCGTGCATTTGTCTTCAGAGTTTTAGTAAATACAGATTTTTCGTAGGCTAACTTTGATGCATTAGTCGGCCAATCATCTGAGAAATACTTTACAGCAACACGCTTTCCTTCAGAATCCAGAAGCAAAATGTTCTTCACAGAAGGGCAAGATTCCTGTGAAACAGACAGATCATTGAACTAGCTACCTGATAAGACCCAGTCATCCAGGACAACTGACAGAATAAGTTTCACAATAAATAGAATAGATGTTTAGAAAAGGAAAATGGTAAGAAATTCCAATAATTTATGTAAGTGGAAGAAATAAAGGATTCAGGACATGCATGTTCAGGGTGACTAAGGAAACCATGCAACATTATCACTCGTCTTCAAGACAGAAACACACTATGCTCTCTTACAAACAAACAAGCCTGTTTGGACGTAGTTTTCCAGAAACTGTGTATCATAAAACTGTGGCTTTATAAGCCAAAGAGATACAAAACCGTGGTTTAGGTAAAAAAAAAAAAAAAGGTTATGAGTGGAGTTTCTAAAACTCCCAAAAGACTACATTTTTGACAAAACTATGGTTTTAGAAACAAAGTATGTTGTATCCAAACACTCCCAGCAGCTTTTGAAAACCGAAGTATTTTACAAAATTGTAGTATTTCTCCAATACTCCAAAAATATTTTCTATCCAAAGTTCCAAACAGAGCCTAAGCTCTGATTTTACCCCCAGTCCCCCACAACTGAGCAACTATTCTAACAAATTAATGACTTGGTTCCAGTTTCAAGCTGTAATGAGTAAATGTCATGACAAATGGACCAAGATGGGCTACCCTGCCCTATCATAAGTGCCACGACAGTGCAGAGCAGAGAATTCAATATAGAAACATTATATACTATACTAACATATGTAACCTTTGATTTCCTTACTAAATGGTACTACTCTTTCAAAGCGAGCAATATGGTATTAATAAATTATTCATACGCCATAACATTGTTAAAAAATTTGCATTGCAGGTTGACAGTACTATTGAAAAAAAAATCCTCAAATGACAATGCTTTTAGAAGGCACTGATATCCTATTCAAACTATTTAGGTAAATCATGACTACACATACAATCAAATGAAATGACTTAACTCAATTACTACAGCATTCAAAATAACAAGTTTGAAGGTCCCTGGGCAAAGGTGCAGATCCTACGCTAGACAAGTTTACTACTCCCATATCTGAAGCTTCTATTCTCATGTTCTTCATTTATTTTCCATTAACACAGAACTAAATTCACATTTCCATTTGAGAAAATAGTAATGGTCCAGTTCGGGGGTTCCCAAATAAATTCAGTTACAGCAAATCGATCAGATCTAAAGTAGGTATCAGCTTGAATTCCACATCGCCCACCCGTCCGTATACATAAAAAAAATATAGTTCTCAGTAAAAGCAGAAACAAATAACAGGCATGTACATTGCCTGCAAAAGCAGTTCTCAGGCAAAGCAATAATCGCAAACAAAAGGTGGTAACGGACTAACGGTAGTTCGAAATAACAACAGAAAGTAGAAGAATCTTCTTCGCACCTTGGAGAATTCCGCCATGGTGTGTCTCCGCTCCCTATTCCACCCTTCACACAAGAGGAAGACAGTAAGATCATCAGCTAAGGCTCACGAGGAGCAGCGGATCACCATGCAGCAGGCCAGATCCGCGACAAAATGGACTTATAGAACACAAAGGCCGCGTGGATCTCCACTCCGTAAGGTATCCTAAGCAACAGAAGATGGATGCGGATCTCCACTCCTTACCGGCAAGAGGGAATGAGTACGATGAGAGGGAGAGTTTGCTCCTCGGCCGCGGCGGAGGAAGGGTACCTGGATCTGGATCGGGGGCGGGGAAGTTTGGGAGGGAAGGCTCCTTGGAACAGAAAGTCTGGTTGGTTCAGTTTCAGTGCCTCCTCTCCTCAGCCGCAGCGGCGATTGCTGGGGACCCCACCAAATATTGGGCTGTGCGTGCACCCGCTGTAGTAGACAACAGTGCTCTCTCTTCCACGTCGCTGCTGGCGATGGCGCCTGTGGGCCTAGGGATGAGGATGGACTACGAGATGGGCCTAGAGAGGGGCCGTTGGGCTTTTGTATCTGTTGAGCGGTTGGGCTTTTGATGTACAAACAGTAGACCAAACTTTCTGCATCTATCAATTTTAAAAAGAAGTATTAAACACTTTCAAATAAATCTGACAATGTTATAGATCAAGCCCGATTTTTTCTGGTTTTATTTTTGGACTGCGTTGATTTGGGGCGAAATAGGCTGAAATTTATTCTGTCTATTCATGCTTGCTTGTGCTTACGGCTAAATATAAACAATACCTTGAGTTGCTGGTGTCTTGGTGGATTGAAAATGTATTTTAATTGGTTGATTGATTTGGTTTGGTGTGGGGTGACCAAAGTTACAGTCTAAGCTGGTTTAGGTTTGGCATCTTTACATGTACGTCTTGGTTTAGTGCGGATCCCAGCCCATTATCAGATTGACTTTCAAATATCCAATAACACACCTCTATCTAGATAGCCAAGATTTGTAACTGTCAAAACTTGCAGTTGAACCATTGATAATCAGAGATTTGTGTCAGATACGATGTACAATGATGGAATGTACAATGATGGAACAATGCTACAGTGATTTTTTAGGAACTACATGTCAATTATCCTCTTATAAAATGATGGTAGATCAACATTAGTAACCAAAATCACTCTATCTGTAAGTTATTGGAATCTGACCTACAGACATCTAAATAGGCAAATTGTACAACAGATATCTATTTGGTTCTCTATAAGTTGTTTAATATTTGTATGTAGTCCTAATCAATCATGAATACCATTTCAGTATACCACGATGTCTCTCTTTGATACAAAACAAATTAAGCATAAAAGGAGATGAAGTGTTTACAAATTTTTAGAACTATCAATGTAAATGATATATTATTATAGTAATATATAAAATGTAATATAATAATTTTCATTTATAAATATAGCATAACATGACCGCTGTTTTTTTTTTTCTAATTTTCTTTGTTTCCATCGTGAGAACACCAATTGTGTGCACCTTCTTGGGTTTCTTATAACAAACAGCATCAGAAAGCTAGTTCAGAAAAAATCATTCATATATATCTAGTTCAGCAACTAGCATTCAGGCATCATTGTCGTTCAAGTTTAGGAGTGACCAACCTACTCATTTGTATCTAATCAACACACAAGCAGGATCCAAGCAGCTAATCCACACTGATAACAATTAGCACCAGATATTTGGCGTAAGAAACTGTTACACTATTGACAATGGCAAACTAGTAGCTAGTGTAGCGTCGCATGGTCCCATAACATTATTGCCCAGCAAGCTTCAGGCAGGGCCGCAGGGGTAGGCATTTTATTAAACAAATGATTTTGTAGTGGCTACCATTGCTTGTACGCGCTCTTGCATCCAGTCTATTCCGAATTGAATTTCCGATCCAGCAGGTTGTCTGGATCCACTGCTACTACAGTGCCATTTGTGAAAGCATGGAGAATCGGAGCGATGTCCCGCTCATCTCCGATTCCGAGCTGCCGGATAGGAGGGAGGAGGCAGGATCCCCGAGCTTGCCAAGGAAGTATGGGGAGAGTCCAAGAAGCTGTGGGTGGTCGCCGGCCCGGCCGCGTTCACGAGGCTGACATTCTATGGCATGACCGTGGTCGGCCAGGCCTTTGCCGGGCACATCGGTGACATCGAGCTCGCCGCCTTCTCCGTCGCCACCACCGTCATCTCCGGTCTCAGCTTTGGTTTCTTTGTAAGTACACCTCTTATCTGCTATCCAATCTTGGTTTCGTTTACATAAACAAATCGAGCCAAATTTGAATAAGAAGAAAATTGGGGAGGAATGGGGCCGGCCGGTATGTGTACAATTCTTCAATAGTAGTGGATGAATCCGGATAGTTTTCTCTCTTTTTTTCCCCCTCGGGACATTTAAAAGATGGCTGAAATTTGTGGCAGTAATTAACTTCAGTTCAGCTCAGCTGTCTCCACCTCAGGTAACAAATTAAATTGGAAAACTTGATGCATCAGAAAGGTACTGAAACCCATAAGAAAATCCTCAAATTAAATTGGAAGATCTGATGCATCAGAAAGGTACTGTGCGTTTTTGCAACTGTTTTTCATGTTTATAATATAAAATTCGACATACATGGAAAACAGATACATTTCGCACGCAGGTTGGCATGGCGAGTGCAATGGAGACGCTGTGCGGCCAAGCCTACGGAGCAAAGCAGTTCCACATGATGGGCATCTACCTGCAGCGCTCGTGGCTCATCCTCCTCGGCTTCGCCGTGCTCCTAACTCCGACGTACATCTTCAGCGGGCAGCTGCTCACCGCGCTGGGCCAGCCCGCCGAGCTGTCGCGGCAGGCGGGCTTGGTCAGCCTGTACATGCTCCCGCTGCACTTCGTCTACGCCATCATCCTGCCGCTCAACAAGTTCCTGCAGTGCCAGCGCAAGAACTGGGTCGCCGCGGTCACCACGGCCGCGGCGTTCCCCGTGCACGTCGGCGTCACCTGGTTGCTGGTGCGTTACTTCCGGCTCGGCGTCTTTGGAGCCGCGATGGCGCTCACCTTGTCCTGGGCACTCGCGACGGTGGGTCTCCTCTCGTATGCCTTGGGCGGCGGGTGCCCGGAGACGTGGAGGGGATTCTCAGCTTCTGCGTTCGTGGACTTGAAGGACTTCATCAAGTTGTCCGCGGCGTCTGGTGTCATGCTCTGGTACGTGCCTTTATATGGGTGTGATGTCCACATTTTACTTAGCTTACCTGAAGAGGAGGATTAAGGAAGGTGCTCTAGATGCAAAAACGAACAAGTTATTTACACAAAAAGCTTTTTTATATATCTTTGTATGGCATTTCTGCTTCTGTTTTGCAGCTTAGAGAATTGGTACTACCGGATCTTGGTTTTCCTGACGGGCTATGTGAAGAACGCTGAACTGTCTGTTGATGCACTGTCCATCTGGTAGAACCACCATTTCTGGGATTCTTTTACCGTAGAGGAAAAAAAATCTCACATTAGACAGTAAACTGAGGAATACCAAATCTCATGAAGTCATATTATTCTGTTTTTTTTTCCCTCTCTCCTTAATGAACAGTATAAGTTATGCTGGGTGGGAGATGATGATTCATTTGGGATTCTTAGCAGGCACTGGGTAAGCAACCAAACTGCGTTAATTATTCTTCTATTCTTAAGTAGCACTGTCCAGAAAGACTTAACGGAGTGTCCTGCTAATGTTAAAAGGGTGAGGGTGGCTAATGAGCTCGGTGCAGCCAACGGAATTGGAGCGAGATTTGCAACAATTATGTCGATGACGACATCCTTTCTGATCAGCTTATTCATTAGTTTGCTCATACTAATTTTGCATGACAAACTCGGAATGATCTTCTCGTCGAGTCGGCAAGTGATCGATGCAGTAGACAACATTTCCTTTCTGCTGGCCCTCACCATCCTCCTCAATGGAATCCAACCTGTGCTCTCTGGTATGCATATGCCTGTCCTCTAAAATAGCTGCAAATTATGTTGTAAGTTTTATAATGCAATATGATGGCCAATTTCTCCACTATTAGGTCTGCCCATTATCATTTGTTCCCCTGAAGAAAACAATAATAAAGATAATAATGACATCTCTGGTTACTGTAATCGCAGGAGTTGCTGTTGGTTCAGGGTGGCAGGCATTGGTTGCTTATGTCAACATTGGGAGCTATTACTTGATCGGTGTTCCTTTCGGTTTTCTGCTAGGATGGGGCTTGCATCATGGGGTTCAAGTATAAGTCGTCATAATGCATTTCTAGCTTGACATTTATATGCATCCCGCACTTACTTAGCTTCTTGTTTCTGTAGGGAATTTGGGTCGGAATGATCGTTGGCACAATGGTGCAAACTCTGATACTGGCATATATCATTCTACGGTGTGATTGGAATGAGGAGGTTCGATTTTATTCATAACATTGTGCTACAAAAGCTCTTTGCTTTTTGCAAAAAGAAAACCACAGCTGACTCCATGCTTTTTTTTGTCGGTTTTTTAGACTGTGCCACACGTACTATTGAATTCTTTTGTTTTTTTTTTTCAGGCATTGAAAGCTAGTACCCGGATGCTGAGATGGAGCAACTCCAAGTGAGCTTCAGCCTTCATCAATATGTGGAAGGAGCAGCAAGAAGTGCGGATATAGCTATAAGAGTACAGCTAAATTATTTCTTAAGCTCAATATCTAAATCATTGTTTAGAGAGCTATTTAAATAAAAAACTGATATTTGTGTATCTTTCTACCCTTTAACAACTTCTACATTTCTAGTGTGCATTTTAGAGAGTTTTTCTAACTAGTCAAGTTCATGAGTCACCTGCCGGACGGTCGATTAATTCATCATTACGAGTCCCTGAAAGGAGGGTCACGAGCGGAGTGGCGGACATGGATGACGGCGCTCCCTTGTGTTGGGCCATGGACAAACAATGTGCGAGACGAGAATGCTCCCTCATGGCGGGGCGTTGAATCGTCGGCGCTCCCTCACGTTGGGGCCGGCTGTGGGAAGATGACGTCAAGTGCAAGAGCACTCGCTCATGGTTGGGCCATGGAACCGGCGGCAGAACGAAGCAGGCCTCTGCTGCTGGCTTTGCCGACTGCACGTCATGCTACCACCGACACCACTGGGATCAGTCCGGAGATGGAAGGCCGAGAGACCGACCGGCCCGAGAGCCACTAACCGTACGCTGTTCCACCATGTGGCCATGCCACGCCCATGACAGAAGCTTGCAAGCCCGGCGAGGAGAGGGGAAGCAACGTGTCTGTTTCCTTGGTCAGTCAATCAGCCAATAATAAGATAAAAAAGAACGAGAATCACCAATGAATTGTATACTTGCTTGTATCCCGATACCCAATTACAAATTGCTCAACGTGCTGCAGGCACGCTGCAAACTAGTAATACTAGTTCATCAACCCGTGCGAGGCTACATTGAGATACTTTAGTAATAGAAATTCATGTTTAATATATATTAACTAATAAAAAAAAACTTTATACAAATAACAGAGATAGCTAACATTGTAACATTAATTTGATTCAATGCTTGGGTGTTTTTTTCTTCATTTGTTTTGTGGCCCAGTATAGTTGACTTTATGCAGTATGTGAGTATATGGGCGCGTAGGAAGTCCCGCATTATAAATTGAACTATGTGGATAACATTATTAAAAGGTAAAATGTTAGTTCACCTAGCAATTAAAAACTAATAAGATGATTGAGTATTGGTATTGAGCTCGGGTTGGTAACCTCCAAATATTTTCATAAACAGTAGTTTTTCTTTGATTTGTCTAGTGAATTAGTAGGTTAATTTGAAAATATTTTTGGCTGGTGACAGTGATTGTTGAGAAATGCTGGTTCACGTTTATAAATTGCATGTGCAATTGGCTGGACCGCTGGAGGTTTCAACACATTAGTATAAGAGCATCTCCACTAATTTATAAGAAAATTGGTTGGTAAATTAATGTGTTTTCCAATTGACTAAACAACTTAGGAGTATATTTATTGACTTCCTTCAATAGTTTCCAAAATTTGTCTTCTTAAAGATAAAAAGTAATTTTACATCATCAGGAATTCTAAACTATTTTGAAATCACATAAATCATTATAGTACTTTCTATCTCTCTTGCATCAGGAGCCATGTATTACATTTTTTTCTTGCCCACATCCTTTCACCTTTAGATTAGCACGATGATACATGTGCGTGCAGTATATATCCTGGGGTGGGGTGGCTTTTTCCGAGTGCCAAAAGATTAGGATGTGGGGTTGGTAGTAGTTGGAGATGAGTTTTTGAATCTTGGTAAAATTCCTGGATTATGGGACTATTTTAGTACTCTTGGAGATGCTCTAATATCTATTTTGTGAAAATAGTATAGACTTTTTCGCTACACTCCAGCTACTACAATGGCAACAAAGTCATTACAACTCATATATAGTTAAACATTGACACAATGTTTTATTCAATATACAGTACACTTGTTTAAATAACAATGGTTATTAATTTATTTGTTGTAATAACTTATCTTATTATCTACTTGTAGATTTGGAGTTCTTTTTATTTATTTTTAAAATAGATTACTATATAGCATAATATTTAAGCTAGCTTATTTAAAATGACAATGGTTATCCATTTATTTGCCTTAATAGTTTATATTAGTATTTACACATAGATTTAGAGGTATTTTTTACTATAGCAAAGGTTGATAATTTAGATAATCAAAAGTTTTACTTTATACTACCTTTTGTTAGTGACATATGTGAGTAATTTAGATACATATTTATGGGTTATTTTGAATTATAGTTTATAAATTTAGATGTAAAATTTGAAAGTTAAGTTTAGTTTGTGTGTGGTTCACCAAAATTGACTCCTCTTTATTTATATATTTAATACAACAGTCTAATGGCATATGTAAAATCTTGTTTATTTGTCCCATATTATATTAACAATAACAGTCGTGGACTTGGGGACAACATACTTCCTCTGTCTAAAATAAATACACATTTCATTTTCCTAGGAGTGAAATCTTTTAAAATTTGGCAAATACATATAGAAATGTATGGTATTCATAATGAACAATAAGTGTCATTATATTGAGCATACAAATTTTAATATTATTCTCTATATGCTCAACTGTACTTAAAAATTGACTCTTTCGGAAGTGAAACGTGGGTTTATTTTGGGACTGAGGGAGTGCATATATATGCATTTGTTTTAATTGGACTGAGGGAGTATATAAGAATTTATGAAAAATACATACCAACTGAGCGTGTTAGGACTCAGCCAATATTTATTTAACTAATTGTAATTGTCAGTAATGTGGTATTTTATTAATACATATATTTTGTTTTATGAATATAGATATTCCATTAGCTACCATGTAATATTTCATTAATCATTAACTAATTGTGATTGTCGATAATGTGTACTTTTTATCGTATGGAAACATGGTTGCTTAAGATTTTCTATGTAATATTAATATATTTAGATTTAGATTTTGTTAATAATAGATTAACCACCATAAATGTGATGGTACTTACTGTTCAAGATTTTTCCAATTACGGCTGAAGGTTTTTCTTTTCCTGAATAATAAGATTCCAGACCATTTTTTATCTATAACGAAGAGGTGGGTAATTTCTTATAAAACAAAATAGATCTAATGGTTATAGGTAGCTAGCCTTTTAATTTTCTTTTAATTTGATGGTCGGATATTTCTGATTAACATAAGAATTTCTAGTATTTATTTTTAGCGCATCCCATGATAATTAACGCTAGCTGATCTACCAGTGGCATGTACACGTAGATGATACTAACGAATAAAATCAAGACAATTTGCAGGAAGGATTGAGTTCGTCAGAGAGACATACCCAGCGGTAGAACCAATTGTGTTAGTCGACATAGCGTCTGGTGATGTAGCCGTCCCGCTTGATGCAGTACAGAGAGGTTGCAGTGCCGATCACTGGAGGCATCGTTTTTCGGTCAGTAGCGAGTAGTCGTGCCAGCGACACTGCTAAAAAATGTGATCACCGGTCTCCACCCGAACAGGTGAACTCGTCGATACGTGCAGCTCCACTGATGCGTCGATATAGGATAGGATCCCACCAAACTTGCCATGTCTTCTAGATTCGGTTAGTTTTATACATATACGCCCAAGCTCAAATAAGGTCATCGATTAGTTAATTGAAAGAACACCAGCTACTACTCCAATTGTCCATCACACAGCGACTGCCAAGAAACGATCTGGTGGGAGGGAAGCACAGGGAGGGAAGCACAGGCAATACATGACTGGAAGGGAAGACCAACATAACACACTACAGGATTGAGAGATCGACTTTACTAGATTGATTGAAGCTCTAGGCTATCGCCGGTGGCTGCGCGCGGTAGGGTTTAGACTCGACTATTACCACGTGAAGAAGATACTATATGGGTGTTATTTATATTTTTCTTTTCAATTAATCAGATCTATATTATGGGATATTTTACTAACTAACTATGAAGGTTGGTATTACAGATATAATATTTTAATAATGTATTACAGAGTGACGACAATAATATGACTCGTCCAATATTTTATATTAACTAAAGGTGAACGTTTGTAGTACTACTACCGTCAAGATTTTCTCCACCCCGATCAAGATTTTCTCCAAACCGTCAATAATGTTTTTTTCTCTAAAAAATAATTTTTATTTATAATGGCATAGGTGGGTAATTTCCTAAAAACAAAATAGATCCAACGGTGATAGATGGTTAGAGACTTTGATTTTGTGGTCGGATGTTTCTGATTAACGTGAGAATTTAGAGTATTTATCTTTTTTTCTAGCGCATCTGGTGAGGATTAACGTGGAGGCTCCGTTGGGGCCTCTAATTAGTAATACTAGGAAATATGCCCGTGCGTTGCAAACGGGTCATACCATTTAATGTGTAATCAGTATGTTTTTTAATTCATTTTGATATTAAACTCCATATTATACCAAAACACATATCTAACTTATATATAAGTAGGCGCGGGAGATACTCTCAGACTATAGAAATGATCTATATTACAATGAGCTTTGAATTGAAATTGGACTCCATGGCACGTACTTTCTCATTTTCAAATTGTTAGTCGTCCAAGTTTTTCTCATTTTCAAATTGTTAGTCGTCCAAGTTTTTTCACTCAGACAGCTAGGTGGCCCGCTACTCGGTGCCCTTGCGGCCCTGTGCAATTGCCTTGCACGGCCTGCAAATGTGCATCCTTATTTTTCTTTAATGTTTGATCGATTTATTATTGACTGATTTATTGTCAATTTGGGTTCATGTGTTGTCGTAAGGAATCTTTGAGGTGATATGGAGTTAATATTCTATCCATTACGTTCGAGTTCGAGTCTTGTTATAGTCATGATTCCTGTTTTGATATTTTTACACTGCTTCTTTCTATATAAATTATAGCTCACTAATTAGATATAATTAATTATTATAGAGGTATAAATATATAAATATAGATTATTTTGAATACTTATTTTCCTTTTTGAGATTAATACTTATGTTCCCTTAATAATAGTGTAATTTTATAGCTCACAAGAAGTACGATGAATATTTTTGGTAAACAAAATAGAAGACATAATGATAAATCTTGGGTTGGCCAGTTGATAAACATTGGGCCTTTCTTTGCAGCCCACGTGTAACACCCCTATCCGGGGCTTAATAGGATTAATATGATACTCATACCAATGAGTTGTAACTTCTTTTCGGAAGCTCATCTCGAAAGAACTCCGGGGTTAAAGCGTGCTTGGCCTGGAGCAATTTCGAGATGGGTGACCGACCCAAATCGAAATTCGTTCCCCAAGCATGCGCATGAGTGAGGACAAAGTCGCGAAAAAGGCTGGTGTTGGTCTGTGAGGGTAGTATTGGTCCCTATTAAAGCTGTCGGATGTAATAGCGGCCCGGCCTCGAGGAGGCGGGGCGTTACACCACGTATCTGTGCCACGCATGTCTGGCGTCTTCGCTTTTCCAGTTGAGCTCGGCTTTCCCTAAATCAAACCGAGTCAGCAGGCAGTTACTCTCTACAAAAGAAAATTTTCTAATCTTTTTTTAGATTCCTATAATTATCATTGAATCCATGTAGAAGTATTATAGAAATTATAAAAGAAAAAAGAATTAAAAAATCGGTCGCAACAAAGATGTTATCTATCCATACCAGTTCAATAATGTTTTGGGCTCATTTGAATTACCAAAATACACCCAGACCATGAGCATTGTAACTTTGTAAGGCATCATACCAAAATACACCCAGACCACGAACCACTGCAATGCATCATACCTTGCATAGAATGCATTTTCATACAGTAGAACTCTGGCCAACTTTCTTCTTTAGTGTTTCGAGAATAAAGCCTCTGCATCTATTTCCCCTGCCACAGAAGCATGTGCAACATGTTTTTTTTCTAGAAAAGGAGGAAAAAATACCACTGTGGATCCTATGCCGATAGAATACATAATCCACTGTACCCATGTCTTATCTCAAGTACTTAGCTAACATTAACAAACAGAGGAACATGTGATGCTTCTCTCAAACATTAAGCAACCTTTCTCCCCCAAGGTTACAATAACAAATTTGATGCTTGGTAACCCTGAAAGCATGGATACTAAAGCAATAGGAATTGATGAGGCTCCTGTCCAAGCTTATAAATACAGATTGTGTGGAAAGAATGTAATCACTAATTAACAAGATACCAAAGAATTGAAAGTGCTAAACATATGCCAAAGGACAAAGGCTTTAGTGTACCAAAAGTCCAAAATATCCAGCGCAAGGAAAATTTTTGTTGCGAACCACCTTATTTGATTATACTAATCCAACTACAATTACAAAGTCAAGACTATTCTGATTTATTTACTCAATATAAAGAATTCAATTCTCAAAAGGAAAAAAAAAAGAAAGGCAATAATTTATTCTAGTTTATGCATTTACCTTAGCTCAATCTGCATGTTCTTGTTCTGTTCTTTCTATGATCAACCTCTGCTCTAAAGCTCTGAAATGTTTCATTTAAACAGCAGTGGTCACTCAGTATGCTCAATTAAAGCTGCAAGACTAGAAATATTTATAATTTTAGCTCTAAAATAAGTGTCCTCATTCTGTCTAGAAGTCAAATATTACCATGTACTTATCATAACACAGTAGCATCCAGTGCTGAAAAAAGAAGTGCAATATCTTGTTTTAGATGTGGTATGCTCCCTAGATAAAATCATGAACATGAGAACTCATGGATGACCATTGAAAAGAGAAAAATTGCATATTGTACCATGTAAACATTGCATTGTTGCCAACCAGCTAACTGTTATACCGATAAATAATGTTCTTGTAGGCAAAAACTATTCCAAACAAACAACTTTCATAGAACTAATTGAGCTATATCGATGCAACCAACTGTGTCAATATAATCCTCTGTGGAGCAGTACTGTAAAGAGGCACATCTGCTGAGTAATTGGTGTTCCACCATAAGCAGCAACCTCCCTAACACCAGTTTAATATGATAATTTCTCCGCCTCTTACGGCGCCGCATATTGTAACCGAGGACTAACTATGAAGAGAAATAAACATATCATCATGGACTATAAAAGGAAAATTTGATGATCATATTTATTGGTAGGCCACAAATATGTGAAGATGAGTTCAGATATAATTCAAAATTACGTATTTGTGAATTACACTTCTCTAGTAAAAGATGAATTAGTAGATGAACAGGCAAATAATGAATGAGCAAGTAGGAACCTCAATTCCATTGATGGACTTTGGATGCGGCGTCCAGCCTAGGGGTCCTCCGACGGACGTGACGGGCAAGCACGGACCTACGATGGCCGGGACGGGGGGCTAATATGGGCGGGCGGACGGAGGACTGCCGGTGTGGGCGGAGGACTGCCGGCGTAAGCAGCCTAGGCGCCGCCGCATCCATCTGCCGGCGGGCGAGGTCCCTGATACGGCAAAGCAGCCGACGACCCTGGTCGTGCTATTGCCCATGGCGGCCGTGCAGGTAGCAGCCAGTGCCAGCGTCTTAGCGCGCGCCGCAATGCCGTCGCCAAGGGCCCTGGGCGCCGGCAGCATGGGCAGGCGGACGCCAGTGCATGGCGCGACCGCGAATCGGTCGCCAATCTGGTGCCCCAGTCCCGATCCGGCCTCGTCACCCGCTGCCGCCGGAGGCAGCCTAGTCGCCGCCGCCATCATCTCTCGGCGGGCGATGTCCGAGCGCAAGGAACGATGGGACGGTGATACGAAGAAGACGAGGACGGGGGACGACACTGTTATTCTTTTTTCTTGGCTGGACGAAAAGAATTGCTGGATGAAAAAATTATTAAATCAAAGAAATTAGCTGAAAATTTTGTCTTTTTATTATTATTAGGTATAGAGTAAGATAAGATAAGATGTGTAAAGGTCAGCACTGTTGCTTGGTCGTGCACATACACCACTCGATCCAATATATATCACAGCCTAGCTGGGTGGCTAGCAGCTCGATCGGTCATATCGGGCGTGTTTGGTTCTCATCTGTGGACAGCCAGACCTGCATCTCGGAGCCAGGCGCCAGCGAGCATGGCTGGTTGCACGCAGCCTCGGCTGTTTGGCTTGTGTCGCATGCAGGCGCCCGCATGCAAGCGCAAATGATTGGTTTGCTTGTTTCTCTATTACCTTGTGCATGCACCCACTCACATGCATACGCAAGTTGTGCCCGCGTCAGCCAGGCTCGGTGGAAACGGATTCCAAATGCGTTTCCTGGGAGCCAGGCTCCAAGGAGCTCCTCGCACAAGCATCCAAACAGTGTTAGCATGTATGTGTGGAGCCTGGCTGGCCTTCATCACGACAACCAAACAGGCCCATCCATTCCGTCGTCACTTGTGAAGAAAGAATGGAGTCGGAGCGCCGTCGTCCCGCTCATTGCGGAGGCGCTGGAGAAGCTGGGAGGCAAAACCCTGGTGGAGGCGGCATGGGAGGAGTCCAAGAAGCTGTGGGAAGTCGCCGGTCCGGCCGCCTTTATGAGGGTGGTACTCAACAGCATGGCCATCGTCAGCCAGGCCTTCGCCGGTCACCTTGGCGACCGCGATCTCGCCGCTTTCTCCATCGCCAACACGGTCATATCTGGCCTAAACTTTGGCATTTTGGTGCGTAGTAAAGCTTCTCTTTCTCTGCTTCTCTGTGATGCATGCATGCCTCAGCCTCGTCTCTTCATTAGTTGTGCGCTGTGCGGGAATTGTCCAGGACACAATCACCAACAGTTTCTCTGTATATCTAGGACACGAAAGTTGCAAACACAATCAACAACAGAGTCTGAATTGCACCCGAGATGGACCTATCCACCAGAACTGTTATTTAAATGAAATACTCTTGTTAGACGTGCGGGAAAACTCATGTACTCCAATGGAAGCATTGACTTCCCAGGAGTTAGCAGAGATGGCAGAAAGCATCCATCTCCATCTATTCAGTGGACTCACAACTTGAGCTTCCTAAGGTTTTTTAGGATTTATTTTTTTTTAACAGGTTTCATCCGGATCAATGTGGAGGCTTCATTGGGATACTTTATCTTTTTTTAGCATAATCTATATCTATATCTATATCTATATCTATATCTATACTCTATACCTAATACTAAAGAGGCAAAACTTTCAGCCAATTTTTTTGGTTCGCCTCTTTTTTCGTCCAACCAAGAGATTGATTCGGATTAAAAAACAATTGCAGCTATGTGATACGTATCCAAGTGTGATACGGCCCAGTTCAAAAAAAAGAAGCCCTGTGACCTGCCTATTCTCTTGGCCTTGGCCTCCACCCGACGGCCAACGCGCATCATGATTAGAGGCACAGCTTTGATGGGAGGAAAGGCTAAAACGCGGGTGGTGGTGAACTTGTCGCTAACGCCGATTTGCTTCGCCAATATGCCGGCCGGCAGATGCCACTCGAACGCTTGCACCGGCGACGCCAGGACCAGTGGCACCACCTGCTCCGCCTGGTCACGCCGGGGCACAGCCGGGCGGCCGAGCGAACGGGGCCGAACTCCAGTTGCTTCCCGCATAAGTCCACCTCCTGCCCAGGAACCGCTCCAGCACGAACTTCGTCGGGCGTCTCCCACGCCGCCGGGTTGCACATAATCGCCCACGAGTTGAAGATCACCGTGCATCCCCGCGGCACCGCGTAAGCCGCCGATCTCGACGCCATCCTCCACGGCCTTGTGCGGCAGCGAAGACGGGCGCCATGCGGCCGCATCGCCTCCCTCACCACGGTCTGCAGTGCGGCCCCCGCCCGCGTCGGACTCCTCGGCGGCATCCTTGTCGCCCGGGCGTCCCTGATCTCCGCGCGTAGCTTGGCCATGATGGTTGCGGAGCAGCTCAGCCATCACCCACACCACGGTCAGCACCATGGTGTCGCTCCCGGCAGCGAGGATGTCGAAGAGAATCAGGGTCAGGTTGTCGCGGGTGATCTTGCCCGTGGACTCAAGCTCCTAGAGGATGTCGAGGAAGTCGCTGTGCTTGTCGCCAGAAGAAGCCTCCTAGGCCAACCTACAGTCGACGATGTCACCCAAGGCCCGGAGAACTTTGGCCAGCTGCACGGCCACCCGGCGACGACATCCTTGGAGGTCGAGCGCTCTTAGTCGGACACGTTCTGCTTGCTGATACACTCCATGAGTCCCTCCATGATCTCCAAAGAACCCATGGCCCGCCGCCCGCCCGTGTCGGCCTCGGGCGGGCGCCATTCCACGCCGACAAGTCGATGGAGAACATCACGGTGGAGACGAGGTTCGCGATGGCGCCATAGAGGACCTCCTTGACGCCGACCACCGTGCCCACCGCGCACGCAGGCACGCGACGAGTTGCCCGACCTTCCGCTCCCCGCGTCGGCGCGACGCCACGAGGCCGCATGGCCGGGGCCGCCAGCAGGGTCCTCCAAAGCCGCGGCCCGATGCACCGGTCGTTGTGTGTGCCGCGAACGCCTCCCAGGCCACGTCGCAGAGGGAGACCGCCGGGACCAGGCCCAGGTCTAGGCGCATGACGGGGGATAGCAATTATGAGTAAATATTTTTGTGCCTTATAATTGAGAAATATGTTATGCTCCCTCTATTTTAAATTGTAAATTATTCTGACTTTTTAAGGGAGCACTAAATGTAAGTAAAAAAAATAACTAATTACATAGTTTTATTGTAAATCACGTGATGAATCTTTTGAATCTAATTGGGCCACGATTAGATAATATTTATTAAATATAAACGAAACGCGCAGAAAATGTAGCTTATTTGCGACCTGAAGAAGGCCTCGCCGTCCCGTCGCAGGAGCAGAAACCGTCGCATCGCGTCAAGCCGTCAAGTCGTGTGACCTCCTCATCGCACCGCCTCAAGCCGTCAAGCCGTCAAACCGTCGCACCGCGGTCCACATCGCAGACAGCCGGGGCCCAGCGCCCAGGCACCAGCCCGACACCATCACGCCGCCTGGTTCGCCCGTACAGTACGTTGCTGCAGAGAAAACCGTGCCTTCTCCCGTGCTCTCTCAACCTCTCCGGTCCCCACCCCGACCCCACCATCCCACGCGTCCAACCAAAGAGAGCCAAACCCCCACCAGGCCAGGCCGGACACACCACCACGGCACCACCACCGTCCTCCGCCCTTTTCCCCATGTCCCGTCCCTCCTCGAGCCCCTCGCTCCCAATCCCATCTCGCACCACCACCAACCTCCCCGATCCAGCGGCGCACTCCCCCGCACTCCCTCCCCGTCCCCCCCCGGCACCACCCATGACACGCAAGAGGCGCAAGCACGCCGCCGCCGCCGCCTAGCGCTCCGATCCCCTACGCATGGATTCGCTGCCGCGGAAGCGCAAGGGCGCGCGCGCCGCGTGCTCGCTGGCCGGATCCCGCCACGACGCGCCTGCCGCCCGCAAGCGCACCTGCCGCGAGCCCAAGCCGCGGCCCGAGAAGAAGAAGAAGCCGCCCTCCTCCACCGATGACGGCTCCGCCTCCGCCCGGGGCGGCGGCGTGGTGATGACGGCGCCGCCGGCCAGCGGGCGGGCGGCGCCCGACAGCCCCGGGCGCGGGCTCAAGCGCAAGCTCGGCTGCATCGACTCCGCCACGCGGATGGGCCGGAAGAAGCGGCTCGAGAGCGAGTACGAGCTTGGCGCCGAGATTGGGCAGGGCAAGTTCGGCTCCGTCCGGATCTGCCGCGCCAGGCTCGGCGGCGACGAGTTCGCCTGCAAGGCGCTGCCCAAGAACGGCGAGGAGACCGTGCACCGCGAGGTGGAGATCATGCAGCACCTCTCGGGCCACCCGGGCGTCGTCACGCTCAGGGCCGTCTTTGAGGACGCCGACAGGTTCTACCTCGTCATGGAGCTCTGCGGCGGGGGCAGGCTGCTCGACGAGATCGCCAGGGAGGGCAGGTTTTCGGAGCAGCGCGCTGCCATTGTGATCAAGGATCTCATGGCCGTGCTCAAGTACTGCCACGAGATGGGTGTTGTGCACAGGGACATCAAGCCCGAGAATATTTTGCTTACGAAGGCTGGGACGGTGAAGCTTGCTGATTTCGGACTCGCTGCACGGGTCACTAATGGTAATTTCTTTTTTACTACTATATTACTAGCTTTCAGTCTGAAGTTCAAGACGAATAAGATCAATTTCTTTGCGAAGTCTAACATAATAGCGCAAAACATGAACTGAAAAAGCAGTACGAGTCTAGGAGGTCAACCTGCAGTCCAACATTGCTTTCTGCCATCTTTAAATAATAATGTGGTGTTACAGGGACTAATTGATGGGCACTGTGTCTAATGTTTCATCTGTTTTTCATTTCGTGGGTGCCATGGTCTTAGAATTCCTCTTCACACAAGCTCATCTATGTTTTACCATGACTGCTAACCATTTTTGCAGGTTGCTCATATATGGCCTTGACTTGACTATCAGCTAGTATCATGTCATTGAGTTGGGAGTCAAACTAATTTATATTCGTATATGGTCTAGGAACCTAAGTGAGCCATGTAGCTCTGTTATTCCTGCCTTGGTTGTCTAACCAAGCAAATGAGGCTAACTCAAGTACTCAACCTTTCTTCAAGGCATGAGCTCCCTCATCTCTGGAGTCCTCCTTAAGTTGGCAACGGTTGATATCTGTCTCGTGATATTTTTTGCGACCCTTCTGGGTTCGAACTGACAGTTGATATGGTCTTTTGTGTGGTGTACATTATTAAGTCTATAAGAAGAAATGCTGCCCTCAATACTTGCTCAGAGGAATGAGTGCAAGCTGTGTTTTTTTGGAGTCATGAGTTCATAGCAAGTGTCCATTCACATTTCATCTCCTCTTGCTAGGTATGATAAGATATTGAAGACCTGGTGCTAGGAAATTCTTCATGTTGAGTTTTTGTTCTTCCTTCGAATTTCAAAGTTAAGAACTTACATTGATGCACAAGACAATGAGTTGCAACGCCCCCAATGTGCTAAGAGCTTAATTTGACTTTGCTATCATTGGTCCCATGGTCTGGTTGTGTAACTAACTAATTAGAATAACTCAGTTTTACTAAAAGATATCAACATTTGTTTAGTGCTTTCTTAGTTTGCTAGGTATTGATGTTTAGGTTGCTTGCTCTCCTGCTTAAGTTCAGGTTCTGCTTCATACTGATGTTTTGTGCTGTGTTTTTAGAGTCATGGACTGGTAGCAGCCAGGTATCATTGTGTCATCTGTCTTGCTAGGCATGCCAAGAGGCAAGAAAATTAAAGCCTGGTGCGAGTTGATACTCTTCAATGGGGTTTTGTTTTGGTGTGCTAGAGTACTTTTGGTTGTTGGCATGAAAATTGGATTTTATGTTCTTAGCTTGCACCGGTTGACAAGATTATCCTTAAGTAATGTTAATGTGTTATGGTCTTGTTGGCATGCCATAAGCTGGCATGTTTCATGTTCTGAATGCTTTTTTAGTCAGTTTTATGCATTAGAAAATGTTGCGACTTTTCGAATAGAACTATAGAATCCACTCCCTCTGTTCTAGACTTCTAGTCGATCTGCCTTTTCTAGATACATGGTTTTTACTATGTTAATTATGTATCTGGTCATTGCGTGTATGCCATGCATAGCAAAGTCTATGTACTTAGAAAAAACAAAACGATTTACATTTTGGAATGGGGGGAGTATAATTTTGGAGTTGTATGGAACTGGGGCAGTAGTTTTTTAAAAGTAGATGCTTATATTTCCATGGTACCAATACCAATGAATATTTGCAAATCTGCAATGTTTAACTTTTGCTTCAATGTCTTGTGTACCCAATTATAGCCAGAACTTACCATGCTGTATTGTGGTTCAAATACCTGGATTGTGAATAGCCTAAACCTAGATCTATTGTTATGTAAAAGAATTTCTGATGAGATTTTCTGGATTAACTTAAAGTGTTCTTGTCTGTCTACGAGGGGCAATCATTATTTCCACACCCTGCCGTCACTAACCTATCTAGAGACATTTGAGCATTTTCCTGTTATACAGTAGTAGCACCTCTATTTTTATGCTTCATCTTGTGATTGGCATAAATGCCACATCTTTAGAGGGTTTACATGCATTTTTCTTGTGGTTGTGGCTGTCGAATCTATGGCTTGTATTTGCTGCACTAGACAAACTCTGTGTGTACATGTTTTGTACTAGCTAATATGTGGTGTATGCATTGAGCAGGTCAGAAATTGTTTGGTGTAGCAGGGAGCCCAGCATATGTGGCACCTGAAGTTCTTTCTGGAAGCTATTCTGAGAAAGTTGATATTTGGGGTGCCGGTGTGCTACTACATGTACTACTGCTCGGTTCACTTCCATTTCAAGGTGGCTCCCTGGATGCCGTTTTTGAGTCCATAAAGACTGTTGAACTTGATTTTAGCAGCAGCCCATGGGAATCAATATCAGTTCTTGGACGGGATCTTATTGGCCGAATGTTGAATCGAGATGTCTCTTCTAGACTGACTGCTGATGAAGTTCTCGGTAGGTTCAAGCTTCAAAGAGTTTCTCATTTAGCCTTTTTTTTTTTTAGAATAAATGTACTTACTGATACCTATTTCAGGTCACCCATGGGTCATGTTTTACACAGAATGCCCCCTGAAGGTGGTAGCTGCTAATTTGTGTCTCACTAACAAGATTATATTGCCCAAAATTCCTTGGGACAGACACACGTCAGAATGTGACTCATTGTCAGACTCAAGCCAAAGGTCAGAAGATCAGGATGAATGTGGCTTAGTTGGCGCACTGACAGCAGCAATAACCCGTGTTAGAATATCAGAGCCAAAGAGAAGTCGGCTCTGTAGCCCTGCAATTACCATTCAGCAGGAATGCTCTTCAAATTTGAAGAATAATCTTTGCACGGCCTTCTGACCTGACCCAATGTATAGCACCTGATCGGAATGGTGTCCATTTTTCTCGCTGAGAAGGTTCTGATTTAGGTGTTGTAGAGCCGAGGATAATAACTCAGGTTTTCCGGCAAAGCAACAAGCGTTTGGTATGTAGTGTTTCTTTAAGTGTTGATGTACCCACAGTTGTAGCTGCTGTAAATTCTGTAAATAGCATGATCCTTTTCCAGGCTGTGTATGGGTTGCTAATTTATGCCATCAGAACCATTTCATGCAATGTTCATAATTCATGAACATATGGTGTAAGACCTGTCTTCATTTGCCATGCCTATGCTTGTCTTCCAAAATGATATTTGGCACACGCATCATGAAGGTGCTAGCTTTGTACTGTTCTAAATTGCAAGTTCCCCGGGAGCGGAAGAGATGCCCTCGTACGAGGGATATGCGATGTTACTTCTCGGATAAGTATTCCTCGGTATCCAATTAGATGAAGAGGATGAGATCATTAAAGATATTTGTAACAGTACTTTTCTAAATTGTAAGTTTTTTTTGGCTTTTCTAGATATGTCGTCCACATATATGTAGAAAAGTCATAATGACTTACAATCTGGAATGAGTGTAGTAGTATTGAATTTCTATGGTATGGATCTAAATCTAATTCAAATGCTCTTTTTTGATTAATAGCTCAAATGTAAACTAAGATCATAGTTCACGAAACACATTAAGCTTGACTTCAGCAAGGTATCCCAAACGCACCTATCTCCTCCCATCTGATTGATTTATTTTTTTTTAAAAAAATATTATCTTGTTTTGCATTTTACCGAGCTCTCAGTCTATCATATTGCAATGCATGGGTAGAATTTAGGCACTTCAAAATTGTTGTAATTAACCTTGGACTTAATGTGGCATATAGCGTTAGCACGGGCATGTATATAGTATATTAGTTTACTTTAGTAAATGAATTTGTGGCATTATCTGTCTCCATCTACCTTTTTTCTCTCTTTATCAGATTTAAATTTGAAATTTAAATGAGATTTGCGACTTATCTCCCCCCGCTTCTTCTGTTTTATTTATTAAATGATTTTGCAGCAATTTCTGTCCTCACTTACCTTGGCTGTGTTCGGCTACAGCTGTAGCGGCTACAGCTCCAGTAACACGTGAGTGGAGAAAAAACCACTACAGCGGTGGCTGCAGCTCGGTAGCTTTTCCCTCATATATTTTAGTGTAGCTATAGCAGCAGCTACAGCCGCCGAACAGGCCGCTTGTTTCTTCTCTTTTTATTTAAGGCTTCGTTCCATGGGCCCATTCCGAATTGTTTCGTACTTAGAAAGGTTCTGATGCTACAGAAATTTATAAAAAAAAACATTCAGACTAGAATTGATTCTCATGTAACCTAACAAAGCCTAAATGAGATGATGAATATTTTGGCTTTGGGTCATCTCTGACTTTACTTGATTGAGGTAGTAGTATCAGGAGAGGATCCGTGCTGCTTGCTACTCCCTCTGTTCATAAAAAAAAAAAACAATTTTAGATGTTCGTACAATAAGTTTGACTTGATTTGTAAAAAAAATATATAATATTTATATTTTCAAATAAATTTATTAACCAGCTAAATTCAAAATCTTTTCGATGACACTAATTATGATACTAACCGATGATACTTATTATTTATAAAAATTACCGGCAATTATTTCTCGAGAAGCGAAAAAACTACCTTATTTTAGGGATGGAGGAGTAAGTGGGAAGTATATATTCATAGTTTTTTAAAAAATAATACCTTTTTTTTGGCAAAATATACAATTTTTTTAAGAAAATCCCTTGACCAGACAGGCCCTGTGGCGGTCTGGCCCCTGCGAGTCTGCATCACCCCTTATCTTCTCGCATTCACCCCGCGTGCTCTCTCTCTCTTTCTCTCTCTCTCGTGGCGACGACTGGGCGAGCGCCGCCGCACTACGCCGGGTGCCCAGGCCTCCGTCGGTCACTTAGCCAGTCCTTCGTCGCGGGCTCTTCGCCGGCGACGAGCACCAACTGTATGCGCACCCTTCTCTTCCCTTCCTGCTGTGTGCAACTGAGTTCCCGAACCCTGACTCGAGCTATCTTGCTATTTGTATTATGCCTACCGGCTACCACTAACTTCGACTTTTACAAAAAGTAAGGCTTTCCATGTGCAGCCCCATGTCTTTTACAAAAAGATATATCACCATCGTATATCTCTGAACTTTGGACATTTGAGATGGACAGTGCCTTATTATGTCCATGTTATGAATGACTTGTATACGTTAATCGTAAATCGATGCTTTTCAGCTATGAATCTGAGCAGTGCCTCTACATACATAGTCGCATGTTCTTGGGATTGCAAAATTATACCAACTCAAGGTTTCGACTTTCGAGCATATGCTTCTATATATCTAAGGCGTTCAGTAATTGTGTTCCATTTTAGTGCACTTATAACAACATTATGTTGGACAGACAGATTGTTGTCACAGACTCACAGTGCCTTCCTGGTTGCCTTTCGTTTTAAGTTATTGAATCTGAAATCTGACCATCATGAACCAGGTTGAGCATTGGCTTTCTACAAGCATGGTATAATGGTAGAGAACGGAGTTCAGCTGACACTGACCTCCACTTTGAAGAGCACAGGCAAGACAAGGATCAATGCAGACTGGCTGAATAATGGATCACATGCTACCAAAGTAAGCATCGGAAAGCATAGAGATAGAATGGTAGCAAAGTTTTTTTCAGTCATCAGTAGGGTGTCTTCACATTGCATTGCTCTCTTCTCCCTAATATACAAAAAGAAGCCATTTTCTAAAGCAAGGACTGTGACTGAATATATCACATGTTTTTTGTACTTAATATACCAAAAACAAGTTTGCTGGGCATGAGAATTTGGTTCCTTTCTTAGTCTAGTGGCATAAATAAGTATGGGAAAAGGATCATCATATAAAATTCAAATCACTTGAGGTGTCCTTTTATTCTCTACCACTGTTCTCTCCCACCTCATTTTTGAAGAAAAAAAAAATATTCCTTATGTTTCAGGAAAAGCATGAACATAATGGCACTTTGCAACCATCAAAAGGCCAGAAGCAGCAGCTGTGCACAACATGTGCAAAAGGGCATACTTGTCAATCGGTCATTATCCGGACAAGACAACTGCGAGCTCTAGTCGACTCAAAGAAGCCTTACCAAGCACACTCTGTATTCAAGCACTTAATGGATGAGGGGCATAAGCCTTCATTGGTCACATACACAATTCTACTGACTGCCCTGACAAACCAGAGGATGTTTGAGTCGATTCCATCACTGCTTGCTCAACTTGAACTAGCTGGAATTAGGCCAGACTCCATCTTCTTCAATGCCTTGATAAATGCGTTTGTTGAGGCGAAGCGGATGGGCGAAGCAATAAACACATTCTGGAAAATGAGGCATTCTGGCTGCCCCCCAACTACGAGCACCTTCAACACACTGATAAAAGGATATGGCATTGTAGGCAAAACCCGAAGAATCACAGCGCGCGTTCGACATGATGGGCATTGAAGGATCAGTCAGGCCTAACCTCACAACATACAACATTCTTGTGAAGGCATGGTGTGATCAGAGAAAGCTTGAGGAGGCCTGGGGTGTTGTGGGCAAGATGCGAGCAGGTGGTGTTGAGCCTGATATTGTCACTTACAATACCATAGCCAGTGCATATGCCAATAATGACGAGACATGGAGAGCAGAAGAGCTCATTGTGGAGATTCAAACTAGAGTACGCACCAGCGAGCGAACATGGGGCATAATTATTGGTGGTTATTGCCGGGAGGGCAGGCTGGAGGAAGCATTACGATGCGTCCAGCAAATGAAGGATGCAGGAATTGTTCCTAATGTCGTCATCTTCAACACACTGCTGAAGGGCTTCCTTCGTGCAAATGACATGGCTGCAGTCAATAATGTGAGTTCAGGAGAAACGTTCCACTTTTGTTCATGTACATGCTAGGAGAATGGATTGTTTAATTTTGTGTTCATGTGATGCAGATCCTGGGTCTGATGGAGCAGTTTGGCATCAAGCCTGACGTTGTCACCTACAGTCACCAGTTGAACGCATTCAGCTCGCTAGGCCACATGGCTAAATGCATGAAGGTGTTTGACAAGATGATCGAGGCAGGAATCGAGCCAGATCCTCAGGTATACAGCATTCTTGCCAAAGGATTTGTCCGTGCTAAGCAGCCTGAGAAAGCAGAAGATCTTCTGTTGCAAATGAGCCATCTTGGTGTCTGCCCAAATGTCGTCACCTTCACCACTGTCATTAGTGGGTGGTGCAGCGTGGCTGACATGGAGAGTGCCATGAGAGTCTATGAGAAGATGTGCAAGTCAGGCGTGTATCCCAATCTCAGGACATTTGAGACTCTGATCTGGGGCTACAGCGAACAGAAGCAGCCATGGAA
This sequence comes from Chrysopogon serrulatus, assembly GCA_015844335.1. Taxonomy (NCBI): domain Eukaryota; kingdom Viridiplantae; phylum Streptophyta; class Magnoliopsida; order Poales; family Poaceae; genus Chrysopogon; species Chrysopogon serrulatus. The sequence continues at coordinate 32,266 of JADLZL010000397.1, read as the reverse complement.
AGCTGAGGAAGTCCTTCAGATGATGCGGGAGACTGGTGTCAAGCCGAAAGAAAGCACCTACTGTCTCATTGCTGATGCATGGAAAGCTGTTAGTTTGATTGAGAACAACTCAAATGGTTCCCCCAATGGTCTTTATGCAATTGACAAATTGGATCATTCAGATGACAATTGCAACCTGCAAGTATCAGAAGACAATAAAAAGCTGCTAAGTTTTGATGAAAGTAATGGACGTGCAATGAATGGTCAGTCACGTTCCAGTTTTCTTCAGATAACAAATGCACTAGGCAGCAGGGGAATAGTTACTGTCAAGGTCCCGAAGGCTGGAGAATTTCCATCCGAAAGACAGGCTATCAAAAGCACATCCTTTCTACAAAGATCACAACGATTTCGATTGTTGCATCTCGAGTTTTGTAGGAAGCAGCTTCAGAAGAATGGTGGATTCTATAGCCAGAGCATCAGCTCATTAAAAATAGGTTTCTCTAGTAGAGGATGCATTTATTAATTAGATGTACACATTGGGCTGAAGCTTTAAAAAAAATATCGGTGTTCCAAGTCTGCTCCTATGACGTGGGTCATTTTGTATGGTTCAGAAGCAATTCCTGTACCTCCAAGCATTTCAAACGTTTAAACAATTTCGCAAGTAGTCTCGAAATATGTGCTGTTTAAAAGACTACCCAAATAACTTGGCCCCGGATGAACCCACCCACCCCCCACACACACACACACACAAAAGAAAGAAAGAAACTTGTCCTTGAATTTTGTGATGCTTGGGTGTTCTGCCAGATTATTTTGATCAGTATACATTGGGCAGGCATAAGGTTTTGACGTGGTCTCTGGTGTGGCTGACCCAATCTTTTTTTTTTTTTTTTGATGAACCTGACCAAATCTTTTCAGCAACTGTAGGAAGAACCTGATACATTATTTCACTATTTGGAGGCAATAAGGAGGACCAGTGGATTCAATTATGTTATGTACCAGTATCAGCTGTATATCAACGATGTTAATCTCAAATTCTCAATGTCACTGAAATTTAGCAGTACCCAGCTATCTTTTTACTTTGATTGTGCTTACATATCTGCACATGTTGTATGATATTTTTCTTACAGGATTTGCTTCTTACTCCCTGCAGAAAGATCAGAAGCATTTGACCATGCCTCATCTTTTGGATGAGCCTTCCTTGGACTGAAGTGCCTCCTTGGACAAACCATGCTTACAGCGGCAAGAGCTTTGGCTCAAATGGGCTGAAGTGAGAGATAACGTGTTACTATTTTTTTTTACTTACTCAGCTTTATTTCCAATTTTGAGTTGCAGTCATATTGCCATTGAGCAGGAGTGAGGAACAATGGTGGCAGCCTTGGCAGCTCTGATGCCATTAAGGTTGTAAGCTGTTCCAGTATCTCAACTTCAGAATGTTTACCACCCCTTCGCAGTCTGGTTCTTTAACTGCAGAGAGTGAAGTTATCTGCACACGAACAATATGATTGCAGACCAGGGGTGTGTCATGCAGCAACCTTTTCTCCCAAGAATTTTCATGTGGCCTATTCTTTGCTTCAAGTTTCCTTGATAACAAAAAACTTGGCCACTTCATGGTCCCTCAAACCTGAGGAAGTCATTAGGCCTAACAACGAAGACCTATGCTTGCTTGGCACAGACACTGGCATAAAGCTGAGGATGGCTATGTTGGTGAAGGAGACGTGGATGGGGGTGGCCTTCCTTTTTTTTCCCCTTTTAGTATTAGTCAAGCGTCCACCATCCCGTTACTCCAGTGCGAGGAGATTAGATCGGTCTTCTTATGTTTTTTTGGGGTTGTGGACTACTTGGAATATTGGCCCATGACAGGTTTAACTGTTTCCTAGTAGTACTTGTAAGTGCACTGCTTAACTGGGAGATCGCAACCCAGGGTCCGATCAAGACGCGTACGTGGGTTGCTCCCTGCGGACTCCGTTCTCTTGACCGCTGTTCGAGATCAACCCAACATGCTCCCCTTTGATCCCGTCCTTCAATGGAAACAACTAGAAACAACGCGCGGCGTTGCCGCCGCGGTGGCGTGGGTGGAACCAGTTTTGTAGAAGATGGTTCTATTTTTTGATCTTTTATGTTTTGAGGATATTTTTTATATTTTGAGCAGGGAATACAACAATGGTTGTTATTGACATGTACCGTGTAAGTCATATAATCAATTTTTATATAAAGTATAGAATCTGCAAGTTTCATTTGTTTTTAGAATTTTGAAATTGGGAAAAAAACGTTGGTAGACATGGTTATTTAAGACTACAAGCACATGGATGGATTTTAACCGGTGCCAATAAACCTTTGTTTGTTCTGGTTTGTCAAATATTATTATATAGATGTCAATTGAGATTTGGAGGATGAGTATCTGATCGTAAATGATAAAAATACTTGAATATGTGAAATGGATGTAGATGGAGAAATTGGATCGCTAATGTTGAAAGTGCTGGCACAAATGTGCAAAATATGCATAAAGTGCTCTTAACACAGCCTATACAGAATATAGTTTTCTCAGGCATCGACAATAGCGTAGTACCAAAAAGAACAGAAGAATGAAAATGCTGGTCCTTCTTAGCTGGTGAGCTATGACTACAACCGGAGCATGCTGTTCAAGCTCAATTATTACAGGTTCTAATCTGGACAGGGAACTTTAAGATTAAATGGCAACAGAAATAAGTAATTGAATCATGTATAGAGGCATGCAGTAGTATCAAGTAGGCCATACCAAACTTCAAATGACGGTAGGATTCTCCTCTCAGATAACGATACCTCAGCTTGTCTTTTCTTCATGACCTGACAAGGTATATAACATGAGGTAATAAACAGAATGGGGGAGGGAGCTACTGAAAATTTGTCTAATAATAAGGGTCTCCAATTAGATTTACAAGCTAGTGGAACGTTGACCAAAATTTCAGCATAAAAATATATGGTTATTATATTGTTTGTAATTTTGTCTGCTCTCATCTTATTGAGACATTATAAATTGTATAATAGCATGATAGCATGAGGTGCTTGAGGGAGGTTATTATATGGTTTGTAATTGTGTCTAATTAGATGTTGTACTGCACAGTATAGCCCACGTATTGAGTTGCTGTGTCTATGATCAAGTCATATTTATGAGATTAGTTTTGTTTTCACAACCTATATCACAGAATGCAATATATGATGATGGTTGCAAGACATAATATCCTCAGCTCTAGCTCTGCTTCCATTTGCAGTATGACAGAAAAAGGATGCTAAGAAGACATGCAAGCAGTAATTGTCTGATCGAAGCGGTACTATAACGTGGACTGAATCTATCAATATTCAGATTTTAGCACAGATTAACGAGTCTTGTTGATTTGTATTTTGTAAAGCACAAAGAGAATAGAAAAAAAAACTATGTTAGCATTCAGGATGTACATACCTCACGGGAATTACGTTGAATACGTTGTGTGCGACCTCCATAGCTCGAGGATATGCCGTCACAGCTGTCCCCTTCGGCTTCAGCACCGCATGTGGCATTGGGCACGCCGGTTGCCCATTCCCTGCCATCACAGCACGCGGTCTAGCGGCATGGCCAGGCGGCCGGCCAAGGCTAGCTCGCCGTCACCTTGGGAGTACAGACGCGACTGCAACCAGTGGAAACGCCACCTTCTTTGCCTGCTTTTCTATGGCCGACGAGTCGATCTGATGGCGCAGGTCTCGCTCCCCGCCGTGCTCTCTCTCCGTCGGCGCCGTCGGCGTCGCTGCTCCCACCTGCCTGTCGGCTAAGTTGGAACAGGCGGAGCCGCTGCTGGTTGCGGCTCATGTGGAGGTACGCCTCGGCCTGCGCCCTGCGCGGGTTCGACAGGGAGGACGAGGTGCTTCGGCCGGCGGCTGGCGGCTGTGGAGGACGAGGCGCCTGGGCCAGGGGGCTATCCACAGGGATCGTCGCGCTGGTGCGCCGCCCGCGGGGGTACCGTCGCTTCGCGCCGGCGGCCCACCGGGACGAGAGGCACGCCGAAGGGCGGCTCCCGTCCTGGCCTGCCGCGCCATCAGCCAAGGGTCGGCGTCGCCGAGGAGCTGCGCCAGGGGCCGGCCACCGCTGGAGCTCGCGCCCGCGGCCATTTGCGGCCATCGCTTTGGCCCGCTGGCTGGAGCGCCGGTGCGCCGCCTCGGCCGTAGGCGCTCCACGCTTGCGACGACGAAGCCGAGGGATGGAGCCGACCGTGAAGGTTCGCGACAGCTCGGGTAGCGGACAAAGCGGGTTTCAGACCCGAACCGATCCACATTGGACGGACCAGATCCTGAGATTGCGAGATCCAACGGTTGTTGTGCTAACGGGTGACGTGGCTCAATCAGGTGCCCGAGCTTGAACCCGCGTTTCGAAAGGTAAAGAAAAGATACGCTGGTTTCTACTTTTGTTAGCACATGCACTTTTTCAAAAACAAAAAAAAAGACTCAACTAAACACACCCTTATATGGCAGGTGATTTCGCTCAAGCTCGCTAACTCGGCCAGACTAGGCCCATTGGGCCGAAACAGTACCCAACCAATTTAGGAAGAACAAGTTTATAATTTGCTTATTTATTATATTATTAGACGCACTGACGGGTCCGCTTTCTTACGTCTTGATTTTCTTTTACAGCTTGTTTTTTTTTAGAAAACTTTTACTGCTTGGTTGTGCTTGTCCAAGGACGTAAAATCATCTGGGACCCAATTTGTCGTCCCTTGGAGTGTACGCGGATTTTTCAAAAAAGTAAAATTTAAAATTTTAATTGTTAAAATAGGCCCACTTTTTTTTCATTCTAAATACTTTTGCTCGTGGCAGTGTTTGACGTGACAAAAATTACAGTAAGAATGGCTTGTTCTCTCACTACCTCCTCTCATCTAGAAGTTCTTTCTACAGTAATTGATGTTCAGGTTATAAAATCACGAATTACTTCAGTCTCTTGTCTAACAGTAAAACTTCGAGGTTAGAGCAATGCTGGTTTCATTCATCTTCTCTAACAATAAAAGGAAGGAGTAACACTTTTTTGTTGCTCCCGACCCTACAACTACAAGAGAACACGGGCATGTGGTCTGACTCGTTTCTTCACAAATATACAAGAGAATAGTTGCACTGACCAAATGTCTCCGTGCGTGCCTCAAGATCATCACAAATCACAAAGGAAGATAAAAAGCAGGGTCGTACGTTTTGTCTATCACAAAGTGGCGTCACTGTAGCAGCCTCATTATGCGACCGGCAGGTTGCTCCCATTGTAAACAAACAAGTCCCGAATGAACGGTCACAAATCAAATTATTGTTGCCACCTCCAAGAACAACATATCGAGTATCATCAACAGTAACATGTCAGATTGCACCTTTCCCTTGTTTTTAACCCCTCGGCCTCTGATCTGTTGATCAAAGCATAACCTTTAGTTGCAGATGGTAGAATAGCACAAACAACCCTGAATATTCAGATATATGCCATAATGTTTCTGTAAAAATGCATTATTTGTCTACAATAGCAGCTAACATATACGGTCAGTTGTCATCAAATATTAATCGAAACTAAAAATGTGTTATTTAATTAGCGTCACTTGTATATGACTCATTCAGACAATTTTTTTTTCATGATTTGTAAGCTATGAAAATATGTGTTTATCCCTAGCTCATGCATACATCTATGCTTGGTTTACTTGGCGGCACAAACCATGTAAGTTTACCTTGATTTTTTTATATTTTAATAGTGGTAGAAGTGGGTAGTTTGGAAGCAAATATATGGAGAATCTATGATATATTCCCCTGATAGCATATGAAGGTATTTTTATGTAGATTTAATTATTTTTATTTTTATTTTCAATAATATGGTATATATGGGACTATGGGTAACTAGATGTAAATATCATTTTTACTATGTATTTATCATTTAGAGTGGAAATTTTGGGTAATCTGGCTAAAAGTTTAGAGGGCACTCGAGGCTTATCTTTGTAAACGACCAGTGTGGAAAAATTATGAATACATTATACTATCTTTCATAATAGTAAAAGATGGTAACTTAGATGTAGAATTAGGTGATTGCTTTATGTTGGTATTATAACGGCGAGGATGAGTAGCTTTTGAGAAAACTAAATAGATCTCATGTCTATTATTGTTATCAATCATTAGTGCATATTATAGATTGGTGTACCAATTTTGTTATTTTATAATAATTTTTTATGATTTTTTCTAGTATGCTTCGTGAGGATTAATATGGAGAATTTGTTAAAGCTTCTATGATTTTATTCAATTGTAAATGTGTGTTGCAAATACTCCCTCCGTGAAAATGATGCAATTCTAGCATAGTATCTAGTCAAACCTTCTAGAGTTTCCAACTTTTGCCAAAAAAAATCATTGGGTTCATCATTGCAATGTATTATTGTAGTATTGCTTTTACTATGTATATAGGCATAATATATATCTAAGTTCATAGCAAAATTTATACTATATCATAAAAAACAGAACATCTTATAATTTGAAATGGAAAGAATAATACTTTGCATACTTTTCTGGGTGGGGCGGAGTCTGTAAAATTTCTACAGTATTCTACTACCTTTGCCTAAAAAAGATGCAAATTCAGGTCAGTCGAATTATATTAACTTTAACTAAATTTATGGAAAAAAAATTCTATCGATATGTAAATCATATGTAATTCCAAATGAATACAATATTAAAAACAAATTTTATAGTGTATCATATCCGTATCTTTTTATATGTTTAGTTATATTTAAGATAATTTGACTTAGCAATATTTTAGAATTGATTTTTTTTATGAGGGAGAGTGACCTCTAAAGAAAAGCATGGCAAACAGAAGCCTTCCTGATCTCAGTGCCCACTGCTCTATTCTCGATGCCTGGCATAAAGACATCCTGCCTTGTCTCCATTCGCTCATCCCCATCATTACCATAATTTCTCCCTGCCTCTGTACGACTTAGCTATTCAGCCTATTCCCCTCACTAAAAAAAGGGCTATTCAGCCTATGCTATGTTCCCCTTTTTTATTTGTCACTAAAAAAGGGCTTAGTATCATAATTAATATCATCGCCTATCTAGTTTTTTAACAAAATTATTTAAAGATATAAATATTGCTATTTTTTTTTAAATCAACGTATCCCATGACGATAAATAAAAAGGGACGGAGGGAGTATATGCAAGTACTATATGTATAGTGCTACTGGTATCCTGTTTGCATCCATGGTCCTGGTTGTGTCGCAATTGCCTGAGAGGCTGAGACACATCGGCTAACCTGAAGGCCTGACCTCCTGAGGCAGTGACAGTTATAGGTATGCATTTGCATTCCGTTTGAGCACTCGCATTGCATTGCTATGATTGAAATATATAACGTACTGGCTGCCGGAATCTCTGCTCGGTTCTTCGTTTCAAGACAAAATAATCAATAACCTGCTGGAATGAATTATTGACAAACCAGTAGCAGCAAAATGTGGTCTTGTGAACGGGAGCAAGAGGGAGCTAGTAATGGATGCGAGAGTGACGTGCATGCCCCTCGATTGTGGCGTTCTTGGCTGCATCGTCCTTTGCTGTTTGGTGACTCATGATGAGTCAATTGCATGCATGTTTAAGGACTCATCACATCCCTCGCGCTCTTGTCAGCTCAACTCTCAGTTGTCACCGACCATTCAGGCGGACGACGGCGACGAGGCGCAGGGGCAGGGCGCATGCGCCCCTGTCTGTCGTCGTGCTCCCTCCGGTGCCTACTTTTCCAGCCAGCGATTGTGCCATGGCAGGAGGAGCCAACAACTGGGACTCCAAGATGAACCTAGGCTGACAGCGTTGTGATTCGCCGGCAATTCGGCTTGTTTGGTTTCATGGTTTTTTAGTCTCTGTCCCATCTAATAATTGAACATATATTAAAAATATAGAATAAAAAATAACTAATTATATAGATTGCAATTAGTTTGCAAGAAGAATTTTTAAAGTCTAACTAGTCTATGATTTGATAATATTGTGATACAAGAAATATATGCTAATGATGAATCAATTATATTTAATTAATTCATCTCGTGCAGTACTCATGAAATCTATAATTAGTTTTTATTGGTATTCGAACATCTTCTGTCCGAACATTTTAATTTGACATAGACTATTTTTTATTCTATATAATTAATATATGTTAAATTATTATACACAGAGAATTCTATATAATTATATTTTTATTCTATATAATTAATATATGTCCAATCGCCACCTCGCTCCTCTCTCTCCCCCTGGACCGACGAGGTTGCCTTTGCTGGCAGGCTCCCTTTGATCCATCGCATTCGACATGTTTTGTACTATGACCTCTGGTTTTTGTGTTGAAGAACACACTAGTACTATGCATAGAGCCACAGACTACAGGGAGAGAGAGGAGCGAGGTGGCGATTGGAGGGGAGTACGGTTCACGCATTCGATTGCTTTGATGAAGATGGCTAGATTTCGACAACACAATGGAAGGGCAGCCCCCCACAAAATCGAGTTCAATCCTATCCTATCCACCAGTTGCAAAAGCTAGGACATTGTTGTTTCAAACAAAAAAAAGTCAGGACATTGCCATGGCAGCTGCCAGTCAGCCGGTAGACTTTGTGGCAAACTAGTGGCTCCTACACCAATGAGAGTTTTGGTTTTCATAAACAGTGATTGATATATAATGTTTTTGTAGGCATTTTGTGGGTAAGAGTCGGAGCTGTCGGAGTCTTGCCTAAGGGCTAACTCTTTTTTCCGGATTTCCAACCCATCTTTCGGCTTCAAATAATTCGAGTCGTCTTCAAGCTCGAGCCTCCGCGGTGGGGAGGAGGGGGAGCAAGGTGCTAGTGCTACAAGGGTAGGAAACAACCTCAAGGTCAAATATTTTGTGATGTTCAAGCCTATCTGAAAGGGAATAGGATAGCAAGAATTGGAACGGAAAATGGATGAACATGCGGCTAACTCGGCGAGGTCGATAATAGGTCTTAGAATTCAATTAGAAGTTCTGCTATATAAGTCGCCTCCTCTCCCAAGCTAGCTTAAAAAACCATGCTAACCCACTCATTCTTATAGGACTGAAGGCACTGTTAGACGAATAAGTTTGTTATTATTAGCACGTACTGTATGTTGCACATATAAGCTGTTTGTCAGGACTTATAATTCGGCTGATAAATTACAACGGTTGTTTTTTAGAGAAAAACACTTGGTTTATAATCCAAGGTGGGTAGTTTGTTAAATGCATGTGTATTTATCTTGTTGTATCTCACGTATTACTGTACAAGCCATACTAGAGGCTTTTTCTGGATATTTAAGAGTCCTCGAGAGAGGTAAGGTAAACAAGTTACCTCTCTCGTAATTTATCAATATTGATAACTATGTGGTACTGATTTCTAATTAGTGTTATCATGCATCAAACCATGTCATTTATTGATTAGTGGAAAATGGAATTCGCGCTAAATTAAAGCGCATGGCCTCTTATTTTTTTTCCCTTGCTCCATGCCTTCAAAATACCAAAACGCTCTGCACAACCTGCAAAGAGCATATATAGTGGTGCAAGGGGTGAAACCCCACAAAGACCGGTGAAAGTTTCGTCCGTGTAGGTCCCATTTTATATGTCTCTGTTTCACATGTGAAGGGTTTTTTTTTTTTTGGCTTCACGAGCAACTTCACTGATGGAGCAAGGTTGTTCTAAAAAGCGTTTGTAAACAAATTTCTCTAATAGATTCGAGAGAGATTCAGTTTCCACCTCGTGACGCCAGATTTAAAGGAACTTTATTTATGTACCTATTGTATTCTAACCTGCTCAATAGAAAACAGTTTAAAATAACTTCTAAAGCTAGTGAAGAAGCTATACTAATGTCTAATGTATTCAGTTATTCTGTTCGCTTGTCTTATTAATTAGCCAGACTTATCAATCGTTTGAACAGTATTTTTCATTAGTCGGCTTATCTAAACCAGTTTATACTCATGGTTAATGTCTAATGGGTAATCACTCGGTTGCTCAGTTTGCAACCGGCCTTGAAGCTCCGTGTTAGTTCCCACTCTTTGCGAAGCGTGTGTGCAGGAGCGCTGTAGGCGCCGATCCGCCATGCATGGCCACGCACGTACGTGCGCGTACTTTCTGCTGCCCACTCCTCGAGGTCCCAACAGTGTCGCCTTGTGCTCGTCTCTCTCTCTCTCTCTCTCTCTCTCTCTCTCTCTCTCTGGACGGACGTGTCCTACGAAGTCCTGGAACGAGCACAGCTGACGGCACGTAGGAGTATGAGTGTTTTTTTTGTTTTTGGAGGCGGTACGGGTGGTGGTGGTCGATCATGCATGTAGCGTACGTATGTCAGAGCAACACGGACGGTCGGGTCGGACGACCGGGCCCGCCGGCAGCTGGCCGGGGCGATCGATCTGGGGCGTGCTCGTGCATGCATGCAGGATGCTCCCATGCACATTCCCGCCGGTCTGCTACCCTACCGTACTATGGAACAGTACTGCCGACGCCTCGCCCTGTGAAGCGCGCACCGGCAATGCAAATGCTTGAATGAATTGAACAACACACGTACACATGTACGTCCGTGTTAAGGTGGGGATTCGTTCAACATTTCGATATCATGCTACTAACAGTACCACGTACAGAGCCGGACGTGTATGCATCAATGCATGTGATAAGAGGCCCATTCACCTGGACATGGGGCAAGGGATTCTTAGTCATGTCGGGTAACGACGTCTTGCGCACTGTGTTTGGTAGAGTTCCTAGTATTTTTGGCTCCTATCTGCAAAAAAAAAAAAAAAAAAAAAAAAAAACTATATTTCATTGTTCATGGGAGCCAAAACTCTGTTTCTCTTTCTCCCTCTCACAAAGCCTAGAAGTATTTGGAGCTGATATTTAAAAAAAAAAATCTTAAAACAACTTCTTTAATTAGATCTTTAAAAAATAGACATCCTCTATTTTGGATTCCTCTCCAGTTGAAGATGGAGAGTGAGGCTGATTTTCTAGAGTGTACACAAGACATAGAGAAGCTATTGGAGGATGGGTCTATGTGACAATTTAAAAGGTAAGTTCAAGAAAGATGACCCTTAGAGATGCTATTAATGCTGACTGTGCATTAGACATAGCCACCTCTCCTCTTTATTCCTCATCTTTGACATGTGGGACCTAGCTACATGTCAGTTCGTGGCCTGTGACGAGTGACGACATACCTGATCAAGTTTATTTACAGATTGACAATGAATTTACTCAAGAAAAATTAAAGCATTGATATATTCTACATGTCGAGCCATGTTTAATGCATAGTCGGCATTCCACGCCCAATGTATTTGACTGGGTTACGCCTTGTTTGGATCCAAATGAGACTCAAAATCAAGTTTAGCTTCTAGAATAACATCGACTTGTTTTGAGACTGATGATAATCAACTTAAAAGTTTATAGACTGAGATATTGGTAAGTTTATATACCCACATGTGACACTCTAAAAATTTTAAACTTGTGAGGACTGATAGCCTGGCTCTCGGTAGTAGCCAAGTCCAATGTATGCAAGAGCGTGGTGTTTGGTTGGATGTTTGTTTAAACCAGGCTGTCCCGAGAACTTTTTTAGTTGCTCGCATGAAGGCGGACGGCGTGAGATAAGAATATATAAATAATCATCATAATGATATTTATTATAGGTAATTATTATCTTATAGCTCTTAGTTTACCTTATTACTCTTTAATATTAATCAAGACATGTTAATATCATTTAATATGTGCTAATAAAACATTAATGGCGTCATTAGGTGACTAATTACCTGCACCAGACGAGCTTGGCTCGATAGAAACGACCGATTTCTATGTTCCTCTGGAGCCTGGCTGCGGGATAAATTTTACATGTGTGGAGCCTGGTTAAGCAAATTTACGAACCAAACATGCTCCTGTTGCGCAGAGGGAGTCGCACATAAGCCTGTTTGTCCGTCTACTTGGCTGACTTTTCTACGACGTGTTGTAAACAACAGGATGAAGGATCCGTAAAATATCAGGTGACAGACACAGTGGGCCCGTCCTTTCTAGCACGCATGCACCAACAAAGCAAATAGGGCCAAGACGGCATGGCGCGGCCTGGCCTCCTCTTCCACCTCCTGGCAGGTGCATCATGTGACGAGCTGACGGCCGCCTGCTCTGCCAGAGCCTGCCAGAGGCCAGAGAGGCCTGAGCCGTGAATCTGCACAACAGTCACCGCCCAGCGGCGCTTGTGGCCTGCACGCACCGGCGCCGTTCGGCCGGCACCCGTGTCCGAAGTGCCAGCTTTACGTTCGTCCGGTGTTCGCTTTGCTCAGCTCCGGCCTCCGCCGCGCCGGGCCACCATCCCCGGCCGGCCGGCCGATGGAGCTTTCCATGCATGAAAGCGTGCCGGGGATGGCGCCACCAGTCTCTTCGTCCTCCTCCTCCTCCCTGCAGCCGGCACTGCCGCAGGCGGCAGAGGCGCATGCAGCAGCGGGCCGGCGAGTACCGTCGTCTACGCTACGCGCAGTTCGAATATTATTACGAGAGTCCGCGCCAATGGTAGGGCAGCGTAGTAGTATGTGCCGCGCTTTTGTTCTCTTCCGCGCTTGTCCCCCCTGCCCTGCCCACCTGACGACGGATGCAAACGCATGGCATGGCCGGGCTCTGGCCTGCGCGGCTGCTGCTGCTGCTGCCTCCGTCCGTCGCCATGCATGCATGCACCATTCCGTCCAAGGAGCTTGTCGCATGGCAGCATGAGAACGTGACCCGTCTTTTCAGGCTCTGGATGGCCAGCGGGCGGTGCCAGTGCCGCTCCATGCACAAGCAGAGCATTTGGAGTATCGAGTGATGGATGTGTGATCCTGTCCTGTTCAGCCGGCCGTGGGACGTACGGTGGGAGAGACGGGGATCGTGTTGTAGTAGTTCCTGTGGTCCTGACCAGTCCATCTAGATTTCGTTGTGGAGTATAAAATGCACCATCGACGTACATGAGCTAGGTTCACACAACCTCACAGGTCTAGACTGACCTGTTTGTTGACATGGCAGTACATACTGGCACCAGTTAATATCATCTAGGTTTAAAAACTTGTACATCACGAAAACCTGTTCGCATGTCTTATAAACTAGGCTTATCAGTCATTCAAATAATATTTTTTTTCTCATAGCAAATCAGCTGGCTTTATGAGCCGGTTTATGTGACTAGACGAACACCCCGATATCATTTACATTATTAGTTAGTCAAACATGTGAGTTTCAAGTCACTTGCAAAATATTTTGTTATTTGTGGATAATATATTTAGGACACTTCCCCGTTTTCTTTAGTACGAATATAGATTCGGATAGACAAAACATAGAAAATGATTACCAATACATACTGACACTGAAATGAATACGGATATCGGACCTATGACATAGCGTGGGTCTAGTTCATGTACGGGGATGTGTAGTATCAAGATGTACTTTTCAACACCAATGTATTACTACAACACAGGTTATAAAATAGTTCAGCTCACATCAAGATTCATAGAAGTTAAAAGTTGCACACTACCAAGAAAGAGGCCAGCATGTGTGGCCACGTGTTGAAAACTAGAGTATCTTCATAAAAAATGGATGGCTATGTATAACTGGAGTTAGAGTACAACGTTAACACATAGTTGTTAAAAATTTAGATGACACACCCCTCTCAAGTTTAGGGGTTGCTGTGGCATAGGATCTGATTGGACAAGTGACCTGCATTTTAAAAGTTTAAGACCTTTAATAAATGACACATTGTACTCCCTCCACATCTTAATTAGATGATGTTTATTTAGAGCATGTAGTAGATAGATATATTGAGCCTGTTCGGTAGAACTTATAAATCAGCTAATAAACTAAAGCATTGTGAAAAAAAAAATTATTGTCGTATTATTGATCGATCGTGGCAGAGCAAAGGGGGCCGGGCGGCTAGCAAAAACGAATAGGAGTACGTACGTAACGACGGCCATGCATGCTAGATAGATGCTACATATATACGCGCCGGCTGCAGGGTCACCACTATATGCGTACACACAGGCCCGCGTACGGCAAACATGCGTGCTGTCATATACTGTAAGATAATCTCCGTCACTCCTAGTATTTCCGTTCTTTGTAAGAGTGGAAATGGGGGATGCATGGCCTTCGTCTGGAAAAGAATACTAGAAGATCTCCGACGGTGCCGGCCGGATCACGCACGCACGGCTCGACCGGACCGCCGTATCATCCAAACTGCCACAGGGAAAGCAACCGGCGGCTCCACGCGGAGTCCACTCCTGGACCACGCACCACCGTACCGCTCTCGATCGGCCGATGGGGAAGGAAGGATTAGCAGCCTGTGGCGCTTAAGCTCTGACCCGCCTTAGCTTATCACAGCAGATAAGGCCCTAGTAGGCCAAGACAAGGCCGTCGTAATTCCGCTCCGATCCGCCCGATCGATCGGCTTTTCATAAGTGGCGCCGTCCAGAAACGGCCGGTCGTCGCACAGCACAGTGACGTTCGCGGGTCCATAAGCGGCGAGACATGCATGCCGCGCATGCAGGGCCCCGAGCGCGCAGGGCGGAACACGTGTGTCCCGGCCGCGAACCACCTGGCCAAGGCCGCGCGCGGGGACGGAGACACCGAGGCCCCGGCGGCGTCGGCCTATACGCATCCTTCATCCTTGAAGGGAGGTCGCGATCGCCGCGCGCGCGTGATAATGCATGCGCCAGGATGGGATGGGGACAACAAACGGGCGCTGGATTGTTGTTAGACGACGACGGCCGGCTGGGCGATGATTAGCTACGGCGGCGGGCGGCGACCCGGCCGGGATCGGAGACCGTCCGTCCGTCCGTCCGGTCCTTCCTGATTGTTAAGCGGCCGGCAGCCAAATAAAGCGCTCCCTGGCCGGTCAGGTTTCGCGCTTCATTCGCCACGCGTAGTACCGCGTGGATGATCATCACCTCCCCACCACCATGGTCCATGGCTCCATGATGTACTAGTACGTACATGTCACAAGACTCGGCGGCAACGTCAATGCAAGACGTAGTTGTTCAGACGGGACGATGTTTGTATTGATGGCGTGGTTGGGGTTGAAGTTGATCCGAGAGGATTTGCGTCATCACCCGGGCCGGGCGCCCCCCGCCCCCGGGGGACCAGATGGATGGATCCGCGAATATGCACTGCACGTACTAGTAGCCCATCTGTTGCCATTTCCGATGCCTGTTCCCATCCGATGATCCGCTTGGCGCGACGGGGACCGTGAAAACAAAAAATGAAACAGTCTGTGTGAATTGGTTGCACGGTCGGTTTTATTTGTTCGTCATTTCGAGTCCACTCCGCTTGCTGGAGAGTTGACCCGACGTGGATCTTTTGTTTTCATTCATGATGGTACATACGCCTCGTGAAAAACATGCAAGTAGTACCTCGGACTACTTAATTCATGTCGCTACTACTACTTCGTGCAGTACACCTCAGCAGCGGCGGATCCAAGATAAAAAATCCACCTATGGTGAACTTTACACTACTAATTTATATGACAAACCTATCATACAAAAAATAACAATATAATATATAATATATGCCACCATCTCATACATAACGCCCTTATAATTATACTAAAGATATATTTTTCGATAATAATTAATCAAAAACATAACTAAAAGATGAAATCAAACATTCAACATTAACTATGTCGTGAAGAACATTGCAAATTCATCGTGGTGCTGGCCGCTGCGAGCACTAACTTTGTGTGGTTCCGTCATTATATTAGCATATTGGAAACTGAACCTCCCAAACGTGGTGAAGGCCACACCTCTCTTAGCCTTCCTTCTACCTGGGCTTCAAGTAGATTGAGTACGTGACCCACTCAGTAGGCCCATGTGCGATCCAAACAGATGACTCCATCCAAGCTTCCAGCGCAGTGCTTCGTCTTCCTCCGTCGTTTTCTCAAAGAATAAGAAGGCAACTCCTAACGCCGACTATATATGCCCACCGCGCGAGACCAGTCCAGCAGCAAGGAGGGGATGGGGAGAGAGGGGCTCGTCGGTGGGGGGGAGGTCTGGCGGGCGCCAGACCTTGCCATATTGGTAGATCCGCCCCCTGCACCTCAGTAGCCGGTCGAGCTTCAGCTGAGTTCTCTCGTACTTGTTATGCAATTTTCACATTCCAAAGAGTCAAATATTGCGAACTTTGTTTTAAATTATATGAAAAAATATTTAAACTTATGAGACAAAATAAGTATCATTAGATTGGTTGTGAAATATATTTTCATAATAAATTTATTTCGAGACACAAATGCTAATACTTTTTGCTATAAGTTTAGTCAAAATTGATATAGTTTAACTGGGCATGTTTCTCATAATTACATGTTTTTTAGATCGGAGGGAATACAAACGAGTATTTTTACCACCATCATATTAGCACCCCGTCGAAGCTGGACAAAAGTCGTAACAAAATACTCCCTCCGTCAAAATAAGTGACGACGAAATACAAAATATGTGGGTTAAACTTTCTCTATTTTTATTAAATTTATAGAAAATATTAGAGATATTTATATCTTCAATTAAGTTTATTAAAAAAATACATTCAATGATTTATCTAATGATATAATGGTTTTATATATAATTGGTCAAAATTATAAATATAGAGATGAGAATGACATTTGTTTGGGAAGAGACAAGTGAGAGTCGCCTAAATTAGCCACCGTGTGAGGTGCAGTGCAAAGAGCATAGGAGAATTTTTGTGCTATAAGCAATAAATGACACTTCGGCCGGCTGCTGATTGTGTTCTATTTTACTGCCTCCATCCTAAATTATAAGGCATTTAACTTTTTAATTTTAATTTTGACCACTGTCTTATTTAAAAAATTCTCAAATATATTTAAATTTAAGTTATTTTTAAAAACTTATATTGATAAAACATGCCTCTACAACAGAAATGATATTTTGTATAGTTTTTTTTAATAAAAACGAGTGACCAAATTTAGTAAAAAAAAAATTAAACATCTTGTAATTTAATATGGAGGAAGTAGTATCTAGCTTTGACAGCTGCTTTTAGACATGAATATAGTACCAACAAAAACTTCTTTTTTTTTTTTTGAGTAACCAACAAAAACTTCTGGCATGCTGTCACAGGTTCCACAGTGGCGATGCTGTGGAAAAGACTAATGCATGCTGCTTATATCACTTCAACTGGAGAACACAGCCGATCAACAACAACGTGATGATGTGTCTATGGTAGCAGCTACTAGATTTGATCTGATCTCAGATAGCATGGAGCGCAATCATATCGCATGAATCGTCGTAGCTACTAATGAAAAGCGCTTAGCAAGTTGGGAATCGATACCCACTTACCAAACGGAAAAGCAGACTCACAATTTTGTACTGTGATGATGACGCGATCTGGAAACGGCACCGGTTTGACGTTGCTACATGCCTACTTATATATGTGCTCATCAGCGTGCATTCTTGATGTGCCAAATACAGGAACACACACACACAAACATATGTAGTAGACGATTAGACGACAACGTCGACTTCCATAAATGTTAATCTGCACGTGAAGTATATATGCACATGATCAAGCTAGGACACCGGTACCGGAGCATGTGAATTTGACCGGCCGCAACGCAAATGTCTTTGTTAAGACGACAAAGAAGTTGCCACACCTAGATTCGAGCAAAAAAGGCGCGAGAAAAGAAAGACCGGGTTGGTGTCACGATCACATCACATATTCTAAACCGCAATTTAAACGGCGTCGGAGGCTTGGATCCAAACCACTTGAAAAGAGCAGCCGGGAGAGGGACAGCCGGACGGGGCATGCACTCGCAGCGGGCTTCTCCGCGATCTCGGAGCTGGCCTTCGGTTTGGTCTAGACTTTTATGTTTGCCCGTCTCTCTTTTCCTTTTGGGCATCTCGCCTAAGAACGTTTGTTGCCCGTCGGGTTTCCTCTTCTTAATGAAATACACGTGAAGTCGTGTTCTCGAAAAATGAGCGCGACCGCCGGCGGCGACGCGGAACGGCGAGGAACTTCACATACTACTATAGTCTCACTCTCACCGCGGCTCCGGCCTCCCCTGAGCTGCTGCCAGCAGCTCAGGGGCGCCGGCGTTGGTGACCAGCAGTAGCAAGCAGGGATCACAGACGGACAAGGGCCGGCGGGCGTCCCTGGTCGATTTCGATGAGGGAAGCAGTGACGCCGACGGCCGGTGAACGAACGGGCCGGGCGCGAGAAAAGCGAGCCGTTACTGTTGTTAGCTAGGGAGAGAAAGGGTGACCAGGGTTTACTATTACGAGTACACCGTCGCCAACGCCAAGGCAGCAGCAGCTACGGCAGCCTTCCTGCCCGCAGCTCAGCACAGCGGCGCGTCAAAACTGGCAGCCAGACGGTGTCCACACTCTCTCTTATCTCTTCATCCCGCTCTTAACCTTGCTAAGCCCCTCTCTTACTCTTAGCTTCGCCTGCCATAACGCGAGAACACACACACACGCAGGCCGCCGGCCAGGCGCAAGAAACACCTGCCGCCGCCGCTGCCGGTCGCGCGCCGGCTAGCTGATCGATCGACAGCTACCATGGACTTCGACGACCACGACGATGGCGACGAGGAGGAGATGGCGCCGATGCCGGTGAGCTCCAGCTACGACCCCCCGCCTCTGGCAGCAGCTGGGTTTGGCGGCGGCGCCGTGCTGGCGCCGCCCAAGCCGCCCGGCGAGCCCGGCAGCGGTCGCGCCGGCGCCAAGCAGGCCCCGGCGGGCGGCCTCCACGGAGGTACCGGCGGCGGGAGGTACCGCGAGTGCCTCAAGAACCACGCGGTCGGCATCGGCGGCCACGCCGTGGACGGGTGCGGCGAGTTCATGCCCGCCGGCGAGGAAGGCACGCTGGACGCGCTCCGCTGCGCCGCGTGCAGCTGCCACCGCAACTTCCACCGCAAGGAGTCGTCCCCCGCCGCCGAGGGCGGCTCGCCCATCTCCCCGCCGCGCTGGTGGCCTACGGCGCCACGCCGCAGCAGCAGCACTTCTCCCCGTACTACCGCACCCCGGCCGGGTACTTCCACCCGCACCAGCCGCTCCACCACATGGGCCCAGCGGGCGCGGGGGCATCACGCGCACACGCCGCGGCCGCTGGCGTTGCCGTCCACGTCCCCCCACAGCCACAGCGGGCGCGACGACGGCGACGACCTGTTGTCCGGCGGGATGATGGCCGCCGGGCCGATGTCGGCGGTGGGGCCGCTGAGCCTGAGCGGCATGTCCCTCGGCGGCGGCGGCGGCAGCGGCGCCGGGCCCTCCGGGTCGGGCGGGTCCGGGTCGGCCGGCAAGAAGCGGTTCCGCACCAAGTTCACCCAGGAGCAGAAGGACAGGATGCTGGCGTTCGCGGAGCGCGTGGGGTGGCGCATCCAGAAGCACGACGACGCCGCCGTGCAGCAGTTCTGCGACGAGGTCGGCGTCAAGCGCCACGTGCTCAAGGTGTGGATGCACAACAACAAGCACACCCTCGGCAAGAAGCCATAGCTAGGTAGCTAGCAGCAGCCATCCATCACCTGACCCCCGAACGCATGTACTCCGGCCGTCACGGAGTGGAAGAAAGCCACGAGCCCATGCATCGCAGACAGTCACAGAGCGGCTGGTTGATCGCATCAGATCGATCGACGACGGTGGCCGTGGCCATCCCCTCCGTCTCCGGTAGCGGTAGGTACCTGCCTGCCTGCATCTTCTTTGTTGTTAGCATTCGGAAAGCTCCGGCGCCTTCGTGGCGGCGTAGGTTAGTTCAGTTGCAGTAACTCGGACCTCGTAGCGACCTGCTCCATCGATCTTCTTCTTCTTGGCTTTATTATATTAGGCGGTTCTTTCATTTCTCATTTAACTGTACTTGCTGGTGTTGTTTATTAATTTAATTCCTGCGGCATGGCCACCATTTGCCGGTTTGCTTTCGTTCTTTCCATTATTCTTCCATGGAGAGGAAATGTACTTGGTCTTGCAGCCGATCGATGGATCCGCTGCCGGCGAAGAAGTGTGTATCTGGGGATTGGGGCTGCATGGATTCTGTCATTCTGTGTGTGTTTATGTCTCGTGCCCTTCCCTCTGTTTATATTTTTTGTGGTTGGGATTGGGACCTGCTCAGCTCACTCAGCTCAGCTGATGATAATTTTGCTCATGCTTGGGGTGGTTCCTAGTTTAGATGCTGCATGCCGCGCCTAAAGAAGATATACAGTAGGTCACTGTTCCATTCTCATATACTTCCTCCTCTTTGCTTTGTCCCCTCCGTCCTCGGACTCGGACTCGTCCTCCTCCCTTGCTATTGCTTGTGTGTGATCTGCTGGCGACTCGACTTGCTCCACTGTTCTTGCAGTGAAGCCGTTTCTTTCATTGGATCCCATGAACGCATCATGCACTGTGTACTGTAAACACATGACGATTGACGATGATGTGTTCTTCGCTTGTCTTTAGCTTGCTTCATCAATTGCACTCGCAACGTGTTTTTCTGCGCGCGCGCGCGCGCGAGAGAGGGGGTGCTCGGGTGCTCCATTCGCAATAACTCCTCCCCCGGTTTCGCGAGCCGTGTTAATGTTGTCGCGACAACGAAGGTGACGGCATGGAGCGCTGCAGCTGCTGCTCTACGCATGCATGTCATTACCATTGCCATTGCCGTTCACGGTCCACGCCATTGCCATTTATTACTGCTGGGCTGTGCTGGCAGCACTCCACGCCACGCTTCCTGTGGGCTGTGTGGCCTTTCCACTTTTAACTCTTCCTCTCCTACGCCATGCCGAGATGCGGCTTCGCATTCATGGCGGCTCGTCGTGGACTTGCATTGGGCGACCTCTCCCAGCCCACGCATTTATGGTAGCTTCGCCGGAGTAGTGGACTCTGTCTGTCGTGCACCGAGCGAGCTTTCTGTCACGACGACCACCGTACCGGGAGAGAGAGAGAGAGAGAGAGAGAGAGGCAACCTTGCCACTTGCCAGTTGATGAAGAAGCCGGGGCGCTACTTGGAAGTCCGGGACCGAAAGGATAGCCCCAAACACGCCAAGAGTTTGCGACCTTTGCTTTGCTTTTGGACGCTGCGCTGCGCTGCGCAGCGTGCCGTTGCTCGCGTCGCGCGCGTGAGCGAGGAAAGAGTAGTCGGAAATGCGGCGGCCTTTCTTTCTTCCTTCCTCGGGCCGGCCACCCCTCTTCGTCTTCCTCCTCCTCCTTTGCCTGCTTTGTAGGAGTAGGAGAGTGAAGTGCTTCTACCCCGCTTTGTGCTCTTGCATCTGCGTTCCAGCTGTGGGTGGAAACAAGCCGACTCCGACGGCTCGTCGTCGATCGGCTTGGCCGTACGGTACTAGGCTAGGCTAGGCTCCCGGGTTACTACTAGGCTACTAGGGGCTAAGCGTGGGCGGTGGCAGGGAAAATCTGACGAGGGGGACGCTGTGTTTTGTTCTCTATCTAATCCATGGCAGAGAGGCGCAGACCTGATGCCCATTTGGCCGCCGGGGCTGACAGGTGGGGACCCGGACAATGGGTGTCCACCTGGCGCCACGAAAGCGAGCGTGCGGTGGCTCATGCATACAGGACTGCAGGTGCAACGCAACGCAGGCCGGCAGGGAGAATGCATACGCATGCATGCCTGCCGGACGCCCAGTCCAGCTGGGCAGCTGGTCTCGGCCATGGTGGTCATGACTGCATGCTCGCCAGACCTGGTCCAGGCTGCTTGCTGCTTCAGCGGTAACGTGTGTGGTACAGTGTACTGTACGTAGTACTACTCGGCGTTCACTGGTGTTTTTGGAATCCAAATGCTCTGGTGTGGTCCTCGAACACCTTTGTTCTGAGACTGGAATTGGCATTGTTCATATCTTCAAAAAACGCAGACTAGGCTGCCTGCCTCGCGCTTGAATCTACGTACGTATACATGCTCCGTGCATGTCCTCAGAGTTCTGGACACCTCCAGACTTGCAGTAAACAATGTACATTTTTCATGAACTTGCGGTTAACAAGGTTTTCGAAACAAAATACGGCTAATAAGTCGATGAAAACCATTTAAACTAGTGGGCCTGGTGTACGCTGCTAACATGCATCAAGCGACACAGTATACGTATCATGCAAACTCTCATTGACATCGGGCACCCGGCCGCCTCCCGCCAGCATGCACCCCTTTACCCGACTCCTGATTTTGCCCTTACCAACAGTAAAATTCATCGCCAGTTTCCGTACTTGTTCTACGGTGCCGTTCATTCTGGTCTCAAAACTCTCAAGATGTATCCTTAAGTCAAGAGCTTGTTCACACAACTTCATTATTTTCGATCCACAATTTTAGCATAGGGTGTTATCTAGGTCCAAACAGACCCTAACTTGCTCCGCACAATGTGTCAATGCCACGGTGGATTCTCCATGACCTAGGTCTTGATCTCGACTAGTGGGTCCCCTGTGAGTGTAGGTCCCATATGTTAGCTTATTGTGCTCTATATCTAAGCCTCCTTCCTGCTTCTTCTCACCGTCCTCCAAGACGATGCAATTCTTACATTGCCGTCGACGATGTTCTAATTAGTGGAGGTGGGTGGTGAGTTCCCACACTAGTTAAGGATTGAGGTATAGATCTCATAGCTTCTCATGGTAGGGGTTTTGCCACGAGTGTGTTGTGTTGACAACCTATCGCAACAACTTTGATGGGGATGGTCGCATGCACTTCCTTAGCGACCTCCTGCCACAACTCGAGGTGGCTGTTATCACACATTGACTTGCTTGAAATAGAAGGAGAGAGGAGGGCAAAGAAAGCATTGCGATAGAGTGTCAGAGAGTGACATGAAGGTACTAACCTCTTGTGAGACCCATTAGTTTAGGTTTGAGCCATGGGTCAATGCCATTTGGACCTAGATGACACCATATCGCGAGTTTTGGGGATTGATAGAACTCAAAACAATGCGGCTATGTAGAAATGACATTTTGAGAGTTTGAACCTAAATGGCACCCCATGAAAAGTTCAATGGTCTCAAAATGCATTGTAAAAGTTTGGTGAACCTTAACAATGTTTGGAGAGTGGAGAGTTAAGAACCAATTCATGTGTTTTACTCACCTTTGCTATTATTTATTCTCTATTTTACTCGCTTCTCTCTTAACACATGCTCGCTCATCTTTGGTGTGCTCCTATCTCCTCGCTGGATCCTCCGTCCCCGCTTGATGCCTCACCATACTAATCAAAATTGGGTATCTTGGTGCTAACAGTTGAGACTTGATCCCCTTGGTCTTCCGCCCCAACATGCCATGCCCATGGCAACTTCCATTGTGAGGCTGACCTCCCATTGTACATGGAACATGACCGCCCTTTAGATGGAAAAATTGCTGATTTTCATGTGATTGAAGTTTAAGAGGTGTGTTACCTTAAACTATTAAAAGCTGAGCTCTATGTGTATGTCGATACCATCTCACTAGTTAAGGCCCCTTTTAAAATGTAGGATTGCAAAAACACAAAAAATAAGATAAAACGTAGTATTAAGATATGAAACATAGATTTTTTTTATTGAAGTTGTTTGGATGAATGATAGGAAAAACATAAGAAACTGCCTCAACCCTGCACAAAGAGAGCAACAATGAGCTTAGAGCTAGTGGATTCTTCTTTTTTTTTTGGGGGGGGGGGTACTTTTCATCAGTAATTGATTTGCGAGAATAGTTTCCTATGTTATTGCTTTACCCCAATGCTATGAATCAAATTTCTATGAATTTTTCCGTACTCATGCGATTCAGATTCAAAATCATTGGCCATGTGTTTTGCGATGGTGAACCGGGGCCGTACGTGTAACCTTTCGTGCACGGATCAGACTAGTGCGGCCATCACTTTTACTTTTTTTGCAGGAGCGCGCGGCAACCCACAACATAGTAATGCAGGGCCCCAGCAACGTCTCACGCACGCATGACCTGATCAGAAGGAGAAGCTGGCGTGCAGTGCAGCAGGTGCAGGTCGACCATTTCTTCCCTAAACTAGTGGTAATTAAAACCCATTGATCCCACAAGGTACACACCGGCGGGTCGGCGGGCACCACAGACCATAACCATAATCACCCAAATGCAAGCAAGGCTGATCGGATCTGGGGCATGGCATGCAATGTCTGTTGTTGCAGCACTGATACTGATAGCCAGCAGCAGCAGGTGCAGGCCAGGTCTCCATGCATGGGCTCACCGCACGTACCTCGTCCCATGGGACACACGTAGGCCCGATGTGCATGGGACATGGCAGTGGCCCAAACGAATCGCAGCCGAGGCCGTATCGCTCGCTGTTCCGCCCGCGTGACAACAAGTGTGCACACCCACTGGAGTGGAGGCTAACAATGCAAGACACCGTTCCTCGCAAACGATCTAAAAAGGTTAACAGGGAAGACCCGCGCGTGACGTGACGTGACCAAGGAAGAACTGAGCAGTAGCACAGCGCACACGCATCTCGAGTGCGCTAGCTGTTAATCGCCCACTGTTACGCCGTCGTCGCCCTGTGCTTTGACACTGACTCGACGATTAGCGGGCTCTGGTCAAAGACGCTGTTCCGGCAGGGCCCAGTGCAGTGGTCGACACTGGACGGGAGGGAGAAGGAGCAAACAGTAGGTCAGGCACGCACTCTCGCTTACGAGTACGCGACGACGTTGGCACTTTTGTGCATGCAGATGCAGGTCGCCAAGGCGAATAGGCGATCCAGCAGCATGGACATGGACGCATGCACACTCATTCGGTACTGTGGCACGAAAGCTCGGTTCGAAGGGCGAACTGTGGAAGAACGAGAACCTTTATTTGATCCGACGGCCAGCCTGAGACGACCGGCGACGACTTTTTGAATAATCTTTGACCGTGGCCGACACCACGGCTGTGCACTGTGCTGCGATATAATTAAGCTGTGGTCAACGATGCGGAAAGATGAGGCAGGAAGTCAACGCTTTGGGTGATGGTCAACTGATGATGGTGCCCATGGTGTCGTGCTAGGGCATGCATGTGATGTGTGCATGCATATGCTCTCCCCGGCCTGATGCTAAAGTTTGAGGTGTCTCGTCATAGGCCCTACTAACCAGTAGCAAGGCGTGTCGTCAGGTGTTATGACTGAACCATTCCCTAGAAAGATGGATCGGGCCATTGCATCTCTGAAAACCGTGATGATGATGGTTATTATTGCTGATGTTGATACGCTTTTCGGTTAAATTAAGAAGCACTCCATGCTTTGAGAGTACATTTGATGTGACATGTGACTGGATTAAGTGGCGGCAAGAGCTTGGTTGACTGCACCCTAATTCACCTTGATATAAGTCATGTTTGGATCCCTTCGGTTTTTGCCGGCTTTTAAGAATCCAACTTTTAGAAATTGGATGAAAACAGGTCAGTCTGTTTTTTTTTTTTCCTTCTATCAATTGTTATTGAATTCATAAAAACAAGGATTTGTGGATGTCCGGCTTTTGCCAGTTTTTGTTACCCTTAAAGTAATAAATGAAGTTAGATTCTTAAAAAGTGGGGGCTACAAATATCCCACTAACTAGCTTTAAAGGATCAGAAACCAATCTAAATAGGAGACCTACTAGGTTATTAGAATTGATTTTGAAGTGCAACTAAACAAGCCCTGAGTCGTATTTATATTTTAACATTTAGACTTGTTTTCGGATAGATTTATTTGTCCGTGGATTGAGGTGGATTATTTGAAAGGAGAATATAGTTATTTTTCTTCTCCGTTAATAATCCATCTATTGTTTGATTAATCCCATCACCACCGAGACACCGGATCGTTGGCTGGCTAAGTGAAGATGGTCGGTCCAGACTCCAGAGCGAACTACTGGCCATATATACATGGGAGTATGTATGTGTTTTGGATGGAGGCGACAAGCGCAGAGCTGAGAACTGAAACACTGCCGGTGCAAAACAATGTACGAGGCATGCTCATGCATGCATGCATGGGAATGAACTTTGCGCTTTTGCGCTTGTTCCTTTTGTTCTTTTGGTCGAAGGAGTACTCAACGTACGGTGCAAAAGTGAGAGCAGATGAGACGATGCTGCTGCCACGGGCCGGGCATGGCAATGGCGCGTGCGCGCGTGCTTTGGACAATGAGCGTCTTCTGTCTTCTCCGTCTCGCTGCGGCTGCAGCTTAATACCTGATGCTGCTGCTGCTGCCCCATTGGCATTGATGCATGCCTCGAGCGAGACTAGTGGCCAGTGGAAAGCTTGCGCGAGCGACGGAAAGTGAGAGCACTAGCGAGTGTAAGCTTTGTATTTTGCCATGGCTTGGCAAGGTGAGAGCACTAGGAGAGCGAGGCTCCAAAAGGCTCGCGTGGTCGAGTAGTTTATTGGGGCAAAGAAAGCATGCATATGCATGCAGCTTTAGCTCCCTGTAGGAGCGGTGTCGCGTTGCGAGTGCGAGAGCGTGCGCTGCCTGCGATCATGCTCCGGTCCCTCTCTTGTCGACGACATGGCAAGCATCTTAGCATTCCAGATTTTTTTCACTCTCTCTATCACATTAAGTTTTAATCCGTACGAATAGAGTATTAAATGTAAATAAAAAATAACTAATTATACAGTTTAATTGTACATCATGAGATCGAATCTATTGAACCTAGTTAGTTCACGATTGGACAATATTTGTCATATACAAACGAAACATACTCCAGTTGCAAAATTAAAATTTTTCCACCTTTTCGCGCAATCTAAACAAGGTCTAAAAACAAAAGAAAAAATCGACGCAGCCAGGCACGTATCGTACTCATCTAGTAGCTACTTCCTCCGCTCAAAAAACATGTAAATCTCGCCGTCCCAAAAAAGTCAAAGACTCCATATTTTGATCAAATATATATGACAAAGTTTGATGTTTAAATGCGTAAATATTATTAGTTTAATCATAAAATATATTTTTATAATAAATCAACTTAAAGGTCTAAATTTTTTATTATCTTATTTAAATTTATAAATTTAAGATTTTTTTTTTCTCGTAAAATGAGAATTAAATGTTTTTTGAGATCGGAGGTAGTAGCTTAAAATCAAGGTCGTATATTACTACTACTACTAGCTCGATCGTCAACTGCCCAATCCTGAACGCGCTTGACCGGGCCGATTGACCGTAGTGGGTAAGATGTGTCGGTGGCAGGCCAGCGAATCCATCTTCTTTTTTCCCGGCCAGTCGCGGCCACTCATGATTGCCATCCATCGTCGTCGTCGTCGGCCGGGCGGGAAAGGCACGGCGCCCCACCGCGCCAAAGCCGCCAGGGGCCGCCGGGGTCGCCAGCACCAACACATGCGAGCACGCACGGGCTGGACCGGGGCCGGCCGACGCACCCACCCACCCGCCCCTCCCAATCCCAATGGGGAAAGCCCCGGCGGCCACGACCACTAGGGAGCCGCGACTCGCGAGAGAGAAGGGCCACCGGAGACTGGAGGGAGCCCGTCGCGCGACCACCGGGACCGGGGACCGGTAGTAGCCGGTCAAGCCGGATACGATCCGCCGTGCGGGTTCTGATTGGGACGTATCGGCGGGGGCCGGGGCGCGGAAAGGCGCGCGTGAAAGGGACAAAACGAGGCGTCGCCCCTGGACCTGGAGGTTTCCGGCGGGATCGCCTGCGGTGTGCGATGGCGGGCGCGGGGAGACTGCAGTGCAGACTGCGGAGGGCATGCAGACAGGCGTCACATGCCGCCAGCAGCGCGGCCTTGCGACCCGGCTTTGCGTCGCGCCGCTTTGCCGAGCCCGGCGTCGCGTTGCCGGTTGGTTGCTTGCAGTCCGCTTGCCTTTGCTTGTGTGTGCCACACCGTGCCGCCCACTCGGATGGGATCCGACTTCAGAGTTTCAGACGTGACCCGGCCGTGCGAGCCGGCGTGGGCATGATTGCCGCGGATTCGTGGTCCGCCGGCTACTCCGCACTCCGCTGCATACTACTGCTCCCTCCGTCCCTATTTAGACGTCGCCGTGGGATGCGTCGCCAAAAGTTTTAACTTAATTTATGTAAAATATATATAACATTTATATCTCTAAATAATTTTGTTAAAAACTAGATCCAAAGATCTTTCCGATGATACTAATTATAATACTAATCGATGATATTTATTATTTATTAAAATTACCGGTATTTGTTTTTCGGGAAACGAAGCGACAAGTATTTAGGGACGGAGGGAGTACTATGTACTAGTAGTGGTCGGTGGTCGCCGCAGTGGAAGTAAGGCTGTGATTTTGGTAGCATGACCTCGTCTGAACTGGTCTGGTTAGTTTGACTAACCATTCAGCATCGTATAACGTCACTCCCTCAAGATCCAGGGTGCTGTATTTGGTTCATATCTAGTTTGCACACGATTAGAGTGCAATCTGATTAATTACGTTATCTTGTGTTTGGTTCTAGCACAGTTTAAAGCGATATACCGTCGAATTGTATCATGGCCTAGTTAAAGCAAGATAGCGAGTGATGAGGAGGCAAAACAGATCCATTTCGCTGAATGGGGCACTGTCCTCAAGGCTAGCCTTTGCCAATCGTCATTGGAGTCAAGCGACCCTGATGAATTTTGACAAATTTTAAGGGCTACGGCCGCGGCGGCACTGGGCAGTGGGGGGACTCTACCCGCGGTGGTGCTAGGGAGCAGGGGCGCCGGCCGTTGGGCAACCAGGCCACAGGAATTCCGGCTATGGAGACACCTACCGCATAAGTGCCAAGCCATGCCAGCGATGGGCACAGGTGTGGAACTGGGAAGTCATGGTGCTTAATCAGCCGAAGGTGTGGCAGACTGCAGCGGGATGGATACCTCTTCCTTATATACTTTTACCAAAGCGCAAGTTAGACATTGCACTTTAAGTCCGATGTATCCCAACTAAAATTTACCTGGCTATGGTTAGCTAATTGCTAGAGCTAAATTTTAGCTAGCTAAACTTTAGTTGGAGTTTGATGCAACAATTAATTTCTTTTTATTAGACCATGCTACCCCTAACCAATGCCCTTTCTTTTAACTGAATCAAGCCAACGGTAGCTCTTTTTTGGCGCCATCAGCAGGGCTAGGTTTGCCTGCAGTACCACAGCAAGCAGCACCACTACCAGATTCACAGTTCACTTGCTAAAAAAAAGGCAGTACCACAGCAAGCAGCGTCGACACTTGCTCACAAAAAGGCCAGGTTTGCCTGCAGTACCACAGCAAGCAGCGCCACTACCAGATTCACAGTTCACTTGCTCAAAAAAAAAAAAAAAAAAAAAAGACAGTACCACAACAAGCAGCGTCGACACTTGCTCACCAAAAAAAAAAAAAAAAAAAAAAACACAGCACTACAACAGCAAGATGCAGAGGTTCACATTTCATTTAAATGTCTAAAGTTCACATTTCACAGTCCATACAAATTGCATTACATAGTCACTCTCTCATAGCAAAAAAGGCATTAGCAATTTGATCATGTAAAGTGTTCATATTTGCATCTTCATCCCCTAAGTGATTATAGGCACCACTTCAATGAGACGAAGAGAACTGCATTGGAACAAAGTTTTCATCTTGATCACACGTATTAAAATCTTCATCTTGATGTACACTCTCTCGAACGAAATTATAAAGTGCCATTCATGCAAGGATTATTTTTGTTTTTGTTTTCGCATAGGATAACTTGGTATCTTCAACAAAATCCTCCACTTCATCTTGAGAACACCAAAAGGGCACTCTATGACATTGCGGCGTGATGAATGTAAATAATTGAAATGCTCTCTTTTACCACTTGGTCGTGGCCCATTGTGGAACTCCAGCAAATGGTACTTGGTACCCATATACGGCGCTAGAAATCCCAGCTGGTTTGGATAGCCTGAGTCAACAAGATAAAATTTTCCTACAAAGAAAAGATAAGGCAAAATAAATATTAGTTTCAGCAGTCATTGTTACAAACGAACAGGCAAAATCTCTCTTTTACCACTAAATCTGTGCTGCACTAATTATGTGCAAGCTGGAAGAAAAAAGAGCAAAACCATTTACATGTTGGAGGTTTTAGGAACTTACCACTATACTTGGATCTAGCGTCATTGAAAACCCTCATGTCATGCACCGATCCTGGCCAACCCGCAACAACAAAGGTGAATCTTGTATCAAAGTCGCATATGACCAATACATTTTTGAGATGTATAACCATGGCGACACATATGTTGAACGCACTTTGATGATGGAACGACAACAGCTATGTGTGTGCCATCTATTGCACTAATACAATTGTTGACATGTGGTGAGAAATAAAAACTCTGGAGTCTACTATGTATGGTCCTAAATTCTGGATCTCTAGGTTTGATAATATCTACTGAGTGTAAGAATAACACACTATGCAACTCTTCTTCAAACCTTCTGCTAATTGTTTCTTTTGACCTGCCAAAAGTGATGCTTAGCTTGTCTAACAGGTTGTGGGACACCAAGCATCCATAAAAACATG
Source organism: Chrysopogon serrulatus (assembly GCA_015844335.1). Lineage (NCBI taxonomy): Eukaryota > Viridiplantae > Streptophyta > Magnoliopsida > Poales > Poaceae > Chrysopogon > Chrysopogon serrulatus. The sequence continues at coordinate 2,004 of JADLZL010000397.1, read as the reverse complement.
GCTAAAGACTCGACTAAACTCATTTTATCTACAACATCCGAAGTCGTTAAGCCATAGGATGAAACTAGCTCATCATGCAGTAAATAAAAAGTCCCTATTCATCCTAAACATACCAAAGCAATCTAATGGATTTGCAAGGGTTCTCAAAGACCCAATCAAGACTAGATTCTCCAGTTTTAACTATTTTGGTTTTGTTCATGAAAGTTTCTTCACAATACACACCTAGCATACATACCATGATCCCAAATTGTTGACTCAACTCCCAATGATTTCAAATATAACTTGTATCACACCACAACCATCACTTGAAGAAGTATCATCACCACTTGAAGAAGAGCTTATCTACGACACAAGATATGTTATGATAAACCGACAAGATAACATGGGCAAACAACAAGGAATTATGGAAAAACAACAAGAAATTATGGGAAACAGTAAGAAATTAACTCCAAACAAAGAAAAATTATGACCAAAGCAAAAGATATTTTATATATAAGATAACTTAAACAAACTAGATAGTTGACGTGATAGTTCACATGCAACTTAAATAGCATAATAATTTAAAAAACTAGATAATGATGTTCTTCTCATTGCACCACCTAGATAACTAGATAAAAGGTCTAGTGACCTTTCACTCCTCTCTTATACAACTTAGGGCAGCAGCTTGCTTAGCTACTACTCCAACTGCTTTAGGCAGTTTACCACTTACCTCCCGCTAACCCAAAAGCTGACAGAATAGTAGCTTGATGAAGGAAAAGAAAGAGAAGATTGAAACGAGATACATCCAAGCACTTAGGCTTACTATCAATTTGAGCTCACTACTGCTCTTTAAACCAAACTAGCGAATGTTCTCCTTATCCTTGCACCACTTTTTCAACCAAACCAGCCTATCCTCACTATTCTCTAAGGTTAGGAAAACATCACAATGCTCAACCTTAATAAACAATTTGCTAGCCATAAAATGCTCATCGGTTCCTGGCCTTGCACCACTTTCGACAGCCAAGTGCATCACTCTCTTGATAGCTTCTGATCCCAGTTCCTCCCGATTCGAAGTCTGGTGCATTGCCTTTTGTGCCACATTTGCAGTCTGTTGCATAATATCCCTCATTCTATTCATAATCTTCACCAAAGAGCCCTTCCCCCTCCTCTTCGGGCTGCTGGCACTAGTGTTTGTGATACTACTAGGTCTTTTGAAGTTGCATGTACTCATAGGACTGTCAGTGCCATACTGAAGGTCTTGTTTCCTCGGCACCATAATCCACATTAGCCATTGTCTCGCCAGGAATGCAAGAAGAGGACCCATCGACAACAACTCCTTCAAACATCAGCTCACGATCTTCTAGGCACTCAGGAGGGCCGTATTTCAGCTTCCTTCACTCAGGTTGTCTCTGAAACAAGAAACAAAAAACATTAGCACACATATTTTAGTGATCCTTGTCCACTAAAAAGAACAAAACATTCACTCTTGTGACAATACTTTTGTATGATTTTCCCAAAACTCTTCGCTTGCGATAATGCCTCCTTGAGCGGTCCCACCAAGAGTAGTGTCATTGCTCTTACGTGAAATCCAAAAGGTGTACAGACTCTTCAGTTGATCCCATCTGTTCTTCGGTTGAGTTTTAGAGTGGCGCAGATTTATCCTTGTAAAGAAAGCTTGAGCTATATTGTTGTAGGCTCTAGCATTCATAGTTCCATTGTTCCTATTTCCAGCTCTTATTTGCTCAACACAAAGCTCACAAAACACAGTATTGTTGTTGTAACTAGTCTAATTTGCCTTGTCAAAGGTACCCTTCTATTGCAGGTTGACACAAAAGAAAAATTACAAGACTGGTAACTTTCTAGCTAGCAAAAAATTATCAACTAGATTGTGAGATAGAGTGCTATATGAAATTCAGTTAATATTCCAATATAAACTAAACTAATATGAAGATCTGCTGACTAAATGAAAGCAAATAAACTCTATCTAAGGGCTGCCTTTGCCCTTAGAGTTTTAACTTTTGTTAG